>CM068388.1:5373137-6601343 GCA_034770075.1 Aralia elata | reverse complement strand
ATAGATTAATATTATTTGGGGGGTGATTTAAAGGGTTGGGGGAGTGTGAATATTTTGGTTTTTGGGTTATTTTTTATTATTTAAAGGGGTTGGGAGGTGTGAAAAGTTAATATTATTTGTGGGGGTGATAAAAAGGGGTTGGAGGTGTGAATATTTTTGTTTTTTTATTTTTTATTATTTAAAGGGGGTTGGGAGGTGTGAATAGAGTTTATATATATTTGTGGGGGTGTGGGATAAAAGGGTTGGGGATGTGTGAATATTTTTTTTTTTGTATTTTTTATTATTTAAAGGGGTTGGGGGAAGGTGTGAAAGGAGTTAATATTATTTGGTTGGGTGATAAATGGGGTTGGGAGGTGTGAATATTTTTGGTTTTTGTATTTTTATTATTTATAGGGGGTTGGGAGGTGTGAATATTTTGTTTTTTTATTTTTTATTATTTAAAGGGGGTTGGAGGTGTGAATAAGTTAATATTATTTGTGGGGGTATAAAAGGGTTTGGGAGGTGTTAATATTTATGGTTTTTTGTATTTTTTATTATTTAAATGGGTTGGGAGGTGTGAATAGAGTATAAATATTATTTTGTGGGGTATAAAAGGGGGGTTGGAGGTGTGAATATTTTTGTTTTTTAATTTTGTATTATTTAAAGGGGGTTGGGAGGTGTGAATAGGAGTTAATATTATTTGTGGGGGTGAATAAAAAGGGGTTGGAAGGTGATAGAATATTTTTGTTTTTTTGTATTTTTTTTATTATTTAAATGGGGGTTGGGGAGGGTGTGAATTGTGTTTAATTAAGGATAGTATTAAGGGGGGTATGTGGGGGGGGTAAGAGGTATGTGTATAAAAGGAAAAAGTAGATATTTGGGAAGGAGTAGGGTATTGTTAAAGTGGTAGTGGGTGGGGGTGGGTAAATATTAAGGAGAAGTATTGTGTTAATTAAGGGTAGTATATGTTAAAGAAAAGGTATGTAGGGTGAGTAACGGAGAAGTGTTAAAGGAGGTGATTAGGGGTTGGGGTGTGGAAAGGATTAGTGTTATCCTCCGACGAGATGTAACCCAACCGGCACGGACGATAAACCGGTGGGTGTAACGAGATGGGTGACCCGGCGACGATTACAACAAACGGCCCCCCGACGAGGGGAACAAATCGAACCGGCGACGATAATCGTGGCGATTTACGAGATGGATGTCCGGCGGACGAAAATACCGGCTCCGACACAGATAAACCAACCGACGACGATAACCGGGGTTACGAGATGGGATGACCGGCCGATGATTACCACCCGGCCCCGCCCGTACAGTGACGATCGACCCGGCGACGATAACCGGCAGGATCAACGAGATTGGGATGTACTCGGCGACGAATAACCGGCTCCGACGAGATAACCAACCGACCGAACGACAACGGTGGGTTACGAGTAATGGGCAGTTGACCGGGCGACGATTACCCGGCTCCCGACGGAGACAATCGAACCGCCGACGATAACCGTAGCGACGATTACGAGATGGATGTCCGGCGACGAAAACCTGCTAGCTCCAGACCGAGATAAGAATCCAAGACCGAAGGCGACGATAACCGGTGGGTTTTACGAGATTGGATCGTGACCGGCGACGATAACCAAACCCAGGCCCCTGACGAGGACAAGTCGACCGGCGACGATAAACCGGCGATTACAGGATGATTGGGATGTCCGGCTGACGAAAACCGGCTCGGCTCGGCTCCGACAAGATAACCAAACCGGCGACGATAACCGGAGGGTTACAGAGAATGGGGTGAGACCAGGCGGACGATAACCGGGCCCACGACATGAACGATCGAATAACCTGGCTGACGATTAACCCGGCGATCACGAGATGGATGTCCGGCAACGATAACCGGCTATCCGACGGAGCGAGATAACCAACCTGGCGACGATAACCGTGGGGTTACGAGATGTGTGACCGTCGACGATACCCGGCCCCGACGAGACAATCGGCCGGCGACGATAACCGGCGATTACGAGATGGATGTCCGGCGACGAAAACCGGCTCCGACAAGATAACCAACCGACGACGATAACCGGGGTTACGAGATGGGTGACCGGCGACGATACCCGGCCCCGACATGACGATCGACCGGCGACGATAACCGGCGATCACGAGATGGATGTCCGGCGACGATAACCGGCTCCGACGAGATAACCAACCGACGACGACAACCGGGGGTTACGAGATGGGTGACCGGCGACGATACCCGGCCCCGACGAGACAATCGACCGGCGACGATAACCGGCGATTACGAGATGGATGTCCGGCGACGAAAACCGGCTCCGACGAGATAACCAACCGGCGACGATAACCGGGGGTTACGAGATGGGTGACCGGCGACGATACCCGGCCCCGACGAGACAATCGGCCGGCGACGATAACCGGCGATTACGAGATGGATGTCCGGCGACGAAAACCGGCTCCGACAAGATAACCAACCGACGACGATAACCGGGGTTACGAGATGGGTGACCGGCGACGATACCCGGCCCCGACATGACGATCGACCGGCGACGATAACCGGCGATCACGAGATGGATGTCCGGCGACGATAACCGGCTCCGACGAGATAACCAACCGGCGACGACAACCGGGGGTTACGAGATGGGTGACCGGCGACGATACCCGGCCCCGACGAGACAATCGACCGGCGACGATAACCGGCGATTACGAGATGGATGTCCGGCGACGAAAACCGGCTCCGACAAGATAACCAACCGGCGACGATAACCGGGGGTTACGAGATGGTCGGGTGACCGGCGACGATACCCGGCCCCGACGAGACAATCGACCGGCGACGATAACCGGCGATTACGAGATGGATGTCCGGCGACGAAAACCGGCTCCGACGAGATAACCAACCGGTGACGATAACCGGGGGTTACGAGATGGGTGACCGGCGACGATACCCGGCCCTAACGAGACAATCGACCGGCGACGATAACCGGCGATTACGAGATGGATGTCCGGCGACGAAAACCGGCTCCGACAGGATAACCAACCGGCGACGATAACCGGGGGTTACGAGATGGGTGACCGGCGACGATACCCGGCCCCGACGAGATAATTGACCGGCGACGATAACCGGCGATTACGAGATGGATGTCCAGCGACGAAAACCGGCTCCGACAAGCGGTGACACCTGTAGAATCGTATCAAAAGACTGTACAGGGGTCATTTTTCATTTTAAATGTTGTGTCACATGCATTGAATAAGTGATAATTCTGTACATGATCCATGCAGGTTAGGTGTCAAGGTCCTAGCCTATCAGAGTCAAAAGCAATAGTTGCCAAGAACGATGTGCGAGGACGAATTCCAAGGATTCCCTTCAAAGCTAGTCAGGAGAATAACTTCCTTTGATGACAATGGGATGGAATAAGGTGATTACGAGAGGGGTGACCGGATATGAGACCCGACATTCACAGGACAATCGACCGGATACGAGACCCGGCGATTACGAGACGAGCGACAGGTTAGGGATTGATGCATTGACACCTTTACAAATGTGTTGCATCATGTATGCACTGTCATTCTTATGCACTGTCATTCATGCATCGTGTGTCTACTTCTTTATCCTGTTCATTTCATTTATCATTTCATAAACAAGATAAAGAGGGGCAGCTGTAGACACCCAAATTTTGCGTTTCCTTCTACTAACCATGACAGGAGGGCGAAATCGTCAATTGAACCGGCTTGCGGGAGCAAAGGAGCGGGCACAAGGGCGAGCGCCCGGCACCGCCGCAATGTTTTGGACAAACCAAGTTTACGTGACAATAAAGCCGTCCGAGGCAGGCATTTCCGAATGAGGTGGCACGTCTCCCGGAAATTCCCGGACTGCAGAATACGAGCCTATCAGCGAAAACCGACGTTGCGGCACGAAAATCGAGGCGTGGCACGAAAATCGAGAAAGTCAAGCCCGCCAGCCGCGGATAGATCTGCGGCCAAGTGGGTGCGCCAGCACGGAAACCAGGAAATCAGCACTACCAGGCACTACCAGCTGAGTGCGATGGGAGGCGTGCCAGCTGGCCAGCCTATTTAAGCCCAGCTTCGGGCAGCATACAGGAGGTTGGAAGAATGTGAAGGAAGAAGAATTCTGCAGCAGCAAGAACACGGAAATAGAGAGAAAAAGGAGCAAATTTTGCAATCAAATAGGAAGAAAAGAGAGGAAAAAAAGAGAGGATTTATATTCTTTGATTTTGATTGTACCAAATATACTCCTTATCTTAGTCAAATACACAAGTTCACATCCATTTGCGATCATTTGCAAGGTGAAAGTTCCCTTTGTTCTAGCAATTTATATCATATTGTTTGGTTAAATTAAATGTAGTTTTTCTTGTATATTGTTGTGGATCTATGGATTGAGGACTATTAGGGAGGGTTCCAATTGGAACGAAATTCTTCCTAATGGCCCGATGATATCCATTTGATAAATTTTTAGCTCGTTATATTGATGTAGCGATTTTGGTTGTGAGCCTAGGATGCGACACCTTGGTCCAAATCCGATGATGGACAATTTTGATGCATGTAATAGGATCGATTATCCTTGATTGTAAATATGTAATCGTCGGGCCTTAAAACGATACCAAGTCGAAAATCGGGTTTAAGGCCCCGAGATAGTGAAAATCTATGCTTGTGGCGTTTGGGGTTCTTTTGATGGCTTACATGCCCATGAATGACCCCAACGCATTTTAATGCTTGATTTGATTTATGAGGCAAAGGATCTTCAAAGCCAAAACAATAAAGATCTTCATAAAATCAATCAAACTAGGCTATTAGCATCACGAGGCTTAAAATTGAAAGTGCAAATGAATGTCGATTCCTCTTTAACGAGAAGGCAAAGGAAAATCGTTTTCCAAAACATCACACAAATTGATTTTATAAATAAATGGCGTTTTATTAAACCGTTGTGCATAGGGTTAAAGAGATTCTAGAAGTTGCCCATCATTTGAGTTACGAAAGCAACGTATAGATCTCGATTCCTATTTTGACGAAGGTTTAAAAACTCTTGATTTGCCAAAACAACACCTAAAGAAAAATCTCCTAGCTTTTGACAATTAAAATCAAACCTTCCTAATAAAGAATAAAGCTTTCTCGTAGAAGCCGAAGGACATTCCAAAGCACTCTCAAAGCACGACTTTCCCTCAAAATCCAAGCGATTCTTTCATACAAACTCACCACAACATTCACATAAGCACACACACACACATACGCGCACATACCCACACACGCATGAATTAAGGGATAGGAAAGCATCAAGATTGCGGTAACCGTGTTTCACGGAAGTCGAGGGGTGCCTAACACCTTCCCCTCACTTAAGCAAGCCCCCGAACTCTATGAATCTCGATTCGCAGACCAATTAATTCGGAGTCACATATGAGCCAGCGATTTATAAAAAACAAAAATTCGGATGAGTTGGTACATCCATTTCAAATATACCAACTGGCGACTCTGGTTAATTGGCTCATCATAAAAAACGATACTTCAAAACCCCGTCGACATTCAAGCCGACCTTTTCCAAAAAATCATCTAATCAAAAGGCTAAAATTGGAAAAGACCAAATATCGCATAAGCGGATAAAACCGGCGTCGACATGGTGATCAAGCATTCATACATGCAAAACAACCATGATAGAGATTTCTCATGATATGTAAAACAATCTAACAATCAAGCTTGTAACTAAACTACATATTAAAATCCGTTAGAATCCCATAATGGAAATTAGTTCATGACTGAACCAAAAGCCATTATGGGATCAAAACTACTCATGGAAAATAAGCAAACAAATGAATGATGAAGGAATAGAACAATCAAACCCAATTGTTGATTATAATCCAAAGTAAAATTCAAACCCACATTAAAATCCAGCAATCGAACAATAGTAATCCACAGTAAATTGAAATCCCCCAAATAAAAAGTAGAATAAGATTCAATGATAGTTTAATCCTTTCTCTTTTGTAATTTCCTTTTCTCTCTCTCTGATTGATAAAAACCTAATCATACTCTTCATTGGCTTCCTCCTTTTTCATTCAGCCGCAACTCAGCATCAAAAAATCGCACATGAGCGCCTAAAGCGCTATCTCAGTGTAAATCCTAGCGCTCTAGGCGCTAGGTTGGATCCATGGAATTACCAAATTGCCATCAAGTCAAATTTTTTAATCCTTTCTCCTCCAAATTGACTCTTTTGCCCCTCCAGCTCCATCCTACAATAAACAAACACAAAAAATAAATTAAACAATACTAAAAACACTTAAAGACCACAATAATTAAGTCTAATAAGACCTGATTCGTAGGTATAAAACTCACTCATCAAATACCCCCAAACTTAACCAATTGCTTGTCCCCAAGCAATGCTATGACACCAACATGTAAAATGCAAACTAACTAAAATGCAAACGAATCAAATAACTAAAACAACATAGTAATCCATATCAGACCTCCAATATCCATAAAACAACCATTTCGACCCACCACCTAATGTAAAGTTCTCACTTAAACTGTTTAGTCAAACCACGTTTGTCATCATTCATGCTGTGTGTGTGAATCAACTATTTTAATCAATCACAACCCAAATTACTCACATAATCAATGTCTTAGAAAGCAACTCAATTTTTACATATCTCTATCAACAAAACAACTAATCCGACTCATGTAAACATTTAATTAACACAATGGGGTATTACGACATGTTTTATTATTTCACGAGTGCGTTTTACGCTCCATCTCGTCTTTAAACTTGACATGTGCAATGTATAGTTTCCTTAGGCTTATCAAAACTACCCATGTAATGAGCTTTCAACCAGCGACTCCCAAACCAGTTGGCTTTAGGGCACTAGGTGTCAAGACACCCCTACGGATCTAATAACCCGAGTAGCAATGGCCACGAAACCAAACTAGCCAATTGTTTTTTTTTATTCTTTTTTTTTAGAACTCCCCCAAACTTATTTCCTTGCTTACTAGAGCTTCATAGACGTTTCACTGATGTTATCCCTTTTTATCCCAAGTTTCTTACCAGACGCAGATTATAAAAGAATTTGAATCAAATTGATTAAACAGTTGACTAAATGTTTTCCTTGCTAACATAAAATTCAGACAAGCATAACCGACTTCCCCGTTCAAGTCATCACTCTACACTAGATTTCAATCCTTTGCAAGCTTTTACTTAATACTAGAATCTTATCATTGGCCAAAATAGCTCAACTATGCCATTTGTTATTTGATTCATGCAACTAAATGCTTGACGCACCCTAAAATGCGACTATCATGCAACATGTACTCTATCAAACCATGCCCAATTAACATGAATAAACACAATAAAACAAAACAATTTATATGCACAAAAATATAAAACTACCCCCCAAACTGAACTGAACAATGTCATCATTGAAAAATAATAAGAGATGAAAAACAGAGGACTCCCCTGAGGAAAGCGCTACTCGTCATCATCACCATCGTCAGCATTATCATCGGTGTCCTCATCAGGAGGCAATTCAGGAGGTGGGTAAATAGAGAGAGGAGGAGCTGGCGGAAACTGAAATAGCCCCACTGAAGGATTCATCCGGCCAAACATATCTGTCAAAGCTGTAGAACAGTTGACGTTGTAAGCATAAATCTCTGCTTGGCGTTGAGCAAGACGACTCTGCTGACGAGTCATGCGATCAAATCCCCGCTGAATATGTGCGGCCACTAAGTCAATCCGTCTAGTATGGTGCCTTAGGTCTTGACGAACAGTCTCAATTAAATTAGGGGTCTGAACCGGATCCTCAGTAGACGGCTGATCCTGCAGTTGCTGTGGTGGAATAATAAAACCTAAGCCCCTTGGGTGTGATTCTCCCCCATCCTATACTTTGTACCGCACCATCACATCATCATCAATTGGAGCTAATGGGGCCTGCATTGGTTCGTCCTTATCCCACTGTACCCCAGCGTGGCGGCATAAATCAACGAAGGATGAGGCAACCCACCTGTAGTGCTACCTTCAAGCCCGCGCATAATAGACTCATGTATCACTTCTCCAACATCTACCGTCTTTCCTTTGGCTATGCAAAATAATAGAGCCGCCCGCTGATTAATCACATCACTCATATGGCGGCACGACATCAACTTAGCACAAATAAAAGCATGCCAAGCTTTTCCATATATGCTCAGTTTAGATGAAGGGAAGTGTACGGCTTCCTGCTGGTCTGTCAATTTCCATTCTGTTCCTGGCTTATAAAAGGGCTGCAATGATTTCAGTGTAATCCAAATCCTGCTGCATATATTTTGTATATCCATCACCATGGATCTTTTGCAAACCATAATACGCATTTATCGCCTTTCGCCCCACATTTACTTCTTTACCTCGAACCATCACCAAATTCCCATTAGCTTCTTTAGCATTGGCATAGAATTTCTTTACAATATCAACTGCAGCTGGCTCAAGTTGCGCTGTAAATGTCATCCAATTACGGCTGCGTATTATGTGAGCTAATCCCCCATCTACCTGCTCATCCGATAACAAGCCACGCTCCGAAATTAGGGACTTCCCGATGACCAGTTTTTATACCTATAGTAAGTTTGAGGGCTAACAAACTTCTTTTTATCATACTTAACCTCAGATGATCCTGAACTTTCTCCTCTATGTCGTTTAGGAGCCATGAATAACCAAGATTAAAATTTGTGATGCTCAACTAAGAAAGTAGGACCCAAAATAACTTCAAAACTTCTTTGGGGTAATTTGTCAAACACTTGATAGGCAACACTTGAAAACCCCTTGGTGAATACTTCCCCCCAAACTTAGAACAACCAAATCATGCAACAATATAACCACCAACAATTCGCAAACATATGGATAGAAAATTTAAGCTTCAACCCAGCCCCAATTGAGCCAACACAAACTCAATTGGGTTCACAATCACAATAGCTTAACCCAAGAACTAGCAATTCATAACAAAGCAAACCAATCTCCAATTATTCAATGACTCACAAGTTAATACTTACCGGTATTGTACATTTGCATCACAAAACCTTACTCTCATTTAGTGGAATTGCAATTTGTCTTGGTTAAGGAGAAAGCAAACCTTGATACTATGTTCTTGCCGGCAAGGGATTGGAAAATTGTATGGAAATTGTCTGCGTTTTTGTGTTGGGAAGCTCAATTCGGCGGCTAAGAGAAGAAAAGAGACTTGATTTTTTTTTGTGTTGTGCCTTCATGTTTCCCGATTTAGGGTTTAATTTTTTTTTTTTCAAAAGTTCCGGTATAGCGCTGTAGGCGCTGGACTTTGAGCAGGAATGAGCGCTTAAAGCGCTGGCGTACAGTAGCCGAGCCTTGGCCTAGCGCTTAAGGCGCTGGATTTAGTTAAGAGTATAGCGCCTAAGGCGCTTGATTGTAGAAGCTGGTGCTGGTTCTAGTGCCTAGAGCGCTGTGTTTTGCAAAGGGATAACGCCTCTAGCGCTTATATGCAGTAGCTCGACTATTTGGTTAGCGCCTCAGGCGCTGAGTTTGTGAATATTGGGGCGCTTTAGGCGCTGGCATGCAGAAGCTCGGCCCAAGTGTAGCGCTTCAGGCGCTGAGCTTTGTGCTTGTTGGAGCGCTTTAGGCGCTTGAGACTATACTTAGCCAATTTTCCTCAGTTCATGCTTCTACCTGCAAATAAATCTGCCCAAAGTCCAAAATTAGTTGCAGACATTTTTTTTATTTTTTTATTTTTTTAAACAAAATAATTGACTAAACAAAAGAAAAACGGGAAATTAAAACGTTGGGTTGCCTCCCAGATAGTGCTAAGTTATAGTCAATTAGCTTGACTGTCTTTGAATCTCATGTCGCAGAAAGGATTAAGGTGACTTTCTGTCTGTCCACCTCATCCCCAAAGTAATGCTTCAAACGCGGTCCATTCACCTTGAACGACTTGTCTGGGAATTTATCATACACTTCAATTGCACCATGCGGAAAAATCGTCTTCACTGTGAATGGTCCTGACCATCTTGATTTCAGCTTACCAGGAAAAAGTTTAAGTCTGGAGTTAAAAAGTAAAACCCTTTGTCCCGGTTCAAAAGTTCTCTCTATGATCTTACGATCATGCCATTTCTTCACCTTCTCCTTGTACAACTTTGAATTTTCATATGCCCGTAATCGGAATTCATCTAACTCATTGATTTGGAGTAGGCGTTTCTCCCCTGCAGCTGTCGAATCAAAATTCAACTTCTGAATTGCCCAATATGCCTTATGCTCTAGCTTCATAGGAAGATGACAAGCCTTTCCATAAACGATCTGAAACGGTGACATGCCCAACGGAGTTTTGTAAGCAGTCCTATATGCCCACACAGCATCATCCAGCTTTAAAGACCAATCCTTCCTCATCGGGTTTACAATTTTTTCAATGATTCTTTTGACTTCTCGATTCGATACTTCAGCTTGGCCATTCGTTTGTGGGTGATAAGCTGTAGCAATACGATGATTCACCCCATACTTAGCTAACAAAGCTGTAAACTGTCTGTTGCAGAAATGACTACCTTCACCACTAATAATGGCCCTCGGAGTCCCAAATCTAGTGAAGATGCTTCTGTGTAAAAACTTGAGGACTACCTTGACATCGTTTGTCGGGAGCGCTGCCATTTCTACCCATTTTGACACATAATCTACTGCTAGCAAGATGTAGAGATTACTGCACGAAGACACAAAAGGACCCATGAAATCAATCCCCCATACATCGAAAATTCCTACTTCGAGGATTGTATTCAAAGGCATTTCATTCCTCTTCGAAATGTTTCCCACTCTCTGACATCTATCACACCTCTGGACGAAATTGTATGCATCTTTAAAAATTGTCGGCCAGTAAAATCCCGCTTGTAGTACTCTAGCTGTTGTTCTCTCTCCACCGTAGTGACCTCCATATACAGAAGAATGACAATCCTGTAGAATCCCCTCGGTCTCGCTATACGGAATACACCTTCTTATCATTTGATCAGCACACTGTTTAAACAAGTACGGCTCATCCCATATAAACCATTTCACATCATGCAAAAACTTTTTCTTTTGATGACCCACAAAGTCAGAAGGTAGCATCTTACTTACCAAATAATTCGCGTAGTTTACGAACCATGGCACTTCCCCTTGCACCACAAACAACTGCTCATTTGGAAAGGATTCATTGATTACAATTTTGCCGTCTATCTCCCTTTCCGAATTCTCGAGTCGAGATAAGTGGTCTACCACTTGGTTTTCGGTCCCCTTCCTGTCCTTGATCTCCAAATCAAACTCCTACAACAATAATATCCACCTGATCAACCTGGGCTTTGCATCTTTCTTTGCTACTAAATGTCGAATTGCCGAGTGTTCCGTGTACACTATCACCTTTGTGCCAATCAGATATGATCGAAATTTATCAAAGGCATACACCACTGCTAATAACTCTTTTTCTGTGGTGGTGTAGTTTAACTGTGCATCTGTAAGGGTCTTACTGGCATAATATATCACATGAAACATCTTTTCCTTCCTCTGCCCCAAAACAGCCCCTACGGTGTAATCACTGGCATCACACATCAGCTCAAACGACAATTCCCAATCTGGTGCAGTGATAACTGGTGTTGTAGTTAGTTTAACCTTTAAGTGCTTAAATGCCCTCATGCAAGCCTCATCGAAGTTAAACTGCGCATCCTTCTCCAATAAACTACACAGTGGTTTAGTTATCTTGGAGAAGTCCTTGATGAATCTGCGGTAGAAGCCTGCATGTCCAAGAAAACTGCGGACACCTTTTACTAAAGCCGGTGGAGGTAAGTTCTCAATAGTTTCCAGCTTAGCCCTGTCTACCTCAATTCCCTTCTTCGAAACTTTGTGTCCCAATATAACTCCTTCTTGTACCATAAAATGACACTTTTCCCAATTCAGGACTAGATTCGTTTCAACACATCTTTTCAAGACCATCACCAAATTCTCAAGGCATAAATCGAAAGAATCCCCAAATACAGAGAAATCGTCCATGAATACCTCCACATTCTGTTCTACCATGTCTGAAAAAATAGCCATCATGCATCTCTGAAAGGTAGCTGGAGCATTGCACAACCCGAAAGACATCCTTCTGAACGCAAAAGTGCCGTATGGACATGTAAAAGTAGTCTTTTCCTGGTCTTCTGGAGCTATCATAATCTGATTGTAGCCTGAATAACCGTCCAGAAGGTAATAATACTCATGACATGCCAGTCTATCCAACATCTGATCGATAAACGGTAGTGAAAAATGATCCTTCCTCGTAGCTTTGTTAAGCTTGCGGTAGTCCATGCAGATTCTCCACCCCGTTACTGTTCGCGTTGGGATTAGCTCGTTATTCTCATTAGTGACAACGGTCATACCACCCTTCTTTGGTACGCACTGCACGGGGCTCACCCATGAACTGTCCGAAATCGGGTAGATTATTCCTGCATCCAGCCATTTCAGTACCTCTTTCTTGACCACTTCTTTCATTTTAGGATTAAGCCTTCTTTGTTGCTCCACCGACGGCTTGCTATCATCTTCCAGCAGGATCTTATGCATGCAAAAAGAAGGGTTTATCCCTTTGATATCTGCTATGGTCCATCCAATAGCTGATTTGAACTCTCTAAGCACTCGTAGCAGTTTTTCCTCCTGAAAATATGTTAGTGCAGAAGAAATAATCACAGGTAGCTTTGAATCTTTATTTAAAAATGCATACCGGAGATGATCTGGAATTGGTTTTAGTTCAAGTTCGGGAGGTTCCTCCAGAGATGGTTTTAATTTTACCGAAGTCTCTCCAACTTTCATTAGTGGCTCGACATGTGTTCTAAATTTTTCGAATTTGGGAGTGGTATCTAGATATTGCACGAGTTCGGCACATTCTTCATCCTCCAATTCTGAATTTTCAGCAATTATACTCTTCAATGGTTCATAGCTCAACAAACTCTCAACTTCATCATTTACTATATGATCCACCAAGTCAACTCTGAAACATTCTTCTTCATCTGTTGGAAACTTCATTGCCTTGAAGACATTAAATGTTACCTCCTGATCATGTACACACATCGTAAGTTTTCCTTTTTGCACGTCTATCAGAGTCCTTCCCGTGGCTAGGAATGGTCTCCCCAGTATGATTGGTATACTTTTATCTTCCTCATAATAAAAAATGATGAAGTCCGCCGGAAAGATAAATTTTTCCACCTTTACCAGTACGTCCTCTACTATACCCCGTGGATACATGATGGATCTGTCAGCTAGCTGCAAGGAAATATTTGTTGGCCTTGAGTCCGGCAATCCTAACTGACTGAATACAGACAAAGGCATCAGATTGATACTTGCCTCAAGATCACACAAACATTTATCGAAATTCATCATTCCGATCGTACATGGAATTATGAAACTGCCCGGATCTTCAGCTTTGGAGTTAGTTTACGCTGAAGCACTGCACTGCATTCCTCAGTTAAGGCCATTGTCTCAAACTCGTCTAATCTTCTCTTCCTTGACAATATACCCTTCATAAACTTTACATAACTTGGCATCTGTTCCAATGCCTCAGCGAAAGGTATGTTGATCTGCAGTTTTTTAAAAACCTCTAAAAACTTGCTGAACTGTTTATCTTCCCTCTGCTTATTCAATCTCTACGGATACGGAACTAGAGGGTGAACTTGTGGTACTGTACTCATGGGCTTCTTATCCGAACCTGCTTTATCCTTTTCTACTTGCTGCGACTCAGACTCGTCATTATTTACTTCCTATTCAGCCCCAGTTTCTACCTCAGTTTCTGGCCGCATGTCATCCCCTTGAAAATTAGGCACTGCTGTGCCTGGTACATTTCCTGCATAATGCTTTCCAGATCTGAGTGTTATGGCCTGACACTGTTCTTTACCTTCTCTTCGTGGATTTGCCTCTGTATTACTTGGCAATGAACCCTAGGGCCTGTTGTTAAGCATAGTCGCCATTTGCCCCATTTGAGTTTGCAAATTTTTAATAGTCGTTGCCTGGCTTTTGATCATAACCTCTGTATTTGCCATGTACTTCATCATCATCTCCTCCATTTCTGATTTCTTTTCTTGCTGAGGTGCATATGGAGTATAATGTTGTTGTTGTTGAGAAAATCTCGGTGGAAAAGGTGGTCTTGGAGCAAATTGTTGTTGTGCTGGCTGAGGCTAAAACTGATTGAAATTGATTCCCTTGATTGTTTGACCAATTGAAATTTGGATAATTACAGTTATTGGGGTTATATGTGTTCTGAAACTGTCCTTGGTCTTTCCTGTAAGTGTTCACATACTGTACCGATTCTGAGTTGATGGCACATTGATCTGTCGAGTGTGACCCCTCACAAATCTCACATATGAAGGCAACTGACTTGGCTTTGCTTTCTGATAACGAATCTATTTTCTTTGTCATGGCTGTCATCTGTGCTGACAACTGAGTAATAGCATCAACTTCCAACAAACCTGCAACTCTGGGCTGTGGCATTCTAGCTGTAGGGTTTTGAAAATCATTTGCTGCCATTGTCTCGATAAGGTTATAAGCTTCTTCATAGCTCTTTGCCCCTAAAGCTCCTCCTACAGCTGCATCTACCATTTGCCTCGACTGCCATCCCAATCCATTATAGAATGTGTTGATCACCATCCAATCTAACATACCATAGTGCGGACACTTCCTTATCATCTCTTTGTATCTATCCCAGGCCTCATATAAGGATTCACCCTGTTGTTGCTCGAACTGAGAGATTGTTGTCCTCATTTTTGCAGTTTTAGCCATTGGGAAAAACTTAGCTAAGAACTTATGTGCTAGGTCTTCCCATATAGTAATTGATCCTGAAGGCAAAGAATGAAGCCAAGTTCTCGCTCGATCCCTCAATGAAAACGGAAACAGTCTTAGTCTAATAGCATCCTCCGTCACCCCGTTATACCTGAATGTATCGCATATTTCAATGAAACTCAATAGGTGCTCATTAGGATCATCTGTAGCAGCACCCCCAAACTGGACCGAATTCTGCACCATTTGAATGGTTCCCGGTTTTATTTCAAAAGTATTCGCTGCTATTGCCGGTCTGACTATGCTAGACTGCAATCCATTAATGTTCGGCATAGAATAGTCCCTCAAAGCTTTATGTTCCTCTCTTTACTCTACTCTTTGTTCTTCCGCCATATTCGATATAGTACCTTCTAACTGTGCTTGTAAATTTCTACGCACTCTTGCTTTCCAACCTCTTCCGTCAATATTATCCTGTGCTGGTATCAATTCTGAGTTGGATGATCGTGTGTGCATACAAATTTTACAAGTACCTGAAACCAAAACAAAAACAAAAATAGAAATGAGAACAGATTAGATTTGTCTAAGTCAAACAATATAGCTTAAAACTGATGATAATAATAAAAATCTAAACGCCTTTCCCCGGCAACGGCGCCAAAAACTTGTTGACTCTTTTTTAAACTTTAGCAAAAGAGCTCTAACTCATGCAAACATACATGTGTCAACAAGTAATATAGAGGAAGTAGAGTATCGTCCCGCAGAGAAAGTGCTAAATCTAATTACAATGCATCAGTTCTATCACTATATTTATATGCTTAAACCAGTAGACTTGATTATGGTAACAAATATTAATTCAAAATCAATTAACAACTAAAGAATGCGACTAATAATGCAATATATCAAAATTGGAATTAATGGGATCCTAACTTCATTTAATAGAACATCTAATTGCCACCATCATGCAAGAAAGTTCTCATATCACAGAAAAATAGTCAAGGACACTAATACAGTCATAACCATTTGTCAATGCATTATGACCTGCTTACATAATATCCATAAATAATAGACACCATGCAATCATCACTATAACCAAAATCACTATATTTCTATGTGAAATTGTAATTATATTGAATTTAAGCACAAGCCCTTATTTTGACTCTTACGGCAAAACAGTATATTTCTATCTGATTCACAAAATATCAAGCTATCCAAATTAGCATCATATACGCAAGCTATCATGATTACAATCAATGCTCATACTTTATTTTTCAATTCCATACAAGCACTGAAAACGAATGGTGATCAAGCATTCATACATGCAAAATAACCATGATAGAGATTTCTCATGATATGTAAAACAATCCAACAATCAAGCTTGTAACTAAACTACATATTAAAATCCGTTAGAATCCCATAATGGAAATTAGTTCATGACTGAACCAAAAGCCATTATGGGATCAAAACTACTCATGGAAAATAAGCAAACAAATGAATGATGAAGGAATAGAACGATCAAACCCAATTGTTGATTATAATCCAAAGTAAAATTCAAACCCACATTAAAATCCAGCAATCGAACAATAGTAATCCACAGTAAATTGAAATCCCCCAAAGAAAAAGTAGAATAAGATTCAATGATAGTCTAATCCTTTCTCTCTTGGAATCTCCTTTTCTCTCTCTGATTGATAAAAACCTAATCCTACTTTTCATTGGCTTCCTCCTTTTTCATTCAGCCGCAACTCAGCATCAAAAAATCGCACATGAGCGCCTAAAGCGCTATCTCAGTGTAAATCCTAGCGCTCTAGGCGCTAGGTCGGATCCATGGAATTACCAAATTGCCATCAAGTCAATTTTTTTAATCCTTTCTCCTCCAAATTAACTCTTTTGCCCCTCCAGCTCCATCCTACAATAAACAAACACAATAAACAAATAAAACAATACTAAAAACACTTAAAGACCACAATAATTAAGTCTAACAAGACCTGATTCGTAGGTATAAAACCCACTCATCAGGTTGCCACCACAGCGGGAAGTCAAGTTTACCATCGAGCGTATTTCTAGTGCGGAGCTTATCTCTAAGGCGCCGTATCGGATCTAGATATCTAGAAGCCAAATAATCAAGGTCTTTTAGCCATTTAAGGTCATTATTTTCAATGGTTAAAATTAATTCAACAAAATCTTGTTCATGGATATTATCCACCTCTTCCTTTTGTAAAACATTTTTCATTGAAACTTGTGTTTTACCAGTTTCTTTTGAAATTGGATTTCCTTTAAAGGAACCAGGGAGTTGGATATATTTACCTCCCCCTCGAGAGGAACTACCTCCTATAGGTGATGAAGATCCACTTCTTTTAGAGATGGTTTGCCCTGCAAGAATTCACAAGTTTGATAATAAGGAAGAGAATTTAATTCTCCTTTTATATATTCAATTTTAAAATCAAAGATTGCTAAAAAGGATTGCCATCTGGCAAATTGTTGTTTTGCAACTAAGTTTTTAACATCTTTTTCCAAAACTTCTTTGATTGCTGAACAATCAATTCTTAAAATAAATTCTTGATTTAATAAATCATCTTGAAATTTAAATATGCATTTAATGACAGATAATATTTCTTTTTTAATAGTGGAATATCTACTTTGAGTAGGATTCCAATGACCAGACGTATAACGAACTAATTTTTCTTTTTTCTATTAGGATTATATTGTTTTAAAAAACCTCCATAACCTAAATCAGAAGCATTTGTTTCAACAATTTTTAACCAACTAGGATTGGTTAAAGACAAACAAGGAATAGATTTAACTTTTAGTTTAATTTCCTTAACAGCCTCAGTGTGTTTATCCCTCCATTGGGGCGGATTTTTTTAAAGACGACCATATAAGATCTTAGTATCTTTTGCAAAATCTTTATAAAAATCAGCAATATATTGCAAACTTCCCAAAAATCTTTGTAACATAGTTTTATCTTTGATTTTGTCAGGAAAATTTATTACAAAATCAATATATCTATTAATAGGAATAATTGTGTTGTGGGAAATATTATGACCCAAAAATTTAATAATTGTTTGAAACAAATTCATCTTTTTAGCTGACAATGCCAACCCATTCTTTTTGACAACATTTATAAAAATATTTAAATGTTTAAAATGTTGATCAATATCATGTGAGAATACAAGAATATCATCTATGTATACTATTATAAAAGTAGAATAAGGATTAAAAATATCATTCATAATTTTTTGAAATTCAGATGGGGCATTTTTATACCCAAAAGGCAAAACATTCCATTCATATTGACCAAATGGAACAGTGAAAGCAGTTTTATATTTGTCCACTGGATCAATCTGAATTTGTCAACATCCTAATTTTAAATCAAAATTTGAAAATATTTTTGCTTCAAATAATCGATTTAATAAATCCTTTTTATTAGGTATAGGATACCTGATTCATTTTAGGACCTTATTGAGGGGTTTATAATTGATCACCATTCTTGGTGTACCTCTCCCAATTTCAGAATGTTTATTAACATAGAAAGCTGAACAACTCCATGGAGAAGAACTCTCTCTTATAAGACCTTTTTCAAGAAAGGCTGAAATCTCCTTCTTGCAATATTCCAGAGTTTCTTTATCCATTTGAGAAGGTCTAGCCTTAGTACGAATTTTATCCTCAGAAAAATTTTCCATATAATGAAGTTTTATCATATGTTTTTTTCTATCCCAAAAAGTATTAGGAAATTCATTACAAATATTATCTGTAATAATTTTCTCTATTTTTTTCTAGTATTACTGGATCTTTAAGTTTATCATCAATAGTACAACTTTTTAATTCTTGCTTCAAAAAAATTAATTATTTTTCTTTAAAAATTAAATAAGTTTTTAACTCATCCAGATTTTTAGTAATAGGAGAAGAGATAAATTTAAAAATTATAGATTGACCATTAAAGGTTGTTCTTATACCTTCAGAATCAATTCTCTCAATAGGTTGAATCATATTTAGGAATCGAGTTCCTAAGATAACAAATTGAGCTAAATTTTTAACCAATATAAAAGTAGTTTTTAAACATATTCCTTGATTACAAATGTGAACATTGTTAAGTTTGTAATTTATGTTCATTTTAGAACCCTCAGCAGTACTAAACTTTGTTTAGTTTTTTCAAAATATTTAGTAGGTACTAACCCTTCTTTGATACAATTCATGTCAGCACCACTGTCTACAAGAGCAATAGTATTGACAATGAAATTCTTGTTTATAACCAGGGTTATATGTACATACCATTTTTGAAAGGTGATTTTATCCATAATTAGTAAATATTCAGGACTATTATCTTCCTGCTCAATAAGAGGAGAATCCACAGGCGGTGTTTCAGGAGTTTCTTTCTCTTTACCTTTATTTTTAACAAATTTAGCCAAAGTTAAACTCTTGATTTTATCAAGTCTATCTTTAAGATTACGTAATTCTTTTTTCTGATTATTAAATTCTTCTTTTAAGTCTTTTAAAGTAATTTCTTATTCAGGTTCATAAACAATTCTATTAAAAGCTTCTTGCAAAGTATAAGATGTATAAATTTTAGGGTTTTTTAACCTCTTCAACTTGTTCTTTAGTTTGATTCAAATATTTTTCTATTAGATTTCTTTTTTCAATAGGGTCTTTTATTTGTTCTATTATATCAAGAACAAAACTTTCATGTTTTGTTAAAACATTTAAACTTAAACTGTTCATTTGAATAATATATTTATAAAAATCTTTTTCTGTTTTACAATGATCAGCACAACCAACAGAACTATCAGAATCAGAAGATAAATCAATATCAGAATACTGTATAGCAAATATATCATCTGCAAAACTATAAACAAAATTCTCAGACATATCAGAAATATCAGATTCAAGCAACAAATTATAAATTTGTTGTTTAATATTTTCATTCAATTCTAAAGCTTCAATCTTCTTTTTTGTTTTACACTTATTAGCGTAATGACTCATTTGACCACATTTATGACATTTAATGTCTTTTAAAATTTTCTTTTTTCCTTTTTTAAAGAATATGAAAGACTTTTTCTTATTATTATATTCTTCAGGGCGTCTTTTTCTTTTACACTTAGGTTTTCTGCTGTAAGCTTTTCTCCTATTATTAGTATTCTTCCTATGAGGAACAGACATAAGAGGATAACTAAATTGATGACAAAATTCACCAATTTCCTTTCTATCAGAAATACCTTGCTTTTTAAGTTGAGTTTTAAGATTTAAATCATTACATAAGGCTAAGCCTTCAACAATAATTTCACTTATTAATTCACCATAAGTATAATTATTATATGGTATAATCAATCCGCCATTCTTATTTCTAAGTCCAGTTCTGACTTTTTCTGCAAATAAAGCAGGTAATCATGCCAAATATAAATTTTTCTTTCCAAAAGGTAGAATTCTCATATGTTCTCATCACAATTTTAGATAAAAACACGTCTTTATACCATCTAAAGTGTGTAAGTGTAGGACACTTCAAATTTATTAATAATTCTTTACTTCTATACATATTAGAAAGAGCATGACCAACAAAATATTTTATAATTGTCTAAATAAGTGTATAAACACTGTCTTCAGTTATTTCCTGTTTAACAGTAGATGTCGAAGGATTTGTCATATTAACAGTTTTTATAGCGTTCTTAATATCAAATTTCTGAGCAGGTGCATGTAAGGATATTGTCCCACCAACCTTTTAATTGACTAGTAAAACTAGAGGTGGTAAAACTAGTCACTTGTTTATCAGTATTTCTATTAGCTTTACATACAGTAGCATGCATAAACATTTTATGCAAAACAGTAAACAAATAAAAGATGAAAACTAAAAAATTATTTGTTAGAGTAGTAATTTTTTCTTTTCAAGATTATTTCCTTTCATTTGCTTAAGCATTGAAAAATATTGTTGTTAAAGGTGTGCACGAACTTGATTCAAAATTATTGAATTTTTAGATTATCGTACGTAATTAGATTATTGACAATCAATTTATTAAAGTTCTCATAAGTTTAAAATATATGCTTCATAATTTTGTTAAAATTAAGTTTTTCTAAAAAAAATAAAATTATTAAATGACTACACCATCTATAATTTAATTGAAACACTCTACACAACTTGTACATTATGTTTGTTTTAAGCTATAATTTGAATGCAACTAGTGTATGAGTTGTGTCAATATTACACTATCAACTTCTTAAAATTTATAAATTGTAATATACTTTCACGTTACAAAATATAAGATCATCATTGATTTTTTAAAATTAACTTAAGACATTTTTAAATTTAAAATTGACATGAATTTCTTTAAAATTAAGTAAATATAATAATAAATATTATAAAATATTTAAAAAGTATTAATCTTTGCAAAATTTATTATTTCATAATTTTTAATAAATCATCTTAACATTAAGTTTGAAAATATTTCAACTTTAAATTTTAAAAGTCAACAATGATCTAAAAATATTTAATTCAAGTTCAACTCGAAATAAAAATGATTCAAATAAGAATAAATTTTATAATTCAATAAATTACTGGAACATTTTTAAATTTTAATTTTCTATTGATACTCAGAATATATTCATTCAAAAAGTTCAAACTACTCAGACTCGATTTGAGATCATACTCAACTCAATAGCTAAATAAGTCTCAATCAAACTTTATTTCAGACTCGATAAATTTTATAAACCAAATATAAACAGTTCAATATTCGGTTCAACTGAGTTCATTTACACTCTATTTAGGAAACTGTTGTTGAATATTAGTTTATATAAATTAACAATCCCAATCAAAAGCAAAAAGCTCCGCAGTAGCAATTTGGCAATTCTCAGTTAAAATGTTGAATCCGGGTTCAAATCCCGGCTGCGGAATAACATTTTTTTAATTAAATTTTGCAACATTGATTTGAATTATTGGGCTGAGAAAGGGCCAATAACTTTTTGTAAAGGAAATCTTTTTTCAGTTTTGACAACATTTTTCTGAATTATTGGGATTAGAAATAGGTTTGACAACATTTTTATTGTATTATTGGGCTTAGAAAGTGTGAAAGGCCTTGCAATACTTCGTAACGAAATTCTATTTTCCCTTTTTATTAGTTCTGAAATTCATTGAGATTCCATCTCTTCCAGTTCCATAAAATGAATGCTAGCCTATAGGCCAACCTGAGATTTTCAAAACCAATAATATAGAATTCAGTCCCAATTAAAATATCATGCTCATACATTGAGTGTGGGTTTGGCAGAGATGTGCAAGGTGGTACGGTGAGATAAAACACTTTTAGATGTAGAGTTTTTGACAAAATGCTTCTATAAGAAAATTAAGATAGTGCATGGTTACATTATTTTAAAAGTGCTTTTGAATATATTAATGACAAATTTAAGGTAAGTATGTCGTATGAAATTTTATTTATTTTCAACAATTTAAGGATAATTTTATATTTTAGTCAAAAGTGTTGGAGTCAAGCGTAAACTTTATGCTTTAACTAAAAGTATTTTTAAATCTAAATCTCTACGGTTTTAAAGTGTTTTCAAAGAGTTACCAAACACCGAACCCTTCTACCTTTACGTACTTTTAATTCACCCAAAAATTACCCAAAACGGGCTTAAAGACACTCCAATCGCACACAACCGCCCTCCTCCCTCTCACAGTGTCTCATTGCCGGAAAAAAGTCGCTATTTTGACTTCCAACACGATACCGTGATCTTTGCTCGAAAAGATTAAAAAAAGTTTGGAAATGCCAAAACGTGGTCAATATCAAAGTAGACACCATTATTTAGATATCTAGGATTCTCAGATCTCTTTAAAGAAGCACACTCCTAACACCTAATTCATAGGTACAGAACAAGAATGTACTGAGGCAAAATATATCAGAAAAGAGTTGCAGCAAATGGTAAGCGATAGCAACATAACACAAGCACGCAGACATATACAGAGACATGCACAATGCTCGTGTGCTCTCAACATTTTTCATTGGGAACAAAAAAACGAACAAATTAATTAATCTTTACTCGTATCCGTTTAGCTAATTATATTTCACGTCCATATCAACCAGACACATTCTCATTTGTTTTCGAGTCACTCTAAAACTTTTCTTCCTCCTACCCTAAAACTGATCAGTGAAAGCCCATGTACAACTGCACATTCTGCGGTGTAACAAAGAAACTGTGTTGAAGTAGTCAGTATAAGGTAAACAGTCTTATTTTTTAAGTTAACAACGCAAAATGACTGAACTTGACAAGGAAAATATATTGCAAGTTCTCCTTCATGAGTAACACTCCGAAGATAAAGTCCATATAGTACCAAGCAGGGAACCGGGCATGCCATATCTAATTTACAAAAGCAGCTTAATATACTGCACATTGGATATGTATTCAAGGAAGAAAGTAGATTAGAATCTATTTTGAGCATGAACTCAACAACATCAGAAACCTATAGGCAATTAAAATCCAAATTAACAATATATATATATATATATATATATATGATTATTAAACCCTAACCCGAGGTTTAGTTTTACCAGGGAAAATAAGCCAAAGAACCTAATAGAAGTAAAAGAACAGAATCTAAGTAAAAAATAAAAATAAATCAACCAAGGAAGGCGAGGGCACATTATGGATCATCTGTATCTTCACCATTGATACAATTTATAAAACATGGGAAACAATTGATGGGAAAAAAATTACATCTATTCATCCTCCCACTGAAACTCCTTTGATTTTAAAAAATGCTACGGGAGATGTGATGGAAGCAACTGCTTTTTCTAATGCAATTAGAATAAGCTACCCAGTTGATTTTACTAAAAGTATTAGACAAAATAATTATTTGGCTCTATACCAAATAATTCAGGATTGATAAAATACAGTAAAAACCAAATATAAATAAAACACACTAATATATAAAGATAGATAAACAAACTAAATTGCATAAAAATAATAAACAATAATTAAAACAAACTAAGACTTACATGGACGTTCCATAGTAGCTTTTCTTTTATTCCCAAACAATATGTACAAGCGCAAGTGCATTTACAAGGTTATAAAGAAAACTATAAAGAGAGAAAAGAAAAAGAACCTAAAGAGAGCCTGCCTACAAATGATCACAAGGCCTCTATATATAATAGGCTATTAGCTACTATACAATCCTGAATTATTGAAGAGAGAAAAGAAAAAGAACCTAAAGAGAGCCTGCCTACAACTGATCACAAGGCCTCTATATATAATAGGCTATTAGCTACTATACAATCCTGAATTATTGAAGAGAGACGTAATTCATGGTTTCAGACTTTAATAATAGAGGAGACAAAGTTTTTACAAAAAGTAACTTTATAAAAATAGTTTTAACTTTTAGTCTTTGTCAGAAGACATGTCTGTGACTTTATTCTTGTCTTTAGCTGTTTGCTTTTTAGCTTTCTCCTTATCTTTTAGACAGATATCGACACGTGCATGTATGTCGGACTGAGTATCCAGCTCTAGATCATCCGTATCTTCACCATTGATAATCTTCTGCATTTTAGCATCAAATTTCTCTGTTTTCTCATCATTTGTTTCTTCGGTGTCAGAAGAGACAGAATAATGTTGACTGCTCTTACTACTTTTAGCTGAGATCATTGAGATATCATCTTCTTCATTTTCATAATCAGAATCCCATTGTTTAGCCAAAACCTTTAGCATCATTTTCTATATTTCTACCTTGCTGGCTGTTGGATAACTTTCTTCTAATTGATTTTTTAAATTTTTTAGAGGATCTTTAAGATCTGCTTGTTTCTGTTTTTCCTTCTGAGATTTTTTAAACATCTCCTTAAAAATAATTATATCCTTTTGCACAGTTTTTCCTATATCTTCTGTAGACCATTTTATCCACCATTTGCAAAGGAATTTCCTTGTGACAGAGAGAAATCCATAATTATAGTCTTCACGCATAATAAAACCAAACTTCCAAGCTCAAATCCATGGTATACTATCATAAAAAATTTAAACAACCTTTTGAGACCTTAGCATCTTTAAGATGAGGATGGAATGTTTTATATTCCAAATACATACCATGTATTTCAGTAAGCAATATTAATTACTGGCTCAGGACCAAATCTGATCCACCAATGGATAGACCAATTAGGAATTCGCTTTTAGCTAATTCAGGGGAAGATCTAAAGAACCAGATATGCTTCTTTTGAGGATTCTCATAATAGAAGCAAAAATATCAAGCATCTTTATAATCCCAATAATTAAAATCCATATTAGGATAACCAGACATTTTCCTAGACTTATTAGGATCTAGCCCCCAATCAGAGAGATGAAGCATCTTTTTAATATGCTTTGGAGAAAGAGAAAGGCGCATTCTTATATTTTTCTCCTCGATAAAAATGTTCAAAATCGACTGAACCAGTTTCTATAAGAATCTGTTCATAATATCTTCTATAATTATTGGATCCTTTTAAAGGATATGCTACTAATGGATCTAGATATCAAGAAGTCAAATAATCAGGGCCTTTTAGCCATTTAAGGTTATTATTTTCAACGGTTAAAAATAATTCAACAAAATCTTTTTCATGGATACTATCCACCTCTTCCTTTTGCAAAACATCTTTCATTGACACTTATGTTTTACCAGTTTCTTTTGAAATTGGGTTTCCTTTAAAGGAACCAGGGAGTTGGATATATTTATATCTCCGTTGAGAGGAGCTACCTCCTCTAGGTGATGAAGATCCACCTCTTTTAGAGATGGTTTGCCCTGCAAGAATTCACGAGTTAGATAATCAGGAAGAGAATTTAATTCTCCTTTTATATATTCAATTTTAAAATCAAAGATTGCTAAAAGAGGTTGTCATCTTGCAAATTGTTGTTTTGCAGCTAAGTTTTTAACATCTTTTTTCAAAACTTCTTTGATTGCTGAGCAATCAATTCTTAAAATAAATTCTTGATTTAATAAATCATCTTGAAATTTAAATATGCATTTAATGATAGATAACATTTCTTTTTTAATAGTGGAATATCTACTTTGCGTAGGATTCCAATGACCAGACGTATAACAAACTAATTTTTCTTTTTTCCTGTTAGGATTATATTGTTTTAAAATACCTCCATAACCTAAATCAGAAGCATTTGTTTCAACAATTTGTAACCAACTATGATTAGTTAAAGACAAATAAGGAATAGATTTAACTTTTAGTTTAATTTTCTTAACAACCTCGATCAGTGTGTTTATCACTCCATTGGGGCAGATTTTTTTGAAGACGACCATATAAGATCTTAGTATTTTTTTTCAAGATCTTTATAAAAATCAACAATATATTGTAAACTTCTCAAAAATCTTTGTAATATAGTTTAATCTTTGATTTTGTCAGGAAAATTTATTGCAAAATCAATAGATCTATTAATAGGAATAATTGTGTTGTGGAAAATATTATGATCCAAAAATCTAATTTTTGTTTGAAACAAATTCATCTTTTTAGCTGACAGTGCCAACCCATTCTTTTTGACAACATTTATAAAAATATTTAAATGTTTAAAATGTTGATCAATATCATGTGAGAATACAAGAATATCATCTATGTATACTATTATAAAAGCAGAATAAGAATTAAAAATATCATTCATAATTTTTTAAAATTCAGATAGGGCATTTTTATACCCAAAAGGCAAAACATTCCATTCATATTGACCAAATAGAATAATGAAAGCAATTTTATATCTGTCCACTAGATCAATCTGAATCTGTCAAAATCCTAATTTTAAATCAAAATTTGAAAATATTTTTGTTTCAAATAATGTATTTAATAAATCCTTTTTATTAGGTATAATTAAATTGATGACAAAATTCACCAATTTCCTTTCTATCAGAAATACCTTGCTTTTTAAGTTGAGCTTTAAGATTTAAATCATTACATAAGGCTAAGCCTTCAGCAATAATTTCACTTATTAATTCACCATAAGTATAATTATCAGATGGTATAACTAATTCGCCATTCTTATTTCTAAGTCTAGTTCTGACTTTTGCTGCAAATAAAGCAGGTAATGCAGATATAAATTTTTCTTTCCAGAAGGTAGGATTACCATCTATTCTTATCACAATTTTAGATAAAAACACATCTTTATACCATCTAAAGTGCGTAAGTGTAGGACACTTCAAATTTATTAATAATTCTTTACTTCTATCCATATTAGAAAGAGCATAACTAACAAAATGTTTTATAATTGTCTCAATAAGTGTATAAACACTGTCTTCAGTTATTTTCTGTTTAACAGTAGATGTCGAAGGATCTATCATATTAACAGTTTTTATAGCATTCTTAATATCAAAATTATGAGCAGGTGTAAGAATATTATGCCACCAACCTATTAATTGACTAGTAAAATCAGAGGTGATAAAACTAGTCACTTGTTTATCAGTGTTTCTATTAACTTTACATACAGTAGCATACATTATGTATTTTATGCAAAACAATAAATAAAATAAAAGGTGAAAACTAAAAAATTATTTGTTAGAGCTGTAATTTTTTCTTTTCAAGATTATTTCCTTCCATTTGCTTAAGCATTGAAAAATATTGTTGTTAAAGGTGTGCACGTACTTGATTGAAAATTATTGAATGTTTAGATTATCGTACGTAATTAGATTATTGACAATCAATTTATTAAAGTTCTCATAAGTTTAAAATATATGCTTCATAATTTTGTTAAAATTAAGTTTTTCTAAAAAAATTTATTAAATGACTGCACCATCTATAATTTAATTGAAACCCTGATCACAACTTGTACATTATGTTTGTTTTAAGCTATAATTTGAATGCAACTATTGTATGAGTTGTGTCAATATTACACTTTCAACTTCTTAAAATTTATAAATTGTAATATACTTTCACGTTGCAAAATATAAGATCTTCACTGATTTTTTAAAATCAACTTAAGACATTTTTAAATTTAAAATTGACATGAATTTCTTTAAAATTTAGTAAATATAATAATAAATATTATAAACTATTTAAAAAGTATTACTCTTTGATAGGTAATGAAGATGAGTAGATTCACCTATTCACCTAGGGAGTCCCTAAGCTCTAAAATAAATCAAACAGTTTGGGCGTGATTCATATTCACTCGACTAAATATTTAATTCAAGTTCGACTCGAAATAAAAATGATTTAAATAGGAGTAAATTTTATAATTCAATAAATTATTGGAACTTTTTCAAATTGTAATTTTCTATTGATACTCAGAACCTATTCGTTTAAAAAGTTCAAACTGTTCGGACTCGATTTGAGATTATATTCGACTCGATAGCTAAACAAGTTTTAATTAAACTTTATTTTAGACTCGATAAATTTTATAAATCAAATATGAGCAGTTCAATATTCGGTTCGACCAAGTTTATTTACACTCTATTTAGGAAACTATTGTTGAATATTAGTTTAAATAAATTAACAATCCCAAAATATAACAAATAGCTCCGCAGTAGTACTTCGGCAATTTTCAGTTAATATGTTGAATCCGGGTTCAAATCCCGGCTGCGGAATAAATTGTTTTAAATTAAATTTTGTTTGAATTATTGGGCTGAGAAAGGGCCAATAACTTTTTGTAAAGGAAATCTTTTTCAGTTTTGACAACATTTTTACTCAATTATTGGGATTAGAAATAGTTTTGACAACAGTTTTTTATTGTATTATTGGGCTTAGAAAGTGTGAAAGGCCTTGCAATACTTCGTAACGGAATTCTATTTTCCCTTTTTATTAGTTCTGAAATTCATTGAGATTCCATCTCTCTCCAGTTCCATAAAATGAATGCTAGCCTATAGGCCAACGCCAACCTGAGATTTTCAAAACCAATAATATAGAATTCAGTCCCAATTAAAATATCCTGCTCATACAGTGTGCGTTTTGGCAGAGCTGTGGAGCTCATAAAGAGATTCGGCGTTCCTGACCCTGATTCACCTTAATTGTTATTTGAACAAGTAAAAATTCTGTCTTAATTGTTATAGATGTAAAGTTTTTGACAAAATGCTTCTATAAGAAAATTAAGATAGTGCATGATTACATTATTCTAGAAGTGCTTTTGAATATATTAATGACAAATTTAAGGTAAGTATGTGACATGAAATTTTATTTATTTTCAACAATTTAAGGATAATTTTATATTTTAGTCAAAACTGTTGGAGTCAAGCATAAACTTTCTCCTTTAACTAAAAGTGTTTCTAAATCCAAATCTATACGGTTTTAAAGTGTTTTCAAAGAGTTACCAAACACCAAACACTTCTATCTTTAATTTAGACATACTTTTAATTCACCCAAAAACTACCCTAAACGGGCTTAAAAACACTCCAAATGCACACAACCGCCCTCCTCCCTCTCACGGTGTCTCATTGCCGGAAAAAAGTCGCTATTTTGAGTCTTGACTTCCCCGTGATCTTTGCACGAAAAGATTAAAAAAAGTTTGGAAATGCCGAAACGTGGTCAATATCAAAGTAGACACCATTATTTAGATATCTAGGATTCTCAGATCTCTTTAAAGAAGCACGCTCCTAACACTTAATTCATAGGTACAGAACAAGAATGTACCAAGGCAAAATATATCAGAAAAGAGTTGCAGCAAATGGTAAGCGATAGCAACATAACAAGAGCACGCAGACATATACAGAGACATGCACAATGCTCGTGTGCTCTCAACATTTTTCATTGAGAACAAAAAATCTCACAAATTAATTAATCGATCTTTACTCGTATCCGTTTAGCTAATTATATTTCACGTCCATATCAACCAGACACATTCTCATTTGTTTTCAAGTCACTCTAAAACAACATATATCATCTAAAACTTTTCTTCCTCCTACCCTAAAACTGATCAATGAAAGCCCATGTACAACTGCACATTCTGCGGTGTAACAAAGAAACTGTGTTGAAGTAGTCAGTACAAGGTAAACAGTCTTATTTTTTAAGTTAACAACACAAAATGACCGAACTTGACCAGGAAAATATATTGCAAGTTCTCCTTCATGAGTAATACTCCGAAGATAAAGTCCATATAGTACCAAGCAGGGAACCAGGCATACCATATCTAATTTACAAAACCAGCTTAATATACTGCACATTGGATATGTATTCAAGGCAGAAAGTAGATTAGCATCTATTTTGAGCATGAACTCAACAACATCAGAAACCTATAGGCAATTAAACTCCAAATTAACAATATATGATTATTAAACCCTAACCCAAGGTTTAGTTTTACCAGGGAAAATAAGCCGAAGAACCTAATAGAAGTAAAAGAACAGAATCTAAGTAAAAAATAAAAATAAATCAACCAAGGAAGGCGAGGGCACATTATACACAATATATAAAAATAAATGGTATACACGAATAAAAATATAATTCCTTTTTGATGAATCTATAATTTATAAGCTGAGGCATTTGTTCAATCTGAGTGATGTCCACTCAGCATTACACTGCTTTAATTTCTTTAAAGTTGCTTCATATTGAGTCAATAATGTAATGTAATCTAAACTTTCCCTAAAAAAATAATCTTCCTCAGCATTACACTACTTTTCTTTTCTTTTAAGTTTCTTATTGAGTCAATAATGTAATCTAAACTTTTTCTAAAAAAAATAATCTTCCTCAGAATTAACTCTTTCTAACTCTTCATATAAGTCATTAGTTGTTCCTCCACTAGAACCAAATTCAATAGTATTACTAGGACTTTTGTACTATATCAACTTCAGCTCCTGGACCTGGTCATGTCTATTCTTTTGAATAATGCAACAAGCAATCTACATCAGGAACATACCTTGTTTCTTGCATTTGCTGAACCAAATTCCAAGAACCTCACATGCCCATTCACAGGTCTTGAATTTTCTTCAACGCTTTCATAATATAATCAGGACTTTTGTGGTTTATCAACTTCAGCTCATGGTTGAGTCCATTCTTCTCAGTAAAGCAATCTATATTAGGAAAGATACACTGCTTCTTGCATATGCTGAACCAACATTTGGAGCCACAGATTGAAAGGAATTTGTCAAGCCAAAAACCTGAAACACTCTTCCTGGTTCTTGAATTCTCTTCAACCCTTCAGTACGAAGTTTAGTTGGGACTTTTGTACTTCAGCCCCTCATCAAGTGCCATTTTCTGAGTCATGCATCAAACAATCTATATCAGCTTCTTGCATATGCTGAACAAAAATTTCAATAACCTCACACGCTGATACAAAATGGGGACCAACCATATCTCCAACAACAAAACTGTAAACCTGGTCTCGTATCTCCACCCAACTCCTACCAGCCTCTTTCTTGTTTTCAATTCCCCTCATCAACTTCCTCATTCTTGCAAAATCCCCCCACTTCCCCTGAGCTGCAAAAATATTTGACAGCATCACATAGCTTCCTGCCATATTAGGCCTTGAATCCAAAACCTTCTGAGCTGCCCGTTTGCTCAGATCTGGAAGCCCATTAGCTTTACAAGCTCCAAGAAGTGCTCCCCAAACAGACTCATCAGGCTTAAATGGCATAGTTTCTATCAGATCAAGAGCTTCCTCAATTCTACCACCACGTCCAAGCAAATCAACAACACATCCATAAATCTCCTGATTTGGAGTAATGTTGTAATCACCAGTCATCAATTTAAAGTAACTTAAGCCTTCATCGACCAGTCCAGCATGGCTGCAAGCACCCAACACAGCCATACACACAATCCGATCAGGCTTAATACCTGAGCTGACCATTTTATCAAACAATTTAACAGCCTCTTTTCCATATCCATGGCTCCCATACCCAATAATCATTGAAGTCCACGAAACCAAATCTCTATAAAACATTTGACCAAAAATTCTGCATGAATCCATTATGCTTCCGCACTTGGCATACATGTCTATAAGGGCATTAGCCAATGCTATGTCCCCTTCAAGGCCTCTCCGAAAGATCCCTCCATGAACTTGCTGCCCACAACCCAAAACTGCTAAATTAGCACAGGCTGCTATAACACTTGAATATGTAAAGTTATTGGGACAAACCCCTTCTATTTCCATTCGAGAAAATATGTACAGGGACTCATTTGGATGCGACATTTCATATCCAGCAATCAAAATATTCCAAGTAACCGAGTTTCTTTGATCCATATCATGAAAACAATTGTGTGCTTCGCAAAATAAATTACACCTACAGTACATGTCTAGTATAGAATTCATTACAGGAATATTAGAATCAAACCCATTTTTAATTACTGCTGCATGGAGTTGCTTGCCATACGTATGAGAGCCAATTGAGGTGCAAGCTCTAACTGCTATAGAAAAGCTAAATGGGTTTGTTTCAACTTCCTCCTGTTGTTAAAAAACAAAAGAAAATACACATATTAGATCGAAAGAACTTCAACAATATAGAATAAAAAGGTGATAATATCCTTAGCTATCACAATATGAGAGATATAGACACGTCATGATAAATTACTAGAGAACTGGAAAACTACATCAAAAAAATTTAAGTACATACCAATAACATTTGTCTAAAAACTCGAAGAGCTCCATAGCCATCACCCCGATGAGTATATCCAGTGATCAACGTGGTCCACGATACAGCAATCTTCACCCTAATATCTCGAAACACAGCACACGCATCATCCATATTACAGCAACACGTAGCATACATGTCCAACAAAGCATTCTCAACATATGAACAATCATCCAAGCCATGCTTAAGAACCAAACCATGAACCAAAGCACCACAAGTAAGCGATTTCATCCCTTTACAAACTTTCAACGCACTCGACAAAGTAAAGGCATTTGGGTGGACCACATTTTCCCTCAACATATCATAGAACACCATCCAAGCATTGCTGTGGTAGTTGCAAGACGCGTACCCAGAAATCATGGCAGTCCAAGCAACAACATCTCTTTCAGACATTTCATCGAACAGTGTACGTGCTTGTTTGATTAGACCCTTTTCGAAGTAGGATTTGATGAGAGCAGTGGCCAAGAGTGAGGGGTTTTGGGGTTGAAATGGTGGGGTTAATGGGGTGGTGATTTTGTGGAGAGTGTTCAGCACTATTGGAGGGATTTGATGGCGACGAGAGTTGGGCATTACTTTCATGAAACTCATGTTTCATGTTACATTCGTCTCTTATTGGTTATGTTATTAGTTTATTCGTTTGCAATTGACATCCAAATTTAAACACAGTGAAGTATGGAGGGAAATTTATAGCTATGCTGTAAGCCTGTAACACTCTGATTATGAGTTTTACACCATTTTGTTAGTTTGGAATAAAATAGAGGGAGGGGGTGGAAAAACAAGAATTCCTTTCTTTATTTGTGTTAGTTTTTGGAAGGAAATTTTAATTTAAAATTTATATTATTAATTTATTTATTTTCACGAAATTATATTTAAGAACTATTATAAAGGAATATGTGGCATATGTTACGGTTAAATTTGGCCATAATTAGGCTTAAAACGACCTAATATTTGACAATAAAAAAACGAAATGACTGAAGTGTCATTAATAAATGAGTGTATCCGTAAACAAGCATGACGCAAAATACATATTTCTTTTCCCCTTTCAGTATTTTAATATATCAATCTAAGTCTTTAATAAAAAAATTTCTAAATCTTCTCTAAGTTTGGAAGGAAATTTTAGGAAAAAATTTGATTACAATTTCTCTTATCCTTTTTTCATTGTTCTCCTCAAAATTCACAAACAAGGGGCTTTTAAAGTTTTATTCTCCTCCCCAAATTTTCTACATTCTCCTTTTTTTTTTCTCTCATTTTTAAAACTCAAACACAATGTTAAAGAGGAGAGAAATTTATGAAGAAATAGTAATGCGCTTTTGCCGGATGACCTGCAATTTCACTCTTCGGAACATTACACCAACACAACTAAACTATACCAACAGACAAGAAATATAAGCACTGGGATGGGTTCCTGTTGTGGAAGGCTTGTTGCCTTAATTATAAGTACAGCTTTGGCTTGAACTTTTGTTCATATGAAATGAATCTCCAAGCTGATTTAGTACCTCAATCAGAAGAAGCCACACCATTAATTCCTTCCTGTTCTTGCAGCTTGTTTATAGCAGATTACTATCTGATTTCACTAAAAATGTAGAGCAAATGAAACAAAGAGTAATCTTTATATTGTACACGTGTAGGACATAACAAAGGGAGCTGCAAACTAGTTCACAGGCTCACCTGTTAATTCGAAATTCCTACTCCGATCAACTAGTTTGATTAATCGGACAACATAGCAATATGAATCTATAATAATTCTACACTGATGTGTAAGAATATACTACTATCTCGCTACATTACATCTCAAGAAAAAGAAACTCTTGCAACTCTCTTGGTCTATCTTCACTATCGACTGTACAGTATAAAAGGCATGTTCGTTCACCTTTAAGAGACTAGATTCTCATTACACAAGGATCTGAGACTTGGCAGCACCACGAGAGCACTTTCTCCGGCCAGATTTGCTAAGTGCACAAACACAAATTTCAAGAAGTTCATAGTCTTCCTCCCAAAACAAGAGTGAAGCCCTCTCTGGATTCTCCAAGAGCATTTTGGATGTAAGAAATCCGGCAATTGTCCAAGTTTGATAGAGCCGGGATTGCTTTCCAATAAATTTCCCATTCCTTGTGTCGTAGTATTCAGGCCAATGCTCCACCGGAAGCCTTTTCTCCGCCAAAGCAACTGCTTTCGAGGCTAGTTCTGTTCTTCCCATCTTAATGCATGCCAACGTGAACTGAAAAAGATAGAGAGAAACACGGCATTTTAGAAGTTGGTGCTAAGGAACACAGGTTATTAGAATGTGCATGCAGAATGACTTTGCCCAAATAATCTTTAGATCATCTTCTTAGTTCTTATTCTCCAACTTCATCTCAAAATCGAAGTAAGGTCAAATTTACTGCTTTCTTAATGGAGCAAACTCTACTAGACTTCTACGTTTTTTGGAGACAGTGTTGGCAAAAAAGAGCTAAAGGCCTTCTACTTATCATGTTTATCTCATTTATTAAATCCCCCCACAAATGTTCAAAGTTTCTATAAAGAGAAGTCGTTTCTCAGCAGCCAGTAGGTATCATCTGGATCTGTGTCCAAAATCAACCAATTTAGCCTGTAGAACGACTGCTTAGGTGGCTATTGGAGCCACACTGAAAGTAACACTAGACTTGCGGCATGAAACAACCCAGTTTAAGAAAGGTATGTTGTTCATTTAGCATGCCAAACATATTCTTATATCTATTGAGGATTACCTGCCACAGAAGTGTTGGCCAAGATCCACCATTATGATATGACCAAGGTCTGCAAAGGCCAACAAAAATAAAGTCACTTATCAACTTATCATGAGTAATTTTCAATGAACAGATATGCAGTAAGTTATGGCCTCAAACTCTATATAGGTGCATGCATATGCAAGAGGTGCAGACACAAAACAAGCATGAACAGTTTAACGAAACTTACGTATTCTTTGGGTCGCTACCAGTGATTATACGCCATTCCTCGTACTCCAAAGCAGGGTAACATATCTTGAGAGGCATATGCCCAATAAGATCATCCCATTTAGCTTCAATCGTGTTTAAAATAGAATCATTTTGCTTAGGAGTACCTAAAGAAGAAATAATAGACCACAGATTTCCCAGTGTGAAGAACCTAAAATCCATATGAGCTGGCTGTAGATTGCCAATTAAATAACCGCCTTCCTCAGGAATCCAATCCATTAACCAATGAGGAATTTGTTCAGGGTAGATATTGAACTTGTTGATGGCATCTGTTGAATATTCCTCTGTCTTATATCTGTAAATCTCATTGATCTTCTTCATATCTACCCAGTAATATTCTCTGATGTGAAATGACAACGCACTGAGTCTATTGTTGATGGCTCTCACCAAATTCTTGGATCCATCATCTAGGGCAAGCATTTCGCGGGAGCACCTTAGAGCTGAGTAGAATAAGGACTGCAATATCAAGTTTGGCAAGCTTAAGATAAGCCAAGGGGAAGAGAAAAGGGGTCTCAAATTGACAAAGGAAACAACAACGTGTAACTAACATGGAGACAAGATGCTAATAGACACCAGTGATAACTTGACATCATAAATCATCAAGAAATGGACATCAACGCGGTGAGGAAACAAACAAACAAAAAAACAAAAAAACAAAAAAACAAAAAAACAAAAAAACAAAAAAAACAAAAAATAAAAAATTAGGACATGCCATGCATAGAAATTTATAGCATAGATTTTAATTTATTTTTTTTAAATAATAATAAGAAGAAGAAATTTTGATATTTTTAGCAAAACATGACATTTTTAACTTAAGAATACACAATAATGGGTACCCATGTTGGTGGTGCATCCCAGGAGTGTTGTTCAAAAAATCAAATTTGAGATAACTGTTTTCACATGTAGTATTGACTTCCATGATGTGTCAGAATAGTCGAGAGAATCCAAAGCCTGTTGGAGTCGACATGTTTGGATGTGTCTCCTTAGAAGTGTCTTTATTTTTTGAGAAAAAGATGCTTGCACATACTCGTACCAGTAACTTTAAAAGAAAAGGATTGGAATTATCATAATACATCAGATCCATGGCCAATGGTTATATTCTCCAACAAGCTCATCAAAATTGAACAAGAACCCCAAATTTCTACACATTTATCACTAGAAGATGCTCCATGTGAGGAGAAGTAAGAAAAAGGGTGAGGTGGTGGAGCTTATTGGTTCATGGTGGACACATGCATCACATTCGAAATGTAAGATTGACCTCTCACAGGAGAACCTTGTAACTTATCTGATAAGCCAAACATATGGTTATATCACTTCATAAAAATTTGAAAAACTGATTTTAAATACATGCCCATGAGAGTATCTACCATACAAAAAGTTGATGACACATTAACTAGTTCTTCATTAGACAAGCAGATAAAAGTATGATAACAAGATGGAGCCCTAGAGTAGACCCTATCATAACTTTATAAGACTTTTGGAAACATCAACTCACTTGAATCTCTAGAGGGTGACCATGAATACCCATTCTTCGATCTATCATGCAGGAGCCATCGGTGACTAGCAAAGAAGGAAACATATCAAACCCATCAGATAAACACAGGTTTAAAATTAGCTTTATGCCTGTCTGGATGTCCACCCTTTCTTGTAATGCATAGTCACCAGTAATCTTCCCATAAGCTCTCAGTAAGATAATCCACCACAACCCTGCGATGAATTCAATTTGCAAACAAATATTTATTAATCTGTGTGCACTAGACTAACAAAAGACTATATTCCTTTTTCCTATTAAGCATTATAGTATCTACAAGAAAGGCATCGTAAATGAAACAATTGAAGGACAATAATAATGGACAGTACAGCTATTTTCTTTTTTCCTTTTTGTTGATCAAGAACAATGATACTGAAGCCCTGAACTCACCCGCTCAATTTAAATGTCATGTTAGCACTTAATCATAGTTCTATATGGGCATTGGCACATAATGCAGCACCATCACTTCATTTTTATTCTCTCTCTATTATCTTTTCTTTTATTTTTTGCTTTTTTAACAACTACCATCATATTCACTTCATAAAATTACCAATCCATTGTTGGAACTATATCTCTTTTTATTTTCCACATTTCCTTTTATTTATAATATAATTATCCATTGTTGGAACTATACATCGATAAAGTAGACTCTTACCAGAGTCAACAGGTGCAACACGGCCAATCGCAGACTCCCCGAAGTCCGGGTCTAAAACTTCTTCATACTTGTTCTCGTCAAGAGGCACGGTTCTAACTTTGAAACTTGCTGGCATCAACCCCTGCCCAGGACTGTAGCAGTCCACCGTTTTCTCCCAACTCTGGGGGATATATAAGGAAAACATTAAGAAAACGTGAAAAGTTCAGACATTCATAATGATGTCCCACTAGCGTTAGCACTGATGGTTAATTAAGATAATTTTATCACTCAAGTCGTTCCTGCTACTGCAAAAAGGTCAGAGAAGTAGAAATGACCATAGGCAATGGTCCTAACACGGTAATACAATTATGAAAGCACCATTAAAATCACCCTTATACCAAATCTAAGGTTTTAACCACCAACACTCCTAAGTATACATTTCAATATAAAAGCAAAATCTACTTTCCTTGCTAAAATGGAAGGTGCGACTCTATCTTGGATTATACAAGGGAAATTCTCATAGCTGCATTCCCCGACACATCATATGTAAAAACAAATACATCTAAGAGCAATTAATTTTACAAACAAACAAATACCATTCCTCATAATCTTAGTCCACGAGAATGTAAAAGGGCTATATAGGTTAATTCAGTAGCACATTAGCAAGTTGATGCAAAAGGTTATTTTATTGCAAACTTTCCAAACTAGGTTATATAAAACTACCTATGAGGTCATATATATTTGAAAGAGTAAAAATGAAAAGAGAGAAAGAAAGGAAACAAACGACTAATATTACAAAATGGTGCTGGCCTAGCATGTGTCTGCAAGAATAGTTGAGGTGAGGTTCACCACAAAATTCTAAACAATGGCCAACCAATTTATTACATAATGACCAGATTCTTTTTTCCATGCTATCCACCTAATCAAATATGATTCAAGTAAATAGTGTTGGACTTTTATTTAATATAAAAATGTTTGATTATTATTTTGGAAAGATGTGTCTTTATAATTAGACACTAGTAGTTAAAACTTAAAAGTGATATCTTTTTTTGTTAAAAGACATCTCTTTGATTATAAATCACATCTATTCATCAAAAGATAAAAAATATTTTAAAGATGTGTCTCTTGGAATTGGTATCTCTAGGAATAGATATGAATGACCAAAAGGTATGATTATTATTGAATAGTCATGACTTTTGAAGGCCTATAAGTATAGTGCCTATCATTCCATTTATACTCGCTTCAAATATTATTTCTTCTCTTCTTTCTTCCTCTTACTGCATCTATCTCACTGATTCAAAGCAGAGTTCGTTGAGATATTTTCAATAGTGCTACTTGCAAATATCTACCGTGCTTATCTTGGGAGGATTATTTGTCTGGAACCCATAGCAATCTCGTTAGCAAGAGGGGACAAATAAAAGCCTTAAGGAAAGTGTACTGAATACACGCCTCTAAGCGTTTATGTTCTTATTTTGCTAAGTTATTGTATTTTGCATCTATCAACAAAGATTGCACAACAAATAGTTATTTCTAATCCACCACCTAAATAATGTGTTATAACAACTCAAATCCAACTATAGGCAAGTTGCAAGCCTTCAACCAGAATCAGAATACATGCACAGATACAGACACACACACCAACACAAAAAACAGACATCTATACACATTAATAAAAGAATGTGAATTACCTGCAATTGCAAGGTATGCAGGAGAAAGTTCCTCACAATCTCTCCCTCCCCCTTAAGTAAGAAAGCAAGTGCAGAGGGCACAAAATCGCGTATAAAGACCTGATCATAATTCAGCGGTTGCTTATCACCAGGGTCATTAGCAGCTAAAGTTCCCACTGGACTCCCACAATACGAAACAACAGCATTCCTCAACAACTTCCACGCCTCCTTCTCGGCCTCTGACTCCTCTCTACTGGTACTCACAACCTCAGCCTTATCCAAACTCACCGAATTCTCATTATTTACATCCTCCACCTCAATTACTACCCTAGATTCATCATCCCTAGCTATATTTTCATCCTTATCAATCTTTTCCACCAGAGGCTTCACATTCAATCCACCTTGAACATAAATCCTCTCAAAGTTCTTGTCATTCACCCGAGTTTCAACTGATGTTGAATTGTTCCTAATATTTGGTGATACCCTAGCAATCAAATTCTCAGTCCTCCCAATAATCCCACCATTACATGTACCAGGGAAAATCCTAGAATTCCCCCAAACTGAATTGGGAGCACAAAATGGCTTCTGGGTACGATCAAAAAAGCATTGAAAACCCACAATTCCAGATGAGTAGCTGTGAATTTTACGATTCTGATCCAAATTTGATGAAATTTTGGAAAATGAACGGTCCCATTTGGGAGATGAAAACCCAAGAAAACCCGAGTTCCGGCGATGAATTAGAATTCTACAACAGGGTCTCATGGTCAGGAAACTAACTGCGTTCATAAAATAAAATCAATATATATATATACACACACCCGGTTGTATGAAGAATCTATATATGTATATATACTTTATAGGTTATATACAGATGAGATTTGGTTCTTCAAGAGAACCAAGAACAAACTTGAATAACATAGAAATTGAGGAGAGAGAAAAAAGAGCGAATTGGGAAAGAAGATGAAGTCTTAAAGGTTGTTTGGGAAACAAGAATGGTTGAACAATCTTTTCGGGGAGGCCGGCCGTCAAAAGAGAAGAAAAATAATTTGAGACAAAAAGTTTGGATTTATAAATGTTTTTCCATTTATAGTAAGTTCTAACTTTTACTCCAGTTTTAACTATCCAAAATCTTTCTTCCTGTTTTTCTTTCGAATTTCTATTGCAGTTAAGTAATATATATGAGTTTTGGTGTTAATTGGGTATTGTTTATTTTGATCACCAGTTAATTTTATTTCTTGTTTTTTCTTCCCCAATCAAAATCATTGTATTTATAGTTCTCTTGAATATATTTTTTTTCCTTAAGAAATATATAGCTTATAAGGTTTTGTTCTATAGCTCTTAAATATCTAGCTTTCATTATTCATGGTCAATCCTTAGTTATTAATACAAAGGTTATAACACCTAGTTGAGAACTCAAGGTTAAATTCCTTTTTCATTTTTTTTTCAATGTGGCGAGTGTTAGAGAATAATAACTTAATAAAAAACTACACCTGACAATATAGGTCGAAACTCGTTCAACAGTTCATATTCCTCTATAATAAATGAGTTTAGGTTATAAATCTTAAGAAATTTTTTTAAAATGGACTCACCCATATCTGTCCACGGATGGACGTGGACTGTCATTAAACTTCATTTATTTACTCACTTATTTTCAAAAAAATATTTATTTTTAAAATTATAGCTCATTTTTTACGCTCTAAAATTTTTATATTTTTTCTTTCTTAAAATATTTACTTTCTCTTTTTAAAATATTTACTTTTTAATTTGAGGACCACTCCAAACGATGAGGATGCTAATTACTCTAGTCAAAGTACACCATAGGTATTGCAATAACACGTAACACTTTAAGTGGAGTAATTTTATATTACTTTCACCAAATTAATATTTGTTGTACCTACTTAAGTTCTTACTTCTTTAAATAAAACAATAAAGTAGAGAATATAATACGCCTAATTTAATGACTTAACAATATTATACACTATACAATGGCAGGCTATACAAGTTAATTGGGTTTGGTTGGTTACATGTTTTTTTATAAATTGATCATTGTCGGTTTGATTCGGATTAATCATTATACCAAACTAAGTAAGCTAAACCAAACCGAATACATAAAACATAGATAAATTTATATATCTATATATTTTCTACTAATTAATGTTCATATTTAACTTTAAATAAAATTTAATAATCTTAAGCTATTATGAATAACAATATTACATATTCTACAAACTATGACTTTTTTATCTTATAATAAGTACTCTCTTCGTTTTAAAATATATGATTATTATTAACTTTTTAAAACTAACTTTAGTCATTTTTAAACTTAAAATTGATATGAATCTCTTTAATTTCAGTATATACAATGATAAATATTCTAAACTATTTAAAAATTGTTATAAAATTTATTTTTTTATAATTTTTAATCTATATTCATGCTCAAATTTGATATATGAGTTAGCCCATATTCGCCCATATTCATTTACGACCGTCCATTTACAACTCACTTAATTTTCAACTCATTTAAACACAACCCATATAAATCTAAACCCATTTATGTTCATCTAAACCTACCCACACCCGCCCATTTGTCGGGTCTATGAAAAACAATAAAAAAGAAGAAAAACAATCACACACAAGACAGTTTACGTGGTTCATATAAAAGTTGGGTTAGTCCACAGTCGTCGACAAATTAGTCTCACTATCTTTAGAATTTCGTAAATAATACAATGCAAGATCTATTCCTTATATAAAGCCTAATTTCACCTCGAAAGTAGAAAACTATCCCTTAAAATTTGAGTCAGGGGGTTGTTCATGGACATCGCCTAATTATTCATAAAGGTAAACAAACGAACATTACACTTGTGGGGGGCTCGTTCTTTCCACTCGAGATCTACCAGTCCTCCGCTCCAAGAACAAATCAAATTATCTTTTGAATAATTTTACAATTACCTCTAAATTAAAATCAAATCAAGTTTTACCGATAATATTGTGCTCTGAACATCTCAATACACTTGGTACTCTCTCCAACATTGTGCTAATTTTTCAACATAGTACTTGGGGTCCAAACATAACGCTTCAAAAGTGATGCAGTACATTTATATATCTAAACGCACCAAATGTTATCGCCGCAAACACTATTGCTCTAAACGCCGATAATTGAACATATTCATAATCAAATTCTAAGTTAGAACAATAAATTAATAAAACATTAATACCTATATAACAAAGTTTAAAATCTTTTAACATTTACTAATTGCGAACTAGCAACATTTCTTCAAGTTCCCATATCTTACACATGATTAGCACGCGAGTGTTGGAAAAGAAAGATAAGTATCGACTTGGTCAAATAATTTATATCCACTAGATTTGATGCATCTTCATGGGAGATTGAAAGCCATTCCTTCCTTGACATTGAGATATTGCCACGCCTTTTATGAGTGCACTTTTATTATGATTAATGTTTGGTCCCATGTTTTCTTTATCTCCCTCATTTTAGAAAGTACACCTAAGAGTGTGCAAGTTGTAAACTTTTACTCGCAACATTTGGGTTCTTATCTACTATCCATAATCCATATAAATAGTGATCGCAATAATAAAACGAAAGGAATATGGAGGAATAAATAATAAAGAACATCTAAATCATGGATGTGACCTAAACTTGTTGCAAGACACTAAATTTTAATAAATAGAATTTAATTTTTTATAATTATTATTCTAAAAAGTAAAATGTTAAATTGATAAAAATGATAAAGTTAAATGTGAGATGTGCAAATTATATTATAAAAAATATATCAGAGAATATTCGTTCTGTCGGGAAATATTCCTTTTGTTGAGTAATATTCTTTCTGTCGGGGAATATTCGGTAAAATACGACGGCGCCAAAACAACAATCATTAGTAGTTCCCACAATGACATAATTGTCAGATACCGAAAACGACAAAAATAACTTTTTTAAATAAAAATTGTCAACGGTACTATCACTTTTACTGGTTAAATACCCAAAAATAAAAGTATAGTAGCACGCGGTGTTACACAGTAGCGCACGGTATTCTACAGTAGCACATGATGTTGCACAGTATATCATAATTTATTGATTCAATAAAAGTTACAGTAGAAATTGCATAGTATTTTAACTCATTAATTATTACAGTAGCATATGCACAGTATTTCATCAATAATTGTCACGACATAGTAACTCATATTATGCGATATGATATTAGCATTATTGATAATGTCTAGAAAGTTCTGTCAAGGAAAGAAGTTATTTAATTGTGCGTCATTTATACGGAAGACCCCTTCTTTCCTAGAAACGATTTGATTGTCGGTATTATGCGTCTATAATATTTATACTTAGAAAGATTTTGTGTTGGATAATGAGCACCAGTCCACTATAACAAATACATAGATTTGAGGTTGTCACAATAATTGTCACAACATTTCATACTATTGTCACAATAATTAGCATTGTAGTAAGGGTAGTAATGAAAAATTACGTAATTAAAAGTCACAGGTATTGTTGGAATTCTCGTAGTAAGGTTTTAGGTGTGAATACTGTCATACTATATAGGACATTGTAATAATTTTTAAATAGGAGAATGTGTATTTGTAGTGGTATGTATTCTGGCGACCTAGATTCAAGTGGTGTGGTTTAGACTCAAATTTAGGGGCGTCACACTTGTAGGCAATATACTCCCTCTTTTTTGTATAATTTATAAATAAGGGGACAAGTCACCATTCAAAGACCTATACCGATACAAACTAATCATCAAGACCTTCTGCCAGAGTTAACACCATCCGAACTTATACTACCATTCGAAGAGAGATGCCTATGAGACCCACTCAAGTTCTGTAATTCAAAGGAGGTTCTGAGAACTCAAAAGTCCGGCTTTTATTAATCGAACCATACCCAAATCTCCAACAAAATTTGTTAAGGAGTTGTTGTTACTGTTTACAAAATAATTGTTTTTTTAGTAGACTCTCAAAGTGAAATCACGGGTACTAAACTTTTTATTCTCCGGAATGTGTTTATTTCGCAAATATGTGAATTCCTTGTTACGATGATTCTTCTGGTTTCACCTTCGTTTTAGAATGTTTTAATGGCAAACTCATTCTATGATTCAGACTAAGTGTCTGTAGTAGTCACTTCCATAAACTCCTTACCAAGTAATTTTCACTCAAGGGAAATGTGCGGAACATGCAATATAGTTGGTTTCCAAGACTATATTTTTATTTTATGGTAGTAATTTATAAATTTATTAAATATTTAGTTTAATAATACTGAAATAGTATGTAATGATAAATATGAAAACATTAAATCAATTTATATTGTCATAAAAAGATGACACTTTTATTTAGATTTTGTTACTTATGAGCTTCAAACCATGCTCAAAATTATGTTGAGGGGTTTGCCTACAAATTAAGCTAAACCTACAACTCAAATATTAATCTTTATAGTAATCAAATATGCTAAAAATATATATTAGAATAATTACTTCCTCTATCTAAAAAACGATAATTAAAGTGTATTTTTACGTAAATTAACAAATTTAAAATAGAAAATACAGTATAAAATAAATTTTTATTTTACCTATATTTTTACGAAATTTTTTCCTTTCTTTAAATTACTGGAACTAAATTGTTTTCTGTGGGACAATTTTTTTATTTTATTTTATTTTTTGGTACTTAAGTCATCTGTATGGAAAAGGGACATTATTTATTTTTGGGTAACTATAAATAAGAATAATTGCCAAGTCATTTTGTCTTCTAAATTCAGCCAATAAGGAATTAACAAGTGTCAAGCTTTAGTGAACTTGTTTGCGCGCAATCCAAAACCTCTCTACCCAATATCCACTCCACCGTCTCTGTAAGCTGCTCATTATCAATCTAAAGAAAGAAACAATGGCCATTATACTTGAATCGATAATTCCCCCAATGGCCGTCTTGAGGCGCCGTCCGACACCGTTCACTTCGCCAGAGCTACCAGCACTGTTTCACCGGCGAACTGCGGTCGCTTGCTCCATTAATTCTAGTCCTTGCCTATCTAATTCGGCCGAAATACAAGCGGTAAGTCTCCGAAAAGTTGAATTGAGTAACTTCCTTTTATTACATTAATTAGAACGATGAATAATTTGTTATTTGCTAAGTTTTTAGCTGATTGTACCTTAACTTATACTCCATCCGTTCCATAATAATAGTCTTTTTAATACTCTTATTTAATAATTAAAATTTGTGTAAAATTCATTAGTACGGCCCTTTATGGGAAGTTCAAAACTGCTAATACAGGAGAGAATTTTGGGACAATGTGAGAAGTTATTGGTGACATAGGAAAGTAAATAATTTATTCTTTTAGGTCATGTTTGTTTGCAAGGATTATAATCTTGGGATTATAATCTATGAGATTATAATTCATGAAATTATAATCCCAAGACTATTAATCATAGGATTAAATATTCCTAATCACATGTTTGTTTTTTATGGGATTATTAATGGGATAAGTTAAAATAATTTCATGTTATATTTGTTTTTTCCAGGATTAATTAGAGGATTGGATAAAAAAAATATCGTTTGGACTATTATACCCTTACTAATAATAACATATTTTAAACTATAATTTAAACTTGTTTATATATCAAAAAATGACGAACTATAAGTTGTTTACCAATAATAAGTTGTTTGCCAATAAGTTGGTTAAATAATAAACTATTTACCAATAAGATGTTTAAATAATAATAATAAGTTATTTACCAATAATAAGGACTAATAAGTTGTTTACCAATAAATTGTTTAAATAAGTTGTTTACTAATAAGCTATTTAAATAATAAGTTATTTACTAATAAGCTGTTTAAATAATAATTTGTTTTTAGAAAAAGGTTGAGGATAATTTTGTCTAAAATTTTTTAGTCCTAAATGGTGGGGATTATAATATCTAGAACATGATATTAAATAATCTCATATATTAAGCCATTTTATAATTCCTGGACTAATAGTCCCAAGTCCAAATTTGAAAACAAACAAGACACTTGAGATTTAATAGTCTTATCCTAAGTGTAATCCTTGCAAACAAACATAGGCCTAGAAAATTATAAACAACAAATAAATTGGAACAAATTTTTTTCTCTAAAAAGTCTATTATTATGGAATGACCTAGAAAATTATAAATAACAAATAAATTGGAACAATTTTTTTTCTCTAAAAAGTCTATTGTTATGGAATGGAGGGAGGATATGTATTTATTACCACAGCTGATTTTGTTAATGCCAGAGCAAGTACTTCAGCAATGGTACTCCCTTAGTTCCACAAAAATAGCCTCATCTGTCCAAAAAAAATTGTTGCACAAAAAGAATCATCTTTTTTTTATCGTAGTATAAAATGACATAATATCCTCAAATTTGCTATCATAATTTTATTGTCGTGCCACCCCTAATAAACTAACAATTTAATATTTTTAGGGATAAGGAAACATGAAACAGAAAATGTATCCTGCATATGCAAATTTTACAAATGAGGCGTTTTTGCTGAATGGAGGGAGTATTATATTGTGTTATGGATGCAACAGTTATGGCTGTTACTTAGCAAGAAAAAAACAGTTATGGCTGTTTTTAAGGATGGATAGAACATAATTCTGGAAATTCTAGGGTTAGAAGTGAAGGTTTTTCAAATGATACCCCGTGTCCCAAAATGAGAGATCTTTGTTTGACTGTTATTATAATCCTAAATCAGGGTTAGGTATTTGTTAACTTGAATGTGGAATTTGATTAACGAGCAACTGCAATTTTAGTTGTGCAGCTTTTGAAGTCTTCTTCTTGAGCTCATATGTTAATGTTAGTGCTATCATTGAAATCTGACACCCATCAACTATAACCCTCATAGATATATAGACAACAGAAAATAATCTTAAATAGCTATAAATCAAATTTTCTCTTGAGATCACAAGAAGAATGGAAATTTGTATCTCATGTGATCCTTGTGATAAATTTCAAAATGGGTAATATTTGAAAATTCTATTTCTGGCATCATTTTTGTGGCCGTTCACATATTGTTTTGTGTCAAAACAGTAATTGATAATTTCTTGTAAATTTCTCGCCTGAACAGTTTCTAGTAGTATTTAGTTCAATGTGAGGTCAATATTTCTTTTCTGTTTTTCTTTTTACCACAAATCTGCATGGAACTCTATGTGCATTAGTGCACTCTGGACAGCATATAACATTTCTTAATCAGCACATGGCTTCTCACAATCAATGTTCTAATATATAATCAGACTAAAGCTTTTGCAGTTCCAAGGAGGAAAGCAATGGCTTTACTCCTTTCAAGTTGCATATTCTCACAAGCTGATTTGCTCAATACTGCTTCTGCTCTACAATCGGTTGGGTTAAGGGAATACATTGATAGTTTTGATGGCTATTCCTTCAAGTATCCCCAAAACTGGATTCAAGTCCGAGGCGCCAATGCAGACATATTTTTCAGGGATCCTTTTATACTTGATGAGAATCTCTCTTTAGAGTTATCCTCTCCTTCATCCTCTAGATACAAAAGCATCGAAGATCTAGGTCCACCGGAAGAAGCTGGAAAGAACATTTTAAGGCAGTACTTAACAGAGTTCATGTCTACTAGACTCGGCGTCAAGCGTGAATCAAGTATTCTTTCTACTTCTTCAAGGATAGCTGATGATGGGAAGATGTATTATCAAGTTGAGGTAAGGTCTTCTTGATGTTACAAGTATCAAATGCATGTACTATACGGCTTATCTGTTGTCGTGATAGTCACAGTAGATAAACACCAGCAATAGGACAAATAATTCACGAATAGGCAACATGTTTCCATACTTATGCAACACATTTCTATATAAAACGACAAATGTTACTATTACAATAGAAAAATGTTGCATTCGTGCTTATTTGGGACTTATTTTCGGTGGGCATAGTAGTACAGTAGTACTCCTAGCAATATATGACTTGCCTCTTCTATATGTTTTCAAAGACTTGTTGAATACAATTTCATCCCTTAGACTACGTTGTTAGTAAATGAGGATATTTACTGATTTTATTCTGTTGTAATGTAATTAGGTGAACATAAAGTCATACGCAAACAACAATGAGTTGGCAGTTATGCCAAAAGACCGAGTTGCTCGTTTGGAATGGGATCGTCATTACCTTTCAGTTCTTGGAGTTGAAAACAACCAGTTATACGAATTGAGATTACAAGTTCCTGAAAATGTATTTGTAGAAGAGGAAAATGATCTGCGTCAAGTAATGGATTCCTTTAGAGTAAACAAGGTCTCCGCTTGATCAGTTATGTAGTACAAGGTTTTTTCCAATCATTTTGTGATGGTGGTCCTTTTTTTTTGTTATTTTGTGAGTTGTGATATTGTTTTTCATCTCCTTGAATATTGGCTGGTCTAATTTAGCAAGTTACACTCATCTTGCTCTTTTTATCTATTAGTATAGTATATATTCTGTTGGAATATTTTGTTAAAGCTGAAAAGAGCTAATCTCCACTTGAACGATAATGAACAAATTCCCTGCAGTAAGAATCCAAATATATTGCTCATCATTTCCCAGCATCTATCTATTACATTTATAAGCCATGTAGGAGTAGAATAAAACAATTGAATCTAGCAAACAAAAAAAAAAAAAAAACATTTGATAGACTATTCTATGATATTAGTTCTATACTAATTCTATTTTCATATCACAACAACTAGCCGGAGTTAATACTATGATTGTACTTCATAATCTCCTGAGCTCGGAAACCTTAGTAAGGACTGTTAGGAAGATTCTACAAATCCAAATCCTGAAAGCCACTTGAAAATGTAGGACATAAATGGAGGCACTCTAGATCAGTCTCAAGCACCAATGTCCTGGCATCAAAGGGGATTTTATCGTTTGGGATTTTTCCAATGTATCAGCAGCAGGTCTGCAAGATAAACAAGAGGCCTATAAGTGATCAAGTGCAAACCAAAGCAGAGACTATAGTGCAATTAAAAAAAAATAAAAAATAAAAATCATTGTTTAGATTAGACGATGACGATGAACTAGTACAATCAGCTGGAAAGAAAAAGAGCAGCATGCAATGTAAATTTCTAATTTATCAACAGGATGGTATCACTCCTACAACAATCGTAAACGCAGGCAGAGACAAACCCATAGAAGGAATGGGAAAGAGTAAGATAGCATCTGTATGTAGTGCACATCCAGAGTAATATAAAATCTTACAGAATGGAAATGGAAATGCTATACCAACTAACACAGAGCAAAAATTGTACTTTCTTTTACTGTTTCGACACATTATCAGTAAAACTTAACTCCATTAATAATCTATTGTTCCATTGAGGTATAGTAAGATTCACCCTCAGCACTTAATTGCATCAATAACTGATAATGTGCTATCAAGCAAAGCATTACAAGCGCAGAGTAATCATGCAATTCAAGTGGAACTTGGTCCTTGGAAATCTCCTATAAAACAAATTCTTATATCAGTCCTCCACCCTTTTCCCATACAAGTAATGACAGGTTGCTATAAAGACGAGTAAATCTTTTCATAAGCTATTGAATAGTCAACTGAGCTATAATCTCATATCACAACAATGTAGAATCTAATGGAAGACTAAGAAGAAAAATCCAAATAAGTTGCAAGCATAATACACAATGTGTCAGATATTAAGTTATTTGGGTACGTCATTCATTGACCAAATTATAGCAAAAACTAAACAGAACTCAAAAGCAATAACTAAATTCAAAGCTCACCTCGATGTTCATCAAAAGCGGCATTTCAGCTTTGGTGCAGGCTAAGAATGTGATTCCATCACAAACCATTTGGAAAAGGTAATGTGTTGGAGAAGCAATTACTGATACAAACTATAATTCCACGGTAAAATAACTTAAGAAAGGCCAAAGAATCAAAACATCAATGTTTAATTGAATTACTACTGCTATAATTACATGGGGAGTGGTTAGGTACCTTGAAGAATTCACCATGAGAGATAGCTTGTTCCCAAAATCACGCATATATCAATCGATCCACTCGATGTCCAGTTAGCTATTTCTCTAGAATTGCCTCTCTACAAATGTAATTCAGAACAGAAAATTACTTTTCTCAGTTTCAAACCCTGATAAACTTTTGATGCAAATGTTTACTTCTTTTTTCCATCAAGTCTAGAGTATGGAATGCTATTACAATCCACTGGATTACTGCACAAAATTGAAATCTATGTATTGACCAAAGAACTTTGCCTGGCTTCTTCAAGCTATGTTCAAATATCGAACTCGTGTATCTACTCAGTGAGATCTCCATAATTAGCTTATCAGTTGATTTACATGAAATGATGTATAAAATTTCAAAGGGGAGACAAGAAAACTACAAGCAAAAATTGATATAGGCATGAGGTTCATCTGCACCAAATTATAATTGCTCAATCCAAAAACAGAACACAGCAAAACATAAGCTGGCCACATCAGTAGTTGGTAGGTCAGGACATACCTTTTCCCTGTTAAGCTATACACATTGTTCCCCTTGTTTTGATGCCCAAACAGACTGCAGTCTGGAAAATGGAGGCACTTAGCTAATTGAGTGCATAATTGCAAGTGATGCTTAGATCTCAGCCTAACCTCACCAGTTTAAGACCAACAAGAAAAACCGAGTTCTATCAACACTAATTTGCTTTTGGATCATCGTCTGCTACCAATACTCCTTGCAGGAACAAGAACCCTGCTTAAAGTGGTGAAACCGATGCCGGTCCCTTATTATGATTTCACGATTAAAAGCTCTAGAGATGAGTTTTGCTGCTGCATGACAATCATTACATATGCGCAAGTTCTTCATTATTCTTATTGGTGCTGGTGGACTAGTAGCTATAAGCCCAAAAGCAATTGCAAGTTTCTCACTATGTCTAAAGACAGTAGTTTCCTTATCCTCTTCATCAACGTCGAAGGACACCTCATTTGTGTCTGGGGAATAACCCATCAATTTTAATCTCTTAGCCATTTCATTCAACATCTCCTCAATCTCACTTATCTTAGGATGTGTCCTATCTCCTGCAAGGAATTCATGAACAATTCCGGCTGCCTCAATTGTGCTGCAACCTGGGGTTTTAACCACGCCATGTTGCGTCATCATTCCTCTGATGTCTGCAACATCATCCCAGTTACCTTTTGAAGCATAGATATTGGATAATAAGACATGAAACCCATCATGGTCAGGTTGAAGCTCAATAAGCTTCCTTCCTACCCTCTCCCCCATTTCATTGTCACCGTGTTTCTTACAAGCGCCGAGCAAAGCACCCCAAGTAGCAACATCAGGGACCATAGGCATACTTTCAATTAGTTCCTCTGCTTCTTTCAGTAATCCTGCACGCCCAAGTAGATCAACCATGCATCCGTAGTGTTTAACATTGGGTGCAATATTGTGTTTTTGAATCATGCAATCAAAGTGCTTGCGCCCCTCCTCTACTAAGCCCATATGCCGACAAGCACCAAGAACAGCCACAAATGTGATCTCATTCGGCTCTACACCACATTTCTTCATATCTGAAAACATCTCAAGCGAGCTCTCTACCGAACCATTCATGGCAAGCCCAAGAATTAGAGCATTCCAAGATGAAACTCCTCTTTCTTCAATTCCATTAAAAACTTCCAGTGCATTTTCCACGCATCCACATTTCATGTACATGTCTATAAGGGTTGTACCGAGAACTATATTAACCTTTAATCCATTCTTTTTTATGTAGGCATGTACCCACTTACCTTGGTCAAGGGAAGCTAAGTGAGTGCAAGCTGAGATCACACTAACGAAGGTGGTTTCATCAGGCCTAACGTCTTCATGAAGCATTTTCTGAAATAATGATACGGTCTCGAAGAACTGACCGAGTTGGGCATAACCAGATATCATTGCACTCCATGACACAGTATCTTTCTCGGGCATAGAGTCAAACAATTCCCTGGCCTTATCACCTGAGCCACATCTCATGTAACCAGAGATCATGGAGTTCCACGATATTTGATCCAATTTGTAGCTCGCTTTAAACAGTTTTTCTGCAGCCATTATATTCCCGCATGTTGAGTACATGTGGATCAAAGAATTTGTAAGGTTAACATAAGAATCAATTCCGATTATTAATCCTAAGCCATGGATGATCTCTCCTGTCCTGACAATAGACAAGTGTGCACATGCAGAAAGTACACTAACCACCACAACCTCATCCATTGCAATTCCATTACCATTCATTTCCATGAACATAACTAAAGCCTCTTCATACAGCTCATTTTGCTCATAACAAGAAATCAACGCCGTCCATGAAACCAAATCTTTCTCATCCATTTCATCAAACAAATGGCGAGCCTCAGTCACTCGACCAGACCGACCTAATAATACAATCATAGAATTCGAGGCAATTATATTCCGTTTAGGCATCTGATCAAATATCAACTTTGCCTCTTTTACATCTCCCATCTGAACATATCCTGCCAAAATCGAATTCCACGAAACCGAGTCTAGAACAGGACTTTCGTCAAACAGTCTGCGAGCATCATCTAAATTCCCACAAACTGCATACATATTAATCAATGTGTTCTGAACATAAACATCCGAATCAAATCCCACCTTCAATACATGATTATGCACCTCTTTTCCCTCAAATATAGATATTCGGGCAGCCATAGCTTGAACCAGAATCGGGTACGTATAATTATCAGGAGACACATTGTTCTGCAACATCAATTTATAAAGAGAAACAGCATTTTGCGGATAATTTCTCTTTAAATAAGCTTTCATCATTGTGTTATAGATAAACCCATTTGGGTTTTCAATGTGATTGAAAACTTTTTCAGAGTAATCAATGTGAATAAATTGTGAATCAGTTGAGAATTTAAGAAGCCTACTTGCAGCATATGTGTCTTTAATATACCCAGTGAAGGTCATCTGAGAGAGTATTTGGTTGAATTGCTTGGTATTTTGGCATTGAAGCAAATGGGTATCCAAGATTGATAGATTTATGGTTGTTTTCAAGATGGGTCTGCGATTCAAAGTTGATTTAATGATTGGAGAAAGATTCAGCTTTGACAGATTCATATACACACGTACAAGTATATATATATGGACAGAGAAAATGGAAAGATAACGGAGGTTGGGTAATAAAGCTTAGGAATCTAGCTCACCGGAGTTGGACAGAGAGGTTGGAGGAGAAGTCTTTCTTCAGGTTTCAGTTTCATCTAGTGATCAAAAGTTCAAAACTAGCAAATGCTGGACAGCGGGAGACAAATTTAATACTCCTGCATAAGGATATTATTAGGTTCTCTCCCAAAATATGGGATAAAATTCATGGAAAGAAACTTGTTTGATACTCCCTCTAATTTCCTAATTAAGATGTTATACAATAAATGTCCTATTTCTATATTAGTAACTATTTTTATCTTATTTTTTCACTTATACTCTCATAATTTTTTTAGTCAACTTTTGTTGAAAATTTAAAGAATGATAAAAAGTTTACATTGGGAAGTGATGTATTGTTATATCACTTTCTCTCTCATATTATTAATATAACATCTCTTCTATTCATGTGGAGACTAACAATGAATAATTAATGTTGAGGTCATAGAAAAGTGAATAAATACTACAATTAAAGATAATTTAGAAGGGCAATTTAGGTAAAAAAAAATATTATTAATTAGCGTGCCGAAAACAATTAGAACGTTTAATACGGGACGGAGGGAGTATATTTTATGAATCTTTTACGTGGACTTTTAATTTGTCAATCTATATAACAAAACAAAGAGTTTTTGAAAAAATAAAATTCCCGCTCAGCCTAATAAAGCATCAGGACCGTCCAAATTTGAGATAGATCTCACCATTCTTTATATCCTCTTTAACTTTTTTATATCCTCTTTAGCAGCAAAACACATATTAACTCACTCTTATTTCCCTATCTTTCGGTCGCTTTCCACAGTTCTCCGCCATCACGACGCTCCAGTCGACACCTATTTCTCCGGCATTACCGCGGATCTCTTCACACATCTCTCTCCGGCACCACAGTGCTCTGTTAAGTTGACTTTATTTTTGTCCACAGCCATTCCAGGTATTCGTAGTGTCGAAGCCACGAGTTAATCCTAGTTACAATACATAACACGACTTATTTCACTTTTTTTTTTCTTTTTTCTCCTAAGAAACTAATTGACTTTTCTTTTCTTTTATTTCTTTTTAAAACTCACTCCTAAGAAACTAAAATACAAAGAGGACGGAACTTACAAATCAAAATTATGTGTGTGTCTGTGTATAGGAACTAATGAAGGAAAGTGTGACAAAAAAAAGAGTTAGGCAGGTTCCTTTTTGGGCATTGAGATTAATAGATTTTTAAAAAAGTATTCAAAGAATATACACACACTCCATCGAACTGTTGTCAAGGTATTCTATTGACTTCTGCCTAGAATTATATATTGATAAATTATATCTTACGTTGTCTAAAACTAAAGTTTGAGCATTAGAATTTTACATTCTATTTCACTTGAGATCAAAGAAAGTATTCAGACATTACCCTGCTTGAAGTGTATATACTATTTTTATTTTATATCGTGTTAAGTGTCAGATGTTGGTGATTAAAGATTAAATTCTCTCCCCATCTGCCTTAATTTAAAATACCAGATGTGTGTTCCATCCGAAAAATATATATACAATGAGAAAGTGTGTGTATTAAATGGATCAAGAGCATACTCTCTTAAATGACATACCAAGCATATTCCCTTTAGCGACGGATTGGGCGACGGTTTGGTCCGTCGTCATAGGTTCGGTTCGTCGCTAAAGTTTTTAGCGACGGACCCCATATAACGACGGACCCGTCGCTAAAAGCTATAGCGACGGATCGGACCTATAGCGACAGACCAAACCGTCGCCCGATCCGTCGCTAAAAAGGTATGCTTGGTATGTCATTTAAAAGGGTATGGTCTTGAAATGCACTATATATATATATATATATACACACACACACACACATACACATACATACATACCGAGTACTCTTTAAAAAAATGTCAAAAGAAAATACTTAACTAGATTCAACACACTTAGGTGGTGTTTGATTACATCTTAATGCATCTTAACAACTCACCTCTTAATAAATCTTAAAAACTCCTATCTTTGTATTAATAGGTCCTCTAAATAGTTTAAACTCATATTTGTATCGTAATGATTTAGAGGCATTTAGAGGAAATTTTTTTTATCCCAATTTCAAACATTAAGATGCATTAAGAGGTGGACTGTTAAGATGTATTAAGATGCAATCAAACACCACCTTACTAAACTTTTCAAGTCTTTTCAAAATCACACACACATATTGCACTTGATTAGTTATATTTAAATTTAAAGAATTTAGAACTTAGTTGGTTAATTCTTACTATACTTGATATTGCATTTATTACATGTTTTCTGCATAAACTGTTATAACTAACTACTAGTAATATTTGTGTGGTATTCTTGATTTATTATAAACTGCATATATCTAATTATAATAGAATTTAATATTACGCACATATAAATTAAACCCAATTAGTTTTAAGGCTCAATTTTACTAAATTAATGATATCTACTAATTACTATTAGCACATCTAAATTAATAAATAACTTGACCCAAATAAAAGAAAAGTCCAAACATTATGTTTTTATATAATTTTATTTATTTAGTTAGTTAGTTATTTTTAGCGGGTATTACACTTGATATCAAGGGTACCAACAAGTTCTTACAATTTGGATCGGCTTGTCTCTTGGGACAATGTTGAGTCTTGATCCAGTACTCTTGTGGTGGATTAATAAATAAACATTTTCAACAAATTAATTTATGATTACAAAATAAGATATGTGATCAAATATATTTAGCAAAAACTAGGGTTTCCTTGAGGCCACAAGAGGCTAAGTGAAGCTTTGTGACTTTTCATGGATATACCCATGCTCTCATAGAGTGGCACCATTGGATATTGTCCAATATAGCCATGAAATGGTACATAGAGGAGTTTCGTTTGTAAAGGGAGATCAAAAAGCTCTTGCAATGTATTAAACAAAGATTTTCGGAACTTTATCAAATGATGCTTCAAAGCAACCATATTCTTGGAGGGCTTGCTGAACTTGGGATGCCACTGAATTCCAGAAAGGAGTGCTTGGTTTCAGCTCAAGGTTGGAGAAATCTATGTTGGGTAGGGTGAGAGGAGTGCATGTGTGCCCATTTCTTTTTATCTTATTTGTTTTTTTGGTTAGAAATTGAAACCATATATAGACGATGTGGTTGATATTGTCAGAGTAAGTAATTTTTTAAAAGAAAGTAGTGTCATTTAAAGTGGTAAGTGTTGTTAGAATAATTATAAAGTGTTCCTAAATGCATATTTATTCTGACAGTATCATTTTTGCTTTAATAATATCAATAACCTATATGTATCTTTTCTTGATTGCTAGTTTCATGCATGAACTATAATATAGGGAAACAACGTTATAGATATATAGTATGTATTTGCTATGAATCTTTATAGGACATACACTATCCATACCATTGAAAACAAAAAAGAACGACCATGATTAAAAACTGAAAATCGACGTCCGCTATTAGTAGCGAACGGTATATATAATAGTAGCGGACAGTAAAAAAAACACTTAGCGTCCGCTACTATTAGCAGACGCTAATCAGAATAAGAGTTTGATTTAACCAATAAATATTTATGGTTTATTAACTAGAGTTTAGGGTTAATAACTCTAAACCCTGATTAATAAACCTTAAACTCTAGTTTATATACCCCCTAAATCCTAGTTTATAAACCATAAATACTAAACATTTATTGGTCAAGTCAAACCCTTATTCTGATTAGCGTATGCTACTAATAATAGCAGACGTCGATTTTCAGTTTCTAATCCTGGTCGTTCCTTCTTATTTCAATGGTATAGATGGTGTATGTCCTATAAAGATCCATAACAAATACATGTTATGAATTATTACCCTATATATATATTTGTCTTAGTTTGAAATAAAACTTGAAATGATAATGTTTTTTGTAATTAATGTTCTAATGATTGATAAGATTATTGTTGAAAATAATAGACATTTATTTGAATTAGCTGATATATTTTAAAAAACTAATGATAGTAGGTGATATTTGTAGTCCTGGGGCATTAGTGGTAAAATAAAACTTAAAATAAGCAAGCATGGTATAAACTAAACAAGCGTATTTGTTTGCATAGTTGAAATCTCTTAAAAAAACTAATGGTAGTTGGTAGACCTGACAAATTAGGCCCAGGCCCGCGGGCCGGGCTAACCCGTAAAAATTGGGCTACGGGCTTAAGATTTTTAGCCCACGAAAAGCTGGGCCGTTTTGGATTGGCCCGTGGTGGCTCGGCCCGCCCATGTGTTATTTGTTTAAAAAATCCAATATCATTGCTTCTATGAAGAGTTGAACCCAAGACCTCTCCAACTTACTAAATAAGTGATTTAACCAACTAAGCTACAACAATATTATATCTTGACTACAATCTTATTAATCTATATACGTTATTGTTATGTGTGTGTATATATATATGTATGTATGTATGTATTAGTAACGTGTATATATATATATAAAATCATATTTGTTATTATTTATTTTCCTCTTTCTAAGTTACCTTTTCCTTTCTCAAGATTTCTAAAAGTTTTACAAAAATTGTTATATATATATATATATATTATTAACGTGTGTGTGTGTGTATATATATATAAAACAGTATATATATATATATATATTATTAACATATATAATGCAACAAAGTTCTAGCTCAGTTGGTATGAGTTCTTGTTTAGTAGTAGGAGGTCATGAGTTTAAATCTTAGCAAATGCATTATTTTTTTTAAAAAAATAGAAAGCCCGCGGGCTGGCCCAGCCCGGCCCAACTCGGGCCACGGGCCTATAAATTTCAACCCGTAAATACTTCGGCCTTTTTAGCCCGACCCGTCTCTAGCCCGACCCGTTTGCCAGATCTAGTAGTTGGTAGTATTTGCAGTCTTGGGATAAATTATTTGAGAAATAAAACTTAAAACAAGCAAGGAAGAATAAACTAAACTATTACTGCATTACTCAGGGGTTAATTGACTTTTTGGTCACTGTACTATGGCCCGATTTTCATTGTGGTTACCGAAACTTTTTTTGTGACAATCGCATAACTATACTCTAAAATAATTACCAAATGGTCATTACTTACGATTTCCGTCCAAAAAATGGACGGAAATGCTGACTGTGCATATGCCGTTTGTTTTTTGGTGCTTACGTGTCATAATAATATTTTTAAAATTAATAATAATAATAATAATAATTTCAAAATAATAATAATAATTTTTAAATAATAATAATAATAATTTCAAAATAATAATAATTTCAAAATAATAATAATAATAATTTTTAAATAATAATAATTTCAAAGTAATAATAATAATTTCAAAATAATAATAATAATTTCAAAATAATAATAATAATTTTTACAAATGTATTTATATAAAATTAATAAATTTATATTATTGTTTTTAATTTTTAAATATTTTAAGTTCACTTTAAAAATATACAATTGTCTGATATTTTGAAATTATTATTATTATTATTATTTAAAAATTAATATTATTGTTTTTATTATTATTATTTTGAAATTATTATTATTATTTAAAAAATATGATTATTATTATTTAAAATTTATTATTATTATTATTATTTTGTAATTATTATGATTATGATTATGATTATTATTTTATAATAATAAAATATTATTTTGAAATTATTTTATATTATTGTTTTTATTATTATTATTTTGAAATTATTATTATTATTTAACAAATATGATTATTATTATTTAAAATTTATTATTATTATTATTATTTTGTAATTATTATTATGATTATTATTTTATAATAATAATTATTATTATTATTTAAAATTATTTTTATTATTTAAAAATTACTATTATTGTTTTTATTATTATTATTATTTTGAAATTATTATTATTTACTTATGATTTATCTCTTTTTGCTCTTACATTTTTGCATTTTTAGTAGAGAATAAGCAAATGATTGTACACATCAGCAAAAAACAAACGGCATATACACAGTAAACATTTCCGTCCATTTTTTGGACGGAAATCGTAAGTAATGACCATTTGGTAATTATTTTAGAGTATAGTTATGCGATTGTCACAAAAAAAGTTTCGGTAACCACAATGAAAATCGGGCCCTAGTACAGTGACCAAAAAGTCAATTATGCTATAAATGATTTGCGGGCAATGTATAACACCATAATTAATCCTTTTTAACATTTAGAAATGAGTACGATATATAAATGCATTACTGATTTATAAGTGATAAATACCTATAAAAATAATGAAATAATTTGGAATTATGCAAACATATAGTTATCATGAAATTACACGATTTACATGGTTTAAGAGTTTTAAATTTCATGAAATCGTCAAACCTTTGACTCTATATAATTAAGTTTATATTTTTTTTAACAAATGTTGCATACAAAAAAAAATGAAATTATATACAATCGAGTACGTAACATGAAATCCAAATTCTACATAAGCCCATTGACATCCCTCAACCCAATTCCACCACCATAAAAATAAATAAATAAATAAGTAAATAATGGAAATGAGACCATCTTTTGGGACTACGGAATATTACCAATTTTGTGGTCTTATCTCGTGGCACAACCGAAAAGCACATAGAATACAACAAAGCCTTCACTTTTTCAACAACTCAAAAAATTGCATATATAATTTAGCCACCTCTTTCAGGTCTTGGCTCGGAAACTAACCAAGAATTTTCACATTCAACAGTAATTAGAAAAGCTTATAATGACATGAATAAGAAATATATCACTGCAAATAATTCAAATAGCATTTCTACCGCTGTTTAAATTAGTATAAAGAGTTGATAAAATCAACACAAAAATAAACTAAATTCCACGTTAACTAAACTAAATTAATAAGCATATAAATCAATCTGTATCAAGTAAGTTAATACCCAAATTTTGTTCCTCAAATCATTCACGATTTTTCACATCATAATCGTGATTTTTATAATACTTATGACCATCCATTTGAGAAAAATCACGCAATTGATCTGTCGTAGTAGCACCACCACTTGCCCACATAGGGTATTCCATATTGTACTCATGTGGCATAGGCAGCATGGCCTCCCCATAGTAGCTCATTTGGGGTGCCCTAATTAAATTTTTCACAATGTCAATACTCTCCACCATCCCAGTCTTAATCGATTCGTCATAAACACCGGGTCCGGCCTTAAGCGTAGGCCCATACACAAGGTGTCCTCAACATAATCATTATCATTAATCGACTTAATTATCCTCAAATTCGAGACTAAATTCGTACGATGATCAAAAGTACTAAACTGTTGCTGCAGCTAATACTTGTAGGGCTGATCGAACGGTTCAGGTTGATTGATCGGGGTTAAATTCGTGCAATGATCAAAAGTACTAATCCCCTGCTGCAACTAATAATTGTAAGACTGATCACACAACTCTTGTGAGTTGATCGTAATCAGAAACTTATTGAACAAGCATTGTTGTTGTTGCTGTTGCCACAACCATTGTTGTTGTATAAAATAAACATAATTATAATGCCTAATCTTTGCATCATTAAGCTTCATTTCCAACATGCTACTAATTTTCCTTAGTTGATCTACTAATAAACCATTATACCGGTGGTCCCACGTGGGGTATTGGGCATGGTCGTTTATTTTTGGAACATTTACATTTATTAGTACATTTTAATAAAATATTACAAAAAAAGTGCATAAATAAAATATTTACAAAATAAGTGCATATGCAATATTTAATTTACAAAATAGTGTATTTTTATCCCTTTTATTTAGTTGAATGTTTTAATGAGTTACTGATATGGCTCATGTTTCTAGCTGGTTACATATTTTGAATTAGTAATTGTCGTGCGTGTCTATAACTTTTTGATTGAAGGTTCTTCACTTTGAAACCCTTATTTTGCTATTTGGGAACTTGGAAACCTATTTTTGCTTTTTATTTTTTTGATTTATGCTAGAGTTATTTCGTTCTTTTTTGGCGAATTTTTCTTCGTATTTGTGGGTGCTTCCTTTGATTCGGTTTGGTTTGCCGATGCTCTATATTTTCCTTTCGTGGTTGTCGCTGTTGATTTCTGTCGTTCGCCGATTCAGGTTTATTTATTTGTTGTTACCATTATCTTTTCCTGATAGCAATATACTAGCCGTTTGGGGTATACTGGTAGTTCTTCAATTGAAAACCCTTATTTTGCTATTCGACGAATTCATCTCTGTATTTGCTGGTGCTTCCTTTGATTCGGTTGTGTTTGTTCGCTGAGTCAGGTTTGTTTATTTTTCAATTACCATTATCTTTTCCTAATAGCAATCTAGTAGCCATTTGGGGCATACTGGTGTAAAATATTTGAACAGTTGATATTGTGTAACTATAATTCTTTTTTGTTGGATGGGGCTTTGAAAATTTTGAGTTCAGTCTATATTGTTCTTCAAGGCATTTGGTGGGGCTTAACTGCCCTGCACTGTAGGTTCATGGGACTTTGTAATGGTTGTTAATTTCCTTAGTCTAAAGCCCTTTTTCAATCATTATGCAGTATTTTAGGAAGAACATCCGGCCTTGACTACACCAAAGGGCCTTTTTCAAGGCCCATTGTCACTTCCTTTTCAGTTTATGCGCAAGGTTTTTCCCTTTCAAAAGAATCAGACGCGGAAAGGGTCACTCAAGCAAAAGAAAGGCCCACAGCCTATTCGAAATCAAAAGCAGCTGATGATGGGATTCCTTTCTCCTATTGAACATAATTCCCTCTCACTAGTCTCTCATCTTTCTTGTTAACAAAGAATGGCCAATGAACTGTATGTCACAATGATTTCTCTTCATTATTTTCCCTGTCCTAATTAGTGTTACGTATATTTGATTTGAATAATTGCATTGCTTGCAACTTGCGAGTATTGTTATATTGTTGTTAAAAATATGGTTTATATGTATCTAATACATCATGATGTTTTTGTTTATTATAGTACTAGGTATTTATTTATGTTCATATCGTGCTACTGATTGAAAGGATGTGTTTGTTATTGACATGGTACTAGTGATGGTGATTGAAAGGTTATCGGCCTCACATGCGTATAAACATATGTATGACAAATATGTAGTATGTAGGTTTTCATTAGTATACATAAAACAATTTCATGCCCATCAATTAATACAAGTATATGCGGTCTCAGTCAAGTTTGATTTGTTATTGGATCAAAATCACTCAAATTATATTGAATGCAATGGTTGAATACTTTGTTTGTTGACTTCAATTGAGTTTTATTTTAATTTGCATATGATAAAGTATGTAATAAAAATTCATTTATTTATTTCTCTTCTTCAACAAAAAATTTTGATGGTTTCTTATCATTGTAATTATGTATATGCCTTGTTTATTTATTTGCTAGTTATATGAATTTTTAAAAAAATGAGAATAAATCGTGTACTTGCTAGTTATGTATAAAGCATTTGCTTGCTTTATGGCCTGAACATTGTTGTCTTCAAACTTTGATAGGTAAAAACAATTTATAGGACTTGAGTTCTCTTAACGGTTAAGTTACCTTTATTTTTTCTATTAAGAATGATATTTTTTATATGTTTTCACTTTTGTTGAATCTTTTGTCCTGATAAATTCCTTGTTTTTGTAAGCAGAAAGTAAATATACTGAAACAATGTATTTGTTGGATATGAGATTAAAAGTTTTTAACTTGTTTTAACGTTCTTGTGGTTTTGTATAGGATGGTTTATACGAGGAAGAATGTTATGGGGATTGTTGATAAGAAAAATGATGGGAAGAGGAAAAGAATTATGGAGGATGATTGTGACGCCCCCAAATCCGGGTTACCTTATCCCCGAATTCGGTGCATCACTGTGCAACTCATATATCATCTTAACAATAACTCATTGCGAAATAATACAAATATTTACATTGATATAATATAAATATTGTCGTCCCAAGCCTCGAAACCATAACTAAAACATGATCTTACTACATGAAAGTAATTACAAGATTATTACAACATGTTCCCATCTAATCTCAGGTACGAAGACCTTAATTAATACATCATTTAATAATCATTACAAATTTAATATTACTCCTGCTGTATATATATAACAGTCCATATCAATACAAGCATTAACAATTATTACCTCAAACTCTCCTCAATCTCAGGTTTCGTAACATTTAACTAAAACACTTATGATCAAGGCTGAACAAATACCATTGATCATTTACAAAGTCTCCTATGTGAACGCAATGTTCAGATTCTAACTTTAGTCGATCCCCGAGTATATGCAAAGTTACCCAACAACTATACATTCGTTATAAAAATGTCCTTTATACATTATCGCCATCCTTGTAGTTTACTATAACAAGTAACTAACATAATCACATCATAAATACTATAATGGATAACCTTCATCTTTAACTCAAGGTTTACATATTCAAATTCACGTACATCATACACTGTCATCACAACTAAATAATTACAATAAAGAAACGTTTGGCAACCTTCTTGAATCCCTGTGCCTCTAATCCTTATCATCACGATATCAAGATAATTGCATTGCATCGTAAATCTGCAAAAGTTTTATTTTTGCAAGAATGAGCACGACGGCTCAGCAAGAACTAACAGTTTCCACATTTCATGCTTCACGTAACACATAAGCTTACATTTTATCCATGCATCATGATTCTCATACTATGCATCTTACTCATGCATAATAAATCTTATGCAATTCATCAATATATATGCATCATGCATCTCATAGCATACCTCATGCATCTCACATTGTATGTTTACAATAATTCAGGTTCCACATAGAACAATATAGTCACATAATTGCACATTGTGCACACTTTAATCATGCTCACATATAATCCACATAATAAGGAAAGATCTAGTAATCAAGTCATGTACATCAATACATTTAAACAAGTTAACAAGTTACTGAAAGAACTTGCCTTTAAGCGTTCCTTGCCAAATTATGATGGCTCGTCCTTCAAATATCCTACACAGTTTATTTAACAATAAAATACCAATTAGCCACTAAAAAGGCTTCATATAATGGTTTACAATATAATAACTCTTATCTCATATTGTTTCGCACGCTGCATTATAAATTAATAACGCGATTAACTCTAAAACGTTACTCGGCGTCGCGTCGTTCGAAAACGTTACGACTCTTATCACCATCAATACTTATTGGTTACATTAACCCCATCCCGTATCTTATAATGTTCGTTTCATTTGAATCGAGACATTATTCAAGTTCATTAACACTTTACACGGCGTTTCGACGTTTACACGTCACACACCTAATTCGCCTCCTTTGTATGTGCTTAGCATGCTCATGCATTGGTTTATAACACACTATCATGTTTCATTATTATTAGAAACAAAATATTAAACAAGATTATACACACTAGTTACGACGTTACGACGCTTGCACGTCTATACGCTAAACTTGATTATTCGAACGCCTAGGCGACATGCATTTGCGTACGCCTAACATGCCCATTCAATTTATCTAATACTCATTGGTTAATGTTAAGTATCATTATAAATCATAACATTCATGTTATAAAACTTAGAACATCATTTAACATTGTCGGGAGCATTACGCGTGCTTACGCGCATGCTCGACACTCTCCGATTGCCCCCAAAAACACATCAGTCATACAAATGGTCAATTTGGGAATTGATCCCGACCTCAAATTGAAAAACTCAAAGAACGAAAGTTGTAGGTCTACTCGTTCTCTTTCCGAATCATCTTGAATCATCTCAATCCGAGTTCGTATGAGAAAGTTATGCTCATTTTACTAAAGGACGTCGGAGCAGTTTTGCACAGTTTCCTTACCAGCGCCGTTGGCGCTCACAATGGCCTATGGCCAGCGCCTACAGCGCTCCTATGCAGTAGCTGGACCCCGTGGCCAGCGCCTAGAGCGCCCAGCCAAGCGCCGTTGGCGCTAGGCCTGAGTCTCCAACTCGTTTTGCTTCCCGGAATGCTCTGTTTTGGTGTTCTAGACCTATCTTGCTTCCAATGACCATAACTCCCTCAATACATGTTCAAATTGGTCCGTTCCGGACTCTATGGACTCCTAAGACATAGGGCTACAACATATCAAAAATTCAGAGCTATCCATTAATATTAACATGACCAAATCTTAGGCCAAAGTATCAACTCATGTTATATTTTCGTGTTCTTGGTGTTCTTCGTGTTCTTCACAAAAATCATCACCAAAACTTTGTTTTAATCCCTTTTTACTCCATTCCAACTGGGTTAAACTCATAACCCATGGAAGTACAATATTATAACAACAAACGAATTAAACAAACACGAAATCATAGCTACAAAGTCCTCTAAATCGTCCAAAAGTCCAAGTTCTTCATGTTGTTCATCCTCCTTAAGCAAAGGTAAGGATTTCTTATGTTTTTGTTCCACTTTCATGTTATTAATGGCTTACAAGGTCTCTTGGCAACATTATTAAGCAACCCCAACCAACAATAACAACAAAAAATCGCAGGAAAACTCAAAACCCATCACAAAAACTTGAAAAGCTTATAAAACTTAAAAATGGGGAGAGAGAAGGTTTGAAGATGATGAATACCTCTTGAATGATTCTCCTTGATGCTACTAGACTCTACAAGAGCTTGAAGCTCTCCCTCTCTCTTCTCCTTGGCCTCCCGAGCTCCTCCTTCTTCTCCCCTTCTTTCTCCCGCATGCTTCTTCTTCTCTTCTTCCTTTTTCCGGCGACTTTCTCCCTTTTTCCGGTGACTCCTTTCCTTCTTCCTTCAAGCTTTTAGCAGCTCTCGCTCTCTAAACTCTGCAGTTCTCTCTCTCTAGTTGCTGATGGTTTGGTTTGAATGAGGTGCAAGAGAGAAATCAAATGGTTTGAATGGGATTGAGAGTGGAGGAGTAAATTTGGGAAATGGGTTAGGAGCTCTATGAGCTTGCCGGCAATCTCCTCCCCATGCTCTCATTTGATTGGTCCAAAATGAGGGATTGGTTCCCTCTTGGGGTGACAAGCCAAAATAAATACCCAAAAACACCAAAATTATATCCAAAAACTCCCACTTTTGTACCAAAATTGGTAAATAACTCTACCCAAAATTAAAATGGGCATTACCATAAATATTGGAACATATAAAAATAATTATTACGGGGTTTGTCCATTTATTCGGAACAGTCTTATTATACATTTCGGATACGGATAAAATCACGTATCAGCTCGAATAAAATTTCTGATGCTTGGAAAAATTATTCCTTCGCATACACATATTTATGAAATTATTAGAAACTGAAAAAGACGTAAAAATATTCGGGCGTGAATATTGCCTCGGGAAACGTGCCCCGTGAATAGTAATTTTGCGATCTTTCGCAAAATCAATTATTCACTCCTACGCATAAAACTTCATACACTGACATCATCCAGGTTATAAATTAACCTTAAAATTCGTCACATAAAAATAATATTTAGTCCATTTAATAATATTAATAAACCCAAATTACAAGGGTATTCACGATTCGCGATTGCTGCTCTTCACGATTAACTCCCCATAATCATATACATCAACGTACATATATCTCACCCATATTTCGGGTTAGCGTCTTTACAACAAATAACTCGCTCAATAAGATTATCCTTCAACTATTTATTTAATCTAATAAATAATACTCTGGCGATATTTCTCGAAACCACCAAATTAACTTATACGAACACTTTCATACTTACCAATCATCGCCTACACATAATCTAGGTCATAATATAACCTTTAAACGCTTAACACATAATATTATTAATAAAAGTCTATTTTATTCAATAATATTCATAAGCTCGGATTATCCAGCTATCCACGACTCACGATCGTTACAATAATTAACTATTAACTCATTCATTCTGAATCTATGTATATATTTCACATTTATATATACATATTAAGCTCACCAAATAATTCACATAAATATATATATAACACATATATATATTCAAACACGACTCATAATAAGAATTATTCTATATTAAATTCTTATTATAATTATTCTCGAAAATCCGGGTTGTCACATCCTTCCCTCCTTATAAGGATTCCGTCCTCGGAATCACAAATATCAAACCTCTCTTAATCGGTTTTCGTCTAATTTCTTCTGAAATTTTATCGTTGGATAATTTCAATGTATTACTACAACATAGGTTTTATATTACCTATTTAATCCCTTATCGCTCAACAAATTGTCGTAGGTTTTATTCTATAACCTTTACCAACTCAATTATATATTGAGTATTATCCTTTCTTTAACTCATCAATTTCCTTTTCTAAGGATCCTTGTATGCCACAATCATCATAATAATTTAATATCATGATTTACTAACTCATAAACATTCGGGATATTACATTCACCCCTTCGTCTAAGAATTTCGTCCTCGAAATTACGGCTTACTCATACTTGCTCATTCGACTCATCATTCTCTCTAAGAATTTCACTTCTTCTTTTTAGAGTTTCATCCGCTTCTTCTAGAAAAATTAATCTCATAATTGCTATCATGCTCATATCATTCATTCATACAGACTTTCAACAAAGCTTTACGCCTTCCTCTTTCAAGAATTCATTTGGAATCGTCGCATTCTACGACTACTTCTTTCTAAGGGCAATTACCCTTTTCACATTCAATTTCCCGGATAATAGGAACCTTCAACAATTGTTTAATAATTGTGAAGTAACTTGAGTGAGTAGGAAATAAAAATATTTCTTAAAAACTTTTCATATTATGCTGAGGGGTCATAAAGACCATGAACGACATACTCGGTTTAATGGTATTTCCACCATAAACCTAGAAGTTAACAATCACTAGGATTGTAAACATTCTTTACTGGGCCCGCTTACAGTCATAACGACAGCAAACTACCTCTGCTAGGCCTGTTTATAGTCATAAAGACAGTAAACTACCTCTGCTAGGTCTGTTTATAGTCATAAAGACAGTAAACTACCTTTTGGTTGTACTTTAGGTGATCAGCCTGTCGTACGTTTACGTTGTGCACAACTCTCTAGCCAAACAGTCGGGTTTTTTTCCGACATAAAATACCCCAATATTAGGGTTGTTCACCTCAGCTCAAAAACATTCAATAAAACATTTCAATATTTGTCTAGCTGAATCAAATAGCTTAGACTCACATCAACGATTCAGACATCAATCAAAATATTTTAGCCAACTCAATTGGCATACTTTTTCATACTTTAAAGAAAACAAAAATCATTTTAAGGACGGAATAATGCTGCACTGTTGCAATCAGTGTGTTAGGATTCCGTCATTTTGTGACTTTGTCATACTACATCATACCAGAGTGGGTTGACGATCCTATGATCACATCCAACACTAAGTTAATCTGCATTGATGACTCCATCATCTGTCATTCTACACCAGGTTCCATGATGCATTGATGACAATTTAAAAATACATTTTGATATTTTCAAATCAACTTTGTCTAGCCGAAACTATTAGCATAGACATATGAATAATAGTACATTTAAAAACCCTTGGTCCAGAAATCTGGCCCCATACATTTCTCGAAGAGCAAAAGTGTAAATGTCAGCACGAAGTCAATAAATTTCGAAGTCTAGCATAGCTAGAAGATTTGGAATATCCATGTCTCCTCATCAACTTCAATTTCTCTTCAATACATCATTACTTAATAATTCTATCTATTTCTAACATCACCCATGCTCATCATTTTGAGAATTCACAATTCTAGATCTATAACTTTCTTATACCCCAATATAGTTCATCAACTTACCACACTTTATGAGTTCAGGAACTTGCCACAACAATATGAGTTTAGGAACTTGTCCTAGCGATACGTAGTCCAAGAACAAATCAAGGACTGTCCATACGCTGAGGGGCTCAAAACATACCATATGATTACGAGTCACGAACTTACCATAAGTATGAGTTTCAAAAACTCGCACCTAATCTTATTATTCTCTAACCATCACATATAGATATGAGAAAAGAATCACCTTCTCGTCATACGTATAGCAATAGCGCGATACCAGGTTCCAACGATTATCAATATAGGAAGCTAAGTGATTGTCGAACCCATCACAATCCCCTGCCCATACAAGGAATCGATCAACTCGGCCACTAATCAATATAGGAAGCTAAGCGGTTGTTACACCAAGCACAAATTCCCCGCCCATACAAGGAATTATTCAACCCAACCACTATACCGATATAGGAAGCTAAGTGGTTCTCAAATCAAGCACGATTTCCTCGCCCATACAAGGAATTGTACAACTCAGCCACTAACATGAGTCCTCAATTGAAATCACCCCCAATCTTAGCTTACTCGTTGCTCAACATGAATTTAATTCGTGTTTCATCATCCATAACTCTTTCTGAGTTTTACTCGTACTATCTCATAGTACCATCTATCTCTAGCATTGAGCTAAAATTTTCAATCATTCAGTTGATCGTCTGCCATTCTATGACTTAATCTAATCACTTCGTGATCTTACTCTACAATCGTTTTACATTACGATCTTCCTTATCCTACGATCGTTTCATCCTACGACCTTCTATACTCTTCTCTTTAATCATAATATATGATTTTATTGCATCTTTGTCTTATAGACCTCGTATATTTATCAACACTTATCATCTATATTACTGGAGTCAGGTAACTCCCAATTCTTGTCTCTCATAACTCTCCACGATTCTTCTTTGAATCTTCTTATTTATAACTCAATTCCTTTCCTTAGGAATTTCCTAAATTTATTCCTCATCGGTCAAACTCTATCTGAGTCTATTCCTTATCATTTTCATCTTTCTACCCTCAGGTTATAGCCTAAGGTTCTCTTACCTAAGGTTTATAACCTATAGCTCTGATACCAACCTGTGACGCCCCCAAATCCGGGTTACCTTATCCCCGAATTCGGTGCATCACTGTGCAACTCATATATCATCTTAACAATAACTCATTGCGAAATAATACAAATATTTACATTGATATAATATAAATATTGTCGTCCCAAGCCTCGAAACCATAACTAAAACATGATCTTACTACATGAAAGTAATTACAAGATTATTACAACATGTTCCCATCTAATCTCAGGTACGAAGACCTTAATTAATACATCATTTAATAATCATTACAAATTTAATATTACTCCTGCTGTATATATATAACAGTCCATATCAATACAAGCATTAACAATTATTACCTCAAACTCTCCTCAATCTCAGGTTTCGTAACATTTAACTAAAACACTTATGATCAAGGCTGAACAAATACCATTGATCATTTACAAAGTCTCCTATGTGAACGCAATGTTCAGATTCTAACTTTAGTCGATCCCCGAGTATATGCAAAGTTACCCAACAACTATACATTCGTTATAAAAATGTCCTTTATACATTATCGCCATCCTTGTAGTTTACTATAACAAGTAACTAACATAATCACATCATAAATACTATAATGGATAACCTTCATCTTTAACTCAAGGTTTACATATTCAAATTCACGTACATCATACACTGTCATCACAACTAAATAATTACAATAAAGAAACGTTTGGCAACCTTCTTGAATCCCTGTGCCTCTAATCCTTATCATCACGATATCAAGATAATTGCATTGCATCGTAAATCTGCAAAAGTTTTATTTTTGCAAGAATGAGCACGACGGCTCAGCAAGAACTAAACAGTTTCCACATTTCATGCTTCACGTAACACATAAGCTTACATTTTATCCATGCATCATGATTCTCATACTATGCATCTTACTCATGCATAATAAATCTTATGCAATTCATCAATATATATGCATCATGCATCTCATAGCATACCTCATGCATCTCACATTGTATGTTTACAATAATTCAGGTTCCACATAGAACAATATAGTCACATAATTGCACATTGTGCACACTTTAATCATGCTCACATATAATCCACATAATAAGGAAAGATCTAGTAATCAAGTCATGTACATCAATACATTTAAACAAGTTAACAAGTTACTGAAAGAACTTGCCTTTAAGCGTTCCTTGCCAAATTATGATGGCTCGTCCTTCAAATATCCTACACAGTTTATTTAACAATAAAATACCAATTAGCCACTAAAAAGGCTTCATATAATGGTTTACAATATAATAACTCTTATCTCATATTGTTCGCGCATTATAAATTAATAACGCGATTAACTCTAAAACGTTACTCGGCGTCGCGTCGTTCGAAAACGTTACGACTCTTATCACCATCAATACTTATTGGTTACATTAACCCCATCCCGTATCTTATAATGTTCGTTTCATTTGAATCGAGACATTATTCAAGTTCATTAACACTTTACACGGCGTTTCGACGTTTACACGTCACACACCTAATTCGCCTCCTTTGTATGTGCTTAGCATGCTCATGCATTGGTTTATAACACACTATCATGTTTCATTATTATTAGAAACAAAATATTAAACAAGATTATACACACTAGTTACGACGTTACGACGCTTGCACGTCTATACGCTAAACTTGATTATTCGAACGCCTAGGCGACATGCATTTGCGTACGCCTAACATGCCCATTCAATTTATCTAATACTCATTGGTTAATGTTAAGTATCATTATAAATCATAACATTCATGTTATAAAACTTAGAACATCATTTAACATTGTCGGGAGCATTACGCGTGCTTACGCGCATGCTCGACACTCTCCGATTGCCCCCAAAAACACATCAGTCATACAAATGGTCAATTTGGGAATTGATCCCGACCTCAAATTGAAAAACTCAAAGAACGAAAGTTGTAGGTCTACTCGTTCTCTTTCCGAATCATCTTGAATCATCTCAATCCGAGTTCGTATGAGAAAGTTATGCTCATTTTACTAAAGGACGTCGGAGCAGTTTTGCACAGTTTCCTTACCAGCGCCGTTGGCGCTCACAATGGCCTATGGCCAGCGCCTACAGCGCTCCTATGCAGTAGCTGGACCCCGTGGCCAGCGCCTAGAGCGCCCAGCCAAGCGCCGTTGGCGCTAGGCCTGAGTCTCCAACTCGTTTTGCTTCCCGGAATGCTCTGTTTTGGTGTTCTAGACCTATCTTGCTTCCAATGACCATAACTCCCTCAATACATGTTCAAATTGGTCCGTTCCGGACTCTATGGACTCCTAAGACATAGGGCTACAACATATCAAAAATTCAGAGCTATCCATTAACATTAACATGACCAAATCTTAGGCCAAAGTATCAACTCATGTTATATTTTCGTGTTCTTGGTGTTCTTCGTGTTCTTCACAAAAATCATCACCAAAACTTTGTTTTAATCCCTTTTTACTCCATTCCAACTGGGTTAAACTCATAACCCATGGAAGTACAATATTATAACAACAAACGAATTAAACAAACACGAAATCATAGCTACAAAGTCCTCTAAATCGTCCAAAAGTCCAAGTTCTTCATGTTGTTCATCCTCCTTAAGCAAAGGTAAGGATTTCTTATGTTTTTGTTCCACTTTCATGTTATTAATGGCTTACAAGGTCTCTTGGCAACATTATTAAGCAACCCCAACCAACAATAACAACAAAAATCGCAGGAAAACTCAAAACCCATCACAAAAACTTGAAAAGCTTATAAAACTTAAAAATGGGGAGAGAGAAGGTTTGAAGATGATGAATACCTCTTGAATGATTCTCCTTGATGCTACTAGACTCTACAAGAGCTTGAAGCTCTCCCTCTCTCTTCTCCTTGGCCTCCCGAGCTCCTCCTTCTTCTCCCCTTCTTTCTCCCGCATGCTTCTTCTTCTCTTCTTCCTTTTTCCGGCGACTTTCTCCCTTTTTCCGGCGACTCCTTTCCTTCTTCCTTCAAGCTTTTAGCAGCTCTCTCTCTCTAAACTCTGCAGTTCTCTCTCTCTAGTTGCTGATGGTTTGGTTTGAATGAGGTGCAAGAGAGAAATCAAATGGTTTGAATGGGATTGAGAGTGGAGGAGTAAATTTGGGAAATGGGTTAGGAGCTCTATGAGCTTGCCGGCAATCTCCTCCCCATGCTCTCATTTGATTGGTCCAAAATGAGGGATTGGTTCCCTCTTGGGGTGACAAGCCAAAATAAATACCCAAAAACACCAAAATTATATCCAAAAACTCCCACTTTTGTACCAAAATTGGTAAATAACTCTACCCAAAATTAAAATGGGCATTACCATAAATATTGGAACATATAAAAATAATTATTACGGGGTTTGTCCATTTATTCGGAACAGTCTTATTATACATTTCGGATACGGATAAAATCACGTATCAGCTCGAATAAAATTTCTGATGCTTGGAAAAATTATTCCTTCGCATACACATATTTATGAAATTATTAGAAACTGAAAAAGACGTAAAAATATTCGGGCGTGAATATTGCCTCGGGAAACGTGCCCCGTGAATAGTAATTTTGCGATCTTTCGCAAAATCAATTATTCACTCCTACGCATAAAACTTCATACACTGACATCATCCAGGTTATAAATTAACCTTAAAATTCGTCACATAAAAATAATATTTAGTCCATTTAATAATATTAATAAACCCAAATTACAAGGGTATTCACGATTCGCGATTGCTGCTCTTCACGATTAACTCCCCATAATCATATACATCAACGTACATATATCTCACCCATATTTCGGGTTAGCGTCTTTACAACAAATAACTCGCTCAATAAGATTATCCTTCAACTATTTATTTAATCTAATAAATAATACTCTGGCGATATTTCTCGAAACCACCAAATTAACTTATACGAACACTTTCATACTTACCAATCATCGCCTACACATAATCTAGGTCATAATATAACCTTTAAACGCTTAACACATAATATTATTAATAAAAGTCTATTTTATTCAATAATATTCATAAGCTCGGATTATCCAGCTATCCACGACTCACGATCGTTACAATAATTAACTATTAACTCATTCATTCTGAATCTATGTATATATTTCACATTTATATATACATATTAAGCTCACCAAATAATTCACATAAATATATATATAACACATATATATATTCAAACACGACTCATAATAAGAATTATTCTATATTAAATTCTTATTATAATTATTCTCGAAAATCCGGGTTGTCACAATGATTCTAGTAAGGATGGGAAGAAAAATCTGAAGGCTGGTAAGCAGGAGATGAAGGGAGTTTTTAAATCCCCCTCAAGGATAAAAAATCGGGGAGATGGGTTTTAAAGGAGCGCAAGGAATTGCTGGATTCGGATTCTAATTTTGAAGAACCGGTAAACAAAGATGGGAATAAAGATGAAGTTGCGAAAAACTTTTCTAGCGCGAATATTATCCCCCGACAAAAGCATCTCAAGGTGTGCTATTTAAATTGTTTTTAAAAATCTGCAATCCTTAGTTGTTTATGGCTACTTGTGAATTTGTTTTGGGAAATGGTGTTGTTATATTTGGTTATTGATGAATGAATATTTGTTAAAATGGTTATATACCCTTCAATTGCAGTTTTGGTTACTGTTATATTATGATTTGGTTAATATGTTTTTTTTGAACACCATTTAGGTTGTTTAAATTGTGTTTGGAAACCTGTTAAATGTGTTTTGGTTACTAGTTCTTACATATCTGGATACTACTGATAACTTTTTTTTGTGGTAGTGTATTGTATTTGCAGTTTTGGGATCGATATTACAATGAGCGTTAACGCAATTTCACTGCAAAAATCATTTATTGGTCTAATATGGAAGTGCCTAGTGTAATCATGAAGAAATTGACTGTAATCAATTAGAAAAGCGTGAGTTGACTTGTTTTGAGAAATTTATAAATGTTGGTGAGTCGCAAATGTTTTCACAGTTAATCCATCAAGCTTTGGTTAGAAAAGTATATCAAAGGAATAAGGGGGAAATGTGGTTTTTGCTTGGTGAGAAAAGGGTAAGATTTGGGTTGCCCGAATTTTATTTAATTTCTGGTTTGCGTTGGCAAGGAGATGAGGACATTTCTGCATTCAAAGGAAGAGAAAATCAGTCAGTGGCAAAGTTTTTTGGAGACGAAGTTGTTACCCGTTCTAGTATCGGGAGGATATATCGTGGGGCTGTATTTGATAATGATGATGAGGCTGTCAGGATGTCTGTTATATTCCTGGTTTTCAATTTCATACTAGCTACTGTTTTAGAAAATCATGTTGATGAGGTATTACTTAACTTTCTATCTTATGGGGACTTTGATAGTTATCCTTAGGGAAAAGTTGCCTTCGAACTGACGAAGAGGTCTTTATCCGTTACTGTGAAGGGACAGTTAAATAAGGGAAAGAATGGGTGTGTCATATACAATTTTTACAAGGACAATTATTGTAGATATTATAAGTTGAATAAAATGCCCTATGTTTTCCAAGTTTTCTTGTTTGAAACAATTTTTACTCTTAAATAGCAGTATTTATGTATTGATGATCATCCATCAGATGTTAGATTATTTAGATGGAATGAATTAGGGAAGGCTCCTACAGTTGACAAGTTGAATGATCTAGTTTTTGGTTTTGCATAGGTATGTTGGTTACCATTTATGTTATGTTTGGTTACCTTTGTGGTTACATCTGGTTACGAATATTAAGTTTTTGTTTTTCTTGTACTTTTTTTTTCTTTTAATTGTTCAATATTTTAAAGGTGCTATATTTACTGTTCACACTCTGTTTCAGCTGAAGATTCAAATGCTCATTCCTAAGGCTGATGAGAATGATCGGTTGGATTTGGGTGGTTTTCAGTTTTTACATGGACATGCTGGTGGGTCCAATGTTGAGGACATAAAAGAGGATAAAAACACAAAGGGTGGAGATCTTAGTTTTTCACTTTCTGAAGTGAAAAATATTGTCGATGCACGGGTGAGCCCTTTGGAAAAGAAGTTGGTTGAAGTTAAGAAAGACCTTAAGGAGTTGGGAGCTGATTTGAAGGAAGAATTACGTGTTTTCCGTATTGAGATTTGCAGGGACATTAGAAAGATGTTGAGAAAGCAGTTGCGTGGCCGCCCCGATGTTAGTGACGATGGGAATGATGGTGGCGATGATGATGATGGTTATGAAGGCCCCAATACTGGTAATGGGTTCGATGATGATACTAAATCTGATAAGGCCGATGATGTAGGTAATGGTTCTAATGATGCAAAACTGTTTGGCGAAAAAACTGACGATGATGTTGGTGATACGGGTGGCGATCACAATGGTGGAGATTATGATAAGGTTAAACATGTTTTTTTATTTTTTATTAGTTATATGCTTTTGCTTTATCGATTATTTATTGTTTTTTTTTATAGATTGGCAAGAAGACTGACAAACCAACTTTTGATATTTTAAGCCAGTCTTTTTCGGAAAGAGAGTGTTCTTTATACTCCTATTGAGGTTTGTATTTTTTTTTCAAACTCAATTACCTTTATAGATTGGTTTGGGTACTTTATTATATTATTTCTGTTATTGCTCAGTCAACTCATAATTTGTAGTTGAAATTTTAATTGTATTTTTGACCTATTTTCTCAATTGATAAAGGTGGGTAAAATTGAGGCACAAAACAGTTTGGTTCTCGATGAAATGGTTTTAACTACTCAGGATATAATTCATTGTTTCCAACTCCAGGGCTGTGATTGTACCTGATATAAAATTTCAGTAATGTCAATATAAAAGTATGGAGTAGATGTTATTCACACTTTTAGATTAGGGTAACAATTTGTAAGGTTACTGGTAGCCAATTAATTAGCATTTAATATCTCCATATGGTGCGGATGGTGTCCAGAATGCCATTTAAGAGTAATCTTTTGTGTAAATATTTACTACCGATAAAAAACTAATTTTTTTTGATAGTCTAGTTGGTAGCCAAACCTTCATAGACATGTAACCAGTTTAGATAAATTGGGTTACCAATTATTTATTAGAAATCTAAGAACAGTTTTGAACCGTTACCTGGATTTGTTTTCTTCTACATGTGTAACCATGAAGGGATCAACGAGTAATCGTGTGGATTTCCTCTTACTCTTTCTAATATTTTCTCCTTTGATCTCCATGCTTTTTGGTAAGTGATAGACACATTATACTCTGTCATCATGTCTTCCACAATATCTGTTGGTGTGTATATTTTCTTCAGATTTGTTAATCTATGCATTATGCATTCACTAACCAACTCACTATTTGCTTGTCTGTGATCTCCCAGTATTATGTCGGATGAACAAGTGTGGATATTATTGAATTCTCTCACCTTGAACATACTGGTCTTCCGAAACTTTGATGCTCTCAACTTCCAATTGCATTTTTCCTCATCTATGCATATTAGAACAAAGTCTCTACCACTTGTTCTTTGAACTTTGTGTTGTCGATTTTGCCTGATTGAATGTAGCCTTATTGCTTGTGCTAGGATTTTTTTGTCTTTGTAAGTTTGATATACTTTTACTTCATATTCATTCGGATCTGATATGACTTCATCATATTGTTCTTTACCGTTTCCTATGTCTTGTTGTCTGTCTTGTTCTTGATCAATAACTTCAATGGCAAGCTGTTCAGCATATTTTGTTCCAATTTGGTAATCTTGTGTTCCCAGTGGTATAAGATCTGAATTTCATTGTGTCGAATTGATTGGCCGTACAGATTGCATTCTATTTTCTTCTAGATTTCTCAAGTTCTGTAAGATTCTACTTTGTTGGAGATATACAGCAATGGAGGCAATACAATCTTACAGAACTTGAGAATTCTAGAAGAAAATATGATGCAATCTGTAAGGCCAATCAGTTCGACACAATGGAATTCAGATCTTATACCACTGGCAACACAAGATTACCAAATTGGAACAAAATATGCTGAGCAGCTTGCCATTGAAGCTATTGATCAAGAACAAGACAGACAACAAGACATAGGAAACGGTAAAGAACAATATGATGAAGTCATATCAGATTCGAATAAATATGAAGTAAAAATACATCAAACTTACAAAGACAAAAAAATCCTAGCACAAGCAATAAGGCTACATTCAATTAAGCAAAATCGATAACACAAGGTTCAAAGAACAAGTGGTAGAGACTTTGTTCTAATATGCATAGAGGAGGAAAAATGCAATTGGAAGTTGAGAGCATCAAAGTTTCGAAAAACCAATATATTCAAGGTGAGAGAATTCAATAATATCCACACTTGTTCATCCGACATAATGCTGGGAGATCACAGACAAGCAAATAGTGAGTTGGTTAGTGAATGCATAATGTATAGATTAACAAATCTGAAGAAAATATACACACCAACAGATATTGTGAAAGACATGATGACAGAGTATAATGTGTTTATCACTTACCAAAAAGCATGGAGATCAAAGGAGAAAACATTAGAAAAAGTAAGAGGAAATCCACACGATTACTCGCTGATCCCTTCATGGTTACACATGTTGAAGAAAACAAATCCAGGTAACGGTTGGAAACTGTTCTTAGATTTCTAATAAATAATTGGTAACCCAATTTATCTAAACTGGTTACATGTCTATGAAGGTTTGGCTACCAACTGGACTATAAAAAAAATTAGTTTTTTATCGGTAGTAAATATCTACATAAAAGGTTACTCTTAAATGGCATTCTGGATACCATCCGCACCAATTGGAGATTTTAAATGCTAATTAATTGACTACCAGTAACCTTACAAATTGTTACCCTAATCTAAAAGTGTGAATAATATCTACTCCATACTTTTATATTGACATTACTGAAATTTCATATTAGGTACAATCAGAGCCTTGGAGTTGGAAACAATGAATTATATCCTGAGTAGTTAAAACCATTTCATCGAGAACCGAACTGTTTTGTGCCTCAATTTTACCCACCTTTATCAATTGAGAAAACAGGTCAAAAATACAATTAAAATTTCAACTACAAATTATGAGTTGACTGAGCAATAACATAAATAATATAATAAAGTACTCAAACCAATCTATAAAGGTAACTGAGTTTGAAAAAAAATACAAATCTCAGTAGGAGTATAAAGAACAATCTCTTTCCCAAAAGACTGGCTTAAAATATCAAAAGTTAGTTTGTCAGTCTTCTTGCCAATCTGTAAAAAAAACAATAGATAATCGATAAAGCAAAAGCATATAACTGATAAAAAATATAAAAAAAACATGTTTAACCTTATCATAATCTCCACCACTGTGATCGCCACCCGTACCACCAACATCATCGTCAGTTTTTCAGTCAAACAGTTTTGTATCATCAAAACCATTACCTACATCATCCGCCTCATCAGATTTAGCATCATCATCGAACCCATTACCAGTAATGAGGCCTTCATAACCATCATCATCATCGCCACCATCATTCCCACCGTCACTAACATCGGGGTGGCCACGTAACTGCTTTCTCAACATCTTTCTAATGTCCCTGCAAATCTCAATACGGAAAACACGTAATTCTTCCTTCAAATCAGCTCCCAATTCCTTAATGTCTTTCTTAACTTCAACCAACTTCTTCTCCAAAGGGCTCACTCGTGCATCGACAATATTTTTCACTTCAAAAAGTGAAAAACCAAGATCTCCACCCTTTGTGTTTTTCCTTTTTTATGTCCTCAACATTGGACCCATCAGCATTTCCATGTAAAAACTGAAAACCACCCAAATCCAACCGATCATTCTCATCAGCCGTAGGAATGAGCATTTGAATCTTCAGCTGAAACAGAGTGTGAACAGTAAATATAACACCTTTAAAATATTGAACAATTAAAAGAAAAAAAAAGTACACGAAAAATAAAAACTTAATATTCGTAACCAGATGTAACCACAAAGGTAACCAAACATAACATAAATGGTAACTAACATACCTGTGCAGAACCAAAAACTAGATCATTCAACTTGTCAACTGTAGGAGTCTTCCCTAATTCATTCCATCTAAATAATCTAACATCTGATGAATGATCATCAATACATAAACACTGCTCTTTAAGAGTAAGAATTGTTTCAAACAAGAAAACTTGGAAAACATAGGGCATTTCATTCAACTTATAATATCTACAATAATTGTCCTTGTAAAAATTGTATATGACACACCCATTCTTGCCCTTCTTTAACTGTCCTTTCACAGTAACAGATAAAGACCTCTTCGTCAGTTCGAAAGCAACTTTTCCCTAAGGATAACTATCAAAGTCGCCATAAGATAGAAAGTTAAGTAATACCTCATCAACATGATTTTCTAAAACAGTAGCTAGTATGAAATTGAAAACCAGGAATATAACAGACATTCTGACAGCCTCCTCATCATTATCAAATACAACCCCACGATATATCCTCCCGATACTAGAACGGGTAACAACCTCGTCTCCAAAAAAGTTTGCCACTAACTGATTTTCTCTTCCTTTGAATGCAGAAATGTCCTCATCTCCTTGCTAACGCAAACCAGAAATTAAACAAAATTCGGGCAACCCAAATCTTACCCTTTTCTCACCAAGCAAAAACCACATTTCTCCCTTATCCCTTTGATATACTTTTCTAACCAAAGCCTGATGGATTAACTGTGAAAACATTTGCGACTCACCAACATTTATAAATTTCCCAAAACAAGTCAACTCAAGCTTTTCCAATTAATTTACAGTCAATTTCTTCATGATTACACTAGGCATTTTCATACCAAACCAATAAATGATTTTTGTAGTGAAATTGCGGTTACGCTCATTGTAATATGGATCCCAAAACTGCAAATACAATACATTATCACAAAAAAAAAAGTTATCAGCAGTATCCAGATATGTAAGAACTAGTAACCAAAACACATTCAGCAGGTTTTCAAAAACAGTTTAAACAACCTAAATAGTGTTCAAAAAAGCATATTAACCAAATCATAATATAACAGTAACCAAAACTGCAATTGAAGGGTATATAACCATTTTAACAAATATTCATTCATCAGTAACCAAATATAACAACACCATTTCCCAAAACAAATTCACTAATAGGCATAAACAACTAATGATTGCATATTTTTAAAAATAATTTAAATAGCACACCTTGAAATGCTTTTGTCAGGGGATAATATTCGCGCTAGAAAAGTTTTTCGCAACTTCATCTTTATTCCCATCTTTGTTTGTCGGTTCTTCAAAATCGGAATTCGAATCCAGCAATTCCTTGCGCTCCTTTAAAACCCATCTCCCCGATTTTTTATCCTTGAGAGGGGATTTAAAAACTCACTTATTCCCCTGCTTACCAGCCTTCAGATTTTTCTTCCCATCCCTACTAGAATCATCCTCCATAATTCTTTTCCTTTTTCCATCATTTTTCTTATCAACAATCCCCCTAACATTCTTCCTCGTATAAACCATCCTATACAAAACCACAAGAACGTTAAAACAAGTTAAAAACTTTTAATCTCATATCCAACAAATACATTATTTCAATATATTTACTTTCTGCTTATAGAAACAAGGAATTTATCAGGACAAAAGGTTCAACAAAAGTGAAAATATATAAAAAAAATATCATTCTTAATAGAAAAAATAAAGGTAACTTAACCATTAAGAGAACTCAAGTCCTATAAATTGTTTTTACCTATCAAAGTTTGTAGACAACAATGTTCATGCCATAAAGCAAGCAAAGTTTGAAGACAACAATGTCCAGGCCATAAAGCAAGTAAATGCTTTATACATAACTAGCAAGTACACGATTTATTCTCATTTTTTTTAAAAATTCATATAACTAGCAAATAAATAAACAAGGCATATACATAATTACAATGATAAGAAACCATCAAAATTTTCTGGTGAAGAAGAGAACATAAATAAAGGAATTTTTGTTACATACTTTATCATATGCAAATTGAAATAAAACTCAATTATGGGACAACAACTACAAACATAAACTGATAAATTGTAATGGATGAGATAAGCCAATAACTTGAAGTCAGCAAACAAAGTATTCGACCATTGCATTCAATATAATTTGAGTGATTTTGATCCAATAACAAATCAAACTTGACTGAGACCACATATACTTGTATTAATTGATGGGCATGAAATTGTTTTATGTATACTAATGAAAACCTACATACTACATATTTGTCATACATATGTCTGTACGCATGTGAGGCCGACAACCTTTCAATCACCATCACTAGTACCATGTCAATAACAAACACATCCTTTCAATCAGTAGCACGATATGAACATAAATAAATACCCAGTACTACAATAAACAAAAACATCATGATGTATTAGATACATATAAACCATATTTTTAACAACAATATAACAATACTCGCAAGTTGCAAGCAATGCAATTATTCAAATCAAATATACGTAACACTAATTAGGACAGGGAAAATAATGAAGAGAAATCATTGTGGCATACAGTTCATTGACCATTCTTTATTAACAAGAAAGATGAGAGACTAGTGAGAGGGAATTCTGTTCAATTGGAGAAGGGAATCCCATCATCAGCTGCTTTTGATTTCGAATAGGCTGTGGGCCTTTCTTTTGCTTGAGTGACCCTTTCCGCGTCTGATTCTTTTGAAAGGGAAAAACCTTGCGCATAAACTGAAAAGGAAGTGACAATGGGCCTTGAAAAAGGCCCTTTGGTGTAGTCAAGGCCGGATGTTCTTCCTAAAATACTGCATAATGATTGAAAAAGGGCTTTAGACTAAGGAAATTAACAACCATTACAAAGTCCCATGAACCTACAGTGCAGGGCAGTTAAGCCCCACCAAATGATTTGAAGAACAATATTGACTGAACCCAAAATTTTCAAAGCCCCATCCAACAAAAAAGAATTATAGTTACACAATATCAACTGTTCAAATATTTTACACCAGTATGCTCCAAACGGCTACTAGATTGCTATCAGGAAAAGATAATGGTAACTAATTGAAAAATAAACAAACCTGAATCGGCGAACAAACACAACCGAATCAAAGGAAGCACTAGCAAATACGGAGATGAATTCGCCGAAAAAGAACGAAATAACTCTGGCAAAAAACAAAAAAATAAGAAGTAAAAAATAGGTTTCCAAGTTCCCAAATAGCAAAATAAGGGTTTCCAATTGAAGAACTACCAGTATGCCCCAAACGGCTAGTATATTACTATCAGAAAAAGATAATGGTAACAACAAATAAACAAACCTGAATCGGCGAACGGCAGAAATCGACAGCGACAACCACGAAAGGAAAATATAGAGCGTCGGCAAACCAAACCGAATCAAAGGAAGCACTCGCAAATACGGAGAAGAATTCGCCAAAAAATAACGAAATAACTCTGGCAAAAATCAAAAAATAAAAAGCAAAAATAGGTTTCCAAGTTCTCAAATAGCAAAATAAGGATTTCAAAGTGAAGAACCTTCAATCAAAAAGTTATAGACACGCACGACAGTTATTAATTCAAAATATGTAACCAGCTAGAAACATGGGTCATATCAGTAACTCAGTAAAACAGTCAACTAAATAAAAGGGATAAAAATGCACTATTTTGTAAATTAAATATTACATATGCACTTATTTTATAAATATTTTATTTATGCACTTTTTTTATAATATTTTATTAAAATATACTAATAAATGTAAATGTTCCTTCCATGTTTAGCTTAGCTCGGCCCATCTACATGCACATAATATAATTAATTAGATTATGGAGTTCAACTAATTACTACATAAATGGAGGAACAAGTATGTATATAAAATGAAAGAGAATTTATCAATCTTTTTTTATAGTCATGCGTTTGAAGTTATCGGATTAGGATTCCCTCAATTATATTTATACTTCAATTTTCTTCAATATATATTTAACGATACATAATTATTGCTTTTAACGACGATACTAACGACACAATTACTTGCGACAAATTTTATTGTGTTATAATTATTTACATTAAATTTTATTTTATCGTTAAATATGTATTAAAAAAACATGAAGAATAAGTACAATAAAGGGAATCTTAATATGAAGTTATCTAAGAAATTGAATAACTAACGAGGTATTACCATGATTGTAGAAGAGAGGCATTGATCACTTATTGATTTCATGCTCGATTTTCACCATAAGTTTATAATGAAGGATTTTATTTATTTTTCCTTTATTGTGAGACATGTGTCCTCACTCATATTTTGTAATCAAATTTTTCTCATCGTTGATTGTGTAATTTATTTTATTTATATTAATATCCTCTAAAAGGAAAACGTTCAAAATAATAAGTAAACGTAGATATTAGAGTGGGGTAGGATACGAATCTAAAGAAATAAACCAATTAACTTTTAACGATATTCAAAACTCTAGAAATCCGGATCACACTCAACCCAAATATGCATAATTTTTCAAAAATGCAAAAAAATAAAAAATAATAATAATAAACAAATACAAAATGTAAAAGAAAAAGCAGAGTAACAAAGCCAAGAATTCATAACTGAGTTTAAAGGGAACTAAACTCAGATCCATAATAATATAATATAATAAAGATAAAACTACTATTATAATGGCAGTTATTTTGTTGTTTATTGGGAAAGAAGAGACGGTATAATAATGAAGGAGAGTACCTTAACTTTAATGGCTTCCCTCTAGTGCTCCTCGACTAATGACACAGAATATGGTGTTAATCATATCCTATATATAATGAAGAGCTAGAATTTACTCGCCTGTTAATCAAGTAATTAATAAAAAAAAATTTATGGAATGCTTGCTTGAGTATTGTCATATATTTATGGTAACTAAATAATTATTACAATGAAATGTTATTATTATTTTAGATACGATATCTTTTTCATTTATTAAGTTTCCATTTTAAAGATTGAAGGTTTTAAGACTACAACCGTTGTTCAACTTTTAATTTTATAATTGTTTCAACTTATTTTTAACAAATTTTTGATTTTGAAGTAAAAAGTTGACCCCCGCCTCTCTCCCCTCTACCCTCCCTCAGAACAAATAAAAAGTTGGATAAAGATGTTTTTTTGTAACTAATAACTTATTGTCATAAAAAGCCGGTTAAAAAAAAAAGTTATTCCAAATAGAATATCCATATTATTGAAAAAAGTCCTATATGTTTCAGTAAAAACACATTAATGGATTTATACGTCTATTCGCAGTGGCGGAACCAGGACTATATTACAGGGGGGTCAAAATCTCTCAAACGTGTAACATCCAAAGCTACCGTTTAACGGGTGCAATAAGCAACCTCCATCTCTTGCCCGTGTGCTAGTAGTATATGTGACACACATTTGTTGTATTAATTTTAACTAATGGCAACAATAACCACAACAAATCCCTAATTTTTAAAAACCCACATATTATATACTTCATATTATATTTTTAAACAAACAAAATAGACAAATTTACAATTTAAACTATTTAATTATTCAATAGTTACCTAATTTAATTAGAACAAACAATCAATAAGACGAGAAAGTAAAACTAGAGTCCAAAGATATGCCACATCACAATTCACATGACCACATCTTCACCATCCAACCAATTTCTAAGGGCTAAAATGCCAATTCATTCAATAACCCTTCTATAAACTTTGTCAAATAAGAATCAGAAAGATATGCTTACAGAAGTGGGGATGCCAGTAAATGCAAAGAATCCAAGTACTGGAGCATAAAAAATGCTATCCGACTCCAACACTCCAAAAACAGGCTTTTGATTTATATACTCAAAAACGCTCTCTGCATCAACCCACAAAATATTTCATCAAATTAAGAACTTTTACATCTTCAAAACAAAAATAAAAACACAAAAATATGTACACTTATAAAGGGAAGCTTACAGCAGCAATAGCAGTGACAGCAGAGGCAAGCAAGTAGACATAAAAGGGGAGCTCAAAGGTTGAAGCTTCACTCCGAGCCTGGTGGTGCCGACTGGCGACTGGCGGCGAGGGAAGACGGAGAAAGGAGTCGGCTAGGGCTAATATTGTTGCGTCTAGCGTCTTTGGTAAGGATTTGGCTTTTTTTTTAAGTTACTAAATGAAACAACGCGTTTCATTTAGTAACTTTAAAAAAAAACAAAAATTGGGCCACATCTATTTCTTTGTTGTTGCCGTCGCCCGTCGGCCAAGAAAGAACAGAGCTTCGTTGCTGCCGGCGATGGAGATGGAGCCATGGAGGGTCACGGACACGGAGAGAGATTGGGGGGTCAAGAAAGGAAACTTCGCCTGAAGCTTAGCCTAAGGGCCGAAGTTACCAGGGTCAGATGACCCCCCTGCTTCCGCCACTGTCTATTCGTAACAAAAATTAACATATTTTTATCATAATATAATTATTTTTTTTTGTGTTGAAAAACCTAAAAAAACATCGTCTTTCAAACAATGTGGCGACCAATAAATACACATTTGAAATTTTTAAGCAAAATTGACATTTCATCGTATGGACATAGTCAGCCAAGCAATTTGTCTCACCTGGACTTAATTATATTGTGAAAATGGTGACATGATTGAAAAAAGAGTCTAGGCTCTTCGTCTTTGGCACTATGTACAAACACGAAGCATTCTTAGAGGCAAGTTCCTACTAGACGATATGAAAGCAGCAAAATCAAACTCTTTCGTGGTCCATTGTTACTCAGAGAGTAATGCTAGGTGATTGTTCAACATCATGTGAAGACCTGAGCAATCTTTACGATTAATATAATAATGACATGTGAATTTAAGACACAGCCCCTTACAGTACTCTTACCGAGTGTTGTCTTGCATCATCCATTGTGTTCAGTTTGCCGAGAAGCCACATTTACAGCAACAAACTCAAAGTATATTCACATTTATAAAGAAATAATTAGCACATAATGAAAAGATTCAAACTTCTACTTTTCAGGGTCATGAACGAAATTTGACAAAACCACTACCATGAGAGAGTAAATGACAGCCATAATGAGAAGAAAGTTTAACCATCCCCAATGGAGAATAAGAACTATCTAGCTGTTGCCACAAAACCATATCATGGATATAAAACTACAATCTATTGAACGCTCAAAGCAATCACATACACAATGTCTAAGACAGACGGTTAATAGGACAGTTTTAATCATAGCACACTTTACGGTTGCCTTTTCTTCACAACTCCTTCAAAGATCCCATCAGTTCCAAAAACAGCATTTATCTGTTGAGGATCTATTGGCCCTGGTAGCTGGAATGAGATGGAAAATTCTCCCGGTGGGCAAAGATTTTGTGTCAGCATCTCAAATACCATATTGTGCTTGTAAACTTTTTTCTCGCCAGTTGTTGTTACTCCCTTTATAAAAATTTTCCCATTAGGTTCAATATACCAACTGAAAGTTTCTGCAATCACAAAGACGGTCACCACAGTTGTCAATAGCAAAACATATAATGTACTGAGCATCTGAATAATGCATCAAAAGAAAACGAGTCACTGATGTTTTCAGAAATTAAAAGGGGAATGTCGAGCCTTCTTGGAGAAAATTATTAATCTCTATTAATTGACCTACTAAAGACCTAATTCATAAAGCACTTGATACACACAGAAATATGTTTCTAGATCTTGCATCAAAAAAATCTCCTTTTATTAAAATATAAAACGGTTACAGACATACAATGAGCTGCAATATGCAGTTAAGTACCGCTTATAGTTGCAAAACATTTAAAAGCGGTATATAAAAGCAAAGTAATAGTATGTTCTTCACATGTTGAAATGGCTAGATATTAAGAGTATATATATTCGATCCCAAAAAAAAAGAAAAAAAAAAATTGCTCAGGTTATCCGTTATCCTATGTATATCATTATAAATGATTTCATGTCCTAAGATTTCCAAGCAAGTCCTATCTAAATTATTTGTGACAAGCAACCAATCTAATAGTTAAATTATTCAATATCATTAAATTCTCCTAACATTGTAAAATCAGATCACTCTCAACTTAATAACTAGAATCTTTTGTTCTAGTACACCAATTTTCCATCTCAAGAACGCAGTTCTCTACAATAGTAAATTCCAGAAGCAATAATGGAAACTGAAATTGAAAAAAAAAAAAATGTAGGTCTAATATGCAACTTACTTTCATCCCTCGCCACACCTGGGAGAGCGACACGAAACAGGTAAGTATCCTTGGATTCAGAAATGTCGATTGATCCTATAGGACGTCCCACCCTTCCTAGTGCAGCACTTCCAGTTACAGCAACTCCATGACTGGTGGCCGCTACAACTCTCTCCAACTCTTCCTCGCTTGAATGAGAAGGTAGAAATACCATTGCTGGCTGATTTTGTATAGGAGGACTAGGATTGCTGCTATGAGATAGATGTGGACCAGAGTACGGCACACTGTTAAGCGGCATTACAGAAAGAACAGGTTGTTGGGGATCCAACGATCTTGCAGCATAATCTTCACTTCCTTGTACCCAAGCTGGGAGAAAAGATCTGTGTTTAATAGTTGAAAGCACATATTAGATCCAGATCAGAAAGTATCATTTTCTCACAGAAATAAAAATTGAATTTCCATGAACAGTTCGAACTCAGCAAAATATTATCAAATCCTGCCACAATCTCACATAGAAAGCAAACAATGTAAACAGGATATCACTTACCATAGAGACTGTTTGAAATCACACAGATGAAGTCAAGATTGATCATAGAACAAAAGTTCAGGAACAGCACTTATAGATAAAAATGTTAATAGTGGTTCTTTCCATTTATTTTTTGTGGAATTAAAATTTGTAAGAAGAAACCTTGCTAAAGTTTTGCACTACCAATCATAATGTATCATCCTTTGGACAAGTATGGATACTAATGTATTTGACTGCTTCCTAAACAAACTGAACTTGGAAAAAAATCATTAAAGGGTAACAGTTGTACCGTAAAAGATGAGTTATTGACTCAACACTATTTATCTACTCCGTTGATTACTTTTGATGAATCAGAAATGTTCAAGGCTTGTATACCAATAGCTTAGTCTGAACTTGAGCCAAAAGAAATCATTAACATATAGGGATCCCGGATCTCTCCCATAAAAAAAATTGAAAAACAAGTGAAATTTGAATGTTAAGGAAAGAAGTAACCTATAAATGTTCACACTACTGTAGACAATCACAGTAAATGAGAAATCGTATGTACTAAAAGAAAGGCAAAAGAAAATTTTAGATAAATAAAAATAATAAAAAAATCCATAAGTTTGAAGGCCTTGATCTCAGCTTCTTCAACTGGAAACCTTTCATTTCATGTCTTCCGAAAGGCTTTCATATTAATTTTGCTCGTGCTCTTTACGCTAATATCAATCTTTTACAAGTTTCTAGTGGCTTATTATTACAGTGATGCTCCTCCTTGACAAGAAGAGTTTGATCAAGTCTTTGTAACCCTTTTCTCTTATATTTCTTTATTTATATCTTCATCTTATTCTGAACTGTTGCATCATCAACATTTCCCAGATGCTTCAATTCCTGTCGATTCCCTTTATATTCTTCAATTTTCAACCCCAGTTCCCATTTAAATTTAAAAGGAAAAACCTATAGGTGATGAAGCATCAGGAATTTGAAGATAATGCAGCAGTTCACAGGAGAACTGGACAAGATGAAGGAATAATTTAAATAGAAAATGGTGACAGATTCAGAATTTAAATCAAACTCTTCTTGCCACGAAGCATCAGCGTAATAACTAGCTGCAAGAAGCTTGTAAAGAACTGATTGAGAGGTTGTGCGAAATGGCCCACAAAAATATCATCATAAAGGAAATGGGAGAAACTGATACGATAACATTTCAGGAAATATACAAAGAACAGCTTTAACCTGAAGAAGCTAAGATCAAAGCCTTAGCACTGTGCTCCCTGTGGAAAGGATTGACTGAAGAACCTAAACTGGCTTCCATTTAAGATTATCATGGTTGAAGGGATTATCAATAAAGATTGTGAAATGCCAAGAAACCTTTAAGGATGAATGTGTAATGAAACATGTGATGCAATTATTAAAGCTTCACAGAAACCAGTTTGCTATACTGTTTGGGAGACAGATTAAAATAAATAAATTGAAGTGTAGCCATCCATGATTTCTTTGAACGGCCATAAATGGGTAGGCTAAAATAGGTATCTAACTAGCAATGGCTACTGATCAGTCCCCTATATCTAAATATATACTTGCTTGAATTCATAGTAGTCATGACGCAACAACGGCCCAAACACAAAAAAAGTCGCAGCTTTAATAGGAAATAACAGAAAAATGCTCAAAAACATTTTAAAAAATACATATATACAAATATATTTACTGATATAATGAATCGCCTAAGATATATATATATATACATATAAGATAAAAGTTTAATAACCATTAAACAACAAAACAAGTATCCATGAATTCAGTAACAAATATGAAATAACAATGACCAATCGTGCATAATACTGATAATAGACAGCCACTGATTAATAAGGTTGGAACATTAAAATAGGAAACCCAAAGAATTGCAACCAACTTTAAATGAAGATATCCTTACCATGAGTAAGAATGGCTAACAATCAATTGCATCAAATATGATTATACAAATGCAGACAATTTCTGCAAATGACATCAATATATTTTTTTCTGTTTCTATTTTTGATAACTGAAATAACATCAATATATAAAGGAAGTGTGTGAGACATTACTATTTTACTCTTTTAATAGCACAGAAATAAGTGGAGTAAAAAAATTGGGGAAAAGGGGATAAGAAATCAAAACAGAGGAAAGAACAAGACGGGCATAAAAATTTTAAAAAAAAACAAAACAAAACAAACAAAAGAGGAGAAGGAAGAAGATGTAAAAGAAAAGGTATAATAGGAAAGAACAGAGAGGGAAGAAGACGGGGGACAGAGGAGAGGAGAAGAAAAGAGGAAGCGTACCTATTTGGAGATGGCAGGAGAAGGAAGCGCAAGTGAAGTGTGAAATCCTGTAAGCCCTAAAGTTCCCCACTACCCCTTTAATATTTGATTTATTTTTTTTCACGTCTTTTTTTTTCCTTTTTTTTTGCGCCACGCTGCGTAATTATTAGAGGCTCGCCTTTCCTACCTTGCGTGGCGACACCCACAATTCACGCCACGCCATTGCACGCACTTAACTTCAATGATTAATTTTAATATTGGCATACATTATACTCCGTAAACAAATGAACTAAAACTATTATATAACATTAATCCAATATTAATATAGACATTTGCAAGGTGCTCCCTACTCTATGAATTGTCAAAGTTACCTATTCCATAGTGACTTAGTTCTCAACTACAACATGAGCTATTTCCCCAAAAAATATGGAGTCATTACAACCTCCTAGATTTTTTGGTTATTAGGGTTGCTTTTGTATTGGAGTGTAATTTTACATCCTTACTGTACGTTCATTTCGTTGGTAGAAAAGAGTCAATCTGGTTGTGGATTCAGGGAACCTAAGAAAGAGGTCTTTAAGTTATTTATAGCTAGAATCAATGATACATATATATATATATATATAAATATAGCCTTCCAACTCATCTTGAACCGTCCAAATAATAAATAAATTGCTAGAATAAACGCAATCCGCACAATAGTTATTAGGACGTGCTGATGATTTTGGTCATCTGCATAACTGTTATGCGGATTGGATAGATTAAATTTGAATGGTAAGGTCACCGTCAACATAATTGTTGTGCGAATTGCATTCATCCGTGCCTTTTATTATTGATCTGGACGGTCCAAGATGGGTTGTAAGGCTATAGCCTTCAATCCAACATCGGTGGTGAATCATTCTCTCTCATATATATATATATATGGAATCCGGTTCAGGAACGGCCTCGTCCATTAACGGACGAGCCCGTTCCTGAACGGCTCCGTATATATAAGAGGTATAGAATAAACATCTAAAGGGTATGTTGATGTACACGTTATCATCTCCTTATTCTCTGCTTATTATTGTTGCATTGATCTACTCTCTCTAAATTTGCGGAGAGATGAGGAGGCAATGGATCCTTTCTTGCTGGAGTCCACAAGTTACTCGAGAAAGAATAAAACCAAAGGGCTAGGTGGGATACATGTCCTGAAGTTTATTTACTTAGAATCTAATTTTAAAGTTTCCAACATGTTGAAAAAGCTTTTATATGTAAATTTAAAGTAATTTGAGTCTTTATAATGGTCACGAGCCTTTTATTCTTTCCAAATTAGTCATTATATGTGGTCATTAGTAATCAGTACAAGTTTAGTCTTTCCACCTTTCAATTAAGTCCTTAAATGGAGTCAAAGGTTAATTCGAAGGTCTAAACTTGACTATTTTATTTTATTTTGATATGTAATTTTGGCCCCAAGTATGGGGATTGGTTAACTCCAACGTCTACATTTATTAGTCTAAGTCTAGTAAGTTTGACGGTTTGTATAAGGGATTCATTGTATACTTTTGAGATTATATTTGACTGAATTCAGATTATGTTTATTCCTATGGTTTGTCCATGCTTTAATAGCTAAATTTCATGGTTCAAAAACTATTTTAAGATCAGCCCAATGAGGCGAACTCCTCCCACACTATCTGTTACTGATTTGCTTCTGTCGATGCTTCATTTTGTATCTTTTGTTGCTCTACATCTGTAGGTGAGGGATTCGCACCTTCAGAACTTAGGGTTTGATCTTGGACTAAGGAGCAGAGAAATTCCTGACTAGTACGATTCTTGATCTAGGGTTTGAAGAGGAGAGAAGAATAAGCAAGCAAGGCAAATCTATGACAGAACCCATAGTAGCCTAGGAGGTAATTCCATACTTAACCATTTTTCAACTTCCGAATTGCCCGATCATTTTCCGATTTCTTGATCAAGAGGAGGCTTCATCACAATCAGGGAAAGTTGGCGAGGTTGCCATCTTCGAACCCTAGTTGATTTTCACCGGCTTGTTCTTGTCTTGAAATCTCGTCGAAGGGTCAAAACAAGGGCTCAAAGTCACCTCCGGAGTCCTCCCCCTAGGTGGCCGAACCCTAGGGGACCAAATCCAGGTAGTTCTCGGCCCTCCGACAATTGGCCATTTTGAATCAAACAAAGGAAATAGTAGAATCTTCATACAGACTTTCATTCAAGAGGTGAATAAGGAGAGACTACTGCTTCGGGAATCAGGATAGACCGCAACCTCAATGAATTATGGCATAACAGGCTGCGTAGTGCATATAGATTTCAAGCAATTCATCTCTCACCTTCATCTTCACAAGTCTACCACTAGATTGACTCTTCCTTTACTAAAATCTCTATCTACTACATATGCATCTTTTTCAAGTTTAGTTCAAGAGAAATGAATTAAAGCCAAAGAACATCTGGTGTCATCCAAATTGGTATCTCCCTTCAGTCATGGGCAGTAACAAACTCAATTGCTAATCTAATGTCACCTCATTCAAAGTTCAATAAACAGGTAGAATATGAAACATACAACACAGAAAATTACGGTATCAAATGATGAAGTAACAGCAGTGACAAATGTTGAAACAATTGTAGCAGACACAGCAACACAGATTGGACACATTGACCAAGAGAGAAATGCTAGAAGCTCGAAAAAGTGCAAATTTATAATCAAAAGATTCCGTCTTGTATACCTTGTCAGCAAGAAATGGCATTATTTAGTCTCTGATAGCAGATTTCTTGGAGAGAGTACCAAATACAAATCTAACTGGTGGCAATATTTAAACAAAGGGATGCTCTCTCTCTCTATCTCTCTTGACTCACACAGACACACAGAAAGACATATAATCCCATTCTTGGGCACCACAGAACCAAAACATGGCCACAAATACCCGATGTCAAATCATTATCCAAAAAAGATAAAACATCAAGAAAATATAACTCTTTTCCATTCGGATAATTATGACAAACTTAGGATACAGATGAACAATAACAAAATATCCCATTATATAACTTTTTGAAAGAAAGAGACTACACTTGACTCTTGTTCTGGCTTATCTATTATTTTGAGAATCAAAAAATTACAATTTTCATTAGCATCCAGACATTAAAAAATTTAGAACCCCCAAGTAAATAAATTTTAACTCCTTTCAAAACAAAAATCCTAGTCTAGAACACCTGAGGCACTTCACACAGTTTCCACATATTAAAAAAAATAAAAAAACCCTTTTATGCCACTCCCAAATTATATAACAAAGCTGTCCAAAAATTCAAACAGACACTCCTCAGTCCACAAAAATGGAAATTTTAAAACTAACCTATGTATCAAAAATTAGGGTTCTGCCCAAACCCTTCACAATCAAACGATAAATAAAAAGATCTAGAAAAATTGTATTTCAATCTGTTCAAGTTTGTGTCTATAAAAGTGAACATTCGCTAGGAAAATCGAAACAACATATACATGTACACATACATAGAGGGAGAGAGAGAGAAAGAGAGAAAGGTACCTGCTATTAGACGCCATGGAAAAGCTAATAGAGCAAATAGAGGATAGAGATCATATAATGTGTGTGCATTTTTGTAGTCGGCATTTATAGGTGTACACAGAATCAGAGAATCTGGTGTGTTCATATCTGTGTATTTAAGATTCAGACCAAAATAGACATTGAGCGGCGAATGAACAGATTCTCATTTAATATTCAACCTTTCTCATTTTGTGTCTAGTTTAGTTTTTCACTTTCTTTTATATATAAAATTTTAGAATAAATAAAATTCTTTTTTTTTTTGAAAAAAAATATTACTCCCTCCGTTCTCAAAAGGATGACAGACTTAATTTATAAAAAAAATTATCCCCCAAAAGATAAATAAAGTACATAAAATTAAAGATAAAGATGTCATTTAGTGACAGTTCGTTAGTATAAAAAATTAAAAATACAAACACTTTTTATTATTTTGTAGAGTCACTAAAAATAAATTTAAATATTTTGTATTCTTTTTTCTTTATTTTTATTTTTTTTAATATATGTACAAATTGTATTTTGTTCATTATTTTGAGACGGAGGGAGTGCTATGTCTAAATATATCCTTAAAAATATTAATATAAATACAAATCAAAGTAGTCAGAGTTAAATGGAATTCTGCTTTTTTCTATATGGACGGAGTTAAATTTAGGAAACTAATTAAAGAGTATATGATTTTCTTTTGACAGTGTGAATTTGAAAAGATGCAGAGGACAAATGAGTTAAGATGAACTTGTTAATAATAAGGGCAAAATTGTTAAAACATAAATTGTCTTGTACTTATTTTTATTGTCCTATTCATATTTAAATCATTTACTATAATTTTATTTTCTTCTTGTCGTTCTTATTTATTTAGAAGAACGAATATATAATTGAATAAAATAGATATAAAGATAAAGATATGAAATAATAACACGCCCACATATGAGAAAAATACATATTTAAATATACCAACTTTGTAGAGTTTAACAAACTTTTTCTTTTTAAATGGCAAGATTTTATATATATATATATATATAATTTTCAATTTTGGCAAACCTACATATTTGTAACTGAACTTTTACTACTAGAATCCCTAACCAAACCCAAGATTTCACTCTTCTTTTTCATCTGATATTTGCTCATTGGACCCTCAGAAGGTCCAAAAGAGCTACATTCATTGCCCTGTAGTAATTACATCAGCCATCCCAAGTAATATTCCTGCACAAAATCTCAAACTTTCAGCTAGTCCCTTTTTTTCTTTTTTCTTTTTCCTCTTTCCTCTTTTCCATTCAGTCTCTTTTGTTACACAACACAAGTTCCTCCATTTTGATGAATAGAAAGTTCTTGACTGAAAAATAAGCAGGGTATCAAAAAACCAAAAACCAAATAATCGAATCCTACAAGAGTTGTGAATTAATTGGGGAAACACGACTTCTGCAAGTTTGTATTCAGCATGTACAAGCTATTAGTAGTATAATCCAAAATGTATTATAGGGCCTTCAAAAAACCCTGTAAAACCTCTACAGAAGAGTTGTCACAATTAACTCCAGTATCATCCACTATATTGATTACGAACGTAAGATCAACAGTTCTTGGCAACGATTTACTTGTGCATTTTCTTCTGTTCCCATCTTCCTGTACGAGTAATAACTCAGACAACAGTGAATGCAGACTGTAGTGTGGATGAGAATCGAGATGCAATGGTCTGGGAGGCAAACGCTTGAATTTGCTTCTTAGCATCTGAAAAGAACACCAAATATTGTTATTTATGAACTCATTATTTAAGAATACATATCCACGGATATAAAGTTACAAAAAAAAGTCATCAATAAGTTTCTTTTTGACAGGTCATCGAAAAGTACTACCCACCTGTTCTGAGTTCTCCATGTTCATAAGAGATTTAGAAAAAGAAAGTCAAATAAAGTGATGATAAAGGGAAAAAAATTATGACATTATAGGAACACATGGGGCTACCACAAACTCAAAAGTGAAAGGCTTGTACCTACTCTCAAGTCTCAAGTATAAATCATTAGACACTAAATTCAATATCTTTTAATACACAAGCTTAACCTAATTGATGGTTTATGTATTCACAAGAACCTAAATATCCTTTGTCTATCTTAACTTTTATCTGATAGAAAACCATATTGGAGACGACTTCTCCCTTGCAATAATGCAACCTACTTGCAACTTATGAAACCTTGAGTTCATAATGTATATAGTTCTTATTTTCTTTTGGTCAACCTGAAAGAGAAGATTATCTGCTCTAGCTCATATGATGAGACTCCTATAATTCCTAAATTAGCAGAAGACACTGACATTTAATTATATTATTCACACTTCCAAAAACCAAAAACCAAATAAAGAATGCAATGAAGAAATAAGTGGTATGCACACCTTTGCGGCATTTAGTGAAGCCAACAATATTGGCAATGCTGAGGGTCAAACACACTCCTACAACGAGGAGATAATCAGCTTGAAACCTGATGAGGGAGAATATTCCAAGGACGAGCCACAGAACCGCCTGCGCACAAAAGAAAAATTATTTAATGCATACAGATCAATCCATGGAAAAATAAAAAGACGACTCTCCAAATTAATAGTTGTGAAATACATGACCTAGCCTCGCTTAAAACAATCAGAAGAACATAGACACTTTAAGGTTTGAAGAAATTTACCCATAAATATGAGGACTATTCTAAAGCGCCATTTTTTTAGTGTTCAAAATTATTGACATTGCAGACACTTAAGAAAAATAAACCATTTATCTTGATTATTCAAAATGTGAAATGATGTTTTACTTCATATGTAACTAGTTATCTAGCTGACTTTAGAAATACTTCCATGACATGCTTTTCTCTTTTTTCTTTTTTCTTTTTACAGAAGTGATATGCCTTGCTCTTTGAATGAGAACACTATGGCTACTATTGGCCTGTAAAATGCTGCATCGAAAGATTTAACTTACGGCAAGGTAAATAGTCCACCAGAACAGCCATGAATCCTTCTTGTTCATTCGAGCCAACGACTATTGCAAGAACAAGAGTAAATATGTGTGAGAACCAGTCACCCAGGTTAGTTTAAAGTCATGATATAAGACTAAATTACACTCAAATACGAAGTCAACAGGTTATACATGAAAGGCAATCACCCACCTCCTGATCAAGGCATTCAAATTTCCACACACTCTCACCATCATCATTTATTTCATTCCACCACCTCAAACCAACTAAAATGCGCCCACTAACATTCTTGACTACCCAAAAATCAAGTGCAGCTAGAAGAACAGTTACCACAAAAATTATGACAAAACTATCAAAAAATAGAGCTGAAAGTATGTAAAACGCCAAAGCTGAAGCCTGTCACATAGAAAATACAATGTCAGAAAAGCAAAATGAGTTATCCATAAAAACAAGAAAACTTGTAAATGAATATCAAATCACAGACCTTGAAGAGCACGTGAAAGAAACATATCTTTGGGTTGGCATAATTTTCGCCTGCATGCTGAGCATAGTAGCAATATGTCAAGACAGATTTACATGGGGAGAGATAATATGTACATTGCAAATCATTCAAGTAATGTAATCTAATGCAACAAACAAGCAATTTCTAATATCATATACTCATATAGAGAGAGGGCCCCAAACTAGCTCATGTTTCATGTTCTAGTAGGAAGGTCAATCATAGCATCCATCCTTGTGATTGGATAACTTTAAATTGTGGCAAAAGAAACGACAATCAAAAAGCTTATTCTTCTTCTTTTTCTTTCTTAGTAAGAGAATTTGTTTTCCAGATGGAATATGTTGTGAACGAGATAATTAAACATACTGACGTGCAAAGGAAGATAGAACAGTCCAGATATTATTTTAGTAATTTACATGTAAAATACAAAAGGGGGCAAGTGGGAACTATCAAGTAATTCACTGATGAAAACTCCAAATAAAGCAATAATACAAAGAGCATAAAATCAACCATTTAAGCACAATAGGACCAATGTTTACATAAATAGATCAACATTAAACACCATATTACACTTCTCCACAATTCAAAACACTACTCAATAACTACTTCTTCCCGCTACGTATAGATTCTTTGCACTTCTCTTAAAGTAACTGAAATAATGAATCATAGTTACCTATAGTTACATCAAAAATACAGGTAGTATGTGCCGCTTGACAAGTCATAATTACATCTTATGGCTGGGAGGGTCCACTACTCCAGTTATCCTGGTATTAACATTCTTACTTTTACACCTCTCACCAACTTTTTGTGCATCTCATATTTGGTCAAACTAACCTTTGAAGTTTGAACTGAATACTCATCTCATTACCACTGTGCTTGTCCAATTTCAACGATCAAATGTCACAAAAATTCAAAACTAAACTACTTTTATATGTTCAAATTTCTTAAGATTAATTAACTATACTTTTGAGCAAGAATGTAAATGAAGTATCTTCTAGTCTCCAATGGAGTTGCCAATCAATTGAAGCTGAAATTGGCAATTACAACAATTATGTAATGCAATTCGACAATACAGTGACTGATTTGACAAAATATTAACCCCAAACAAAACTACCTAGAGGTGTAAGAATAAGAAGTTCTACACCTGATACCAGTGATCTCTCCCCTACATCTATTTTGAACTAGAAAAAAACAAAACTAAAATCTAAACAAAAAGAAAAACCCCACTAGAAAATATTCACAAGTTCAATGATAAATGCCCAAAAAATGTAATAGCAAGGATAATACTAAGATTAAGTGTAATACCATTGACAATGCTCATATTTTTTTTAATATTTCATTTTCTTTCCTCTGTCCAAATTCCAAACAAAACCTAAGATCTCTACACTCTCTCAGTCCTAGAATATCAAAATTTCTGATCATAAAACCAAAATAAACCAAAATTTCTACTGAAACCGAAATGGAATTAAAATTGGTATCTTATGGAACAATTTATGACAAAAACAACCATTCGCTAAAGATTAAGCAATTTCATAAACAGATCTATATTATAACCCCATCATGATCCCAAAGACTCAAAATATATTCAACTACCTAGTAAAGCATAAACGTACAATGAACGTTGATTAATATTTTGTGTTTGCTGGAGATTGAGCAGCTAATTAACATTCAATACAACAGATATTGACCTAATTATTGACATTCTAACTCAAAAAATCAGGCCCAAATGAATTTGCAGTAGATGAAATCGCATTAAAACATATACATATATATATAATACATATAATATATACAGAGAGAGTAATGGAGATTTGAAGACTTACAGGATTCAGATCCATAACGATTAACTATGAAAGTGATGACAACGCAAACGGAACTCAAATTGAATGGCTTCTGCCTGAGCTCTGTTATTGCTCCTCCCTACTTGACGACGTGGGTTTGGGGATCCTATTTGTGAGAATTTCAAAGGAGCCCCTTAAGTTTCATTATTTCTAAAATGGCCCTAGTGATTTCAACGCAGTAACTTCCTGAGGCTTATTTAATTGAGTGAATATTTAGTAGCAAGACACAAGTTGTAAAAACTTAATGTACATATACAGAAACAAAAGATATTTAATTTCTCAAAAATTTTATTCAAATATAAACATAGAATTTTACATATATGTTTAATAATTAAATGCTTTTTAAAAATAAATGTTATTCCCTCCGTCCCAAATTAATTGCATTTCTAGGACTTTTTAAAGTCAAATTGACTATTTTTAAAACTAATTTTTTTACTATTTTTGCTAACATATAGGTAAAGATATTATAACCAAAAGAAAGTATATACAATTTATTACTAATTTCAATTTTTATAATTTTAGAAATATATTTATATATGCTTAATTATTAATTTTAAAAATAGTCAATTTGACTTTAAAAGTCCTAGAAAAACAATTAATTTGGGACGGAGGGAGTAAAAAGGTGAGTATGGGAATGAATAATTCCCATTTTTATATACTACTTATTTCATGTGATTTAAAATTGATCAAATCCTAAAGTTTTTCTCTTCTTTTTTTTTCAGAAGCCAAGTATTTGGCTTAGGAGTATTGCTATTGATACAAAATTATTTTACAGATATAATTTATAAAATAATATGTTAAAAAAGTGTTACTAACTGATACTTCTTTAAACACAAGTGAATCTAGTAATTATGACTAATCACAAACATACGTATTCTTTTATATTTATTTTTAGTATACATTATTTACTCACCAAAATAGTATCGTATAGGTCAAGAATCCTACCCAAATTTCACGATTATCTATTTATCTATATACTAGCATCCAATGGTACACATGTTACGTGTGTAAATTATGTGAAGTAGAAATAAAATTTTATAAAATTTAGAAGACTAAATAGACAGATAAAAATTTAAATTAATAAAAACAAAATATTAATATATCTAAAGGTGTAGGAATAAAAGAAAAAAAATAAAAAAATAAGCAAATATGACATAAAATCACTAACCTTTGCCGAGGCTTTGTAATATAGATATAAATATAGATTACTATTATCTTTATTAAAAAAATCAGGAGTTTTTGGTAACTGCCTCTTATTGATTTTGTGTCACATGATAACTTTTTTAATCTCAAAATTATGAGACGACAAATTTTGAATACTGACTCTTCTATTTTATTTTTACTAGTTTATAACATCTCATATTTTATCTACAAATTACAATAATCTCTCTTGCATAACTAAGTCGCGTTTTTTTTTCTATAACGCTTATTTCCTTTCTTTATTTCAACTTACCTTCAATCTATAAGAAAAGGATAAACTAGAAGGTCTAATCATGCATAAAAAAAGAGACATTTATTACTAGACTATCACGTTTAATTTTTTTTCTCTCTTTTTCTATTATACTCTATCAAAAATTTATAAAATTTATTTAATAATAATGTTAAAAAATGATTTCAAGTGCAATACAAAATAATGTACATGAAGTTAGTTATAATAGTTGGGTCATTCATGTATAAAGTATCAACTGATTACAATTTAACAAATTATTTTATACTTATATTTTATAATTATATTTTTATCACGTAATAATGTCAGGGATCTCAAATTTTTTATGACATAACTAATCGCATAAAATTGATTCAACTAATATGACGATAACACACCATTTAACACATTTTTGAGAGACCCTTAGCATTACTTTTTTTTTTCTTACCCAACGTTTGTTAAATTTAGCTTAGCAAATATGTACTTTACTAAGTAACTAGGACTAAAGGTGTGAATGAATCGAGTCGAGTATTGAGTTGTTTAGATTTGATTTATAAAATTTATCAAGTTTGAAATAAAATTTGATTGAAGCTTGTTTAACTACTGAGTTGAGCACGATCTCGAATCGAACCCGAACAGTTTAAACTATTTGAGCGAATATGATCCAAATATCAATAAAAAATTATAATTTAAAAAGACTCGAATAATTTAAAACTTTTTTATATTTGAATCGTTTATATTAAAGTTCCAATCAAACTTTTAGTTGAGTCAAGCCCGAACGGTCTGGTTATTTACGGCCTTAACCAGGACAGTTGTTTACAGAATTGTTGAAACCTGAACGAGAGGCTGTGAAATTGTGGATAAAACCAAAGCATTTTGGGAGGGAAGGGGTGGGGTCATGGTCTTATCCCAATTGTAAGAATGAGAAAGAATCAAAGAAAAGAAGAAGAGATGATGATGATGATATTTAAACTCTCAGTTCCAACAAAATTCATTATATCAAATAAACTCCAAAGGCACCATGGCAAGTTTGGCGGTGGTGCACCATAAAGTAAATCCTTCTTTCTCTCTCCTCACTTCATCACTCTCTGACTTCAATGGCATCAGATTGAGCTCCTCAATTCAGGTACAATTTTATTTTTTTCTCTCCCTCCATATTTTTGTTTGTGTGTATGTGTGTGTGTGTGTGTGTGTATAAACCATAAAGGTGAAGTCTTTGATTGGAAATTGAGGGTTTTATAATCTGATTTATTGTAAATAGAAATACCCAACCCATATGCTAGTATTTGGAAACTCACAGGCTTAACTGTATGTTTGGCAATTGGCACTCAATACTAAGCTCCGGAATTGTAATTCAAACCACATTTGCAATTCCATGAAATTGGAATTGGAATTGTCTTGCCAAACATGACTTGAGGATTCAAGTCATTAGTGTGTTCACTAGATTGAAGATTAATTCCATGAAGTTGAAATTGGAACTGGAATTGGAATTGAGTTGCCAAACATGGCTTGAGGATTCAAGTCACATTGGTAAGTCGTCCACCAGATTGAAGTTTTAAATCCATTTTACAATTGTTTAATAAGATTTATGATACTTCCTCCGTATGGAAAAATGAGAGTTCTATTTATTTTTCGAATATTGTGTAGCCATGTTATAGGATTATGATAGAGACAGAGTTCAGATTGCCATTCACTCAGTCAGCTTTCTATGTGCTGATGATGCATTTAAATATGTACTCGGCATATTTGAAAGTACATTTCTTGGACAATTTTTTTGCTTTGCCTTTTTTCTTTGGGCATGAAAATTGTACTTGCAAAATGTCAAGTCAATGCTACAGCAAGCCCTTTATGCTCTCAATATGTGTTGAGATCACATATTCCGTACACAAACAACACTCTTTGTTCTCCCGGATATGAATAATATATTTCTTTAATGTATGGTTGTAGTATAAAAGGAAAGTATGGCAGCCGAAAGGAGCATTGCATGTTACAGCATCAAGTGCCAAGAAAATTCTTATAATGGGAGGCACCCGATTCATTGGTGTCTTTCTGTCGAGGCTTCTGGTCAAAGAGGGCCATCAGGTTTTACACATACTTTTGGAACCTCTCCTTCCTATAAATTGCTTTAGGTAGTTTTTACATCATTTGAAGTAATTTCTACCTTGTGGCATGATGATTAGTAATCGACAACCAGCATACGAGTCTTTCCATCTTTCAAGATGGCTTTAAAACTTTTATCAATTGTACATAAATCCTATTACAGGTGACTCTGTTCACTAGAGGGAAAGCACCCATCACCCAACACTTGCCTGGTGAATCAGATGTGGAGTATAATGATTTTAAATCCAAGGTACAGAGCCAGTAGAAAATATCTATTTCTACTATGACCTGATGCTGCTGGCTTTTATATTTCTTGGTTTCCTAATCTTTTTATAATTAGAGTCGAACTACTATTTCTCTAAGGAGTGAAAAGTGTCTTTTAATTGCAGATCTTTCACTTGAAAGGAGACCGAAAGGATTTTGATTTTGTGAGAACCAGTCTCGCTGCGGAAGGCTTTGATGTTGTTTATGATATTAATGGTGTGTTTATTGTATGCTCTTTATTCGTCATTCCCCTTACTAGCATAAAAGTATTGTTTTCTTAACATTGTCGTTCTATTTCAGGACGTGAGGCAGATGAAGTAGAGCCCATACTGGATGCATTGCCAAATCTAGATCAGTAAGCTATAAACATGATAGTTGATTGAATCGTGCCAGCCTTTACTGGGGGTTATTACTCATTTTTGTACTTGTTGTTTTATTTTCCAATTATTTCTTCAATTAAGAAAAGTTCAGTTGACAGAATTTACTACTTAAGGATAGAGGTGTAACTGTTGCTTTGGTAGGATCAATGAAAAGTGCGTTGGTTGTCGTCTTTGGCGCTTATATTGAATCTTTTACCTATAAAAAAGAAAGTGTCATTGATGGTGATGGATTGGAGTAGGTGTTAACCGTGTTATACTGTTATTACACCAAATAGTTGGAACTCTGCACTCTGCATCATAATAAAGTTAAAATTTATCTTTTTTCATCCAATTGATTTTCTTGCTCTCATTGAATCGCAGGTACATATACTGCTCTTCAGCTGGTGTTTACCTCAAATCTGATATCTTACCACATTTTGAGGTCAGTACATTATACATATACTCTTGAAAAGCATTTGCTTCAACATTCATTGCTATAAAGCTGAAGTTTAACTATGTACTCACAAAGTAACATACTATGGTTTCCCCCTGTTCTGTTTTGTCTTTACAATTAGCCAAGACTAATTATTTAAGTGTCTTGATTCTCATACACAGTCGGTGCATCCTTCAAATTTTAATACGATCTCATCTTTCTTCTAAAAATCAACGAAATCCTCTACTTAAGATCAGAACAAGACTCCCAAGTTTTCCCCCATAGATATAAGGTTTTGCAAATTTGAAAATCTGGTTAGCTTTACAAATTGGGAACTAGTCCTACAAACCTGGTTTATCACCCGCACTACTTGTGCATAGTGTTATGTCTGTTTTTTATCCCTTGGAGGGGAGCGGAGCTGTTAGACCATCATTGCTTGAAAATATTCTGGACTATACTCTATAGAGAACTTGTACTTCAGTACAGTAATACTTACCATGCATTTTCACATCACTATTTTCGCTTTTACTAGTCTACTTTAACTTCTCTGCGTTTTGGGGATAGAGTGATGCAGTTGATCCGAAGAGCAGGCACAAGGGAAAGCTTAACACAGAGACCTTGCTGCAATCAAGGGATGTTAACTGGACTTCTCTGAGACCAGTCTATATCTACGGACCATTAAACTACAACCCTATTGAAGAATGGTTTTTCCACCGGTTGTCAGCAGGTCGCCCAATTCCAATTCCTGGCTCAGGATTGCAAGTAACGCAACTTGGACATGTACAGGTTAGTAAATCGATTTCTTCTTCTTATTATTATTATTATTATTATATTAATGAACACCACCTTTAAGGTTTAGTAAGAAATAACTGATAATAATCAACGAGGAGACATAAATCTTACACGCTACAATCTTTATCCGTTAGTGTATCATAGAGGTAAACAAAAAAACAAGCTCTTAAGCTACTAATGCTATGCAAGGCTAAAGAGAATCTAACACTAAAGAGCACCTCAGTCTATGTTTGAACAATTCACGTCTATCATAATCATCATCATCATCCTAAGGTTGCATTCATGTTGGTGGTAAATCTGCTGCACTTTATACCTGAATCCTTTCATTAGTATGATCAAGCTTGTCTCAACACATCATCCAAACTGCTACCTTCACAAAAGATGTGATGAGAAAGAACTTGGAGCATTCTCTTGCATAACTTGATCTCATAAACTATCTGCCAAGGAGTGTCGTATTATCTCACAAGATACTAACAAGAATCTTTGAGTCACGTCCAACTTGAGTGACAGTCGAGTAATATTGTCTCTGTTGCATCTTTGGGCCATCACAAAAATAAGGCTGACCAAGCCATAATTACGTTGCCAGTCGTATTTCCAAACAGTAATCAATCCACTACCAGTAGCTTGATCTTAGTGGGATGAAGCATCAGTATTGAGTTTGAATACATCTGTCTAGACTAAGAAGTATCTTATTTTCCACGTTAAATAAGCACATAATTAACTGGAAGCGGGAGAGTCTGAATAGCGATGGAGTCTTGAAATTTATAGCAGATTCGGGAATTTAATTAGGTAGTTTCACAATTTCCATTGATGCTGCAACTCTCCTGAAGCAAGCAGCTGTAATCTTCTTTTGGAAACAAACACATTCAATTTGAGCCTTTCTGTATCTTTCTACCTTTCCTTTCGACACTGCATAGGTGTGGAACTGCATTATAACTAGTTATAAGGGCTAACTAATGCACACTTCTGGTTTCCTTTCAAATGGGCTCAAACACTCTTGCCCAGAAGTACATAGCATATAACATAAGTAGTTATCAAATTATTAAGTTTTGGCGCAACAATTGACGTTATTTTGTTGCACAATACCAGGATCTGGCGAAGGCTTTTGTTAAGGTTCTTGGTAATGAAAAAGCGATCAAACAAATATTCAATATATCCGGAGAAAAATATGTCACCTTTGACGGATTAGCAAAGGCATGTGCTAAGGTAATCTGTTCAGTTTATACTTTAGAGGAGATGTATCTTGCACCTTTAATAAAAAGTAAAATAATTAACGTCTATTAATTCTTTTTCACAGGCTGGTGGATTCCCGGAGCCTGAGATTGTTCACTACAACCCTAAGGAGTTTGATTTTGGTAAAAAGAAAGCCTTTCCATTCCGTGACCAGGTAGATATGGATGCAAAGTTTCCAATTATGTTTGTTGATAGCGTGAGATTTTGCTGCATATTAAATTGATTATTTATGTGACAATTGTCTCAACGTATTCAATTTATTTACTCATACTCATTTTTTTCTTGGTTTCTTGAGAAAGTCATAGTAATGGTAAATGATCATTAGTAGATTACTTCGTGGCTATCATCCTGACGTAAAGAATATAGTTCAGTGATAATTGTGTAAAAAAAAAAAAAACCAACTGGCCATGGCTCTGTGTTTACTTAAAAAAACGAAGATGAATGGTTAGAACTTAGTTGAGGTAGTAGCTACTATTTTTGTTTACTCATAGAAAGTGAGACATATATCGCTAAACTTTCCTCGTTAAAGAAATTATTGAATCTAATACTAAGGAGGAGGTTCTTCTATAAGAGTAATATATATAGAATCAAACATTCTGTTTACTGCAACTTTTGTTGATGAATAATTGGTGTTTTGAGTTTCAGCTTGCGTTTTATATTAGCTGGGACATGCATCTAAAAAACTCTTATTTACTTTTCAGTGGTGACTATGTAGTTATTGTTTTCTTAATAAATGCAGCATTTCTTTACGTCGGTCGAGAAAGCAAAGAGTGTGCTTGGGTTGACACCAGAATTCGGCCTGGTCGAAGGTTTGGCAAACTCTTACCGGCTAGACTATGGAAGGGGAGTGTTCAGGAAAGAGGCTGATTTCACCACAGATGACTTGGTTCTTGGAAAGAAGCTGGTTCTCCAAAGCTAGAAGAACCATTATTTCTTCTTCAACTTTTTTTTTTTAATCGATTTACTTGCATTAATAATTTAATATCATCTTTGTTAGAATAAACACATTCTAGGTGTTATATTCCCCACAACTGGGTAAAAAAGATTGGAAGAACCTTTTCACCACTACATCTGTCCCAGAAAGAATGCCACATTTAGAGATTGTACCCAAATTATGAAAGTCAAATTTTTTTTATTGGTTATCTACTTTATAAACCAATTTATAACAATATCCTCACAACAACAAACAAAGATGTAAGATTTGGGTAAATATTTTTCGACAAAATATTATGATTTTTATTGCGAGTACACACGGTGATACCGTATGTAATTATTAATGTGTATATTCGCAATGAAAGTCGTAATATTATTTTTGTTGCTAGATGTATAAAAGATTAATTTTCCAGCATTTAGGATAAATATTTTATCAACTTTTGAAAGAGCCACAATTATTTTGCTAAAAAAAAAAAGAAAATTCAATTGAGATGTTTGACTCTTCAACCTTTTTTTTCTGCCCAAAAAGGGTATCCAAAGTTTTAAGGAATAAAGTAAAGAATATTCCTAAGTGGGGAGAAATCAATAATTAGACCATAAGTTTGCCCCAAAATAGTCAAGAGTTACCATAGGACCCGCACTCCTTTTAAATGTTAAAAATGAAATGAAATAAAAAAGGTCGGTTGTTACATTATCCAAACCATTGGAAAAATCCCAACCACCGAAACTACTGCTACCGTAAAAGTTGGAAAAAGAAGTCAAAAAATAGAGCAGAAGTGACGCTGGTCAAGTTTACACGTGGCACATTCCCAAACGATGTGGTGTTGGTGTTGTACACCGCGGGTTCAACACGCAAAATCCTACAATCTCATGGGCCCACTTTCCTGGATTTCTTTTATCGTATTTTTTGGGTAAGAAAAATAATTCAGTTGACTCAATTTTCTCTAGACAAGGAATTAAAAATTAAAGAATTTGTGAATATAAAAGAAAGTGACCACATTGTGTTGGGCTACGTGGCTTTCTGGGTGTCCAATTACGTACTTGACATTAATTTGGTAGGGTTAGGTGGGCTACACTTGCGGTGGCCCATTTTTAATTTGGGTCACAATTTATTATTAAAGACAATACTCATTTGATTATGGGTCCTTAATATTAATATACAACAATTAGAAAATAATTATAAAAATAAAACACACAAAAAATAATTACAAAAATTATAAAATAATTACACACAAAATACAGACGAGAGGAAGAGGAAAGAGGAAGGGGGAGGCAGGCGGGGGAGGGAGGAGGGAGGAAGGAAGGGAAAGGCGGCCGGAGAAGGGTGCGACGCGGCGGGAGGGCGGGCGGGAGGGGGGGGGGGGGGGCGGGAGGGAGGAGGGAGGCGGGGGAAGGGAGGAGGGTTGGTTACAGGTGGGAATAACACAACCGCACCATACTTTATACTAAACTATATATGTTTTATATATACCAAATGTCAAGTTGTTAGTGAATAATGTAATTTAATTTATTTCTTATAAGTTTTAGTCACTTGTATGTGTAATATTACATTTAATATATATCAATTTAGCTTACTAAAAATTTATTAGTTTCCTTCAACTTTATGCAAATTAATATGAAAAACAAGATAATCCATGATAATCACTACTAGTACAAAAAATATAAATGAAGGGTTAGAACTTTATTTGTGATGAGTTATTAAAATCTATTTAATTAATATAATTAAGTCTATGACTTTATTTATTTTTTTAGTTTAACATGTGTAATAGTAGTTCCTTACATATTATTCATGTATACTTGTAATTTGTAAATTGAATTATTTATTATTTGTGTTATACATAAGATTTTTAAATAGACATGTGTTGAAGTAAAAATAATTTTCATAATATGAATTAGTAATATAAATATATTATAATTTTTTTAATACATATATGAAAGTGGATATACAATTGTAATCGCATTGTCACCGCACCCACAATCACAAATAATCGTAGTTCTTAATATTAGTAATTGTATATTGTGATTGTGGTTGACGCTATAACCACATCATACCACGCTCTTCCCTGATCGCTATTCTAAAGTAAAGAATTGGTATAATGAGTATTAAAATTTTGAAAAAGAAAAATGTGACTTTCATCCACTAGTTTCATTACACTCTCTGTCCATCTCAATATTAGAGCAAGTTGCCAGCAGTTAAGTGTCCTAATCTTTTCTTAAAAATAATTAAATAAATAAAAAGTGTCATAATCTTATCAAAATTTTAAATATTGTTTAAAAATTAATTTCTTGGAATTAGTTCAGCTAGTACTAAGCATAGTACTAGTGAAATTATTATAGATTTAATACTTCATGTATAATTTAGGCTATGTTTGTCTGTCCTCTAAAGTTATGTTGTCCCTCATAAATAATTTAAGAATTCAAAATAATAAATTCATGAAATTACCATCTAGTATTAATTCATATATAGAATAATTCATGTAAAGAAAATTAGTAAACAGGGACGGAACCAGGATTTACCGGTAATATGGACAAATGTTAATATAAATTTGAAAATTACAAAATATTTAAATGTTAACTAAACATAATATTGTTTACTAATCCTAATGCTATTTTTTCTAGACCTCATAGTTTGTAATTTTTTTCATGATAGCTTAATTATCATTAATAGTTTTAAATACATTATTTTTTATTTAAGTAACTAAACAATCATTCAACCATTTATCTCCTATATGGTTACGCAATTTATTTTCAACACTTTTCATCATCGAAAAAATTATTTACAGTGACAGTTGTAACGGACAAAATCAAGATCAACTTCAACAACGAATAAACGATGATACAAATCAGCCTTATTTATTCTTATATATATGAAGAATATTTACATCGTAGATTTTCAAGTTCATCATCAAGTTCTCAAAAGATCATTTTATAAATTATAGATAATTTTAAATAAAAAAAAAATTATTGACCCTTTAAGTTCAACCTTTATGTAGGTCTGTCCCTTTAAATTATATTTATACCCTTAAACTTTTTCTCTTTTTTTTTAAAAAATACTTAGTAAAAATACTTGAACACAGGCAGCTAGCCTATGATATCCCCTACATAGTTCCATCCCTGTTGATAAATTAAAATATAATATCATTACATATTACAAAATTTTGTAGGTTCATTTCATTATGTCTCAAAATAATGGATGATCAAAATTTTCAAATTGCAAGTAGTCCTATGCACCACTTATTATTAGGTTGGACAGTATTACCCTGACATTTACATAAAAAAGGTCTCGAGTTCAAAAATTCCCCACCCCAATTGTAATGAATTAAAAGTGCTAAAAAAAAAAGTAGCCATAGGTGAGAGAAAACAGAAATTGTGTATTTATTGTTTTGGAAAACAAGATAGAGATAAATTGTGTGACATAGAATTAGAAACAATTTTCTTGTCGTACTATCTAATATAACTTCCACCTGAAAATAAACAAAAATTCTATGTGGATATGAAAATTAGATATGGGTGTATTTGAATTTTATTTATTTATATTTTGACCCTCAATAGTGGGTAAAAATATAAATAGGTGAAATTTAAATGCACTCATGTCCAATTTTTATGCTCGCCTAGAAGAGCTCGGAAATAAGAGCAAACCATATCGTATTATCTCTATCTTAAAATTAAAGATAAAATTTGATTTTTGAAATCAAAAAATAACATATTAAATTTTAAAATTTATAAAACTCATAAAAATATAAAATAAAATAAATTTGGGATTAATATTTTTTATTATATATTATACAATTATAATAATTATATCAATTAAAATTAAATAAATTTATATTAATTTAAAATTTAATATATTATTTTTTGACCTTAAAAATTAAATATATATTTTTAATTTTAAAACGGAAGTAACACTGAACACCGGTCATAATCATCGGACCCAAAAGGGCATTCTGTAACAAAAAAAAAAAAGGGTGGGCCCACGAATCTTCCAAAAGATCCTATATTCTCCCTTTCATTAATTTTTTCATTTAATAATTCCACCGACTAATTTCCGGAACTTTCCCTTCACCAACAAACCAACCGTCAGATCAAAACTCCCGCCACACACGTACACCCGATTTCCTCGGGCCCACATTTCCAGATTCCAACTTTCATCCAACCAAAATCACCAAACTTCCAAAACGACATCGGATTCAAGATCATAAACTCCATACGACGCCGTACTAACAGACTTTCACTTGTCCTAAACCCATCCCAACCGCTAGATTCATCAACTGAAAAAACCTAACACCTCGGGATTCCCACCAACGCCTATATAAACACCCCCACTCCTCCATTCCGAACACACAATTTCCTCAACAAATTCTCTCACTAAAAAACACAACTTTCTCTCTCTAAAAATCTTTGTTAATTTTCAACCCATCGCTTTCTGTAAACAAACCCAAATGGCTTCTAATCTTTCTGCTGCTGCTGCTGCTGCTGCTGGTACTCTAGTGAAGGCCGCCAGCCTGCCGAGCCGTGCTTACGTCACGTTCTTGGCCGGCAACGGCGACTACTGGAAAGGGGTGGTGGGTTTGGCCAAAGGGCTGAGAAAAGTCAAATCTGCCTACCCACTTGTGGTGGCGGTTCTGCCTGATGTGCCGGAGGAGCACCGCCGTATACTGGTGTCTCAGGGATGTGTTATCCGTGAGATTGAGCCGGTGTACCCGCCAGAGAACCAGACTCAGTTTGCTATGGCATACTATGTCATTAACTACTCCAAGCTTCGTATTTGGGAGGTCAGTTTTTTTTTTAATTATAAAGATTTGAGATAGTTCATTTAAAACTATACTTGCAGCTTTATACAATTTTATCAATTTATAAAGATTTGAGATAGTTCATTTATCAATTTTATGAGCGTTTGTTAACGTACATATATATATATATATATGTTTTATATTTTACGCTGCTGAAATATTATTTTCAGTGTAATATACAATTTTTAATATACATGGTACAACTGTGTATATTAGATGCATTACGCTGCAAATAATATTTCTAGTGCTGAAAATATAATTTTATTAAGTTTGGGATAATTTTTGATCATTTTGATTATATTGAAAATTAAAGAAAAATTCTACATAGTATTGATTTTTTCATAGAAGTTTGATGTTTGATAATTTTTTGTTTTGTTTTTTTTTTTTGGTGGTAATTGCAGTTTGTGGAGTATAGTAAGATGATATATTTAGATGGGGACATTCAGGTGTTTGAGAATATAGACCACCTATTTGACATGCCGGATGGCTATTTCTATGCTGTGATGGACTGTTTCTGTGAGAAAACATGGAGTCACAGCCCACAATACAAGATTGGGTACTGCCAGCAGTGCCCCAACAAGGTCCAGTGGCCTGCTAATTCTGAGTTGGGGCCCAAGCCCCCTCTTTACTTCAACGCTGGCATGTTTGTCTATGAGCCCAATCTATCCACCTATGATGATCTCCTATGTTCCGTCAAGACTACCCCTCCTACCTCCTTTGCTGAGCAGGTACTTTCAAGGCTAATTCAGTCATTTGCTTTTTATTTCCTTTTTCATCAAAGGCCATTTTGGAGAAACTAGAAATATAATGGGGATCACCAAAAAGTATACAAGTAAATACTTGACTAAAATACAAAATTGTCTTCGTGTTTGTGTTCGTGTGATGTTTTCGTCCTTGAGTTTGACTAATCAGCAAACTCTTACCTCAAGACACATTTATTAGAGCAAAATTATATGTGTTTGATACAAAAGGTATAATTTTGCACTAGTAATAATTTCACGAGATAGAAGTTTGTTTTATTGTAAAATGGATTAAATACCATATATTCACACAATAATAAACTCAGGGTTAAGTTGGATACATATCATTTTCCTATTATTAATGCTAGAAACTCGGGGTTTAGTTGGAAACATATCATTTTCCTATTATTAATGCTAGAAAGTCATCATGTTTTATCATTGGTAAATTATTATTTTGTGCAGGACTTTTTGAACATGTTCTTTAGGGATATTTACAAACCTATCCCACCAGTATACAACTTGGTTTTGGCCATGCTGTGGCGCCACCCGGAGAACATAGAGCTAGGCCAAGTGAAAGTGGTTCACTATTGTGCTGCCGGCTCAAAGCCATGGAGGTACACAGGAAAAGAAGAAAACATGGGCAGAAAAGACATCAAAATGCTAGTGAAAATGTGGTGGGATATATACAACGACGAGTCTTTGGATTACCAGGCAACCAATTTGGCACCGGTTGAAGCTGAAGCCGATGCCGTAGAGAAATTTATGGCATCTAGAATTGGGAAGTTTGTTTCTGCCCCATCTGCTGCTTAGTTTCTTAGTTTTAGTTTTATGTTGGTTGTATAGGTGGTTATGTCTAATGGGTTGTTTTTTAAAGCTTGTCTTCCTTAATTTTTGAAGTGGAAGATGGGTTCATTATTTGAAGTTTATAGCTAGGATATATATTGGTGATATTGTTGGGTTTGAAGTATATGTATGTATTGGATTAGCCTACAGTTATTGTAATGACAATCATTTATCTATACATGGTACAAAAGATCAAACCATTATTTCCTCTTGTTTACTTTTGAGTGCCATGCTGTATATGATATGTTAAAAGTTTTTTATAACATTCAAAAAATAAATTTTAGAATTATTTATATATAGTTGATTTTAACTCAAAAGAAATAAAAAAATATACTTTAATGGCAAAAACATATTTTAAAATATCGTATTCTGAACATGATCATAAATTCATAATGGACCACGACACAATTAATTAGTGAATTTATAAGCTAACTAAAAGTGATGATTGTAGTTCTTATAATTATGCTTCTTACGTTTTAAAGTTAGAGATATATTTTTTTTTATCAAACATTTTTTAACTAACATTAAGATATATATATATATATTTGATTTTAACTCAAAAGAAATAAGAAAATAAACCTTAATGACAAAAACATAATTTAAAATATCGTATTCTGAACATGATAATGGACCACGACACAATTAGTAAGTGAATTTATAAGCCAACTAAGAGTGATGCTTGTAGTTTTTATAATTACGCTCCTCACATTTTAAAATTAGAGATATATTTTTCTTTTATTAACATTTTTCAACTAACATTAAGAATATATATATATATATATATATATATATATATATATATATATATTATCGTGTGTAGTAGCAAAGAAGAATCAACAAGATTTGAGGTGAACAAACATGCGTTAGGTGAAAATTTTGTTAAGATATCAAAGATGGAGGAAGAGTTAATTAGAAAATTACACAATGTATACATGGATTGCTTGTACAATTAGAGGGATTCCGGTTAAAGCATGGTCGAAAGAGAGTGAGGATGAAAAACAAGGTCTAAAGAAAAGAAGGGCAAGAGAGGAAGAAAGACAATGGAAGGGTAAAAATATGCTAAAAATCTCTATTTTTCACTGTGTATTTTCATAAAATTAAATAGTAAGTTTTCCTAAGTTTTCCCTTGACCCCTACCGCATACTCTCGCTCAGCCCCTTGAATTGAAATATATTCTTAAGCTTATTTATTTGTAATGGTAAGAATGATTTACTTTTTTATAATTACGGTTTATCAATTGGCATTAAAAATAATATTTTTAAAATAATATTTCTTCCGTTATAAAATATAAAATTATTATTGACTTTTTGAAATCAACTTAAAATATTCCAAACTCAAAATTGATATAGATAATTTCAATTTTACTTAATACAATAATAAATATTATAAACTATTTAAAAAATATTATTAATTATAAAATTTATTATTTTATAATTTTTAATAAATATCTAAAGTTTTTAAGGAATAAAGTAAAGAATATTTCCTAGTGAAGACAAATCTGTAATTAATCTGAAGTTTGCCCCCAAAATAGTCAAGAGCTCCCCGACTCCTTTTAAAGGTTAAAAATGGAATAAATAAATAATACTATAAAAAAAAGAAAGGTCGGTTGTTACATTATCCAAACCAAGGAAAGAATAGAATCCCAATAAACAAAACTACTATACCATAAATGTTGGAAAAAGAAGTGGAAAAAACAAGAGCTAAAGTGACGGCCAAGTTAACACTTCACCTAAACAGGTGGCACATTCCCAAACGACGTGGTGTGTAGCGCGGGTTCAACACGCAAAATCCTACAATCTCATGGGCCCACTTTCTTGGATTTTTTTTATAAAAAAAATGATATACGTGTTGATAAATATTTAACAAAATTGAATTGCGTAGAAGTATATGCGATAAAATAAAATAAATTCAAGTAAAACTCTTCTTAATTTCTACCTATCTCGGGTAGGTGTATACGTCAAAATCATAATTCCATTAACTTTTTTATAATATATAGCTACCCTCTTTCTTTTATCTTCTATTTTGATTTTTGGGTGTAAAAAAAGTAATTACTTTCACTGGCCTCAATTTCTCCGGATACGTGGAATAAAAATACAAGAATTTGTGAATATAAAATAAGTGACACATTGTGCAGGGCCACGTGGCTTTCTGGGTGTCCAATTTCGAGTGAGGTAATTACTTGACATAAATTTGGTAGGGTTTGGTGGGCTACGGTTATGGTGGTGTAGCACCAAGGTCCAACATCGTAATATATAAAATTTTTAAATATGTATGTAAGTACTTAAACGGTTATCATTAGTATTTTCAATTATAATTTTTTAAGTGAATTTATAGTAAACTAAGATGATATAAAAATATATTATTAAGAGAGTATAATGAATCTTATTATGTGATGATTTGAGTTCGTCTTATTATGAAATTATTTGATTCGAACTCGAAATTTGACTCAAGTTATTACAAGTGACCCATTACTTATTTGGACCAGAATTTATTAGTAAAGACCTTACCGATTTTATTTATAATATATCTTTTTATATTTATTAGTAAAGAATCAATCAACCATAACCAGAAAATCAGAATTAACTTGAGTTTTATCCCCCTTAGACCCTTAAGCGAAAAATATAATTTTTTGACTTATAATAGAATATGTCATCAATTAAAACTAAAACCTCATTAAAAAATAAACATTATGAAGTGACAAAATATTCCTAGTGTAATAAGTACTCAAAATGTCATTACTCATTGCCCAAATAACCAACTATCGTAGCCCCTAAAAATGGTAACCTAAAATAAATGTCGCTCGGTAGTTAGTATAATAGCACCACTATCCCTTTATCCTGTGGTATTTGTCTCCTTGTGAGTATCATCCAAAAATCTAATAAACGACTAGTCCACTTCCCACTACCAAATCCCTATTATCAACTAACAAAACTAAATAGCAAATAAAAGAAGAAAAAGAATATATATTATGAATGTATTACGTTGACTTTTAATTATCAGTTACGTAGATAAATATTATTGATAATTTTTTTTAAGAAATGTGTAACACGTGAGACCCTCTTATAATTTCTACTAATCTCAATTACATATATTGATAAATTTTATAATTATAATTTAACGTAAATTTATCGTAATCCATAACATGACTCAATTTTTTTTTTTTTTTATAAATCTTGAAAATTTGCTCATTCAGTTGCCAAGCGTATTGAGTCATCTGCAGATGAAGGGCGAACATTTAGACACGTGGCTTCAAGGACCTTCGCAAAAGCAATCATGTGTTTATTTAAATTTTAATATACATCTGTCTTTTTTATAAAAAGAGTCATATGTATAAATGTTTATAAATTTTAAAGATATACTTCCTCCGTCCCAAATTAATTGCTCAGTTTTAATTTTTTTAAGTCAAATTGACTATTTTTAGAATTAATAATTAAGCATATATAAATATATTTCTAAAATTATAAAAATTGGAGTTAGTAATAAATTGTATATACTTTCTTTTGGTTATAATCTCTTCACCTATATTTTAGCAAAAATAGTAAAGATTAGTTTCAAAAATGGTCAATTTAATTTTAAAAAGTCAAAACTGAGCAATTAATTTGGAACGGAGGGATTATTACATTCGGATTACAAAATAAGACTTTACTTTTACATTTTGCAAATTTTATAAAAATATTTTTTTTTTCGTTTATAAGATTAATTTGATAATGATGACATGATATTAAAATTATATGTTAAGTTTGAAGGCACTATGCTATTTTATATAATCAACACAATAAAAAAAACATATTTTTTATAAAACAAGTATTTTTTATAAATTATATAAAAAATGATATATTTTAAAATTTTATATGTTATTTTTTTATTATAAATTATACAGATAACTATAATTGATAATTTATATTTTAGTATAATAAGTCAATTTTATAATCTTATCGCATATCGTAATTACTTTCCTAATGCATAATATAATTCTTTTTATATTATATTAATAAGGAAAGACTGTATTTATCCAAACCAAAAATGTGTCCCTTCAATTCTAAACAAAAGTGTCCCATACGTATACGTGCCATATAGTGATTAATTTCTTGAAACGACATTCTTTTGGGTAGGATATGGTCGTCGGCAAAGTTTCATTGGCTGTGATCATTTATACGTTTAATTAATCATACTCTGACCTTCCCACCAGCTTATTTTTACTTTTATTTTTTTTATTTTATATTTATGAATAGAAAGAAATCAGGAATAAGACTATTACTAAGGGAAGGTTAGAAGAATACTTTATCCATTCTAAATAAAGAGTTTTACTAGCTCGTAAAATTTATAAATTTTAAAAATATATTTTTATTATAGCGTAGGGGTAAAGCTTCATTCAAGTGTATGGACTTTATTCGATTTTAGTTTAGTGAGCGGATTCTCTTATTTTTTATCTTTAATTTATTAATTATTTAATATAATAATAATAATAATATGACATAATGTTATTCTTTTGTTTAAACAAAAAGTACCATATCATAGTGACAATGCGCAGTAGGTGGTCTTTAAACTTAAACAAGTGAATTTGGTTACTTCCCCTGTAAGTAATGAATTTAAGCCGCCATGTATTATGTACAAATATTCAATACTACTGTATTAGTATATTTGTTTATTATTATTGTATTTTGGTATGATTTGGTCGGTCCGTCGTCAAGGAAGGAAGGAGCGAGGAACGTGTATGTATGTATATATATATAATGGATCTTAAACATACCTTCTTAAATAACATACCAAGTATATTTTTTTTAGTGACGGATCGGGCGATAATTTGGTCCGTCGCCATAGGTCCGGTTCGTCTCTAAAGCCTTTAGCGACGGACAACTTTTAGCGACAGAACCGTCGCTAAAGGCTTTAGCGACGAACCAAGTCATCGCCCGGTCCGTCGTTCGTCGCTAAATGAGATATGTTTGGTATGTCATTTAAGAAAGTATGATTAAGATCCGGATTATATATATGATCCATCCATAAACAACGTGATTCCGTAATTTAATATGCAGGAGACTATAGTTTAATACTGCGGATCCAATAATATTCAAAATATTCCTCATCAAATAACATGTTAATCTCTCTCTTCTTGAGCTCTCAACCGCAGTTATATATTTATATGTATACACACACAAACACAGAGAGAGAGAGACCTGCAAGCTAGAGGATGGCTAATTCAGAGCCGATGAGGTTGCCGGTGCCGTTGTCGAAAACAAGGTCACCGATGCCGTTGATGTACCGGAGACGCTCAAGTGGGGGAGATAATGAGGAACATGGCCTCAGTTTCAAGCAGCCTCTTAACTTAATTCACATATAAATGAATATATAATTAATTAATAGTAGCCTTTCTTATATTCTTTCAAGCTAAATTTATAGTATAACACATAAGTTGGCCTTGCAACTGGGGATTATTCTTTTTTTTTTTTGATATTATTTAGATTAAACGTATGTAATATTTACATACTAAACTGTCGGACGAGAATAATTATAGAAATATTATTATAAAAAATATATTTAAATTCATGTAATGATGTTTTTATAATTACTCTTGTTCACAATTTAATACTAAGGACAATTACTACACATATCCTCTATCCTCAGAGCTAAAACCTCAACTGGGACAAAGATTTCATTGATAAATAGTCTCTTTGTGTGTATATTCAATTCAATTTGATTACTTCTGCTGCTACCAGCTTTGGTGCGTCCCTCTTATTTTTTTCCATTAACTTCTGTTTTCTAATTTGCAGAAGAATACATAAATTTGTGTAACCTCATACACTTTCTGATTTTGCATGAATTGAGAGATATAGACAGTTATGGTGGAGATATAATTAAGTGATAGATTTAGAGAGAGAAAGGGAAAAAAAGAATGAAGAAAGAAAACAAAGCGCAAAAGAGTGAAAATAGTAGTAGTCGTCCGCAATATTAAACTACAGATGAGAGTAATTATAAAATATGTCATTACGAAAAATATATTTGAATTTATTGTCTGCACTACTAAAGTGCGGATTTTTGAGGACATTTGAGTCACTTTTGAGTCCGCACTTTAGTTCTGCGGACTTTTCAAATTAAAATGCGGACGAGTGATAATTTTTACCGTTAGATTTGCGATTGAACGATCACGATTTTTTTAATTGTTAGTCACATGAATAAATATTAGTTGTAATTATTTTATTCAAATGTGTAATAAGTGTTATCATCTCACAATTCTGTTCAACCTCATGTATTGATATGTTTCGCGATTATAATTCGGTACAAAGTTATTGTCATATATCTTGTACTCTTCATATAATACTCACCTTAGTCTCATAAAATAGTAGTTTATGTTGGGAAAGAATTGGGGAACTCGTGCGGCGCACATATGTATATAAAGTATTAACATACATGTTTAAAACTCAATTTAATTTAAAAATTTTAAATTACTATATCTTGGGTCCATCTTGAATGATATACCTTCACTTTCTTTTATTTCTGAAACTTTAACTCGTGATAATCTAACAGTATAAAATGATATTAATGTACTCAAGTTTCTAATCATAATTTTATTATTGTATAAAAATGATATATATTGTGAATATTTATGTCGATTATTTGATTGTCTGTTACATGAATAAATATTAGTGATAATTTTTTTAAAGAGTTGTGTAATAAGTGGGATCCTCCTGTAATTCTACTGAAATACAGTCACATCCCTAAAAAAAATAGAATACGCAAATCTGCACTTTTTTTTCAACATGGGCAACGAAAAACAAGCCGCAAAGATAGCGTTATATCCAAATTTGAATAATCTATTTTCAAAAAATTCATGCATTGAAAAAAGTGTCGAGAATTAAAAAAAACTTAAGGAGGGTATGCCCAAAAAAAGAACACTTCCCAAATCTAAGATCAACGAAGGTTAGGATTCTTGACCAAAAAGAAAAGAAAAAAAAATAGAGAGTATTATCTAATAACTACTATGTGCGAGTATTAAAAATTTGAAAAAGAAAAATGACTAAACATTTTTCATCCACTAGTTTCATTACACTCTCTCTTCATCTCAATACTAGAGCAAGTTGCCAGCAAATTAGTGTCCTAATCTTTTCTTAAAAATAAATAAATAAAAAGTGTCATAATCTTATCAAAATTTTGATTTCAAGAGCCAATCATTCAATACACGCGTTGATATATGTTGTTTGATTGTTTTTAAAAAAAGAATTGTTTAAAACTAACTAATCCTATGGAATTAATTAGTTCAAACTAGTACGTATTAAGCATAGTAGATATCCAATACTTCCATGTATAATTGTAGGCTATATTTGTCTCTCCTCTAATATTATTATATATAGCCCCTCTAAATAATTTAAGAAACAAAAACAATAAATTCATGAAATTACCATATATATATATATATATATATCTTCTAATTCATAGATAGAATAATGCATGTAAAGAATATTGGTAAAAATCAAAATACAATATCATTACATATTACAAAAATTTCAAGTATAAATTAGATGAATGTGTTGTAATAACACAACATAATTACATTTTAGGTTCTTTCATTATTACCAAAAAAATTATAATGAATTAATAATTACCAAAAAATAAAATAAAAATAGCCATAGGTGACAGAAAAGAGATATTGTGTATTGGTTTGTTAAGAAAAAAAATAAAGAGAGAGAAATTGTGTGGCATAGAATTAGAAACAAATATCTTGTCGTAATAACTTTCATGGGAAATAACAAACAGAAATAACAAATATCTTGTCGTGACGTAGTCACAATCGTAGGACCCAAAAAGGGCGATTCTGTAAGGAAAAATTGTGGGTCCATGAATCCTACAAAATATCCTACATTCTTTTTTTTAATTTAATAATTCCACCGACTAATTTAAAACGACGTCGAATTTAAGATCCTAAGACCAATACGTCGCCGTATTAACAGACTTTCAATTTTCCTAAACACTGATTCATCAACTGAACAAAATCTATATAAACACCTCAACCCCTTCACTCCAAAATCACAAATCCTACAACTCTCTCTCTCTCTCTCTCTCTCTCTCTAAGAAAAACCACTCTCTCTCTCTCTCTCTATATATATATTTTAAACACTCTTGCTTTTCATAAACAACCCAAATGGCTTCTAATATTTCTGCTGCTGCTGCTGGTGGTGGTACTCTAGTGAAGGCCGCTAGCCTGCCGAGCCGTGCTTACATCACGTTCTTGGCCGGCAACGGCGACTACTGGAAAGGGGTGGTGGGTCTGGCCAAAGGGCTCAGAAAGGTCAAATCTGCCTACCCACTTGTGGTGGCGGTTCTGCCGGACGTGCCGGAGGAGCACCGTCGTATACTGGTGTCTCAGGGATGTGTTATCCGTGAGATTCAGCCGGTGTACCCGCCGGAAAACCAGACTCAGTTTGCTATGGCTTACTATGTCATTAACTACTCCAAGCTTCGTATTTGGGAGGTTAGTTTGACACGTCGTAAATATAATCAATTTTATGGGCGTTTCTTATCTGTGTAACTGTGTTGGCACACACACACACACACATACACACACACACACACACACACATATATATATATATATATATATATATGTATGTTTAAGGAAATGATATTTAACGGTCAAGAAATATTATTTTTAACGCAATCTTATAACATTTAACATATATGGTACAATTGTATATTGGAGGCATTATATTGAAAATATAATTTTCTAACATTGGAATAAAGTTTTGATCATTTTGATTATCTTTCCTGAAAATTAAAGAAAAGCTCTCCATAGTATTGATTTGATAATTGACAATTTTTTATTTTGTTTTTTGGTTGTAATTGCAGTTTGTGGAGTATAGTAAGATGATATATTTAGATGGGGACATTCAAGTGTTTGAGAACATAGACCACCTATTCGACATGCCGGATGGCTATTTCTATGCAGTGATGGACTGTTTCTGTGAGAAAACATGGAGTCACAGCCCACAATTCAAGATTGGGTACTGCCAGCAGAGCCCCAACAAGGTCCAGTGGCCTGCTAATTCTGAGTTGGGGCCCAAGCCCCCTCTTTACTTCAATGCTGGCATGTTTGTCTATGAGCCTAATCTATCCACCTGTGATGATCTCCTCCGTTTTGTCAAGACTACCCCTCCTACCTCCTTTGCTGAGCAGGTACTTTGAAGGCTAATTCAGTCATTTGCTTTTCATTTCCTTTTTCATCAAAGGCCATTTTGGAGAAACTTGAAATAGAATGGGGTCCAAGAAGTATACAAGTAAACGAAATGTAAAATTATTTTCGTGTTCGTGTACATGTGATATTTTCGCCCTTGAGTTTAATTAATCAACGAATTCTTACCTCCAGATATATTTATTAGAATAATATTATATATGAGTTTGACTCAAAAGATATAATTTTACACTAATAATAATTTCACGAAATAAAAAAATTGTTGTATTGTAAAGTCGATCAAATACCGTATCTCCACAAAATAATAGGATTAAGTTGGAAACATATCATTTTCCTATATATCATTAAAGCTAGAAAGTCATGTTTTATAATTGGTTAATTATTATTTTGTCCAGGACTCTTTGAACATGTTCTTTAGGGATATTTACAAGCCTATCCCACCAGTATACAACTTGGTTTTGGCCATGCTCTGGCGCCACCCGGAGAACATAGAGGTAGACCAAGTGAAAGTGGTTCACTATTGTGCTGCCGGCTCAAAGCCATGGAGGTACACCGGAAAAGAAGAGAACATGGACAGAAAAGACATCAAAATGCTAGTGAAAATGTGGCGGGATATATACAACGACGAGTCTTTGGATTACCAGCAGGCAACTCACTTGGCACTACCGGTGGAAACTGAAGCTGCTGATGCCGCCGTAGAGAAATTTATGGCATCGTTATCAGAGGGTGGAATTGTCAAGTTTATTTCTGCCCCATCTGCTGCTTAGTTAATTTCTTAGTTTTATGTTGGTTGTGTTTAATGTTTTGGGTTTTATTTTTAATTAATCTCGTCTTCCTTAGTTTTTGAAGTTTTTGAGGAGGAAGATGGGTGAATTATTTTGAAGTTTATAGCTAGGATATATTGGTAATATTGTTGGGTTTGAAGTATAATTATGTAACCAAAATTAGCCTACAGCTATTATAATTAATTAATGACAAATCTTTTATTTGTTATACAAAAGATTAATTAAACTATTATTTAATTTCCTCTCTGTCTACTTTGAGTGCCGTGATTTATAATGATGTGCTAAAAGTTTTTTACAGCGTTCAAAAAATATATTTAAGAATTATATGTATATATTATTACCTAAGTATAAATGATTAAACTGCTACGTTATAAAAAATAGTCTCATTTAAATTAATACTTTATTATTTTAAAAATAAACTTAAAATTAAAATACATCCTTAATAAACCGACATTTCGCAAATAAATTTCTGAAGGATTATAATTCATGAATATGAGTTTACTTGCATAGTGTTATTGTAACTATCTAGCTAATCCTATTTTACTGACTCAACTTATATAGCAAAACTTAGTTAATAAATAGTTAGTATAGTTTAATTTTTAACAAATACCTTCAAACGGATCTCCCACATTCTTTAATTATCACTATGAAATTTTTTATTTTTTGTTGCATTTGTTATAGTAAATATTAAATTTTAACTTTAAAATTATATTTACATGTCAACACAAATGTAATATTTATTATAATCAATGTAATAAAAAATTATAAAACGTTTATAATGGTAAAAAAATGTGACAACTTTATACTTTATTATAACCGGATCCCCTATCTTCAATCGTTTGTTAATCACACTTGGTGTTATAGTAAACGTTTGTTAAAGAAATGTGACAACTTTATACGTTACAACTTGCACGTTATATGGACACTTAATAAACAGATTACTTAATTCAAGCCTTTGCATCCAATTCTGATGAGCTTTATTATGTCGAGATGTCGGATTTATGGAATGTTTAATAATTATGCAAGTAATTTTTTATATACTAGGAAATCAGATTTTAATGCACTATAATTATTAAAGTCATTTACTATAATTAAATCAAATAAATCTTACGATTTCATTTGTCATACACAATATTATCATTCATTTTAATCGGAAGTAACACTTTTATTTATGAAGATTATCATCAATAGTTTGAAAATATTTCATTTTTTTATATTAAAAATCAAAAAAATTAAAAGAAGAGTTAACTTGGTAAAGAAACACCAAGTGTGATTAAGACTGTAAAATGAACCAAACGGTTCTAACTTGATTTGTATTCGCTCAACTAAAAATCGATTCGAGCTCGACTCGAAATATAAAAGATTCAAATATGAGCAAATTTTAAAATTTGATAAATTACTCGAGCCTTTTCAAATTATAATTTTCTGTTGATACTCGGATCATATTCGCACGAAAAATTCAAACTGCTCGGGCTCGATTCGAAATCGTGTTCAATTCGGTAGCTAAACAAACCTCAATCAAATTTTATTTCAAACTCGATAAATTTTATAAACCAAATCTTAATAACTCAATACTCGACTCGACTCATTTACACCCCTAAGTGTGATAGTTTAGTTAGTAATAAAATTCAGAATCAACCGGCCATAACCAGAAAGTCAGAATCAACCCACGTTTTATTCCCCTGTACCCTTACCCTTAAGTGAAAAATGTATTCATTGAATTATAATAGAATATGTCATCAATTAAAACTAAAACCTTATTAAAGAATAAACATTATAAAGTGTAAGAATATTTCTAATGTAATAAGTACTCAAAATGTCATTACTCATTGCCTAATTAGTCAAATATTGTAGACCCTAAAAATGGTAACCTAAAATAAATGTCGCTTTTTAGTTAGTATAATAGTACCACTATCTCTTTATCCTATGGTATTTGTCTCCTTGTGAGTATTATCCAAAAATCTAATAAACGATTAGTCCACTCCCCACTACCAAATCCCTATTATCAACTAACAAAACTAAATCAGCAATTAAAAGAAAAAAAAAAGGAAATGAATATATATTGTGAATGTTTTATATTTATTTTTGATTGTTAATTATGTAGATAAATATTATTCGTAATATTTTTAGAAGGATGTGTAGTTAGTGGTATACTCTTATAATTCCTACTAATCCTAATCTCATATATTGATAAATTTTACGATTGTAATTCAACGTAAATTTATCGCAATACACAGTATGACTTAAATTATTTTTTATCAATTTTGAAAATTTGCTCATTCAGTGGCCACGGCTTATTAAGTCCTCTAGCGAACATTTAGACACGTGGCTTCAAGGACCTTCGCAAGAGCAATCATATGTTTATTTAAATTTTAATATATCTTTATTTTATAAAAAGAGTCATATTTGTAAAAATTTATAAATTTTAAAGATATATTACATTTGGATTACAAAATAAGACTTGCTTTACATTTTGCAAATTTTATGAAAATATTTTCTTTTTTATTTATAAGATTAATTTGATAATGATATTAAAATTATATGTTAAGTTTGAAGGCACTATGCTATTTTAGATGATCAACACAATACAAAGAATATATTTTTTATAAAACAAGTATTTTCTACAAATTATGTAGATAACTATAATTGATAATTAATATTTTAACGATATATTATGTGACGCCCCCAAATTCGGGTCTCCAAATACTCGGATCCGGCCATCACGATCCAATACAAACATTCACCTCTAACTACATATAGTAACTAAAATGCGGAATATAATAAACATACGTTGTTCATTATAAGGTGTTACTAGTCCCAGAATACAAAAACCTTAAACACTTACACAAATCCATACCCTAAATAAAAGTTAGGGTTTAAATTACATTAACAACAATTAACTATACGTAAATTTAAAGTCTGCTACATGAAGTCTATTACTTCATCTTTTCTTTTCCTTTGTTCTTCCCTGACGTCTCGGGTTTAGCTGCAATAAAGTCATGATATAACAAGGATGAGCAACGAGTTTGCTCAGCAAGTTTAAAGTACAACAATAAGGATATATCATGATGAAGGAATATAGAAGGAGAATTCAGCAATTATCAGAAGCAATAACAATAAATGCTTTTAGAACAATTGGTAGTCGAATAGACTTTGAACAATAACTTCCAAAGGAGTCAATAGCTAGTTGACCCTCTGGTTACTGGCTACAGAATAAGTACTTGAGGGGATCAGCCTCGCGTACGCTATGTATATGCATAACATTTAACTCTGCTATTTGTACCTTATTTACGGTACATGGGGTACTCCCCTATAATAAAGGGAGTGTTCATACAGCCTAAGAATCCTTACCCTCGATTGGTTCGGATAGCTTTTATAAATTTTCACGTACTTGTCTGACCGAACAAAGGTTCAGACTTAACTACGAACAGCTTGTGAATTTCAGAACTTAGATCATTATACGAATTCAAATGCACAAGTGCGAATGTCAAATAATACAAGGATGTGGAATAATTTTAAAAGCAATTAGACCACTTAAAGCATGCTTGGAGATAAGATTCAAGCTTAAAGAACAACTTGCAATATATATACCTTTTTGCACGAATTAAAAATAACGCGTAAGGTTTAGAAATATTGCTCAATGTAAAAGTTGAGTAAGATAGAACTTGCATACAATATACTGAAAGAATGGAATTAGGGAACTTGCAATTACCAAAGTTCGGGATAGAGAACTTGCAATAATGTAAAAGTTTAGGGTTAGGAACTTGCCTGTTTGCTCAACTACAATTTAAATCTTAGCTTTAATTACTTGACCTTGGATAACCTATCAGTTGGTAAAGTTGGTTTATCCATTAGCATTGCGTAATTATACCCACTTATGCTATTTATTTAGCAGATAAACAATTCACCGAATACATTTAACTACTACCTAGCCATCTGCTAAACAGAATTTAATTTTAATGGCCTCTAGCTATTATTTAAAATAAACAATAGTTGATCATGGTTGCCTATCGTTTGAGTACCCTTCTAACTGTGGGTTAAAATTTCTTATTTATTAGTTACAAAATAATTAATAAATTTAACATGATTTGATAACAACTAAATAGTAGTTGATCTCTTACTTAATCTTTCATTTACTTAATTACTATTTACCTTAAGGGTAATTGAGTAATTATTACACTAGTTCCTTATTCAACCTTAATTAGATACTCAATGTACAAATTCTACACACACTTAATTATTAAATATTTATTGAATAATTATTGAGTGCTTGTTATCTTTATTTATTAAGGACCACAGAAAATCTTATTAAGCTCACTCATACTTAATCATCATTTCATTAATGATTAAGTAATTATTATTCTCATTAGCTCTATCCATACCTAATTATTATTAATCAATAATTACATCTTTATTTATTATCATCAAATAATAAATAATTATTTCATTACCATTATTTATTAACCTTATTTATTGTTTATTGATAAATAATTAATTTACTCTTTTATTCATATTCAATTATTATTTAATATCGATCAAATAATAATTAAATATTTATTGTCTTATTATTATTAAATAAATAACCACTTTATTAACTTTATTTATACTTAATTATTATTTAATATTAATTAAATAATAATTAATTATTTACTATTTTTTTATTTATTATTAATGGATAAATAATTAACAGTTTCTTATACTTAATTATTATTTAATATTGAATAATAATTAAATATTTATTACCTTTATTTATTATTTATTGAAAATTTACTAATTCGTTCGTATTTAATTATTATTTAATATTAATCAAATAATAATTAAATATTTATTATATTTATTTATTATTATAGAAAATAATCAAAATAGTAAATAACTACGTTATTAATTTCATTTATTAATTAGTTACAAGTGTACCATTAGCTCAAATTAATAACCAATTGTCAAGCTAATGATAGTACGTACGAATCACAGTTAACTTCATTGAATCGCACAACTTTATTAGAAAATTTGTTCAATTAGTGCATAGCATTATTAAAGGTAATCCTGTTTTATTCGTCTATAGGTATGCCAAATCAGTAGCCATAGTATCCCATATCAAAACCAATTCCTGCAATTTACTATCAAGAATTTTACCCAACACTATAAGCAACAACCTAAACGGATTATAGCAGAAATCTATAACCATTCCCAGATTTTAACCCAATAATAGTACCAGAATTTCTTAATCGTAATGAACCAACATAGTGCAATACCAACTGTTGAAATCCAAGCAATATCATACAATTAACCAATACCAGCCTGTTTGCAGAATCAATTTAACTATCAGAACCCTAGGGTCCTTTACTATACAGAGTTTCAACCCCAGCAATACAAACCCAGCACAATATTTAACACAACCCAACACAACTGAAAAATTAAACAACTCAGTACAGATTTCCCCAGATTAAAACCAAACCACAACAAGGTAATCCAATACCAGTTTCTTAACTGAATGAACCAACACAATACCAGGTCTTTAAACCAAAAAAAAAAAAATTTAATACACGTCTGAGTTTCATACTAAAGCAACTGCAATAATATACAGTGTATAACCTAATTCAAACAAACTATCACAGTCAATTGACCCCTTTTTGATACCTTGGGTTTGATCGGTTGGCGGTCCTCCTCCTTCGCCCAAAGTATTCAATCACACCGGACATTCACCGCCGAGCGTCTGATTTCCCCTGGCTCTCTCTCTCTCTAAATTTTTTTTTAATTTGGGACTTACAAGAACGAAGGGAATCGACAGCTATGGGTTTGGGATTTAGGGCTTCAATTTATAGAAAAAAAATTTACCCATTTAATGGGTAATACCCCCAATTGATCAAGCCGGTGACCATTAGGTAAAGGGGGTGAGTTGTCCACGTCGATCTCATCTGAGCCCAACTAGCTTCGTCGGCGGCCCTCGAGCCGTGCGTTGTCACTAGTCACGTCGCCGACCGTTTAGTCCTTTGGTCCGTTTGATTCTTTTGCTCGGTCGCTCCCTCAACCGTCGATTAGTCGCCGGTCGTCGTCCCTCCTGTCTTTCGCTTGTCTGGTTGATTGAGTGACCGAGAGCCTAGATTGCTAGGTTTGATTTGGTCTAGAATCCCTATTCCTTCTTCCCGTTTCCAGCTGGTTTGAATTGAGAGTTTTGGGTCTGACTTGAGGGTTATGCTGTTAAGCTGCAATTTCTCAATTGAGTTGCCGTTCAATTTTGTTTCCCCCAAACCCGATTGCTAAGGGTTTAACCCGGCAGGAATAAAAGGGGGTCCAATCCCATCGGTTCAGCCCAACAGGAAAAATGAAAGAAATGGACCCAGCCCAATCGAAAAAAAATAAAATGGGCTCAATTAGGAAAATAAAGAAAATTGGGCTCGGCTTTCTCTAAGAAGAATTTAGGTCCAATCCAGAAATAAATAGATAAAAAGAAATGGACCAATTTTAAGTGACCCAATTAAATTAGCCACCTTGTATTTCTAATATTTTGAATTACTTAATTAACCCAATTAATTAATTATTCAACCATAATTCTTTATTCAAATTATTTAAAAGGATTTATTCATTAATCATCTTTCCAAATTTTCTTGCAATTAAATTCTTAGGGTTAACTCACCAATTATTCAACTTTTAATGAGTCCCTTTAATGCGAGAAAATTATTGGACCATATATTTAGATAGTTAATTAATAATACCTACATGGGTCCAATTAAATTCATTAAATAAAATGAATTTCATATATTAAAATAGATCAATACAATGTTTAAAAATTCCAAAAATTCTCGGACATTACATATTAAGTATAATGGGTCAACTTTATAATCTTACTTAAAACTGTAAAATGAGTAAACAGTTCGGGCTCGATTCGTATTCGCTCGACTAAAAGTTCGATTCGAGCTCGACTTTAAATATAAATGATTCAAATATGATCAAATTTTAAAATTCGATAAATTATTCGAACTTCCTCAAATTATAATTTTCTATTGATACTCGGATCATATTCGTTCGAAAAGTTCAAATTGCTCGGGCTCGATTAGAGATCGTGCTCGACTCAGTAGCTAAACGAGCCTCAATCAAACCTAATTTTATACTCGATAAATTTTGTGAACCAAAATGGAGCAACTCAATACTCAACTCGACTCGATTCATTTACACCCTTAATCTTACCTCATATCGTAATTACTTTCATTATACATAGCATAACTCTTTTTATATTATTATTAAGGCTTAAATATAATTTACTACCCTAAACTATAGCCATATTCCACTTCGACGATCCACCTTTAAAGTTTTTCAATTAGATGATTGAACTATTAATTTTTTTCAATTGCATTCAATTGAGTATGCCACGTCAGAAATTGCTGACATGGTTGTCTGGGTGGGGCTTGCAAGAACTGATGTGTCTTAAAAAAATCATTTCTTCACCATTTTGTTAAATTAAATTATTTAAGCAGGGGTAAAGTTGACAAACCAACTTTTCTTCCATATTAAAATAAATCAAAGAAATTCTCAGACATTCTCAAACAAATCTACCAAAAATCCCAACAGCCAACAACCAGACTAGATGTCGGTGAACATAGAATCGGCGACCCATCGAAAAACCAGATCAGCAAAGACGCCCAAAATCCTCCAATAGAGACCCCAAGCAATTTGACCAAGCCCACAAGAACGCAGCATAGACCCCAAGTCAAGGACCCAGCAACAGCTTGAGCACCCGCGAACCACCATGGTTGCCGGATCCAAACAAATTAGCCTAGATCCAAACTAGCAAAACAATTACCATACCCAGATCAAACTACTTCAAACCAGATCCAAAAAATGGGTGGACCGATTAAAAAGGATTGAAATCAGGAGGAGATAGCATGCAAAACATAGTAACAAACACCAGAATCCGGCTAATCACCATATCAACGAAAATCAGATCTAGAACTTAACAATAATGAACATGGTTTCCGACAATAACCACTGACTGCTACACCGGAAACATAAAAACCATTTGAACAAAAACTGATCAAACAAAAACTCTAGATAAAATGGAACACAGACCTATATATAGCTACAATTAACTACAACAGAAACACCAAATCAGTCGGATTAAGAAAAATCTCCAAATCAAACTAAAATGAAACTGGCAGATCTAGATCCATCCCAAAATGAGTTAAGATGAAACGAATCCAAACAACACCCAACTGATTCCGCAAAAAGATCTGCATACTGCCTCGGAGACGGAAGACGAGGTGGAGAATCGACTCCTTTTGGATGTTATAATCGTCTAGGGTTCTGCCGTCTTCCAATTGTTTTCCGATGAAGATTTGACCTACAAAATTCAGAAATTAAAGAACATCAATCTGTTATATGAATTCATATAAAGCTAATGCCATAAATGTTCTTTCCGTAAGAACATCGATCGGAATTTAGGGTTCTTTTCGTAAGAACATTCAATTATAAAAGAACAGATATAGAAGAACAAATTTAGATCTCTCCTCCCTTTGATCGATTCGATTGTTTTTTTTTATCAGTATTAATGTTTAATAGAAGTGGTGTGACCCTTTTACCCTTTAAAATATAAAAAATATTTAATCACAAATGTTTTTTACTATGTTTTAAACACATCAGCTCTTGCAAGCCCCACCCAGATAGCCACGTCAGCAATTTCTGACGTGGCAGGCTCAATTGAACGCAATTGAAAAAAATTAATAGTTCAATCATCTAATTGAAAAACTTTAAAGGTGAATCACCGAAGTGGAATATGGCCTATAGTTTAAGGTAGTAAATTATATTTAAGCCTATTATTAATAAGGAAAGACTATTTATCCAAACCAAAAATGTGTCCCTTCAACTCTAAACAAAATTGTCCCATACGTATACGTGCCGTATAGTGATTAATTTCTTGAAACTACATTCTTTTGGGTAGGATATGGTCGTCGGCAAAGTTTCATTGGCTGTGATCATTTATATATTTAATTAATCATACTTTGATCTTCCCACCAGATATTTTTTATTTTTTTATTTTTTATTTTGAATAGAGAGAATAAGACTATTACTAAGGGAAGGTTAGAAGAATAAATTATCCATTCTAAATAAAAAGTTTTACTAGCTCGTTAAATTTATAAATTTTAAAAAAATATTTTTATTATAATTTTATCGTTAATTTATTAATTATTTAATATAATAATAATAATAATAATAATAATAATAATAATAATAATAATATGATATGATGTTATTCTTTTGTTTAAACAGAAAGTATCATATCATAGTGACAATGCGCAGTAGGTGGTCTTTAAACTTAAACAAGTGGATTTGTATAATTAAACAAGTGAATTTGGTTACTTCCCCTAAAAGTAATGAATTAAAGCCGCCATATATTATGTACAAATATTCAATACTACTGTATTAGTATTTATATTTGTTTATTATTATTGTATTTTGGTAGGATTTGGTCGGTCCGTGGTCAAGGACGGAAGGAGCGAGGAACGGGATATTCGTATAAGGAAAACGATATATATATATATATATATATATATATATATATATATATATATATATATATATATATATATATCGTGTTGATTTTTTAATTGTGAGTCACGTAAGTAAGTATGAGTTATAATTATTTTATATAGATGTGTAATAAGTAGAATTCTCTTATAATTATATCAAATCTCGTGTATTGATATGTTTCGTAATTATAATTCAATACAAATTTGTTGTCGTATATCATGTACTCTTCATATAATATTCACCTTAGTCTCATAAAATAGTAATTTATGTTAGGAAAGAATCAAGGAATTGGTGTGTCGCACATGTGTATATAAAGTACCAACATACATGCTTAAAATTCAATTAATTTAAAATATTAAAATTATTATATTTTGGGTCCATCATGAATGATATACCTTCTCTTTTTTATTATTTTTGAGACTTCAACTCGTGATAATTTAATAGTATAAAATGACATAATGTACTCAAACTTAATAGTATAAAATGATATAATGCTTAATTTTAGCAACAAAAAAAATCATAATTTTATTATTATATGAAAAATGATATATTGTTAATATTTATAGAAAAGTATTAATGATAATTTTTTTGGAGAGATGTGTAATAAGTGTGATTCTCCTATAATTCTTATCGATCTCATGTATGATAAGTTTTGCAATTATAGGCATAAATTTATCGCAATACATAACAAGACTCTTATTATATTATCACTAATAAACTAATAATTTATTTTATGTAATGTAAGGATAAAATAAAATTATATTTTAATATTTATAAATTTTACAAACAAAACTCGTTATGTGAAATCGAGGGGTATTATTTTAGGACAACAAAAGGAGAACGACCACAGAAGGGGGACAACAACAACAATTTTTTATATGTATTTTTTTTAATTTAATCTGAAATTAAATAATTTTTCTGCAATCTTAGCACGGATAAAGTGACATTTTAGGATAACAGATGGGGAACAACAATAGCGACAACAACTAATGTCATTGAATAAGAGACCCATCTTTTCCAATATTATTTTTTACTATTTTGCCCCTTTCCTTTCACTTTTATTGCCTTCTCCAAATTCCAAATGAAAATAAGGGAAATAAATAAATAAAAGATTTCAATTAAAATAAGAAGGAAGATGATAACTTTTTAGGAACTGGTCAAAATCCTCCTGTAGATTGATTTTCCTAAGAACTGCAATACTAAGAGGGTGTTTGTTTAGAGCTGAATGGAGCTGAATGACTGAATGACTGAATCAGTAAGTGCGTTTGTTTTGGTCTGAATGGCTAAATCGATCAGATGGTTGAGCTGAATGGTTAAGTCAGATTTTTTTGACTGAATAAGCAACTGAATTGAATGAGTAAAAAAAAATTAAAAATTAAAAATTTTAAAAAAAATATTAACTATTATATTAAGTAATATTAAATAATTTGACAACAATTTTAAATTTTTTTAAAGAGGTAAAATAATAAAATTCTGTCATTCAGATGTTTCAGACAAGTCAATTATCAAACAACTTTTTTCATTCAGATTCAGATTCAGCTCATTCAGATTCAGATTCATTCAGTTTTTATCAAACACCCCCTAAGCATATGAACCCTTTTTTTTTCTTTTTTCTTTTTTGCAAAAAGGCAAAATATTATTTTATTCACTTAGAAAATGGTATCCATAATCCCAAACTATTGGATCATGAAATAAATACAAAGCTGAAATCACAAGCATGCTAGAATTAATTCTGAGATACCATCTTCAAACTGCATGTTTAAAACCATCACGAGCATTGCTATGAATCATCTGTATTGACAACATCAACAATGGCGAGTTGCTCGAGAGAATCTGAACTTCAACCTGCATTGACATAAATACTTTGACGCTCAACACTTTTTAAATTATCTGGATCCAAAATGCCAAGTAGAATTTGTATCATCTGAATGCCAAAATGCCAAAGTATATGCAATTAGATATTTAGACTGTTATGCTGCATTGCTGCGATAGAGATCAACAAACCTTGCTCTATCAGACTATTGCAGATACATTCATCATCCTCACACTATTAGAAAAAAGGCCTCTAGCGAGAGTCGTCAACCGTAGCTATAAGCCTTATGACCGTAACTATAGGTATTACCAACAGTCGCCAACCCTCGCTGTAGTCGCGTGGCTAAAGTCTTTAGCTACGGTCTTCGGGGTCTTTACCGACAGTCACGACTGTAACTATAGATCATGTCAAAACCATATTTTTGCTCTTTATCAACGGTCACTAGGGACTATTGCTATGGTCATGACCGTAACTATAAATGTCTATAGCGACAGTCCTGACCATAAGTATAGGCTTTAGTATTTTGCGACAGTCCTGACTGTAAGTATAGGCTTTAGTATTTTTAAACCCTATAGCAACGGTCAATGACCGTTGCTATAGCCTTTTTTGATTTTAAAAAAAAATTAATTAGTGATGCACGTATTTATTGAACAAACATAATACAATATAAAATAAAACATAAAAAAAAATTATATATATCATTTAATATCATTCACATCACAATACAATAGTTGAATACTTTATCCTCTAAAATATCACAGTCATTTCTCTCTTTAATAAAGCAGAAGTTATATAGCTAAACGATTTCTAAAACCATTTCAAATCTTCGTTGTCCTCCTTAGATCGATAACAATCACCTCTCTTTTTAGCATATCAACTCCGATAGTAAATTCTCACTACAAATACAAACATGAATAAAAGTAAGTCATATAATCTAAACAATCCTAAACATATTAATTATCTGCAATAAGTACAAGAGCAAAATTTTATGAAGAAATAATATAAACTTGTACACATAAGTCAGTTAATCATAATTTGATCAGAAGTACGTCATGAAGGCGGTGGTGACAAAAATGAATTCATCATAATTTGTTATATATTACTAAAATTTGAATGCTAAATGATAAATTAGCCCCAAACAATGATATTAAAGGTAACAATAACTATCAGCAACCCGGCTAGGAAAGTCCTTTAATTTTATAACCTGGATGTGTACCACATAATGAATACCAGCATAGATAAATGTTCAGAAAAGGGAAGTAAAAAAAGTAACCAAGTTTAATTACAGGTCTAGTTTTAAGGTTAATGAGATTCAAGGATAACATACTGATGCAATAATAATTAACTTTCCTGATCCAGCAGAACCACCGATGAGTGCAACAACTAGACTAGGGACAATGGCTAAACATCGAGTTAAGAAGTTCCTGATCCATGGCTTCAATCATAAATCAAGAACCCCTACACGAGAACACGCATATCATAATACAAGTAATCAGCAGATTAAATGTGCTACAGATACACAATCACACACAAAGAGGGGGGAAAAAGTGTTGCATCTGTATAAATATACAGAAAATCTAATCATGTCTGGATGAAATATTAATATTTGAATATGCAGTAATGAGCATTGCTAGTCATTTGATGAAAAAAGTTAAAAGAAAAATAAATAATTGATAGGAACAAGAAAAGGTCACTCTTGAAGCATCAATTGAGGATAAAGCTGCCAAAATATAAGAGAGTAACCTCAGGTCTATATTTAGCAAAAAAAAAATAAAAAAAAAAGACCAATACCGTTTATGAAGGTTTAAAATATATGAAGGAATTATTATGCTTTGTACTTTATTCTTATCCAGTGCATATTCCAGAGCATCAACATCAGCTGGATCAATAACAGTGGTCTGCACAGAAAGTGACAAATAAGATCGTCAGGGATACTCATAGCAGGGATCGTCCATTTAATTAAATTTCAACTATGCCATAAATTTCACAGCTAAAACAATTAATTCTGCACGTTTTTTTTTCTTCACATTTTTATATGATGTACTTTCCCCTTTTTTACATGATTTTTTAATGCGGAATGGCAAAGAGTTCGTGAAAACTCCTACAAAACAATAGAAAGTAGATAATTAAATGTTCATAACTGCAAACAGACAAGCAAATTATTACACAGATAGTCGGAAAGGGATAAACAAAAGAACCTTTATTCCCATTTTGGGGAGTATAGTTTCAATGAAAATCCTAGTCTTCCTGTAGCAATCTGTGGTTGTCACCATATGCCCACCAACTGGAACCAATGCCATCAACAAAATAGTGCTGGCACACATTCCAGATGCCATTAACAGTGTTGATTCAGCCCCCTCAAGTGCACTGCTCAAATATAGAGGACAAGTTCTCATAAAATGTAGTCTCAACTCTCAACAAATGGCAACCTGACCTAGCAAATAAATCTTGGCAAATGGGGTCATACCTGATCTTCTCCTCAGCAACAACAGTGGTTGGATTCCCATAACATCCATACTCAAAACTTGAATGGCGCCCCTCCTATAATGCAACAACTAAAAAGATATATCACACTCGCAGCAAGACAAAGGTAATTTAAATAATTAAAATGCATACCTTGAAATCGATAAGCTCAGAAGTTTTCTTCAAAAAGTAAGCAGAAGTATTAACAACTGGAGTAGTAATAGCATCAGTAACTATACTGCAGCCTAATCTTTCACCTGACGCAACCAACAAGTTTTGGTTTGCTGTTAGACACCTGTAATATAAGTAGACACATGTATACAAAGAAACAAGCACTTTTGACTACCTCAAGCTTTATATCAAAAACTACATATCCCAACCAAATACCCGAAAATTAAAAACAAATGCATAATGATAATACAAAGGCAAATCTTGATGGTTGCAATAGTTCACTTTAGGCCGATAATCCCATACAACCATTAAAATCCAATATTCTTTCCAAGAGAGTATATCAGCCTCTAATCATGAAAAGAAAAATAAAAGAAAACAAAAATAAAGAATGATTCAGCTTTGCGAGAAACTGATCACCATCTTTACGGCTTTACCCAGTCATTCTCACTAGTTTGTAACTGTAACTTCAACAGGCAGCCTAGGTTACATGTTCACAGCAATAGCTATTTGCAAACAAGAATTAACCCCAACCATAGACTGCAAATTGACCATACTTTTCAAAAAGAAAGTACAATCAACATGAAAGAGGTATTCAGTTATACATTTAATAGTAGACAATAAACACCTGGCATATGACACTAACTAAAGAAAATGGAATTAAGTTATTTAACATTGAAATAAACAACCTTTCCGGAAGAACAATAGAATAAACAAGCACTTGAACTTCTGTCCTACATCAGCTTCCAAATTCGAATTAAATTTTAAAACTACCCATAAACCCCAAAATATGATAAAAACATACAACATAGACAACACCTTTGTACTTGCAAGGATTCACACCAGGCAGAATGATCATAAAATTTGATTCTTTGTTTCAAGAAAGAGTACTTTCAGAGCCTTAAAAGACCAACATCTTCCCAAACATTATATGTTTTGGATTAAATAAAGACACCATCCCCTTCCCCCAACCTCCTCCAAAAAAAAATAATTAAATAAAATTGAGCTTACTACCCTACAAAAACCTCAAATGAATATAATATGCAATTACTACAGCACACATGAACCATTTTGAATAAGAAAAATAAACAGCCGCATATGTTCGTTTAGCAAACAGTAAATCATAGGATCATAGGTATACCGGCATGAATTGCAATGCTTCCATCAGAGGTACAAAACGAGGCCACGTTTGTATTGGTTAGAGTCGGAATTTGTACATCATTCATGTTAGAAGAACCGTCACCATTAATTACCGTTGGCTCCTCTGTCGGAGTAAAATCAATGGTGGTGGCGGCCAGAGGAGGTACAGATTCCGACGGATTGGTGGACCACGAGGCTGCTACGACCTGAGCGACACCGATATTACTGCAGTTCCTCCGAGCTTTGATGTGATAAATGTGTCAGTTAGTCAGTTAGAACTAGAGTCAGTAATTAAACTATAGTTAAGTTACCTATAGTTAAATGATAGCTTTACTTGTAAGCAGTGTAGGTCTATAAATGGCAATGTAAGATTTCTTTTGTATGTAAGAGAAATACTCTCATTTTCTAATAAGAGATACATCACTTTTCCTTTCTCCTGAATTCATTTCTGTTATCACACTATATCAGTTTAGGTACATAACACCACCAGTTTTTCCATAATCCTTGTGGGCATTTTCTTTTGTTCCTGTCTTCCTGTACAAGTAATTCAACACAAATGAATCATCTCTCTGTATTACAATAAAAATTCATATGACATAAGTAAATTGGAGCTACACAAAACCAGGAATTAAAATATGAACATTTTACTATTCTGATCAAACTTAAAGCATGTTGTTGCTTCAGCTTTGTATCTAAAGATTATTGTATTGTGAAAGTGATTTGTGCACTGTCAAATGCAATGACATAAAATTTGATCCAATCTTCATGAAACATCCAGTTGCAAACGAGTTAGTAAACAACATTGACAAAAGACAACTCATACAACATAGATAAATGAAATCCTTATTTAGCAAGCAACGCTAACAAAGTTTAACATTTCTTATGGAAACCTTCAATCCTTCATATATAGATATTAAGATATATGGAAAATTATGAAAACAATGAGCTTGCTCAAAGGATTCGGTTAAGGATGACATCCTTGTTTCTTCTTATTTTTTTGCTTCTTTCCCTTAAGGTTGTTAAAGATAATGTTCTGCGGGGTCCATTTTCTAACGACATTTAGGAAAAGCAAGAAGCAAATACTGAAAGAAAGATATGAACAAAACACCTCAAATTGAAGACATAAATGGTCATTGAAGTGGGAAGAAATCCTCACAAACTTGAATGCAGGTCCTTAGTACATTCGTGTGTCTGCACTGTGTGTGGGCGTGCTTGAAAGAGAGAGCCAGGGAGAGAATCAAACCTTGTGAATGAGAAAAGTTCCAGCACACATATCCTCCAGCTATAGTTGTAAAGCGCAAAAGTTTTTAGCAGTTATTATCTACAAAACATATGCAATGTGAAAAGATATAGTGGATGTGTATTAACTTATGTATACTAATACATGTTCTCCCCAAAAATGCATAAAATGAATAAAATGAAAGTTCAATATATTTATAATTTTGATAAGTAGTTCAAATAGACATATACCTCCATTGTAGACCTTCAGATTGCTTGCTCAGCACCAACTTGTTCTACGAAAACCCAGACATCAGTACTGTAACTGATCGTACACTTATCTGTAAGATGGCAGGGCATCATATAGCAAGAATTGAATGAACAGGCAGAAAGAAGAATCATCTCTGCAGATAGCTTCCGTCAGCATCCCTTCTCCCACAAATATACACTAATACAGTGGGTAAACTCATGGCAACTTCCACCTAACTTATTGCGAATAAACCAATATTTCAAAGCCATTAGAGACACTAGAAATATCCACAATCTTTATTAAATGCGTAAAAACATATATCCAAGTTAATACTTAACATCCTACCTAGTTCAAAAGTGACATAGAAAACACATCATACATAATAAAGATTTTTTGGTTTGTATAGTGTTAAAGAAATGCCAACAGAAATTACTAGGTATGACTCATGAGAGAACCAATATGAGTATAATAGTACTTCAAATATGAGTTAAACTAATTATATCTTCTTCTTATAAGAAAATATACTAACAATATCTAAAACAACCAACACAAAAGTCCATATCTTCCCTAAAATGCAAGCAGTAGGCAGCTCACTGTATCTACTTGCACCTAAGGCATTAGCTGTTTTTCCAACAAGTACAAATATTATACACAGCACCAAAAGGGGGAGCCATCCCAGTACATGCGGCCGAATAATAGCTAGAACACTTATGATTGCTGCCCTTACCACAAAACATCTTCCTAACAGAAAAATTGCACGACTTTCTAACCTATAGCATGTTACATGATATTCCAATGTACGATTAAAACGCAAATACATGGAATGCTTAAAATCTAGCATAACCATAATTGTCATACATAATACATTGCACTTGAAACATTAGATGCTAACACAATGTTGACCTACTTTAGTATAAACAGGAAGATTGAGCAAAATTATAGTTTAATGTCATACATAAAGCTAGATTTGTTTGTAAAAAGGCACAAAATTATGTAAAATTAATTAATTCTGGAAAACCATCTACAAAACTCAAGCCCGTGATAAGTTTCTACATGACCCTGGGCAAACTGGTTAACACAACTGTTAGCCAGCAACACAAACAATTCAGCATGATAATGTATGTAAAGCTCCAGTGGGTCATTGAGCAAACAGAGGCACATCAAGTAAAGACTAAAACTACACAAAATTAAACATAAATCCTTTAACAACAATACATGAGAGAGAGAAGTAATCGCAGGCACTAAATTTAAAACTCCATCAGTCCAGAAAAATGTTACTCTTTTCCTGGACAGAGGGAGTACTGTTTAGTGGTTATGCATATAAAATGGCACAAAAATTTTGTAAGACAATTTAGTTCAAGTAAAAACAGCAGAAAATATAAGGTTATCCTTTTTTCCATTTTCTTTTATGTACTTATTGTCCTTCCCAACAATTTCTCAGAAACCAAACAGACCCATAATACTTGTGCATATTAAAGAATGAATCTATCGCTAATCCTACAACACTAACAAGAGATGCAATTCACCTAATCAATGATATATAATTGAACTTCGAAGCAACACAAACATCAAAGAACATCGAAGATTTAATATTCTCTTTATTATTTATTAAGTTTTGAGCTAGAGATAATCTTTAAGACAATGCATCTGATTCACAATATTAGAGGGAGAAGCTTCAGATATTTGTAGGCTACTGAGCTTGTACATGATGTATGTTTTGGACGCCATTTTCCCATCTTAGATGCATATGCAACAGAAAGCAAATGAAATTATCAACATATGCCCCCTTGGATTATTTGGTTAACACAACAAAAGGATTTTATTAATATTCCCTGGTTTGATACAAAATTGATAATATTTCTTTCCTCAAATTAATCCTGCAAATATTTCTCTTCAAGCTAGACTAGCTTTGTATACTTCCTTACAAAACCAAGAAAAGAAATGTACATAAAGCTCCAAATGAAAAGAAAAAATAAACAACACAAACGAAGATGCTACATGCCAAAATTTGAGAACCCTGTCAAGATAAAAAGGATAACCATAATCACAGTTTTTGTTTTTGGAAGCTGGACCTATTTACATTAAAGCTTTCTTGGAATTTCTTCTGTTGTCCAATGAAATATTTGAACTCAGTAGGCAAAAATTCAATGGGACGATCATAAAACCTCAACTCTGTTGGACATATGGTATCAAGAACTTCTGGTCTGAGCATATCCATTTTGTCATTGGAGACAACCTCCTTCGGAATTTTTCTATGAATAAAGGTGGAATAGTTAGCATTCTCATAAATAGAACTCTCTGGTGTAGGATCCCCAACGCAGATTTTATTATAGCATGCAACTGGCTCATATAGAGAAAAATGATCCCTTTTTTCAGAGCCGTAACACATGTCGTCTCTGTCATCAGCAAGGGAAACAGTATGGTCACTGTCATCGGCAAGGGAAATGGCATGGTCAACATGATGCTCAGATACAGAATCTGGTACAGTAACTTCATTGACCATCTGCATGACTTTACTGCACCGAAGTTCAAGTTCACAGTTAGCTGATAGTCCAACTGTTTCTCCCTCCATATAAAGCTTGTTGAAAGTAACCAGAAAATGAAGAGGAGCTACTGGGCCTACAAATGCATTACTAGGCTGCAGCTTGTGTGACCACTTAGTACTACGGTGTGAAGGGTTCCGAAAGGAAAAAGGAGGCAAGTGAGGTTGGTCCGGAACATCTAAGAACTCCAAGGAAACATTCTTCTGTTTAATGAGGATACTCACTAATTCTACGTAGGTTACAAAACTCATACGCAAGAGAACTGGTGGCAAACTCGCCCAAATATTCATTACAGCAATCTCCAGTATGCTCATTGGGGATCTAATGTCTCTAAGCACATAATTAACTGCAGTAGATGATCTGAATTTACTAATCCCACATGCCTTTAACTTCTGGCATATATCTTGGTGGAAGTCTGAATTAGAAGAAGATATGTCAGGACTATCGGCAGTCTCATTCTTTTTTCTAACTAAAACTTTACTGAGATTATCATTAAGATACCCAAAAAGGTAGTCAAGCTTCAGGTACTGAAATTTCTTGGGGAATTTATATTCCGCATCACCAGTTGCATAGAGAAGAGATTCTTCAAAAAGAAGAGATGACTCTTTGTGTGATTTTTCAGAGAAGTTCACAAATTCCCACGAGGCAAAGTATCTCTGTAATTCAAGCTTCCCTGAGGACATTAACCTAATCAAAGTAAAGCCGCCAAAATTATCTGGCTCAGACAACTGGACAGAAAGGTCTTTATCAAGGATTCCAAAGCCCAAAACTATTTCTTTCTTTTGTTGCCAATCAATCCACTCGGGAAGAGCATCCTTTGAGAACTCTTCTCTTACAAGGCAACTTCCACAACAACAATGTTGAGCTGACAGTGAGAGCTCAGAAGGGAGTTCCCATGCATAAAAGGAGTTGCAGAATTTTGAAATTTCTGAAGCAACAGATTTTCTAGTATCTGGCCCGTAGCAAAAGAGACTGAACTCACAGTTCCAAAAAGATCCCATCAAAATACAATAACCTGATTCCGAAGCCCACATATATTTATCATTCTTTGAATGTGACCTCAATTCAGACAATCTGACCACAGTAATATAGCGAGGGTTATCAATACCATGTGCCCATTGCAACACTGGCATCAGTGGCTTCCGCACATCACAGAGAAGGAGCAAATGGTTGGAAGCCACAGTGAAGTGAAAACCATCAGAAACGGCCCTAGAAAGTGCAACAAAACGATCATTTTCTAATGGATTACCAATTACCAACATATCAATTCTTAATAAACAGCTCACATTGCATCTCTCAGACCTTGAATCAACTAAAAATACAGCACCAGAATGAGCAACAATCAAAATTCTCGGATGCCAACTAAATTCACAGCTCAACCACGAACCCTTCTCCGGCACAATCAAATCATTCCACAAAACCCTCAGCTTCTTCCCTTTAAACCTCGTATCCAAACTCGGGGTCCTAGAGCAAAAATCCAAATTAAACAGGAACAAATCCCCACTTTCTAACAACACCACACATTCTTCCTCCAAATGACAACTCCAACAAGCATGAACAACAGCACTACTCTTAAACAACTTGCTACCAAGAAAATCTAACTTGGGTGTCTCCGAATCCGAACCCAACCCATTAATCCTAACACAATACCAATAAACAGAGTACATTGTGCATACCAATAAATAACCAACAGTAGTATAACAAGAATTACCTGAAACTAAAGAAGAATCAGCAACTGGGGTCACCAATAACTTAACAATCCGATGATTCAAAGCACTGCTGCCACTAGACACCTTAACACCCAAATGGGCACCTTTAACTGACAACAAAACAAACCCCACTTTATCAGAGTTTTTCCCAGTTGGGTAGAATGCAAAAACCGAACTTGAGCCAGGGCAGCGGAGTAGCTGAAGGGAGTTTTGGGGCAAAGGGGTGCGAGAAATTTGTGGGCCAAATCGAGAGCCAATGGAGGAGCTGGTGGATGGGAGGATTGAGTCAGAGGATTCGAGGAATCTAGATACAGAGAGATGGGGAAAAGGGGAAGGAATTGGAGAATAGAGAGAAGGGGAGATGGTGAGATGGGTTAGCGTTTCTGGAGAAGGGTTGAAGATTAGAGGTCCAATTTCTTCAGATTTTATTGGGGAAGAGTCAGAACCACCGGAGCCACCAGCGGCGGCGGCGGCGTCGTCTGAGAGGAGGAGAGGCGCTGAGCAAACCGAAGAGATGGGCCATAAGGACTTCCATTCTTCTGAGAAATCCATACTTGTTTCTGCGCTGCTCTTCTTCTACTAGTTTCTCTGTGGGAAGAAGTAAACAAAAAGCTGAAATTCAAAAAAAAAAATCCGACTAGAAATTCAAACGATTTCTCTCCTATCTTTTTTCTTCAATAACTCCTCAAATTCACTTCAATCACTTCTTCTATAAGTAGTAGCGGAACAGGCTCTACTGCTCTGCGTGATGCGAGACTGAGGAAACCGATGAGAGAATTACATAATTTTTTTCTAGAACTAATTACTGCTAGAACTATTATGGAATAAAATAGTACTCCCACCGTCCCAAATTAATTATTTAATTTTGACCATTTTAAATTAAATTGACTATTTTTAGAACTAATCTTTTTATTATTTTTGTTAAAATATAAGTGAAGAGATTATAACCAAAAAAAAGTATGTACAATTTATTACTAACTCCAGTTTTTATAATTTTAGAAATATATTTATATATGCTTAATTATTAATTCTAAAAATAGTCAATTTGACTTAAAATGGTTAAAATTGAGCAATTAATTTGAGATGGAATGATATTAATTATCACTATTGTCAATAAACTTATTATTACTAAACTAGTTAATATACTCCCTTCATATAAAAATATATAAGATAAGTATTGATCTTTTAAAAATTAATTTTAAATATATATAATTTCAAAATTAATATGAATCTATATAATTTTTATTGATGCAGTTATAATTATTACAAATTATCTAAAATGTATACTAATTGTGAGATTTATTATTATCAAAATTTAAACGAATCATGCAAATTTAAAATTTAAAAAAGTCTTAAATTAACTTTTAAAAATTATTATTAATATTATATTTTTGAACGGAGGTATTATATTATGATTAAACTAATTTAAATGTGTATACGTTTGTGTATAATATATATATATATATATATATATATATATGTTACTATATAATTTATTCTAAAACAAATTCAAAATAATAGTATATTTATGTATTTTTTAGTCATTTAGCAACATATCAATTGTAATCGTAACAATTATAGCTAAAAAAGAGTTATATTTTCAATTGCATAATTTGATGGTAACCGAATAAAATCGTAACTTTTCAAACATAATTTCAACTTCAAATGCACTTTCAATTACGTGTATAAAATGCTACTATCGCTGCACAAACTATTATTGCTATATAAACAAACGAACCCGGCTATCACAAGTTCCGCGGCGAGAAGGCATATTCTAGTAGCAATCCTACAAACTTAATGATGGTGTTACTCCTATTTGTTTAGGCAATATTAATTTAAGGATCTCTATTTTTTTTGTTTTAAATGTGTTTTAAACAATGTGACAATAAATGTAATAAAATATAATAAGCTAATGTAATGATGTATATCCAACTAAACATTTAATACTATTAAGTCGAATCATTGCTGAGTTAACTCGGTTATTCCTTTCCTTCGATTAATTGAAAAGTGATATCAATTTTTTTTTTAATATAAATATTGACTAACACCCGTTGACACATGTGTGTGTAAATTATATGAAATAAAATAAAAATTTATAAAATTTAGAGAATTAAATATAAAAAAATAATTAATATAAAAAAGAAAAAATAATAATATAATTATAATGATAATGATAAAAAACATTAATATAAATATTGCCCAATGCCAATAGTGGCCAATAAAGCCAAAGTTTGTGGCTCAATTGTTGATCAGCACGGTCTGTCTATCACAGTTGTTAATATAATTTTTCTATATTCAAAAAAATATATCAAGGATTATTTAAGACATTCTTGACATGATTATTTGAAAGTTTTAATATTAAAATTTTGAGATTAATATTTTATTATTGTAAAATTATAAACTACTTTTTGAAAAGTGACATTTGTAGTTCACTTAGAGCAACTCTAGGAAGTCGGAATTGAACAAATTCTAGACTATGAATCAGATTTGGCTCCAACAGATGGAGTAAATATACTCCACGTGATTTTCCGGCGAGGCTCAGCGACTAAATCTGCGAATCAAAGCTCATAGACTATAATCCTAACTATAATTTTAACTATATTTTAATGTCAAGTATGGCTGAAGAAAAGGAGAAGAAGATGAAGGAACGGAAAACAAAAATTGAGCACAACGGTAATAAAAGCAACGTTAAGAAATTGAAATCTATAAATATGTACAATTATTCAATATATTTTACCATCTCTCAATCAACTACTTCAACATTTAGCAATTGTAAGTATTTTGTTAATAATAGTTTGTATTTTTATTATATTTAATTTATATTTTTTTATTGATAATATATCTCTAATTTATTTTTTAGATGGAAAATCATGGTCCTCCGATGTATTATTCTTCATTATTATCTGAAGATTTCTCTCTTGATGATCCAAATTTGTTGGATGAATTCTCGACTCAAATTGATATACCAATTCAGACTCCTAAAAATGAGTTCAATAAAATAGCAGGGCGAAAGGAAAATTACACAATTGATGAAGATGTACTTCTTGTTTCTAGATGGCTTAATATAAGCATGGATCCAATTCAAGGAAACGATCAGAAACATGGAAGATATTGGGAAAGAGTTCACGAATACAAAAATTTTGAGTTTGAACGTAATTTTATTGCTTTGGCGAAACGTTAGTCAACAATTCAACTCGCGGTGAACAAATTTTGTGGATATTATGCTTCAATTGAAAGAATGCAGCAAAGCGGTGTAGCATAACTGATTCGAATTGACGAGACATAATTAAAATAACGTATTTGACTGAAAGGTTAAACTTGAAATGAGTGAATATGAGAGACTGAATATGCCTTATATTTATAGAGGTTGTTTGTTCTTTAAAATATAGTCGTTGGAATATGGTCGTTGGAATATGGCCGTTGAAATATAGCCGTTGGAGTTTTTTTGAATTTATTGATTATTTTAATCTTTTTATATTATAATTCACGGAATAGTTTGCGGGATAGTCCATATGCTGAAACGATTAAAGACTAAAGGACATCTGATGATGTCATATGAACTAAATATAGTACAACAGATAGTCCATCTGCTGGAGATGCTCTTAGGCAATTCATTTGGACAAAAGTGTGCCATCACAGTACATGAAACATTTATGGTGTGATTGGTTACAATATTAGAATGAATATTAGAATTAGAATGAGAATGAGAATGAGAAGGAAATGGAATGAACATTTATATTCTTATGTTTGGTCAAAACGAGATGCTACATAATTTTGATCGATCGAAGTTTTTTTTAAAATATTTGTCGATTGAAATAGAATAATCAATCTTTACCCATCTTGATATAATCATTCCTTTAAACATTACGAATAAATATTATATTGGAATGTTCATTTCCCTTTATTTTTTAAATAACAAAACATAAGAATGATATTACTTTTGGAATGCCATTCCATTCTCCCCAAACCAAAACAAGCCATTATATTAAGAATTAAAAGAATTGAACGAATTCTTATAATAATTACATCCTTGTTTGTAAGTTTAAGAAAACTTAAAAAATGATAGCAAATCTAAACAATATTACGAATTTTCTTATAAATCTCTTGTTTATAAGTTTTTTTTTAGCTAAGAAAACTCTAAAAAGATAAAAAAAAAATAAAAATTTAGATTCAATTTTTTCTTAGAATTTTTTTTGGACAAAACCATAGGTAGACTAAGGGTTGGAAAATGAGATTAATAAAAAAATAAATTATTCTTAAATTACCTTTAAGACTAATATAGAAAAACAATTTGAACATTTATATCCCCTCTCTCTCTCTCTCTATATATATATATATATAATGACACTTTCTTAAATAAACTTACATATAAAACTAAGAAAAATAATATTTTTCTCCTTTCTTTTCCTATCATTTTCTTACTTAAAAATCTTTAGCATTTCTTTATCCCCAAACCTTACAAACAAGGTTCTAGCAGTAAAACAATGATTTAAATCATTTAATAATTGTTCGGATATAAATCCTAACAGGCTTGATCGGGCCCCTTACATTGGGTTCGGCCCAAAGACCCATCATGCTTAGTGGATTATAAGAGGACTCTCTAGTCCGAAAGGACTTGGGTCAGTATTCTAAACCCTTGTGGTTCCTTACGGAATAATACTTCTATTGGATCAAGGTAATTGAATATGAGTCCAATACGGATTCTGGACAGAACACTCCTAATAGGAGTAGTAATTAGCCAAGTGAATCTTATAAATACCCAAATAACAATGACACTTTCTTAAATAAACTTACATATAAAACTATATATATATAATGACACTTTCTTAAATAAACTTACATATAAAACTAAGAAAAATAATATTTTTCTCCTTTCTTTTCCTATCATTTTCTTACTTAAAAATCTTTAGCATTTCTTTATCCCCAAACCTTACAAGTTACAAACAAGGTTCTAGTAGTAAAACAATGATTTAAATCATTTAATAATAGTACTAATATATATATATATATATATATATATGTATGTATGTATAATCCAAATCGACTGTTTAATAGGCAAAAATATATTTAACATGTTACTCTTAATTTAATAATTCCTCTCCCGTGAAGCTTTGTAACAAAAGGAGAGACCAAAACCACTCCACGATTCCCCTTTCATTCCCCTCCAACGATGCTTAATTTCCAGGCATCAACAACCCACCAACAACCTCCATAACTTATCTCTCTCATTCTCAGCTTACCCCCTTTAAATTCTCTCTCTCACACCCACACTTTCTCATACTCCGCAAAAATGGTGGAGAATCAGGATACCTCCAATTCCACCCCGACGGTGGTGATAAACAAGCTCCGATTCACATACCCAGGAATCGACGGCCACCCACCGCCTGGCTCCACCCCTCTCATCCAAGATTTCTCTCTTACACTCAACCCCGGTGATCGCTGCCTTCTCGTCGGTTCTAATGGCGCTGGTAATTTTCAATTCGCTTAGTTACCCATTAAACGATTCCTGTCTGGTAGCCGAGAAAATGTACAGCATTTCCGTTTTCTTGCATTTTCTCAGGTACCCAATTGGGGAAAAAGATAATTTTTTTGTTGAATTTTGTTTTTTGATGGGATTTTTGATATGAATGTGAATCAGGGAAAACGACAATTCTGAAGATATTGGGAGGGAAGCATATGGTGGAGCCGGATATGGTTCGGGTTATGGGAAGATCCGCTTTTCATGATACTGCTCTTACTTCTTCTGCTCAACTCTGCTATCTTGGAGGAGAGGTTTGTTTTTATAAAGAATGTTCATTTTATTTTGTTTAGATGCAGTGTAATTGGTGGTTTTAAAGATTGTTGATTGTGAACTATATAACTTAAACTGGATATTTGCTTGCCAAGATTAAAGTAAAGTGAGTGAAACTAGTATGAGAAAAGTTGGAAAAAAAAAATCCATTATTGTAAATATTTCCGGATGACATAAAATCTACTAGGATGTGAATTTACTATTTTCAGGCATAGGAATTTAGAATTCATGGAATGAGTATTTGTATTTGGAAAATATTCATCAGACAGATTTTGAGTCAGTTGGGTTTTGATTTCCAGAAAGGATGTGGACAAGTGTTGTGAAGTTGCAAGTAAATTAGATTTGTGTGTTCAATTTGGAAAAGGGAGTTTACTTATTTTGAGCATGCATATGTGGATTTTATTATTGGTTCTGAATTGATCAAAATATTCTTTTGTAGTGGAGACGTGAAGTTGCTTTTGCTGGATTTGATGTTCCAATACAAATGGATATTTCTGCTGAGAAGATGATTTTTGGGGTAACTGGGGTTGATCCGCAAAGACGAGATGAACTAATTAAGGTATTATGTGATGCTGATTAGTCTTTTCCTTAGAGTGATTCAATAAATTTGTTGAGCTTAGCTTTACATTGTGTGATAAAGATCTCTGACTGAATCCCTTTTCCTCATTTGAAATGTTTCTTTTCTTTTTGTAAAGTTAAGTAATATAAAGTCTTATGATACTCCAAATATACCATCTAAAACAAGCATTCTTATACAATAAGTTAATCGTTGAATACTTAAATTTAACATAATCAAATGCCAAGATCATAACTTACCTAGATATAATGAAACGTGGTACATTAATTTGTGGAAGTGGACTATCATTTTGGCACCTAAAAGAGAGAGTGGACTCTCATTTTGGGACAAAGGGAATATTAATTTTCAGATGCGAATTTTTATTTTTAGCTGGAAGGAAGAATTACAGAACAAAATTATTCAAAAAAATTGAGTTGCTAGTAAGCTGGCCAGCTGGGTCAGCCTTTCTGGTTCTGGACTGGAAGGACTAATATATCTCGGTTTTATTTATCACGGTTCTTTATGGTGGTTAAAGCTAACCACTAGAAGTATTATCTACCTCGAGTTCTGATTACTTATAAGTAATTTTCTATGAATAATAAAAAAAAAAGGAAAGATGATGCTCATGTGATGGGTACATCGAACATAAGCCACATTCCTTCCGAGTTACACACATGACTAAATCGAGATAGCCAATAGCCATTTGAAAGTGAAGGTCTTAATTTTGGTTGCTCAACCTCTAAACAAAGTACCAATTCTAGGTATGTATTATGGTGCTCTTGCTTTCTCTTGGCAATGTAGGTTTTAGATGTCGATCTATCATGGAGACTACACAAGGTATCTGACGGTCAGAGAAGAAGAGTGCAAATATGTATGGGACTTCTAAAGCCATTTAAGGTATCAGTCTGAGTTCTAACGCATCTGTTTAAATTTGTTCTTTTGGAATTAACACTTTTACACTGTGAAATGAATGCTGATACAAGCCACTCAATTTGTTTAGGTTCTTCTTCTGGATGAGATTACAGTTGATCTAGATGTGCTTGCCAGGGCTGACCTTCTGAGCTTTCTCAAGAAGGATTGTCAAGAGCGAGGTGCTACGATTATCTATGCAACACATATATTCGATGGTCTTGAGGATTGGCCATCTCATATTGTAATCTTTCAATTATTCTCAAGTTTATAAGGTGGGTTATATGTCCTACAACTGTGAAAGTGATTTTTCTCATTTTTCAGGTGTATGTGGCTCATGGAAAGTTGCAATTAGCAATGCCAATGGATAAAGTTAAGGAAATCAGCAAATTGTCACTAATGGTCAGTTTTCTTACTCTTAAAAAGTGAAACTCTAAATTATCTCCCTAAGCAACTTGCTGTTTGAATTTAAATACAATTGTTCTATGCAATTTAATTGTTTGATTTGATTTAATAAGGACTGGCCACTTGGGTTTCTTTCAGTTTTGTTTGTCCTTTGACGAATTACTTGCAAAGTTCTTCTATTAGATACTTAGCTTAATAATTGATGAAAAACCTGTTTGGTGATACTGAAAGAATTTCAAGGAAAATAAAATGCCAAAAAATTGTGTATATCATTGATGGAAGAGGAGATTATAGATTAGATATGGGCATAAACACGAGAATCACTCTCTCGAAGAGAGGGACTTGCTCACCTCTCTGATGGTCTACTTGGGGACTCGCTCACCCAAGAGTTGCCCTTGGGACTAACTTACCAACTAGAGGAGCACCAACTCAAAAGGGAAGCACTCAAAAAGCTTATACCAGGGGATTATCGCTCGGACAAAATCTGTCTCTCCCCTCATTTTTTAGGCATTATATAGTAAAAGAAAATACATAGGAAGCATAATATATTCGATGTAGCTAGAGGTTTGGATTCAATATGTCATTTATGGGCTGCCTCATCCATTGCATTTTACCTCCATTCATCACATCATACTCTAAAGCTTGAAAGGTACTCACCCTCGAGTTCATCCAACTATGATTTTCTAAGCAGCCTCTCCATCCTGTTATATTTTTGCATTTGCTCCCTCCACAAAATTCTGATTGATAAACTGCTTCTTGCCAATGTTCGAAAAAGCTAAAAGCGGTACGACGCGTTTTTCTCCGGACAAGGCGATGCGTAAGCCTCGATTAGAAAAACTAAAAGTCCTCAAAAAATTATAAAAAAATGCTAATAAAATCATAAAATAATCCATCATTATAATCAAGGTCATAAAAGACATAAATAACCAACGTCACCTTATTGTATCATTACAAAACATCAAAACAACATAATATCGCTTTGCATGTGAACTTACCGTAAATATATAATAGGAATTTATCAATTTTTTTGGATAGATAAAAAGGAAAAAAAAATTAAAAAGATGAAATTGTAATAAAACCAAACATGCAAGAGCAAAAACGGAAGAAAAATTATGACAGCCTCAAGAAAAACAGTTATTTTTCTTGCTCTCCCTTTATAAAATAGATAGATAAAATAGATATCAAACTAATCTCAACTTATTATTTTAAGGGTGAACATGAAACAAAATTATATTCTTAATACTCACAAAATTTTTAAATGAGAATTTTTTCTGCACCGGAAAGAAGTAGCTAAGAAAGATCACAGTAGTTCTTTTTATCATTATATTTTCACTAGATTTTTTCAATTTTTTTTATCAGGCATGCAAATGAGGCGTAAGCCTTAGCCAAATGAGGCGTAAGCCTTGAGGCGAAACGCACTGAGGCGCAAGCCTCAGCCAAATGAGGCGTAAGCCTCTGTATTTCCCCTTGAGGCGTAAGCCTCGCCACAGCAACCTACCGCCTCGCTATGAGGCGGGCCTCGAGGCGTAAGCCTCAAAAGCAATTTTGAACAATGCTTCTTGCATTGCAACCCAGAATTGGGTATCTTTCTAACGGTATACAAAATTGTTACCTGACTGTTGATATAGGCAACAACTTCTTTTGTGTGTATAACTTTCGGCAGCTAATGAAACTTGCTCGGATACCATTTGATGCCGGACAGAATTTTAAGGAAAAAGAAATGCCAATAATGTGTATTATATTGATGAATTAGAGGAGGATTACAGATCAAATAGGCTGGTAAACTCACTCACCTCTTTGTTGATTCACATAGAGACTCACTCACAATTCACTCACCAACTAGAGAACCACTAACTCAAAACAAAAGCACTCAAAAGCTTGAACCAATGGATTTTCAGCTCTCACAAAATCTGCCTCTTCCCTTATTTTATTAAGCTTTATATAGTATAAGAGAATAGAGATTACTTAGAAAGCATAAATTCATGTACTGTGTAAATACGTTCATTGTATATGCTAAATGCATAGATCTGATGTAACTTTACTACTTGAGCTTTGGATTCAATGCGTCATTCATGGGCTGCCTCATCCACTGCATTATGCCTCCATAATCTCATCTTGCTCTTACATTATTTCGTTTGTTGCTTTTTCTTGAGGCTAATTGTGATTGGAAATACAGAGAACTGTAGAGACTTGGCTGAGAAAAGAAAGAGACGAGGTTAGGAGAGCTAGGAAGGAAAGGAAGGCAAAGGGTCTTCCAGAATTTGAAAATCAAGTGGAGGGCACTCGTGTTATTGGGGATCCGGCCCGTCCATTGAACAATGGCTGGGCTGCTGGAAGACTTAATTCCACAATAGCTGGTGAAGAGAATTTTGTCTTAAGCTCAAACAGAGTTATCAGACAGTAGGTATACTCAACCTAAACACAATACACAACCCAAAATAGTTTCTTACGCTTTATGGCCATATTGGTAAAACAGTCGGTTGTAGATCCTCATGGCTGATGCATTCTTTGAACTTTTATCATAATGATATAATATGATTTTCTGTTGTAACTAGCTTGTGGTCTTTGTAGTTTGTATTGTTATTGCCAAGCTGGTAAACTTCTGAGTTATTGAAATTTATTAAGTTTATTTACAAACCCTATTGTAATGCAAATTCAAATTAAATAAAACAGTTGTGTAGCATGCAAGCCGTTAGCTGTTATAGTAAATGCCATTAGCAGAATTGTTACAAGTGTGTTGAAACTGTGTCTGAATTTTACAATTAATTAAGGATGACAGCATTCTTTTTCTTGCAAAATGTAGCAAAGAAGGTTAAGGCTAGCCTTGTCGCTGAGTAAACTACTAAACTTGCTAATGGATGTTCTGAGCTTTAAATTACCTTAACTCTGTTACCAAAACTAAAGCTTCTACATAAAAGTCATATATCCTTGTGAGCAGTGGCGGAGTTGGGATTTTTCATCACTGGGAGTGAAAATGCACTATATTGCCCAACTGATAACGGATGTATGGATTCTCGAGAAGAGTGGAGTCATGGGGTGTGTGTGTGTGTTTTTTTTTTGTGGCGGGTGGGGGGGGGGGGGGGGGGGTGGGGGGGGGGGGGCACTTTCACGAGTGAATCGAAAGTTGGATTATCTTCACTGTTATACTTGTTGCTGTAACATTATAAACTTTGTTGCTGTAACATTATAAATTGTATTGTTACTCTTGCTCCTGTGGCAGTAATTTGGCCCCTTCCCTGTTTCCGTGTACGTATATAGGATATTTCTAACCAGAACTATCAGAATATGTTTTTTTAATGGGGTGGTGATGGCTCTGAAAAGATGGATTGTCCATTTAGTTCAAAACCCTCAGGTAAAATAAAAATAGCCCCTACAATAAAACCCCCCTTTTACCATTAGCAATAATTGTTTTGTTGCGTATCACAAGGGACTAAACAACTGCCTCAAATACAGTGGAAGTAAAACATACGAATAGACAACTAAATCTCCGTAAACAAAAATCAAACAAAATAGCAATAATAAATTTTATTATCTACATTGTGTTGTATCTTGACAATATTGCATAGATACACACACCACACACACACAAGAACTCAACTGAAATATAATGTAATAAGCATATACAGAGAGGGGAGAGAACTAATGCTGCCATTGAAGATTGCTTTAAGCTCTTCAAACAGTGGATAAAGATACCTTCCTCGCATAGCAAACCCTATACTAGGATGTAATGTTTAAGCAGGCAGCAGTACAGAACAAGGTCCAATATCATTCAGAGTTTCAATAGAATCTCCATCACCAATGAAGGGTTCTAATTCTATCATGCACCATCAAAGAGTGAACATTGTTGCAAGTTTTTGAGATGTGTACAAAGACCAAATTCATAACTTCATAATACGTGAGATCAATTATTATGTGGGTTCAAACGACATAATGATAGTAGAATTTAGGGTATTAGATGTTGAGTTTCTAAATTATATCTACATCTCACCGATTTTAGAAGGTGGGGTTAATTTTTCCACCTTTGGCAGCCAAAAAAAATAAAAGGCCCGATAATTTCCATTAGAACGGGAATTCTGAAGCCATGATGAAAATCTTCATTTTAACCGCATTTTCTATATATGGAAAATGGAACAAAAGAGCTTCATTTCATTTACTAATAATAACCTCAATACAATAGCAAGTGCTTAGACAAACTCATGCATTAAGCACCACTGTACTTGTGCTAACCCTATGAAGAATAAACATGAATATAAATCAACAAAAGTCAGTGCAAAACTAACAAGAACCAATAAACTGAACACGATAAACATATCATCCACGGGAAGTAAGATGAACAAATTACAAACTGCCAAGAAACACAATAGTAACTCCATTTAGACATAACTTCAGCCCAAAATGTCATGGAAAATCATGCCATCAAGCCTGCCACATTGGAAAAATATTTGAATCAGGCCTATAATCAAAAGGAAATGAAGCCATTATAATATGTGCTTCTATAAAGCACTCGAGTATAGCCTTATACCTTGTTAGCAATATTGTTGGAGAGCCAGTCCAGCCCCTCGTACAGCCCTTCCCCAGAGGTGGCACATGTGCTCTGGATATACCTACAACAGATGAATAGGACCAGTTATTAGTTGTGATTTGGTACCCCACACAAAATATAAACACAGAAAAGAGAGACGATATATAGACAGAGAGATACCAGTGACGTTGCCTGAGGGAGTGAAGACCTAGCTTGTCAGTTATCTCAGCAGCGTTCATGGCATTTGGAAGATCTTGTTTGTTAGCAAATACAAGCAGCACAGCATCCCTCAACTCATCCTACTCATGCATACAAGCAAAAAATAAGTAAATAAAAATTGATAGGCAGAATATAAGCAAAATTAAATAGTTATTGAAAAGATGGTTTATCCCCAAAAAAAAATGATAATGAAAACCTGCATCTCATGCTATCCTTTTTAACTCATGATTAGAGTCCAGAGGATTAAGAATGTGCCTATGCTGATGGTAATTATGTAACTATTGTTGAATTACGTTAATGTGACCTATAACTAAGGGAATTGTTATTTCCAAAGACTTTTTAGTAGTAGAGGCGGATCTCGCATTTGACTCGGACCCACTTACTATTAATGTGAAAGAGACCTCGTCTCCTATCAAAAAGGCTTACGGAAAAACAATAACCTAAATAAATAAAATCAGGTGCATTACACAAGTAACGCAATTATTCATATACATGTTTCAACAATTATCAGTTTCTAGTACTCGATATTATTTTTAAATCTATTTTCCATTTTCTAGTTCTTAAAGAAACATATCAAGTTAAATTCAATGTGGTTATTATGTGTTTCTTTTCATTCCAGACAATGAACTTTGACCAAGGAAAACACTGAAACCACTATTAAGTTTGCAGTTACCTCATTCAACATCCTGTGCAACTCATCCCTAGCCTCAACCACACGATCCCTGTCATTGCTGTCAACCACAAAGATAAGCCCTTGAGTATTCTGAAAGTAGTGTCTCCACAAGGGTCGAATCTGCATATGTACCACACAATAGGTATATAAGATGAAATAATTTCTCAAATCGATCTTCAAAACCGCAAAAAGAGCATTTCCAATCATTCTAATACACATTTGTAACTTGAGATTTCCTATAAAAAGTACTGACATCAATTAATCACAATTCACAAATGACTTTAATAAGCCAAAATGTGATCTGGGAAAATATCAGACTGCACGGTAAACAAGTTTACCACATATAAAGTCAAACTCCAGTAAAAATTAATTTTAATAATAAAAATAACTTATTTTGGACAGCACAAGATAAGACAAGAACTATACTTACATCAGATTAACTAAAAGCCTGAACACCATGAACCATCAATCAAAAGAATGGCTCTGTATATAAGCAATAATGTGTATTGCTTTCTTAAAATTATAAAAAATAAAAAATGAAAAAATTTATCGGAAAACACAGCTTGAGATGTTTATCTTCTGATGACGAGGAATCAAAATTAAGGGCATTCTATTCAGCAAAAAACCATCAAAAGTATATGTTTTCAGTGGGTCATGAAAATGAGGAATCCAACAAGACATGGAGTACCATTTTAACCCCTAGAGCAAGCAACTTGATTGTGTTTTCTGTCCAACCAGATAGCTCCACAATTCTACTAGTGACCCCTTAGTCCTATCATCAAATAAGCTTCCAAAAAACTCGAAATTAATTTATCTGTCATTGGGACACTGGGAAAAGCCTAAAATGCGCTGTCCGGAATTAAACTGAAGTTACTAAAACACACTGTCCGGTTCTAAGATTTAGAAGTGTACACTACGAGGGTTTTGAAAAACTGAGAATTTAAAGATTGTTATCATAATTAAATGCCAAAATCATGTTTTTGCTTGAAAAAAATGCATGTGTCAGACTGGCAGTATATATGTGAAGAACACCCATATGAAGGCATATGAGCATGTATTTATGGACACATTATTGAATTCTTGGCTTCTTGCGATGTCAGTTTCCTATCTCGATAATTTAATATTGTGGACAAGCATTTTTTAAGCCTGACATATGGGCACTCAAATCATTTTGTCACAACATAATCCTATTGAGTGTAAAGTGTAGCAAGGACCTCTGCACCTCAATGACAGTTTTAAAATTTCTTTTCTTGAATATAGAATGTTGTGTACCTTGTCTTGACCACCAACGTCCCAAACGGTGAAGCTGATGTTCTTGTATTCCACAGTTTCCACATTAAACCCTGAGCAAATATACATATGAGTTCCGATGTTCAATTTGCCAAACTAAAATAAGAAATGTGGTCCATATATACTAAATACTGGTAGTGGTAGTGTTGAATTGGGTGGAATTGAAAAGAGAAGCATAAGGAGAAAATAAATGTTTAGTCAAAATGATGAAACTAAAGTAACTTCTACTTCCTTGTGTCAGAATGTCAATTTTGTTCTCCAACTACTTCTTTAGCAGTAGAATTTGGACATTAATGTTGCTCATTGTATCATTGTAAGTGCTACCTAACGAGAAGGTTAACATGTGTTCATCCACAATCCCGCAAACAGAGAAGGCCTACTTGCATCCACATTCAATTATACCACATTTTTTAGTTCTTCGTTTCTTTGCATTTCATGTGTGACTATGCCTGTGGTTTTGTGAAGAAAAAGGAGTTTCTTTCTCTCCCCAGGGGATGGGGGTGCAACAGCTCTTTGAGCTTACATGTTTTTCGGTGAATTTGCAGGATAAGTTGGAAAGGCAACTATGATAAGGAATAAGTGTAAAGACTAAATGATCCAAAATAAATCACAAATAGGAAAAAAAAACAAAAAAGACGAACAGGAAAAAAAAAACATCCATACCAATTGTAGGAATGGTGGTAACAATCTCTCCCAGTTTGAGCTTGTACAATATGGTGGTCTTACCAGCAGCATCAAGACCCACCATAAGTATACGCATCTCCTTCTTCGCAAACAGCCGACTAAAGAGCTTGGTGAACGACAAACCCATTTTTCCTAATGTCTGTTTGAGCCAGTAATATAAGTCAGACCCATAATTTAAACTGAATAACATTATTTATTTTTCATACATAAACATTCAGTCAAATTTTCGTAAATTCGAAAATAAAATAAAATAAAATGAAGAACCTAAACTAAATTATGCAATCGAAATATTGAATTAACAAAAAATGTTGTATAAGTTTATTATTTTATAAATACTGTTGCATAATCATAATTATACCTAAAAAATTGACACAAACAAATCAACTCTCCTTCAGGAAACATAATAAGTATAAACACAAGCACTATATATATATATATATATATAAGCATCATCCTATGAAATGCAGATATCAATTGAATTTAAAAATGAGAAAATAACATTTCCACATATCAAATCCAAATCTAAGCACAGAATCAACGGCTTCAAACAAAAAGCTAAATCAGAGAATCCATATCTAGCACAGAAAAACAAAACATCAACAGCTGAAACAGAAATCTTACAACCAAATTGCTAATCAGATTAATCACCTATTCATCTTAATAACGAAATCAACAAATGAAAAAACGGAAACGGATCTGAATCCAGATAAGCAAAGCAAATAACGAGTCAGATCCAAACCCAAATACAGATCTAGAAACAACTAATTACAGAAAAACAGATATATGAATACAAAATGTGCAGAAATTGAATGGAAATCATAAATTCTTACTTGATGATCAACAGATAATTTGGACGAAGAGAGGGAGAGAAAGGGGCAGATCTTTTGAGACTGCCCTTACAATACCAAGTTCCAAGGTGACGAAGAATATGAATCCGTTATTTATATACCAAGTCCTGCGGTCCAAACTAAAGAGTCCCGTCGCATTTGACATCCGAATTTAAATACTAATTCGAGCATTATTAAGATTTAAGGGTAACATGATTTTGAGGATTTTATTACTATTAATTTTAATTATCATATTTTTTTTTTGTTAATACGACGTTTAAAATATAATTATACATATTAAATTTTTTATTAATTCTAATGTTAAGTAACTAATGTTAGTTTAAAATTTTATTACTATTCATATACTAAGTAATTAATCTTCCTTCTCTTTCTCAATTACTCTATTTTTTTAGGGGCAAAGTAGAAAATGATTAATTTTTTCTCTTAAATATATGTAAAACGTCTTATATTTGGAAAAAAATAATTCTTCTAAAATAATTTATATAGTGGAAAGGAGGTACTAATTATAATAATGTTATTTAAACTATTTTGTCATATTATTATTAAATAAGTTTTCTGAAAATCAATGTTTGAGTTTTGGAACTTGTTAACATAGAAGTTTGAATGATTCAAATGTATTTTTTTTTTGAAGGGCATGTCTCATGCTTGGTTAATGACGAAGCCAAGTTCAAATTTATTTTAATTATAAAGTTATAAATAATTGAGGCACCGCTCTCGATTAAATTTTGTGAACAATTTTATATTTTTCAGATTGTATATATAGAACAAGTTACTTCTTTTATTAAAAATTAGAGATATATTTACTTTTTTAGTACGATCTAGAATTAGATATACATTTATATTTCTAGCTATAAATTTTGTCTCAAAATAAGTTTTCTATTTCTTCTAAAATTCACAAAATTCAAAATTGGTGTGTGTTCATCTTAATTTGAAACAATAAATTATGCTATTAAATATCAATAATATTTTATTAAATATTTTGCAATTCAAATTATATTGGTTAAAGTAAAAAAAATCATATTGATGTTTTAAAATTACAAATTTACTGAATAGAGTAAAAAAGGAACCTTTTTGGAAAGGCAGGGGTAATTTTATTTATTTTTTTTATAAAAAAACTTTCATTATAAAATATAAAAAAAATATTCACATTTTTAGGATGAGGAAATATATAACTCTTGTTTATTTTGAATTTTTCTTCACTCTTAAGAGGGTATTTTTTTTGCCACTGTTATTTTGAAAATAAATGTTTAAATATCCTTAAAAAATAAATAAATAGATTCGGCCCATGATATTAGGGATTGTTATAATTAATTATTTGATATATTATTTGATATTATTATAAATTTATAAGCATTTTAGATATTATAAACAATATTTATTGTCGCATGGTTTCATGCATGCAATAATTCATGTCATCATGTGTGATGTTCCCTTCCCCATGCACGCATGTCCCAAAATAATATCCCCCTTCTAAAAGTTGAAATTTTTCTAGAAATGTTTGCTTATAATTAATTAGACGCTCAAATTATTACCCTACCTGTTTCCATGTCTTTTTCTTATGGTTTTTCTTTCCTAGTGACAATTACTTGCCACCAAACACCATTTATGTTCTTCGCATAACAAAAAATATAAAAAAATAAAATACTCATTCCGTTCGAAAATTAGAGATACATATATAAAACGAAGATTTTTAAGAATAATTTTATGTTGGTTAAAAATTCAGGTGTGGTGGGTTGATATTGAAAAAATATTAACAAATTAAAAAGATTATGTCACTTATAGTCTTATAATAGAAATGTATATATCTTTAATTTTATAACAGATAAAAAAAGAAAATATATTTTTAATTCTGAAACAGAGATAGTATATAAATTACATGACAAATTACAAATATTAAATACTGATCATTCCTTAGCCTCTCTTTCTCTCTCTCTCTCTTTTCTTTCCCTACAAGTTTATTCTTACTCCAACCTCTTGGAATATTGGTACAATCCTCATCAACCATGCTAATCATACATATACATGGCTTAATTAATTCATGCTTGGGAGCTAGTATTTAATTTGACATGTGTATATATATATATATATATATATATATATATAGGGAAAGAAATTAAATTTCATGTTATTTCATTTAATTTTTTCTCCGACCGGAAATCGCCATTTTCTAGCTCAGGTAAATCCAATTCTACGTCGTTGATCTTGGCGGCCTTGTTTTTAGGGCTTATCGTCTCCTTATTTTTGCCCCATAGAACAGCATAGAGTCCCATAACTATCAAAATAGACCCTGCAACACTGCATTTACGTGTAACATAATTATATGTCACCTTTTTTTTTTGGGTACCATAAAATCAAGCTTAATTAATTAAATTTTTACACAATGTGTGTGTGTGTGTGTGTGTATATATATATATATATATATATAGTAAGAATTGAGGAATTAATTAATTAGGGCATGAACTTACGTGCCGACATATAATTGTTCTTGAAGCAAAGCCCAGCTGAGAATTGCAACAATAACCAGCAACAAGGGGCTGAAGACGGAGACGTAGAGAGGTCCTTTTCTTTCTATGCACCACGACATAAGGCAATAAGCTAGTGCTGTACACACAATTCCCTAACAAAAATAAAAATAAATCACATATAGTTTCATTTTAATTTCTTGTTTATATTGTTCTTTTCTAAGAACTAGTACTAGTACTGAATATGACTCATTGAGCAAATGAAATGAATTATGTGTCAGCAGCAGATATACTCGACTATTGGCCGTTTTAGTACAACAGTTTATGTACAAGGTACAATATTATATATTGATATCGCCAGTATTTTAGTACGTACCTTCCCGTTTTTGACGAAGTTTAATACAATAATATATGTACAAGGTACAAAGATTGATGATATTGTTATCTGAGTACCTTCAATTTTATGGTAAATTAGTTAAAATCTTACGGCATAAATACTAGAGACAGCTCTGATGCCAATCGACAATGACCATGCCGATACGTCGTGGTCTACCCCTAATCCGATAATCACACACTGGAAACTGGCCATTAAGCACATTAAAGCCGAGCTTGAGTATGGAGCTGGATACAAATTACTCATTCTCGCCTGAAATTAATCATAATGAGATGGAATTTTTTTAAAACAAAAATGGTAAAAATTCTTAATTTAAAATCTATATGAAAAATGTACGCGTATAATTGAGGAGTAGAGGTGATAATAATTACTTGGATAATGAACCATACTGCCCAAGAAATAGGACTAGCTATGAGTAGAAAAGGGCCTAACATGAAGTTTCCATGGTTACTTTGATTTGTAGGTGCAGAATTTTGTGCAATATAACTCCACTGAATTCTTGATTTGCCTATGGGAACCACGGATCCATGGTAAAATGACAGTAACATTGCACCACCAACACAGACTACTGTTCCCAGTAATTTGGCTTGCCCTGCCCTAGTGTTGATTCCAATGCTTTCTAACCTAACAAAAGTTAAAAAAAAAAAAGGAAAATAAAAATAAAAATTAGAGTTAAAATCATTTGATAATAATTTCATATACTTCAGGCTCCGTCTGGAACTTGAAAAATACGAAATAATGAATAAAAATGCTCTAATAAAGATTTAGATTTCATCTTTTTATTATTTTACTTTCTTTTCTCTCGAGTTTTCTAAGTTTTAAACAGAGAGAAAATAGAAGAAGAAATTACCGGAAAGGGACAGCCATGAGAAAAGTTACTGCTGGGAGTAAATTTGTCAATGCGCATGCGACCGTTGGAGTGGAGTTTTTTAACCCAACAAAGTAAGTAATCTGGTTTAGTGTTATCCTGCACCAATATTCAATCAAATTACTTTAATTAAATATATAATTTGGCACAAAAAATGAAGGATAAATATTTAATTGAGAGCCAAAATATATCTTCTTAATTAAAATGTAATTAATTTGATCGAGACATTGAGTTCTTACCCGAATACGGAAGATAAGAAAATCTGGAAGAAAATTGGCAGTGTCATTTTAGGCCTTGTCTTCCTGCATAGTTAAAGCATGAGAGATTAAATTATTTAAATGATTATTATTTAATAATTTATCGTTTATATATACTACAGTTTTAAAGTGATTTTCTTTTTCTTGATTTATGAGTTGGCTAAATTATCATAATGCAGTAATTACTTTTCATCAGCAGGGTGAACTTTTTTGGCATTATTCTGTATCACATTAATTAATAGAGAATCATTTTCATGAGAAAATGCAAAATTAATGTTATAACACATATACATATATATACGAATTTGGCTCTCTTTCGTTACACATTTCTTTCGATTCATCTGATACATCAATTATTTTATCTTAATAATTTTGTTAGTAATGATCAAAATATATTAATAGATACTTGATGATATTAAGATCAATCTTAAAAAAAAAATAGAATTATAAAAAATATTTTCACCGTTGAAAAAATAATAATTTAACGGTGAAAAATCCGACATTTTTTCACCGTTAAAAGTATAAAAGATTTTTCACCATTGAAAACAAAATAATTTAACGGTGAAAAATCTTTTAGACTTTTAACGGTGAAAAAATGTCGGATTTTTTTTTTAGGATTGATCTTAATATTATAAACTATCTATTAACATATTTGGATCATTACTAATCAAATTATTATGATGCAATAATTGATGAAATAGAGTGAAATGGAGACTCTCCATTTCAAAGATCCTATTCCAGGAAAATAATCCATTTATAGAAACCATAATAGCTACATACACTGCAGCCATTTATTGAATTCGTTTCTTTTTTACTTTTAGAAATTATCTTTTCTTGAGTTACTCAAATGGTTTTTTTTCCCTCTTGTTTACCTCTTTGGGAATGAGGACACCTAAATTTAATTAGTGCAAAAAACAAATATGTCGAAAAAATGATACATCAATCTATTATATATATATATATCACTATATATATAATTACAAGATTAAGAAATAATTAAATTAAGCAATTAGGCTAAATAAAATGACACTACAACAATTCGAGCTTTGAAACAAATGCATATAAACCAGCTCCATCACAAGAATATGACAATATTAGACTAAATAAGGATGATAAACATGTGATTTTTTTAGCTATATTAAACGAACTCGGCTGTAGTGTCTGGTTGGATAAGATATTTTAAAAAGTCTGAAACGGATACTTCTTAATTTTGTCAATTTTTTATATTAAAATGAAGTGTATGATATTTATACCTTTATTCGAGTATGAATGTTAGATGCAAATACTTTAAAGTAAAGTGAAAAGTTGGTATAACATAGTGTTTCAAAACATATATAGCCAACATATATATGAAGTTTTCTTTTTCTTCTGTCTGCTGCATTTCTATGGACTATCGACATAATATACATTTGTTGTGTAGTTAATTACACGCATTAACTTACTGAAAGAACAAGCTAGTTAAATAATTATGAAGTTTCCATTTCTTGTTGATATAATTAATTTTAATCATTAAGTTTAATATAAAAAGAAGTAGCCAATAAAAAAAATAACTATGATAATACATTACCAAAAAAATAGAAAAGAGAAACGTAGATCGATCCATCATAAATAAACATTGTTTTCTTTTTCTGCTATATATATATATATATACTAGTATTGCCTGTAGTGTCCCCGACACTATGAATAAAGGAACGAAGGGTTAGATTTATCTGAAACTTTGGACGGTCCGAATGATTTAATAGGTTGAGCGAAAAAATTTTTAAATTCAAAATCATTTGTGTTTTGTATAGTTATATATACACACATATACATACATAAAACCCTCTAATAATTGATATTCTTATATTTATTTATCTTTACTATTTTTATTTCTTCAAAGAGCTATAACTTTGTAAAATGATACCTAGACAATCTTCTATATATAGTGTAATAGAATATAAAAATAAAATATTATTTTTGCCAATAATAAATATATAACTTAAAATTTATAATCATAAGAGGGTCAAATTAACGTATGTACAACTTTGTTAGTCTAGCACATGCAAATATTTGCTTTAATTTTCAAACTGATAGAACTAAATTTTCAGAACTAATTAATTAAGAAAAATCTAAGAAAAGAAGCTACCTCGATATAAAATGGTGCCAAATAAAATGAAAGAAATTAAGTTGAATTACTTCATCAGCAGTTGGAAGACCTATCTATATACGTAAAAGTTTTACCTAGTTAATTTGCTTAGGTTTTCTATATATTACTCTATCCATAAAGAATGTGAGACCTATAGATGATTATGAACTCCTCCTAACTTTTACAAAGAACATCCATAAAGAGAAACTTTTCTAACTAAATGCACCCAATATTAAATCACAACATAACTACAGAAATGTACAAAACAAAATATTGAACTTATAAACATGCGAGATATATATATATATATATATATATATATCGAAAAGTATGACTGTGTTGACAACGGCTCATGAAAATGACGTAGTTTTATTTGATGAAATGGTGAAATGACAAAAGTGCCGTCATTAGTGAAATAACAAAACTACCCTTAAGTTAATGCATGCTTGGTTGTCACAACTATTATATATACACACACATTTATAAGCGGTACCTCTCCATGAAGTAAGCAAAGGGGGTGATAGCAACAGTAGCAAAGATTTGCCGGTAAGCGACATAGATGAAAGGGTTCATGCCGGAGTCCATGGCAAGCTTGGATATAATGTTCATACAAGCATAGGCCACTTGTACAAGAACCATGGCCAATAAAGGCAAAGAACCACCAGCTGCCATTAATTATATGTATAGATATATACTAAAAGGATGATCAGGAGGAGGAGAATTCTCTCTCTTCTCTCTCTATATATAAGTGTATATATATAGAGAGAGAGACAAAGAGAAAGAAGTGGAGAAGAGAATAAGAGAGGGGGAGGGTATTTATAGATGATGGTGGAGCTTAACAGAAAGATCAAAAAAAGCAAAAATAATAAATAAAGAAAAGAGAAAACGGCTCAAGATTTCTTGTACCAATTGAGTTCTCATTTATGCATGGAATGAAAGCTTAGGTAGTACTACTTAGAAAAGCTACTTTTTCAGTTAAGGAAAATGTTTTGGCACCCAAGTATTTTGCCAGCTTTGGCTCCTTTCCAAATTATTTTGTAACAACCAAATTCCATGTTGCCATGTAATATGGTGGGGCCCAGTTGATGTGCTGGATCCAATTTAATTGGTGGTTCCACCGGATTAATTAAAACCATTTGAAACTATACACTTTAAATGCCAAGAATTTAGAATTGTAGAAACTACATATAAATTAGCAAAAGAAAAAAGAGAATAAAAGGGGAAAAGAAAGAAGTCAAGAAGTGAATTAAGAAATTAAAGTTTGATCCATCAGTATTCTCTAACCCGTACTTGTATACAATACTTGATACACTACGGTTGCGTTTGCTTCGCTTCAAATTAATATAATAATTCTGCAATACAATAAGTTATTACATTTATTTGACACATTTTTCATTTAGTTCATTTATTACATATATTAGTCTATTTCGGAGGTAATGTTATTACATCAATTTTTGACTTTTTCATTACATTTTCCATTTGATGTATTATCTCATTGCATTATATAATGCAATAGGTCATAAAAGACAAAACAATAATGATTACAACTAATTTGATATTTTTACTTACAATTTATTTTATTCATTACATACAATTATGTAATTTAATGAACTAAACATAAATTTTAATATAATGTAATAACATTACAATTACTACACAAAAATTAAACTATTGTCGTTACATTACAACTCTATTATATTACGTACGTAAACTATTGCATTACATCAAATGTCTAGATGGCGAACCAAACCCCACCTATGTTCAATATTTACTCATGAAATAATAAATTGTTAATTAATTAAGTAATTGTAATATGATAATGACATTTGAAGACAAACTTAAAGATATTATATCATTTTTTTAAAGGTACTAAAGTAAGTCTATAGGAGGTGAATAGATCTTTTTCAAACTTTGATTCAATTGATTACTAAGATAAATTGTAGCAGTTTCTCATTTATCACTTGATCTTGTTGAGAACTTTTTGGATACACTTAAAGTGAGAGCTTAACTTAGATGAATTGGCAAAATGTTAATTATTCTCATTTCTGTTGGTCTCTCTTTACATAGCTCTAATTTAAATCTTGACCATTTGTGTAAGACCCCGAATTTATGAAATAAAAATTTATTATTTTCTTTATGATTATTTTTCTAAATAGTGAAGTGCTTAATTGTTATAAATGATAGTTAAGGGTGTTATATGCAAATTATCTGATAAATAGTATGTCGGGGAATATTCCTTTTGTCGAGAAATATTCTTTTTGTCGGGGAATATTATATTCGGTACCGTACGACGGCGCCGAAATGGCAATATTGTCAATGATAGTGGGCTCCACAACGGGTTAACTGTCGGATATAGAAAGTGATAGAAATTGGCGGCAAAACTTTAACCGATAACTGTTAAAATACCCGGTGATAAAAAGAACAGTAAAACGCGTTATTCCACAGTAGCACACGGTATTCCACAGTAGCTCACGATGTTGCACAGTGTTTTATATTATTGATTCAATAATTGATAAAGTAGCAATTGCATAGTATCTTGATTCAATAATTGTTAATTAGCATCTGCATAATATATTTTACTATTTGTCACGACACTGTAACTTATATCATTTGATAGGATATTTTAGCATTATCGACAATGTCTAGAAATTCTGTCAAGGAAAGGGGTTATTTAATTGCGCGCCATTTTTTATGGAAGGCCCCCTCTTTCCTGGGAATAATCTGGTTGTCAGTATTGCGAGTATATGCTATCTGTGATATTAATACATTTAACACAATAATACAGAAAAATAGATTTATTGTGATAATGGAGTTATTTTTTATGGTTTTATCTTTTGATAATGGATTAATTTTTGAATAAAATGGATGGATGATATTAATGGAAGAAAAAAATGGATGGATGATATTAATGGAAGAAAAAATGGATGGATGATATTAATGGAAGAAAAAATGGATGGATGATATTAATGGAAGAAAAAATGGATGGATGATATTAATGGAAGAAAAAATGGATGGATGATATTAAAAGAATATGGGGAAAAGACCAAAATGCCCTCACCTTGATTTTCCTATAAATAGGGAGAGTTTGCTTAAGAAATTTTCACACCTTCATTGCTTATACTTCCTCTCTCTCTAAATTTCTGAAGTTCTCTTAGTGTGCTAGGCTATTGTGAGTATTTGTGAGAATACTAGTATTATCCGAAGTTAGTAAACTTCATAGAAAGTAACATCCAATTAACGAAGGTAGGGAATATCATTTCTTTCATACTCATATATAATATCATTTGCTTTCATGTTCGTAAGTGATTATTATACTCATAAAGGTTGTTATTCATTCTGTATTAATTTGTGGGGATAACCTGGCCGTGCGGTATGACGCATGCCTGGTGAATATCCGTTTGTATTCATTCATTATTATTCTATGGGAATAAACCTGTAAGTACGAGTGTCGTACCTGGTGAATACCCTTCTGTATTCATTCCTTATTAATCTATGGGTATAACCTGTCCGTGCGGATTGACGCATGCCTGGTGAATAACCCTTTGTATTCGTTACTTATTAATCTGTTGTGAAAATAATCTGTCTACGCGAATTATCGCATGACGGGTGAAAATCCATTTGCAGTTTCATATATTCTGTTATACTCGTATAACGTATCATTTCTTTTGTACTCTTTAAGGGATATCTTTTCTTTCACATTTCTCCATTTAAGATAAGAAATTTTTGTTTGTTTTCAAAACCTTATTTTTAAATGGAGAAAATCCCTGAAAATTAGTAGAATATCTTTAATAATTTGTGCTTCATCTAATATCTTCTCACTTGAATCTTTCTATTTCATTTTATACGTTATAGTTGAAGCATGAAACAATTTCTTGAATATCACTCTTGAATTTGACTCCACAATTTGGTTATCGTGTTGGCAATTTGGTCAATCTTCAATATTGATTAAATTATAAGTTTTTCTTATCCTTAATCTCACTGTATCATTGTCATCATCCTCATCCTCATACTTAAATTGTGGTGATAGTTCTCTTTGGCCCGTAGTGCAAAGATGAACTGGCGTGACATGATTTTGACCAAACTGTGTATTGGTATTATCATGACTTTTGGTGTTACAAACAAAGGCGTATGGTGAAAGTTCTCTTTGGCCATAGTGCAAAGATGAACTGGCGTTTGGCATGATCATGACCGGTGATGTTATAAATAAATATCTTTGGCACGTAGTGCAAAGAGAGGCTGTTGAATATAAACTGTTGATTTGGATGTTCATAAACAGGAATTGTTGATTGGTGTTACAGGGATAAAATATTGGTGGTGATCCTTTAATTTATAGAAGATGGTAGATATTATAATCTACTTGACTCTTCTAATGGATTGTTGGTTCCGCTGCAATTGTTGTTGTTGAACAATTAAAATATCTTTAAATCTCTGATTTAATTCTGTTGAAGACTAAAGATAAATTTTATTCTTCATTATCTTAGTCATGATATTTCTTACTGGGCTATTTGAGCTCACCCTTTTCAGTTTTGTTCCATTGTTCTTCTCAGGAAAGAAAAATGTAGCTGGGACTAGCCGGGGAGTGGAGTGATGGTCCGAGTTAGTGGTTGTCCTTATCAAGTTATGGCATAGTTTAATAATGATTGTACTGGAGACTTAAAACATGTGTTGCCGTCTTTTTACGGCATTGTAATAATTTGGGTTTGGATACTGTGGTACTATACGGTACGATATTTGTATGGAAGTCACAGTATGTGTGTGGTCGTATTTTGCACGACAAATATTAGTTGTAAATGGGAAAATTCGTATTTGTATTTGTATTTTGTAGAATGTTATTGGCGACTCAAAATGGGTTGTGTGGACCTATTTTGGGGGCGTCACAGTTGGTATCAGAGCTTAGGGATATGATCTCTGGTAGAGATCTGGGATTAGAACTAGGAGGGGAGAGACGAGTAAAATCCTTTGCTAGTGTGTCCTACCTAAGCTATATTTTTTGGTTATTTAAGTAATTGGTTTGGTTATAGGGACAATATGTGGCATGTCTATTTTTTTAAACTAATCTTTGTTTTGTGATCACATTTCAGAATGGCATCTGAAAACCAAGAGATTCACTATGAGACTATTGTGGCTGAAAACCAGGAAGCCACAAATAATACGGGTGCAAACTCAGAACACCATGATGCTAATCATGATGCTAACAACCGGATGAATGATGAATTTTTTAGGAACTTCATGAAATACATGCAGAACCAGGCGAGAAGAGCTCCTGTCTACAATACTGGCAGAAACGCTGATAATGTACGGATGGTCACTGCCAAGCAGTTCAAAGAATTGGGACCACCTGAATTTTTCGGCAAGCCAGATCCACTCAAGGCAGAATCGTGGCTTACACAATTAACGAAGATATTTGATGTACTGCGTTGCACGGACGACCAAAAGGTTCCTTTTGCCACCTTCATGTTGCGAGGAGAAGCAGATCATTGGTGGGAATCTGTGAAACGTACCCATCGCTCGGCACTCGAGATGTCTTGGGTCCAGTTCCAGGAATTATTTAATGAGAAGTATTTCCCGGAAAGTATTCGTCATATGAAGGAGGTAGAATTCATCAAACTGGAACAAAACAATATGACGGTGTCACAGTACGAAGCCAAGTTCGCCGAGCTGTCGCGTTTTGCATCCCATTTGGTGGATACTGAAAAACGAATGACACGAATGTTCCTACGAGGTTTGAAACCAGAGATTCGCCAATATCTCGTTTCTCATAAAATTTGTATATACGCAGATGCTGTGGATAGGGCTCAAGTAGTGGAGCAGGAAAGAGGACTACTACAACCAGGAAGCAACATCCAACCACGAGAGCAAAATCACGGTAATAATCGTAATGGTGGCAGCAATTATCGGAATAATGATAATCAGCGAGGAGGGAATCACAACACCGGAAATGGTAACCACTTTGGTGGTAATCCCGGCCCGGATAACAGAAAGAGTGAGTCAAGTGGCAACAATTCTAAGAAGAGGAGATTCAACAACAACCAGGGAAAGGCACCAACGTCAGCACCAGCACCAGTACCAGTTTCGAAGGAAGGAGAACGACCACCTGTTAGATGTTTCAGGTGTGGGAAGGAAGGACACATCAGTCCAAATTGTACACAATCGCCATCCCAAGTATGTTATAATTGTGGAAAGGAAGGCCATATAGCTCGCTTTTGTCATGCAGCGAAGTCAAGTCCAGCTGCGATGATGACACCGAAGGCGGTCACGGACAAGTCAAAGTCTGTGGTCCAGGGGAGAGCTTTTGTTGTTACGTCACAAAAAGCGCAGAATTCGAACGAGGTTATAACGGGTAAACTACTTATTAACTCTTATGAAGTCTATGCCTTATTAGATACTGGTTCTACCCATTCTTTTATTTCACCAACATGTGCTCAACGCCTGAATTTGACTCCTGAAAAATTAGATTTTGACTTATCTGTCGAAACACCATTAGCGCAAACATTCGTTACATCTACGGTCTATAAATCTTGCTTTGTTCAAATCGGCACCCTCACATTACCTGTTGATCTTATTTCCTTGAACATGCATGAATTTGATGTGATATTAGGAATTGATTGGTTAACTGTTCATCATGCTAAAATTGATTGCTTTCGTAAGGTTATTAGTTTTCATATTCCTAATCAACCTATTATGCGAATTCAAGCAACCAAACCATTGAAATCAATAACCATCATTTCTAGTCACAAAGCCATTCGTTTATTGAAAAACGGATGTCAAGCCTTCTTAGCCCATGTAACGGATTTAAATAAAAGTACGTCAGATTTGAAAAATATTTCTGTTGTTAATGAGTTCCCTGACGTATTTCCCGAAGAACTTCCTGGCCTACCCCCAGACCGTGAAATTGAATTTTGTATCGACCTTGAACCCGGTACGAAACCTATTTCCAAAACCCCATATCGAATGGCCCCTATTGAACTTCAAGAGTTAAAGGTCCAACTACAGGAGTTGTTAGACAGCGGTTTCATACGTCCGAGTACATCGCCTTGGGGTGCTCCTGTTTTATTCGTAAAGAAGAAAGACGGGAGTATGAGACTTTGCATTGACTATCGGGAGTTAAACCATGTCACCATCAAAAATAGGTACCCGTTACCTCGCATTGATGACCTGTTTGACCAGTTACAAGGTGCTCAATTCTTTTCAAAGATCGATCTTCGTTCTGGATATCATCAGTTGAAAGTTAAAGCTGATGACATTCCAAAGACTGCCTTTAGAACTCGGTACGGGCATTATGAATTTCTGGGTCTAGCTGGTTATTATCGGAGATTCGTAGAAGGATTTTCTCGAATAGCCGTTCCATTAACTCAACTGACTCGGAAAAGCACAACATTCAAATGGAGCGAAGAATGCGAGAAGAGTTTTCAAGAACTCAAAAGAAGGCTCATTTCAGCACCTGTATTGGCAATACCTTTAGGATCGGAAGGATTTGTCATCTACAGCGACGCTTCAAACAAAGGACTAGGTTGTGTTCTCATGCAACATGGGAAGGTTATAGCCTATGCGTCTCGGCAACTCAAGGAATATGAGAGGAATTATCCTACTCATGATCTAGAGTTGGCAGCAGCAGTTGTTTTCGCGTTGAAGATTTGGAGACATTACTTGTATGGGGAGAAAGTGGAGATCTATACAGACCACAAAAGTCTCAAATATTTCTTCACCCAGAAGGAACTCAACATGCGACAACGACGTTGGCTCGAGCTGTTGAAAGATTACGACCATACCATCCAATACCATCCTGGAAAGGCGAACGTAGTAGCTGACGCATTGAGTAGAAGATCATATGCAAGCACGAGTGCGTTACTGACATCGCAAAGGCTCATCTTGGATGATTTACAAAGGATGGAGATAGAGTTAAAGGCTCCAGGAACCCACGTGAAGGTCGCACATATACAGGTAGAACCGGCTTTAATCGACAAAATTAAAGCTGCTCAAGTTACAGACCTAGAGTTGATGAATATGAAAAAGAAGGTACAAGAAGGTGCTATTCCAGAAGCAAGAGTCGACGAAGAAGGAATATTGCGAATCAACTCTAGACTGTGTGTTCCTAACGACCCTGAATTGAAATACAAAATCATGATGGAGGCGCACAACACACCGTTTGCAATCCACCCTGGAAGTACCAAAATGTATCGTGATCTTCGACACACATTTTGGTGGAACAATATGAAGAGAGAAATTGCAGAGTTTATCGCAAGATGTTTAACTTGTCAACGTGTCAAGGCGGAGCATCAAGTACCAAGGGGTCCATTGCAACCACTTGAGATTCCAGAATGGAAGTGGGAACACATCAACATGGATTTTGTGACAGGTCTTCCCAAAGTTTCTCAAGGCTTAGACGCAATTTGGGTCATTATAGATAGATTGACCAAGTCTGCTCATTTCTTGCCTATACGAGAAAACTATTCACTCGAGCGTCTTGCTAATTTGTATATTAGCGAGATTATGAGATTGCATGGCATGCCAGTATCCATAGTTTCTGATCGAGATCCTAGATTCACTTCACGATTTTGGGTCAGCTTGCAAAAAGCTATGGGCACTGAATTACGATTCAGTTCTGCATACCATCCCCAGACAGACGGACAATCGGAAAGGACTATTCAAACCCTCGAAGATCTATTAAGACTCTGCGTACTAGACTTCAAAGGAAGTTGGGACAAATACTTGCCATTGGTGGAATTCTCTTACAACAACAGTTATCAAGCAAGTATAGGCATGGCTCCCTTCGAGGCGTTGTATGGACGAAGGTGTCGATCTCCAGCATGTTGGGATGAAGTAGGTGAGGCAAAATTGTTGGGTCCCGAGTTGATACGTATGACTACGGAAAAGATCCAAATGATCCGACAACGTATACAAACAGCTCAAGATCGACAAAAGAGTTATGCTGATCTTCATCGAAGAGACGAGGAATTCAATGTCGGAGATCATGTATTTTTACGTGTTGCTCCGTGGAAAGGAGTTACGCGATTCGGAAAGAGAGGAAAGCTTAACCCTCGATTTATCGGCCCATTTGAAATCCTCGATCGAGTAGGAACTGTGGCCTACAGACTCGCTTTACCGCCAAGCATGTCTCGTGTTCATAATGTTTTTCACATATCCATGCTGCGTAAATATGTGAAAGATCCAAACCACATTATTGAGTTAGAACCAGACGAGATAGCAGAGGATTTGACGTACGAAGAGATACCTGTCAAGGTCTTGGATAAGAAGGAGCAGATTCTACGCTCAAAGGTTATACCTCAAGTTAAAGTTTTATGGAGAAACCATGATGTTGAGGAAATGACCTGGGAGTTAGAATCCGAGATGAGAGCAAAGTATCCTCACCTTTTCGAATTGCCAGGTACGTACGTCAATTTCGAGGACGAAATTTCATAAGGAGGGGAGATTGTAAGACCCCGAATTTATGAAATAAAAATTTATTATTTTCTTTATGATTAATTTTCTAAATAGTGAAGTGCTTAATTGTTATAAATGATAGTTAAGGGTGTTATATGCAAATTATCTGATAAATAGTATGTCGGGGAATATTCCTTTTGTCGAGAAATATTCTTTTTGTCGGGGAATATTATATTCGGTACCGTACGACGGCGCCGAAATGGCAATATTGTCAATGATAGTGGGCCCCACAACGGGTTAACTGTCGGATATAGAAAGTGATAGAAATTGGCGGCAAAACTTTAACCGATAACTGTTAAAATACCCGGTGATAAAAAGAACAGTAAAACGCGTTATTCCACAGTAGCACACGGTATTCCACAGTAGCTCACGATGTTGCACAGTGTTTTATATTATTGATTCAATAATTGATAAAGTAGCAATTGCATAGTATCTTGATTCAATAATTGTTAATTAGCATCTGCATAATATATTTTACTATTTGTCACGACACTGTAACTTATATCATTTGATAGGATATTTTAGCATTATCGACAATGTCTAGAAATTCTGTCAAGGAAAGGGGTTATTTAATTGCGCGCCATTTTTTATGGAAGGCCCCCTCTTTCCTGGGAATAATCTGGTTGTCAGTATTGCGAGTATATGCTATCTGTGATATTAATACATTTAACACAATAATACAGAAAAATAGATTTATTGTGATAATGGAGTTATTTTTTATGGTTTTATCTTTTGATAATGGATTAATTTTTGAATAAAATGGATGGATGATATTAATGGAAGAAAAAAATGGATGGATGATATTAATGGAAGAAAAAATGGATGGATGATATTAATGGAAGAAAAAATGGATGGATGATATTAATGAAAGAAAAAATGGATGGATGATATTAATGGAAGAAAAAATGGATGGATGATATTAAAAGAATATGGGGAAAAGACCAAAATGCCCTCACCTTGATTTTCCTATAAATAGGGAGAGTTTGCTTAAGAAATTTTCACACCTTCATTGCTTATACTTCCTCTCTCTCTAAATTTCTGAAGTTCTCTTAGTGTGCTAGGCTATTGTGAGTATTTGTGAGAATACTAGTATTATCCGAAGTTAGTAAACTTCATAGAAAGTAACATCCAATTAACGAAGGTAGGGAATATCATTTCTTTCATACTCATATATAATATCATTTGCTTTCATGTTCGTAAGTGATATTATACTCATAAAGGTTGTTATTCATTCTGTATTAATTTGTGGGGATAACCTGGCCGTGCGGTATGACGCATGCCTGGTGAATATCCTTTTGTATTCATTCATTATTATTCTATGGGAATAACCTGTAAGTACGAGTGTCGTACCTGGTGAATACCCTTCTGTATTCATTCCTTATTAATCTATGGGTATAACCTGTCCGTGCGGATTGACGCATGCCTGGTGAATAACCCTTTGTATTCGTTACTTATTAATCTGTTGTGAAAATAATCTGTCTACGCGAATTATCGCATGACGGGTGAAAATCCATTTGCAGTTTCATATATTCTGTTATACTCGTATAACGTATCATTTCTTTTGTACTCTTTAAGGGATATCTTTTCTTTCACATTTCTCCATTTAAGATAAGAAATTTTTGTTTGTTTTCAAAACCTTATTTTTAAATGGAGAAAATCCCTGAAAATTAGTAGAATATCTTTAATAATTTGTGCTTCATCTAATATCTTCTCACTTGAATCTTTCTATTTCATTTTATACGTTATAGTTGAAGCATGAAACAATTTCTTGAATATCACTCTTGAATTTGACTCCACAATTTGGTTATCGTGTTGGCAATTTGGTCAATCTTCAATATTGATTAAATTATAAGTTTTTCTTATCCTTAATCTCACTGTATCATTGTCATCATCCTCATCCTCATACTTAAATTGTGGTGATAGTTCTCTTTGGCCCGTAGTGCAAAGATGAACTGGCGTGACATGATTTTGACCAAACTGTGTATTGGTATTATCATGACTTTTGGTGTTACAAACAAAGGCGTATGGTGAAAGTTCTCTTTGGCCATAGTGCAAAGATGAACTGGCGTTTGGCATGATCATGACCGGTGATGTTATAAATAAATATCTTTGGCACGTAGTGCAAAGAGAGGCTGTTGAATATAAACTGTTGATTTGGATGTTCATAAACAGGAATTGTTGATTGGTGTTACAGGGATAAAATATTGGTGGTGATCCTTTAATTTATAGAAGATGGTAGATATTATAATCTACTTGACTCTTCTAATGGATTGTTGGTTCCGCTGCAATTGTTGTTGTTGAACAATTAAAATATCTTTAAATCTCTGATTTAATTCTGTTGAAGACTAAAGATAAATTTTATTCTTCATTATCTTAGTCATGATATTTCTTACTGGGCTATTTGAGCTCACCCTTTTCAGTTTTGTTCCATTGTTCTTCTCAGGAAAGAAAAATGTAGCTGGGACTAGCCGGGGAGTGGAGTGATGGTCCGAGTTAGTGGTTGTCCTTATCAAGTTATGGCATAGTTTAATAATGATTGTACTGGAGACTTAAAACATGTGTTGCCGTCTTTTTACGGCATTGTAATAATTTGGGTTTGGATACTGTGGTACTATACGGTACGATATTTGTATGGAAGTCACAGTATGTGTGTGGTCGTATTTTGCACGACAAATATTAGTTGTAAATGGGAAAATTCGTATTTGTATTTGTATTTTGTAGAATGTTATTGGCGACTCAAAATGGGTTGTGTGGACCTATTTTGGGGGCGTCACAATTTGAGAACTTATCCATTTAAGTATTTCGAATGCATATTTTCTTGCATTGAAGATATTTTCAGAGATCCATGGAGGAGAACGTTAAATAAAAAATAAAATTCGAAATTGATGTTTTACAATTATTCTTAATACTTTCACAAGATTCGTAACAGCTAGATTAGATCTATATTTGATGAAGAGTAACGTTAGAGATATACAAACTATACATAAAAATTGTGCACAAACAGTATAAAAAAAGAGAAAAAAAAATAAAAAATGCGGCATACGATTAAATATTTTATACATTTTTATTAGTAAATAATACACGGGTCCTACTCTTTGTGCGTAATTTTTTATGTACAATTTGTGTACATAATATTATTCTCTCTTTTTTTTATACTGTTTGAATATAATTTTTATATAATTTATATCCATAACATTACTCTAGATGAAACTAATATTTTTCCACCTATCTTTTAATATATTATAACAAAAATATATTAACTCCCAATACACATAATAGTGTAGTGTATAGATTAAAATTTACAAATACATTTAAGGTATTCTCTCGCAATAAAAATCCACATATTTTAATAACAATATAAACATAGCTTTTCCATTTGTCTACTTCATTAAATTGACAAATTTTAGCTACTTCCATTAAATCCAAATCCATTACACTTGGTCTAGCCCAAATGGAACGGAGAGATATAGGGCATCCCACAAATGTGTCAAAGCCAGTCAATCTTATAAAGCTATAATTATGAGCAGTGGATTCCGCTTCCTTTCATTATATATTTTCTTCGATTTTATTTAATATTTTAATTATTTAATCTTAATAATTTTATTAATAATATTCCAAATATATTTATAGATAGTTGATGATATTAGAATTAATCTTACAAAAAATATAAACTAAAAAAAATATTTTTATTATTAAAAATTTAAAAGAATTTTTTTTATTGAAATTTTGATGAAAAATCTACCAGTTCATCAAAATAATAAAAAAATGTTGAATTATTTTGATTTTTAAAATAAGTATGTTATTTAATATAAAAAATTAGTTGATTAGTATAAATTTTAATTATATTATTTATAATTTGTATTTGTAATTATAAAAATATTGGATATATTGGATGAAATTAAAAGAAAAATTGTAATTAGGGGATCCAGTAGACATGGCAAAAAAGTCTCCAAAATGTCCTAAAACTTAACAAAGCAAAAGCACATGCCACACAGCCCACAGACTGTTGTCTCATGGCTAATTCACACTCTCATCTCCCTTCTTCTTCACAGTCTCTCTCCTCCTCCACAGTAATTCTGTTTCTCTCTCTTCTTCTTCTTCTCACTCTTTCCCAACAAGCTCTCTCCCAATGTAAGAACCCGCCACTCATTTTCAATTTCGGAGATTCCAATTCCGACACCGGTGGCCTCGTCGCCGGACTGGGTTTCACCGTTAACTTACCCAACGGTCGGACTTTCTTCCGCAGATCCACCGGTCGACTCTCCGACGGACGCCTCGTCATCGATTTCCTCTGTTAGTACTGCTCTCACCGTTTCAAAAATTAGATAATATATTTTTCTTTTTAATCGGTTAAATTAATCGTTCCAAAATTATAAATACATTTTTATTTTATTTTTAAAGCTACTAATATGTCATTACTTCTTTTATTAAAAATTATATATTGCCACTAAAATATGTTATTTTATTACGACCAGACACATCAATTAATTATCCATGTATTAGTATTAATTTACAGACAGTGTCATTGTATCTGCTATATGTTTAGCCCACTACCATATTTTGAGCTAAGGTTAAGGTTAGAGATATGTTTGGATATAAAGTTTTTATTTTATTTTTTTTTGTATTTTTTTAAATGTATTTTAGAAATGTATATCTAATAATGGATGAAATATAATTTAATTTTCATACATTTCTATCACCTTTTGTTTTATTTGAATTTTTCTTAGTTAATGTCGTCAAAAAACAATGTGGGATTACTTAATTACCTCATTCGATACCTCACCCGCACAAAAAAGCATGTAAATGGATTCCATTTCCACCTTTTATGTTTGTTAGAATTTATGAATCAAAGTATTTAATCCGATGGCGGTAATAGACCCATTATTGCCCACACATTTATTTGCAGAACTTAGCTCATAAAATCATTTAAATTTGCGAATTTAACTTTGTCATTCTAGGAAATTAGTTTAAACTATGGATTATACTCTAGCAGAAAAGTTATGATTGTTTTTAACATAGTATAGGTGGAAAGAGATTTTATTCTTTCTCTTTAATAATGATGTTGTAGCACTAGCATGTTCCTTGTTACTTTGAGGTTTCTGTTTTGTGTTGTTAAAAGTTATTCAAGTGCAGTATTATTCTTAGAAAAAGGTAAAATAATTTTATTCATTTGGGTAATTTCAATGTATGGGTTTTCTTCCCTTTGTTATTACCAGTGGAAATCACATGTTATTTAGCATAACACTCAGTATATTACAGTGATGTAGCACTTTCTCTACTAAATTACTAATAACAATTGTTGTTTTGGTAATAGCACACACTCTTTTTTGTTTTGGTTGGTGGTGGATAAAAAGCTTAAAGTTACTTCCACTTTTACAATTTGTTGTTGTAATGTTTATGACCATTATTACACTCTGACCCCACAAGTAAATAATTAAGATTATATCTGAATCTAAGCAGAAGAAATTTTTACTTTGTTTTGCTGTAATATTTGTAGTCCTGCTCCTAACCCCCAAGTAAATAATTGAGATGTTTTTGTACATAAACAACGAACTACATATTTCAGACATGTTTGGTTTCATATCAATTTTCTTTTTCCTGTTGATATTTTAGCATCTCGTGCCAATTCATCATCAACAGATAGCAGAAAATTCAGAACTGTAAAATGATAGAAAATACAGGACTGAACTGACCATGCCAAATTTATTATATTTACATTCTCCTTGTGTTCCAAAATATAAAACCATTTTGACTTTTTGAAAATAAATTTAGATATTTTCAAACTCAAAAAAGTGATTTAATTCAATTTTTTTTAGTAAATACAATAATGAATATTGTAAACTCTCTGAAAATTAAGTTCTACTACTTATAAGATTTTATTTTATTTATTTTTTAATTTTAAATAAATCATATCAATTTTGAGTTTGAAAATGTTTCAAATTTTCTAAAAGTTGGTATTGATCTAAGATTTGGAAAGGAGGAAATATATTATTTTGCTAATCTATATATCTGATTATGGATGATAAAGTCTGTGGGCCTTAGCGATATTATATTACCATATCTTCAGATTTATGGTGGAGACAGCATTTCTGCGGGCCTGTATTTTCTTGAATTTTTTTGAATGTACTGACATAGTGTCATGATCTCCTGAGGATCCAAAGTTTCAAAGATGCAATACAATTGATTATATTTAGGAATTCAAAATATTGTGTTTGCAGGCCAGAATGTGAACACTAGTTTCCTGAGTCCATACTTGGAATCATTGGGGTCCACCTTCTCAAATGGGGCAAACTTTGCAGTGGTGGGTTCATCTACCCTCCCTAGATATGTACCCTTTGCACTAAATGTTCAGATTATGCAGTTCCTTCGTTTCAAGACCCGGTCACTTGAACTTGTTACTGCAGGTAAAGTTTTCATTGACCTTTTTAAATTTTATGTATGCTTTTAATTAGTTGCTAGCAATAAGCATTTCAAATTAGGAATACAAATATTTAAAAAAAATTAATTTGATTTCCAAGGGAAGACGGGCTTGATTACCTGAAAGATATATCTAGCTGCTAAAGATTTGCCAAATAAAGAATCGAACTTCCCAAGATGGGAATTTTAAGTTTGAAAATTTGTCTGGCATATATCCACTGCTCTTTTAAACATTAAATTTGGATCAAGACATTTAAGAGGGATGCAAATCTTTGTAAGTTGCATATTAGTTTTTGCTTAATTGCGCAATCGAAAGTTTCAATATATATATATATATATATATATATATATATAATGTAGATGGATATATGAAACTTGAAAAAGACAATAGGTTATGTCTTGTGTACTACTTTAACATGTGTTAGTGTCAAAGCAATGAGAAATCTGAACATTTTCCTTAGCAACCAAACATATAAAATAAGAAAGAATAAAATTAATTCAAAAATGAAAGGAATTGATGGGCCTAAGCAGCTCTAATCCTTACATCTAACACATATTTAGTTTCATTAAGAAATAGATTTTTGAAACAACCGATTTGGCAATGAGTGAAGTAACCCACAAGGTTCAAATACTAAATCTCAAGGCTTTACTTGCTTATGTGGCAATACAAACCCTCACATGTTTCCATGTCGAAGCATCCAACTCAAAACTTGCTTATGGGTTGAAGTCACCCTCGAGGTTTACAAGTCTCAAGGATTGACATGTTAGATGTAAGAGATTTATATTCGTAACACAAGGGGGAGAGTGTTCTTACCTTTACTCCTCATGCCCATCTATTTATGTCAATTATAGATCTTCATATTTTATTGTAAGGCATAGTTGCAGCCATTATTGACCAGATATGAATAAACTAAGAATGGCCTATTTGACTCTTTTATGTTACATACACCAGCTAATATGTCCTTATACCATCAAAGGCATAGCAAAAGCTGAATTTAATTAAGACCATCTAGCACCTTCGGGACTTACCATCGAAATTTCATGGTTAACTTTTCATGTGGCAAGTTGAAATGTTTTGCTTTTAATCATGAATAATAATATTATAGTTTCTAGATAGAGATATACGCTTGGCTTGTGAAAATCTTCCCTTACCTTCTCTCTACTTGAATGGTTTTAATTTAAGTCTATTGACGAATTGACTAGATTCTTAAACTTGTATCTAGGCTCACAACATATGATCACTGATGAGGGTTTCCGAGATGCACTTTACATGATTGATATAGGCCAAAACGACCTGGCTGATGCATTTTCTAAGAACCTAACTTGTGCAAAAGTTATCGAAAAGATCCCATCTGTAATTACAGAAATCAAGATTGCTATGAAGGTGAGTTGAGTTCTTAAAATTCTCACAAGTCATAAGATATTTAAGGAAAGCAATGCTTCAGGACCATTGATAGAAATCTAGCAGCTTTGCTTCTCACCTCTTCTGGCTTACCCTTATAAAACACTGAACACTCCTCATCTGTTTCTTGGTATCACCAACAAATATTTTCCTTCTTTTTAACTTCAATGTTATCTGTACTAACAGTACTGCTTATTTGAGGTATTAAAAATGTTTGCGTCATATCAAATCTAGAAGAAAGGCAACAACATATACTGTCAAAACAAATTTTATTATAGATTGCTAAGGCTTGTTGTTTGAAATTATTTTAATACTCAAATCCTTTTATGATCTAAGATGTGATTTTGTGATAAAAAAAAACATTGAGTAGCTTAATATGAAGTTGCCAAAAAGAGCCAAGGCAATATCTTCACACCTATGTGCAGGCAATTTTCTGTTAATAATTTAATGCTTTATGCAAAAACTTCCCTTGCGTCAATATGCAAGTTAATCTGTTAAATATTTCTTAACCATCTTCGCCATTCTCTTTTGTCATCCACAGACTATATATGATCAAGGTGGCAGGAATTTCTGGGTCCACAACACCGGTCCACTGGGATGTCTCCCTCAAAAACTTTCATTAGTTCAGAAAACTTCTAAAGATCTCGATCAACATGGATGCCTTTCAATATACAATGCCGCTGCGAACCTGTTTAATGAAGGGTTACACAATCTATGTCAAGAAATGAGATCTGAGTTGAAGGATGCTACTATTGTATATGTAGATATTTATGCCATCAAGTATGATCTCGTTGCCAACTCTAGCAAATATGGTAAGCTTATCAGGCCTTCTTTTTTCTTTCTAAATTGGTATGATAGTGCTGTGATGATCAATAGAATCTTTTATCATGGGAATTCTGTTTCTGTAACCTGTTATTGACAAGTTGGAGTTCCTGTTTTCGAGTAAAGCATGTTAGAATTGTCCTTTAGGCTATGTTTGGAACTTTAAAACTTGAGGGAAAATGGAGGAAAAGGAAATGAAATCTAAAACTTTGTTGAGAGTTTTCACATAACTTCAATATGAAAAATTTAATGCATTTGTTGAAGGTTTCCACTTACTAATTTTGAAAATCTGAAATGGATATACTTTAGTTTATCTCTATTCTGTTATCTTGTTTTCAATCGATCGATGCACCCTTGCAGGATTCTCAAGTCCATTGATGGCTTGCTGTGGATTCGGAGGACCTCCATACAATTACAATATCAAGATGACATGTGCTCATGCTGGTGTTCAGGTCTGCGATGAAGGATCTAAATTTGTTAGTTGGGATGGAACCCATTACACTGAAGCGGCTAACACCATTGTAGCCTCTAAAATACTTTCCACTGTTTATTCTACACCGCGTATTGCCTTTGATTTCTTTTGCCATTGATTGATGAGATTGATTCAGTTGTATAATATGCAGCTGGATTTGTCTTCTGTTGTTGTTGAAAGCTAGATGAAATAACTATAAAATGCTTTCCTTGTTAGTCTATCCAAATGAGAGACTTGAGAGTCTCATTTCTTTTTTGCAAGTCTTAAAATGGGAGTTTCTTTTCTGTAAATATATTTAAAAGAGACCCTTATTATGTTTTGCGAAAATTTTGAGTTGAACTATAATTACAACGTATTTTTTACGATCGTAATTTAACTTTGTCGACGTGTATATCATTTTTCTATTTAAAATTGACGTAATCTTCTAATTTCACCCTTAGTCAAGAATTGCTACCTAATATTTATATTTCATATTAATATTCTTATATAGATTGAGTTAGGTGTTAAATTAAGCAATTGACAATTATATAGTGCATGTCTTTTTAAGCGGACTTTGATTTTTTAATTGAAAAAAGAGAAAATTTTAAAAAAAATAATTATGTAAGTCGTGAGAATGACAACTAAATGTATTTATAATCTCATTTTAGTGTATAATCCTCCCCTTTTTAGTTTATTTCAGTTATATATATAATTTTTTTTTACTGAAATACTCCTTAACTACTTGGTTAACAGGCAACTACTCTATTAAATGAGTTTCATTTGACAATTTTTTTTTAAATTTATTTATTTCAAACTTAATCATAAAATAAAAATATATTTTAATAGTCTTCAATTTTATAAAAAAATATAATATTTTAAATTAAACTCCTTTTTTTTAAAAAGGGATCATTATGAGGATTTGATGTTAATTATCTAATCTAATATATAATGCCCGAGGGAAACTTCACGTAAATAATTTTCTGGAGTCTTTTTGGCTTTCAAAAATGTCATTCAACTTTTAAGGTAATTTTTATTTTGTTCTTTCTATATTAATGTTTTTAATTTTTCTATTTAGTCCTTTAAATTTATAAAAAATTTATTTTACTCTACATAATTTATGCACGCAACGTGTGTGTACCATCAGATGCTAAAATATATAAAATCGAAGGGAAACTTTAGCGCAAACAATTTTCTAAAGCTTTTTTAATTTTCAAAAATACCCTTCAAATTTTAATATATTCCCTCCGTCCCAAATTAATTGCATTTCTAGGATTTTTTAAAGTCAAATTGACTATTTTTAAAACTAATATTTTTACTATTTTTGCTAACATATAGATGAAGATATTATAACCAAAAGAAAGTATATACAATTTATTACTAATTTCAATTTTTATAATTTTAGAAATATATTTATATATGCTTAATTATTAATTTTAAAAATAGTCAATTTGACTTAAAAAAGTCCTAGAAAAAGCAATTAATTTGGGACGGAGGGAGTAATTCTTATTTAATTTTTTATATTACTTTTTTTTATCTTTTAATTTAATCCTTCAAATTTTATAATTTTTTTATTTTATTCCACATATTTTCCACAGTAACACCACCTGCTGCTAGTCATAATAAATGGAAGTCAAAACTCACAGTGACGTGTTCACCACCTGAAAACCATTAGTGAGACAAAAGAAGTGAAGCAATGTCAATGTCGATATCAGTTTCATCTCTCTCATCACTCTCCTTTTCTGATTCTTCCGACGGAACGCCGATCACTGTCTCCGCCACCGCATTTCGTACATTTCCGGTAATGTCCGATCAATTTTCTCGGTAAACAATCGGTCCAATTTGATATCTTCTACTGTAATGTTATTGATTTTTAGTTGCCTTTTTGATATTTTGCTAGCAATTTTTGTGGAACTTTAGTATTTCAGCTGAGAATACTTTTTTTTTTCCAACAATTTTGTAACCGAGATTATTAATATTGGGTGTCTGACTTTGTGAAATTTAGTCTTAAATTGACGAATATAAATGTTTAATTTGCTTCGTAAATTTAGAAATTGCATGTGGAAGAATGTGTTTTTTTTCGTATTTTTTTTTTTTATTATTTGATTTGGCTTGAATTTTTTTTTTATTAAGGTATGTAAACATGTAAAATTTGGTTGTTTAGTTATTAAGGCTAATTTGGCCACAATAAATATGACCGGGTTCTATTGTTGAATTTTCACTGTGAGAAACAATTGTCAGAAAGTCCTTATTGGGGATGATGATGCATATCAATGTACATATTTGATATCTATCTGGATATTACATCAATGCCAATTATGATGGTGAAATGCGTTTTTGATTTGCTAGTGAAATGCAGATGTGGTGGTGATAAAGAAATTTTCTTTTGGCGAATAATCTATTTCCTTTTGTGATAGTAAATCTAAGAACATACAAGGGTAAAGGGTATGAAGTAATAATCCACCGCCTTCCGGCTTCCGCCCCATTCCCAGCCAAAAAAAATTATATTGGCTAAAAATTTTCATGTCACTCGTCTTAGTTATATATGGTGTGCAATTTTTGAATACATTGTTATGTCAGTTAATAGTTCTGGTAAACAATTCGTGAGTATGGCTGTGATATTCTATCTAAGAAGTGAATTGCCTAAGCTTTTGGTATTTTGTTGTAGGTACCAACAAATCACTTACATTTTGCGAAAGATAATTGTTTTCTGCACAATGAAAATGCTGCCAAGTTCTGTAGCAAGTTTAATGATTTGAAAACTTGGATATTTGGTAGTCTGAATTTCCGGGGGCCCAAGAGAAAATATAAAAGGGGGAATGAGTTTAAGAGTCTACAGATTCAAGATAAAGGCCAACTGACAAGGCATTTAGAACGAACTTTGTCCCCAGAAGGACATGTTTCTGAACCAGAAGTTAGTTTGCCAGGTTAGTTTAAAATTTCGTATTTTACCACTATATTTGACAAAGTTCTTTGCTTGCTGAGAAGAGATAAGAAATAAAACAAAAATAAAAAATAAAAAACAAAGAATAAAGAAAAAGATACGAAGCAATCTAAGTAAAGCTCTGAACCACAATGTCAACTTCCTATTTCCACTGCAGTTGTTGCTTCCATGAGAACCTGTTTGCAACATGAAGAGAATTCTGCACTTAATTACCTACCTTACATTTCCCCAAGAAAGGCCAAATCCATGAAATCTCCTTTATCTTTGCCGCAGAAGCATTCCTCCACCGCTGTAGCTCAGTCTACGCCCTCTCTGTGTATAGCTGTCATCGGAGCAACAGGTCAATTGGCAAGGAGGAAGATTTTTCCAGCATTGTTTGCTCTGTATTACAGTGGCTATCTTCCTGAGGTAAAAGTAAAAGTACTTGTATATTTTTCTTTAGCTTTTATGCATCTAACCAGAACTACTTCCTTATTCTCTGTATATTCTTCAGAATGTACGTTGTCATTGGAGTCATTTTTAGTCATTTTTGTTACTTTAATGTGTTGTGGTGTCTTCTCTTGCATCTTGGGTCATTGCAAACACGGTTTATATATGATGTCATGATTTCCTCTTGGTGGGTGGGTTGGTAGGGCAATTTTTTTTGGGGGGTGGGGGTGGTGGTGATGGTGATATGAGGTCGGGAAAATTGGAGAACTTTGCTGTTTTATACGTGACCATTACATATGTTTAAATGGTGAATGAACTTTGACATAGCACCGGTGTAGGTAGGTAGTCTTTGACCTGTTGAGATAAAGTTGTAAACATTACTCAAGACTGCGAAAAAAAATATAAATTGGAACCCTAGTGCAGAAGACACGTAAAGAAGAGACCACCTAGAGGTCTAAAGCCTACTTAGATTTCTTATCCGTACGAAATTAATAGAAAGTAATGAAGATCTGGCCCTTTTCTGAATAGAAGAAGTAATTATTGCATGTTTTGTTGGCTAGAAGTTTCTCCCTGCTGATAAAAGTGCGCCTATCTGCATCTTCAATGTACAATTTATGACAAAACAGAAATAAAAGTAAGCTTGTCTATTTTTTACATATTCAGAAATTCAGTGACATGAATTCGACGAATGGTCTGTAATGAATTCACTTTGTACTGACCAATCTGCGAGCAGGACCAATTCGAGACCCTAGTTAGCAATTTTTTTACTCTATCCCCCAATATTGGATTCCTCTATACTAGAATCCTAAAAAGTTCAACTCTCTTTTGGAGTAACTTCTCTCATGTCATAAACTCCTTGTGTAGTCATTCTCTAATATGAACTTAATTTGCTACAAACTACCTTCATCCCCAACCCTGATTTGAACTCCTCAACTGCATTCAGTTCTCTCACCCTGACCAAGCCCATATTCACCTCCCACTGCCCTTCTGCATATAGTAGTGTTGTCTGACTAAATATCCATAGCCATCTATGCAACCAGGTCTTACTAAGACGCCCGTGCTGCTATGACTCTAGCTCTCTTCCTTATATAGTGGCAGCAGTCTACCAGTACACAGTAAAAGAAATATATAGTACTGTATGCAGTATAGGGCCGCTAGTATAAACAATTTAAAATAAGAAATCAGCTTGATTTTTCATTCTGATTCAACTGTTAGGATCTCTTTTGTTGTACATTTTCTTCTTTTTTCGGTGAAATGATATATGGCTAATAAGTTCCTTATTCTAGACGGCACATTTTCCATATGTTTTAACTTTATGCTTATAACAGGTCGAGACCAAATCTCTCTAGTCAAAAGATCAGCACAAATCATTAGTTATTTATGTGAAAAGAGATGAAATTTTTAAGAATTAACCTTTTAGATGCAAAAAAGTGCAAAAGAATACGTGATGAAGAAATAGTGTAGTGGTTTAGGTAATTGATGTTGCCCAAATTTGAACAACCTAAAATTTAGAGAAACATTGTATTTCTACCTTATTATCAGTTAAATGTAATAGCATGTTCTTCAATTTTTCTACGTGTTTTGGTGATATCATTTCGGCTCTCTCATGGCTGCAGAATGTCAGTATTTTTGGTTATTCAAGAAGGGATTTAACAGATGAAGACTTGAGATCCATCATAGCATCAACTTTAACTTGCCGACTTGATTATCAGTATGATCTACATACCTAGTACTCATTAATTATTTCTATATGTTTCCTTAAACAATTCACCGCCTCCCCACCACCACCACCCCTTCCCCCCACCCCCCCCAAAAAAAATAAATAAAAAAAATCCACTTGGTTATAGATTTTCAATTTTAGATAGGCATATGTGCGAAATGTGTATTTGTCATCTGGTTATTGTTTTTACAAAGAACAAACGGAACTTTTAAAATTATGACTTTGTGGGGCATGGGTTCTTTTCTTTGCTGAGAATAGAATGTATCAACAGGATTTAGCAATGCCCACTCGGTCGTTATCATTGTGGCACTAACCAGCTGGGAGCCTCATAGGAGGGGCGTAGATGATCCTGCTGTCACGGGGAAAACCTAGGTGCTCCCTCAAACTAATTATGAGTCATAGCCTGACCCTAGCCCTACTGAGGTCATAGTGGACTTTGTGGGTCTTGTTTGTGAATTGTACTGAAATTTTGAACACAAACAAACTGCATACTTTCAACTTCTCAGAATTGTTCCGGCTTAGTTGAAATAACCTTATTGCTTATGGGTACCAATCCATTGGTTTGGTTAGTGAAGCGCATCCAACTAACCAGAATTGGTATGCACTTGCAACATCAAGTAACACATTATTGAGACACTCTTTCAAATTGAATTCTTTAAAATATAAAATTACAGAAAATTAGATGTTTTTCTAGTCATGTTAGATAAGTTGAGACTTTGCATTGATAACTATAATTAAGAAAAAAATTCTTTTTTTTTTCTTTGTTTTATTTGGCTTCTTATTATATATATCTATGTAGGTATTTTTTTCTAGTCTTTTATTTAAATTATTGTTATTTTTTTGCTTATTTATTTTGTTTTATCTTTTTTAGTTTTTTTTCCCCTTGCCTTTCCACTTTTATGCTTACATATGGGATTCAATTTCAAGCCTACTCTAGTTAGTATGGGATAAAAGGTTGTTAAGTTTAGCTAGTTGATTTTTTCCAGAGAGGATTGTGGCAGCAAAATGGATGCTTTTCTCAGTAGATTATATTATCTTAATGGAGGTTATGACAATAGAGAAGGGATATCAAAGCTAAATTCTCTGATGGAACAGATTGAGGTAATGGGACATCAGTACAAGTTTATTTGATGGAATAGAACAAATCTTCGTACACTTTCCCATTGTATAAGTTGGAGGCATTTTGATCTTTAACAGCTGACCTTGTCTTAGGGGGAGTCTGACGTGAACAGAATCTTTTACCTCTCTGTGCCACAAGAAGCACTTCTAGATGTTGCATCCTCACTTGCTGATAATGCTCAATCCCAGAAAGGGTGGAATCGTGTAGTAATTGAGAAACCCTTTGGTTTTGGATCTTTTAATTCATCATCTTCTCACCAATTGACTCAATCCTTGCTCTCCAAGTTTGAAGAGAAGCAGTTGTATAGGTAAGAATGCACATTTGTATGCTATACTGCATTATTTTTTCGAGATGCTGTGATATAGATCATGCTTCAAGTCAATTGTATTTCAGGATAGATCATCTCTTGGGAAGAAACATTGTTGAAAACATCACTGTTCTAAGGTTTTGTAATCTGGTTTTTCAGCCATTATGGAACCGAAAGTACATACGCAATGTACAGGTAACTGTTGATGCATTAAATTTCACATATGCTTTTATGGATTTTACATACATGTTCATTTTCCACCTGAACAATTACAGGTCATTTTTTCAGAAGACTTGGTTATGGACATGCAGGGAAGGTTATATTTAGGATTACATTTAATTTAATTCAGTATTGTATTTCACCTACGAGTGATCATTCGGTACAATATTAAATTTTCCTTTTCCTTGTCCTTTTTGAACAGGAATATTGACAATTATGGGATAATCAGCGACATTATACACAGCCATATACTCCAGACAATTGCCTTGCTTGCCATGGAACTACCCGTAAGTCTTGATGGTGAAGACATTCGAAATGAAAAGGTATAAAATCTTTTTCTGATGATACCTGTGAACATAAATTGGATGCTTCTTGTAATATTACTGGGTAGATTTCTCCAGGTGAAGGTTCTTAGATCAATCCGGAAATTACAACCTACCGATGTCATTCTTGGACAGTATAAAGCTAGTTCTGAAGACAAAGTTGATGCTTTCTTAAACAGTTCGACACCCACATATTTTGCTGCTGCTTTGTACATTGAGAATGCACGGTGGGATGGTGTGCCTTTTCTAATTAAAGCTGGCAGGGGACTCATTAGGAACAGGTAAGATCTATTTCTGAACAAGGATAGCAGTTAAAGTTTAAAACTTCATAGACTATTAATTAATCAGATTTTACTGCAAGAGAAATACCCTTCCTCACCTGTATAAGAGAAAAAAAAAATTTATTTGATAATAATCTGTCCTCCAAACCTAGAGAATATGTGTGTAAAAGTTAGCTTTCAATCTTATTCTTGATTCGAATTTTGGTTATGAGAAATATGCCTCGACTTCAAAATTGATTATTGAGTTTTTGGGATGGGATATTTCAAAGTTGCAGAATTCTTGGTTGCGTGCTATTTTGCTTAATTACTTTTAAGAATTTTGTAGATATGAACAAAATCAAGATACTATGAGAAGATACTTAGAACTTAAAAAGAGAATGAATAGATGATGTAACAATCAAGTTCTGGTGCTATATATTTGTAATAGATGTTCTTTTATTCTTTTTCCTTTAATAAGTCCTCTTTTCTTCTTATTCCCTTATCCTTAATAAATTCCCCGTTTAATATAATTCTCCTCCTTATTTGTTTCCCTCTCCTTAATATAATAACCGAATATCAGTAATTGTCAATTGTAACTTTTAGTATGAGGCTCGATGAGATATACTCAAAACTATATTTTCCCATATCAAGGGATTCTAAGTATGTTTACTACTCCCTCCATCTGCTAACAAGTCTTACTTCTTCTACTTCTTTTTTTTTTTCATTTTTGTTTTTTCATTTCGACTATTAGGGTTTGTATAAGACACTCATATACATAATTTTTGAATAATTTCTTTAAATACTAAACTTTTGAAAACTAAAAATTATTATTAGAAGATAATCATTGAAAATAACTTTGTCCAAGTGTTTCTCTATGCCTTTATATTCGTAATAAAAAAATAATAATAAAAGGTCAACGAAAAGTAGGACTCTCATTTCTACACAGAGGTAGTATTGTTTAATAGATATTAATGATGTTTATTATTGTTTCTTATATTCTGGAACTTATATTGAACAATTTCTGAGGTTTCTCATTTACATGTCATGCCCAGTCGGTCTACCTTATTAAATGATAATTACTCGTCTCCACCCTTCCATGAAGTAGACTTGGTCACCTGTCAAGTATAGAATTTTTTTCACCAATTTCAGATTCCGCAATGCAGAGTGGAAATACGCATACAGTTTCGTCATGTTCCTGGAAATCTTTACCGTGAACACGTGGAGCATAATATTGATCTCGCCAATAATGAGTTGATCTTACGTGATTTACCTGATGAAGCCATATTACTCAAATTAAACAATAAGGTTCCTGGATTAGGCTTGAAACTGGATGCTTCAGAACTGAATTTACTTTATGAGGACAAGTAAGCTGTTTATATCTATGTAATCTAATTCTTCTTACGAATCATCATTTAAGGTGACACAAAACTTCTGTTTGAAGTGTTAATATGCATATTTGTCTTTGCTGTATAAATCAGGTACAATGTCAAGGCACCTGATTCCTACGAGCATCTTCTCCTTGATGTCATCGATGGCGACAACCATTTATTCATGAGAAGCGACGAAGTTTCAGCTGCATGGCATATTTTATCGCCGATTTTGCAGGAGATAGACAAAAAGAATATAGCACCAGAGCCGTACGATTTGGGAGGTAGAGGTCCTGTTAAAGCGTCTGATTTGTGGGCAAAACATGGAGTTCAGTGGGTGGATGCCTAGCATTGTTCCCAAGCTGCCATAAACATGTACACAGTACCTGAATCTCATTCGAAATGGAAAGCATGTGGAATTTGACAAATCTGTGGTATTGCACATGGATCCTCTGTGCTTAAACCCCACCATTGCTTGGTCATAAACAGAACAAATTAAGTAGTCCATGTGATTCCACTAAAATCAAATTTTATTACGATCGTGGGGCTCTTGTGGTATCATGTGTTCCACATTATGGTGAAATGGGAGTTGAGCTACTATTTATTTAGCTGATTTAGGATTTTCACAAGCAAAAATGATAGTCCCACAAGATTCCTTTTACATGAATAATATATAGAGCTCACACTCATGAGTGAGAGTTTGTGAAAATATCAAATTTTACTTGTGAAAATATAAATTCCCGGAAAGAAAAAAGTTTACTAGAGCTTAATTCATGCAGCTGATATCTATTTGTTTTTGTATGCGTTAGAAATTTGTGCTTGGACGGCTTATAAGCTCTAAACTCATCGTACCAAAAATTATAAGTTAAAGAAGATGTGTCTGTGAATCAAATAAATTGTTTTTAGTTTAACAAAATTCAAAAACCCTAAAAACCATTAACCGAGTTCCATATTAAACTTTGCTTAGGAAATGTATAATAACATTATAAGAGAGGCAAATACACGTAAATATATAAATGCACTCTATATTTTACCTGTTGCGCTCGATTGGAAAATAAAATTTGCTCCATTTTCACTTGCTAGAAATAACAAAGTACACTCCAAATCCGGCCATCTTTCTTGACATTTCAGTTCATAACGAATACTCAAACCATCATAATTTTGTCCAATTCCTACAAGCCCTAATTTAGGACAAGCGTATGGTTGTTATGGCCTAGGGGTTGCATAATACGTCGACATGGTAGGCCATGTCCTAGAAAAAGTGCCCAAACCATCCACGTTTATGACATAATAAAGCATACCATCCCTACTTACTAGCTAACAAGACAAGCTACCCCCAAAATTTCACGCGTCACAGGATGGGCAACCATTACGTTATGGGCCAATGACGCAAGGAAATGGAATATATTCTTAATCACTGTTACTTTACTTAAATACCCTTATATTGGTAAGCATTTAATTAAAAGGTGTTTGACGGATTTAACTCCCTCCCGTTACGCATTATCTTTAATTTCATCAAATACATCAATTATTTGATCTTAATAATTTTGTTAGTAATGATCAAAATATGTTAATAGATAGTTGATGATATTAAGATCAATCTTACAAAAAATTAGAGTAAAAAAAAATATTTTCATCATTAAAAGTCTAAAAGAATTTTCATCCATTAAAATTTTGATGAAAAATCCATATGCTCATCAAATGGTGAAAAAGTGTCGGATTATTTTCATTTTTAAAACAATTATATTATTCAATATAATAAATTAATTGACCGGTATCGATTTCAATTATACTATTCACAATTATAAAAATATAGTGTATTTAGAGAGAATTAGAGGGAAAGTGTATCGGAGAGGATCCAAATCCGTGATTGTTTATAAGTACTCAAACTTATTTATAATCCGTTTTAACAATTACAAAGTGTTTGATAATTAACCTTTTGATACTGCTTATAATCATGATGGAAATAGTTAGAAACATTGATTTTTTTTTTTTAAATAATCTCAAACATACTCTTAGCCTAACTAACATGGACATTTCCGTCAATTCTTCGCCATCAACTTGTACCTGAAAATAGTTTTTAAGTCGAGATCATCCTTGACTTTGTATATAGACAGTCAATTTATTCTGTAGTAGTAGTAGTTCAGTTTTCCATTATAAGCAGCATCTTATGTGTTTAGTTTAGTTCGCTGAACAAGCTCATTGCCTGCAAACATACCTCTATCTATATCTGCATACACACACACACATATATAATATATATATATATATATATAATATATATAGATATGGATAAGGAAGGGGAAAGAAGGAAGAGGAAGATGGAGAATAATGATGAAGAAGAGAAGATGGAAAAATTCTTTGCGCTGATTAGAAGCACGAGAGAGGTGCGAGAATGTATGGCAGGCAAGGTAGATAGAGTAAAGGAGGAAGAACTAAAGAAGAAGAAGGCTAATGAGGAGGAGAAGCTGAAGGCACCAGTGGCAGGTTGGTTTCCAACCTTCCTGCCGGAGGATTTTATGGCCGATTTTAGGCCCAAGGCTGCTGCTCATGCAACAGAGCCAGGTCCTTCAACTATTACTACTACTATTACTACGACAACAGATAATGGAAATAAGGAAGACAAAAGGGAAGGAGATGATAACTTGGACCTCAAGCTTTCTTTGTAATGGTATGATTTAAAGTGTGTTCAAGTTATCTAATTTGTTCATACATTTTGATGGATAGAACACATTTTCCCATTTAATTTCACAAAGATGAATGCATTACATTTAACAGTTTTCTATCTGCTCTATGTTCCTTTCGAGTTTCTGAAAATCACCAGAAATGATGCATACTTGATAAGAGCTTAAGAGGAACAAGGTTTAGACTTTAGAGCAATGAATGGGTAGCATGGAATCTCAATAATTTGAACTAACACTATGCAGTATAGTTCAAAAAAATAAAAATAAAAAAAATTCAACAATTTGCGATTTTTCAATTAGTATGTACTCCCTCTTTCCGAAAAAAAAAAGATTTTATTTTCTGTGTCCATCCAACATTAGTATTTTGACCTTTATTTTGATCAAAAAAAAAAATTGTGGGGATCTAAACTATGGGTATTTTTAGAAAATCTACACTATTTTTTAGGTAGTCTCCTACAGTGCACGAACCCTAAATTGAAATTGACTAAATTGGAATGGAGGGAGTAGGCAATTATAATGTTCTAAGTTCTAAGTTCTAACCGACCTCTCTTGACGGAAAAGGATCCCCTCCATTTGGATCCCCTCCATTTCCATCCATTTCACCAATTATTTGATCATAATGATTTTGTTAATAATGATCCAAATATGTTAATAGATAGTTAATGATATTAAGATCAATCCTAAAAAAAAAATTAGTAATCCGACATTTTTTCACCGTTAAATGATCATGTAAATTTTTCATCAAAATTTCAATGAATGGAAATTCTTTTAGACTTTTAACGGTGAAAAAGTGTCGGATTACTTTTTTTTAGGATTGATCTTAATATCATTAACCATCTATTAACATATTTGGATCATTACTAACAAAATCATTATGATCAAATAATTGGTGAAGTGGATGGAAATGGAGGGAATCTAAATGGAGAGGATCCTTATCCTCTCTTGACAGCCATGAATCAGGTAGCATGTGTGTGTGTGTGTGTGTGAGAGAGAGAGAGAGAGAGAGAGAAATTGAGTAAGTTATTATTTTTGTTGGGGGTGAAAGTTCAATCAGAGTCACCATTAGCAAGAGATAAGGTTATACAACTTTCAGCAGAACATGGAACTCTGGTTAACGTACGACTAAATGAGGCAGAGAAGTCGACAAAAACTAAAGTCTGGCTCACAAAAAGAAGATCAACAGGTAGGTCCATTATGAAGAAAAGATTAAAACAGTCCCCCTGATAATCAGAAGCATCCAAGATGCTTGTGATATGTCCATAAGGGTTTGCTTGGTCTTAAGGACAGTCAAAAGGAAAAGAAGTCCAAGGTCAGTGAACCTGTTTGGATTCCATAGCAAAACGAGAAGAGTTTAAGCAACTAAATTTATAAAAATGGGAATATGACCAACTTACTCCTTCAGGGATTAGACCTCAATCTCACCTGGGATGCAGTTTATGAAGTACTTGGCGGTCTATTAACCAGTTAACTTATGTAGACATGTATGGCAAAAGCATATGACGACATGCTTAGAAGCAATTTTATAACATGTAGCCGTAAACAACCCAATGAATGTAAAAAAAGCAAAAGGAGAAAACAGACAGATAAAGAAGAAGAAGAAATATAAAGTTCATCAATTAATACAAAGAAAAGTCCCAGTATATTAAAATATGGTAGCGAAGCTGGGCATTTGACCCCCTCAGCCCTCGATAAAAACTAAAGGGTAGTGATATATGTACACCCTAAATTAACTGTTGTACACTCTTATATGTTAAATAAACTATATTACCCTTAATTAATGAGAAGTTAATTAGCATATTCATCACTTACCTATTTTAGCCTTAAAACTTATTAACCTCAAAACTCACAAAATTAAACAAATAAATAAAAATTGAATCCAAATTTTTATCATTTATCTTCATGAAATGAGAATTATTATCATATATTTTATCAATCACGCTAGTATGTAATACTTAATATTTTAAATGTAGTTCAATTAATCACTAACTTTCAAATGTGTTTCAATTTATTATGTGTCAATCACTCACTCAATAAAACGGCACTTAAATCACAAAAGTAATGTTCATTCGATTTTTCAAAATTCTCATTTCATTTTATATAGTCAATTTGCAAATTTCTAAAATTTAATATAAATTCATTTAAATTATCTATAAATCTATAATAGAATTTTTTTCCGCAACAGTTTAAGATATCTAAAATTTATTAACTAAATAATTTCCTATTTGCTACGTATTTAAATTTTCATGAGTTGATTTTAAGTTAAAATAAAACCTTTTGAATTAGATTAACCAATTATCTATATTATGCATAATCACTTTAATAAGATAGAAAGTTAAATTATATATCATATATTAAAATATACAACAAGAGGATTACCACTTATAAATCTTTAATTTTTTTTTCTAAATTTTTATGTGTTCTAATAATTAATTCAAATTTTTAATAAATTATATTGTAAAATATCTCAAATTAAAAAGAATTCTATTAATTAAGAAGACATGTTATCTTTGTAAATATGATGTATAACAAACTTAAGGACAAAATAGATAAATAGTAAATGATTAATTGATTTTATATATGTTAAGGGTAATATAGTCTCTTTAACATACTTGGGTGTGCAACTATTACTTAAGGGGTGTGTGTGTGTGTATATATTGATAAAAGAAGAAATTTTATTAGTAGAGAAGAAATGATACAATAAATGGGGGACAAGAAGTTCACCCTCAGCAATTAAAAGATCAAAAACAAGAAAGCACTTAAAAAAGTGCAGCCCTCCAATCTCTACATAAATCAGTAACAAAGATACCTCTAAAAGCCCCCATAACAGAAGACCAAATACTTAAAGTGTGCATATATATATATATATATATATTTGATAAAAGAATAAATTTTATTAATAAAGAATAAATGATACAATAAATTGGGGACAAGAAGTCCACCCTTAGCAGATTAAAAGATCAAAAACAAGAAAGTACTTAAAAAAGTGCAGCCTTTCAATCTCTACATAAATCAGTAACAGAGATACCTCTAAAAACCCCCCATAGCAGAAGCTCAAAGAGACGCAAGAAAAATAATCCAATCATTCAAAAGCTGTAAGGATAAGTAACTTTCTCTAAACAACCTAGCATTACGCTCATTCCAAATTCCCCACAAGATACAAAAGAAGGCACACTTCTATAAAATTTTGGCATCCCTCTTACTTACAAATCCTCTAAAACGAATTAATAACATATCTTCCACCATAGCAGGACACACCCACTCCTCTCTTAACACTCCAAAGAGAGAGCTCTACAATCCCTAAACAACAACCAAGTATAGAAAATGGGACTTTTCAGGCTAAAAGTATAGAACTTTGCCACCTTGTTTTAAAAAATTAACACTATTAAACTTTGACACCCTTATTTTCAGAAAAGTTGATGCCAAGTATATAATGTACATGCATATGACTTTTGTGTTGATTCGTGTAAAACATATCAACTGCAATGACCTGTTACAACATTTAACATGCCTTCTGAACATCAAGCAAAGGTCAACACGACGAGACATTACTAAGAACTTTTTTATTTTCAAATAGGTACTCGCGATGTTTTTTCCAGGCGTGTAGTTGTAGGTCGTACAACTCTCTTTACATCCAAATGTGTGTTATATGTATGTCTACAGGAATGTGAGACTCATTCTCACTTGTCTATTCATTGTCTGAAGATTTGACAGCTTCGGTGCTTTTTGTTTGGGTTTCTCCTTCTCTACAGCTTAGGGGGGTTGAAGGAGGGAAGGATTTGGAGGGATTTTGTCACGTTGTGTTTGTTTTACAATTTTGTGGCTGTATGGACAGACAGGAATGCAATAATTTTTTAGGGTGGTTGATGAATGTTGGCTTACTTTCAGATAAAGTGTCCTTCTATGCATTTCTTTGACTTACTTCATGAGAGTTTTTTGGGGAACTTCTTTTCCGTATGTACCTAGGGACCAGAGAGCTGTGATTCTGGGTTGGTTTTCTCATTTGTTCTCTTGTTTTCTATTGAATTTCCATTGACTTCTTGTCCTCCATCAACATTATACTTCCACTTTCTCTTCTCTAACAAATTTTCTTCTTTTATCAAAGCAAAATAAAAATTATAACAAGGCAAATGCCAACTCCAGCTTCTATTATAGGAAAAGAAGAGGATAAATAAAGATTTATTGCACAACTTTTTTCTTCATTGTTTTCTTCCTTTATCAAGCATAACATGCTAACAAACATACAACTAATTGTAAGGAAATGCATTATGATAATTAGATGGACATTTCCACAAGGTAAATTACCTGAGTGAGGAAAATAAAGTAGAAAAAGGAGTAATCAAACCAATGAGATGTACAGATGCAGAATTTAATTACTTGACATTGCAGCAATCCAATTTGTATCTAAATACATGATAAGTAATATTTCTTTCATGCTTCCAAATAATTTAAGGAAAAGAAATTTAATTAAAGAAAAAACATATATAGTATGAATTAAGAGAACGATTCAATTCAATGACATAGTATATGTCCAAATATGGTTGTATGTTGGTTGCAGCAAAACTCTACTGAATTAACAGTAGAAAGGTTTACCTTGATTCATGAGATTCAGCGCAATAGACCTGACTGACAATTTCGCCAACCGCATAAGCACTTGTTAAACTGGAACAGTAAGTGATATCATTACAAAAACTTTTGCACATGAGTTACCGTATGATAGCACTAGTTGATGTGGAAAATCTGGAAAGTTCTAGCGATATAAGTTGGTGTGATATCGGAGATGAATAACATGTACAACATACCAAGCCAAAGGAAATAAAGAAGGTTTTCCTTCACAATGCTTGGTTGACATGCCCCGCATCTGGAAATGAAGCCTCACAATTCTATAAGGAACTGCATAATGCCAATTATCAGGTCGCCTCAAATATCTGCACACAATAGCAGGCGTTCTTCAAGCTTGTAGTCACAATGCATTAGGCATGAATTTTGAAGATTAGTGGAAATGTTCATGGAAACTCTGTACCAAAGGCGGGACAAGTGAAGATGGATTGGACCCCGATGACCCATCAACAACAGCAGTCACAAGTGATTCTGGAAACCAATATTAATTGGCCAAACCTCGTCAAAACCTTCAATCAGTTTCTCAGTAGAATGTGGTAGATCCTATTTGGCACATTTTTCCTCGCGAAATTTTTATGTATATATGACCATTGTTCCTCTCAAACTTGCATCACTTGGATTAGAATAATAATGTATATGCATGGTTTCTAACTCAAACCACCCCTGTTGAGAATGATATTGGACACATTAACAACCGTTGAGATCACCAATAATCCTTGCAAGAGCACAAGCCATCCTTAAAATGATGGAATCTATTAGCATCCCTTAAGATGATCTCTCGCCCAGTGACTTTAGATATCAATTTAATAGCGGAATGGCAATCCCCACAAACCCGAAGGTTCTTCATTACCCGAATAGGCATGCCTTCAGGGACCTTCAAAAGTCCATATGCCACAGCCAACTTCTCACTGTGATACCCCAAGCTATGCACCTTCTCTTCTTCATCTACATCATGCAGCACAAAGCTACTATCAGGACAATACCCTGCTTCTCTTAACAAAGCACCTAATTTCTCCAACATCCTCGTTATCATTGAGTGCTCAGGGTGGGACGTACTATCTCCCCCAGTAAACATATGGACTTTCTTCTCCACCTCAATCCAACTACAACCAGGTGATTTGCTAACGTTCTTTGATCTCATGTTTTTCCTCAGAGACGCAACAGCAGCCCACTTACCCTTTGATGCATATATGTTAGATAGCAAGATATGGGGCCCAGCATTTTGGGGTTCAAGTTGAAGAAGTTTCTTTGCTGCGACTTCAGCCAAATCTGAGTTCAAGTGGGTTCTACATGCACCCAATAAAGAACCCCAAATAATAGCATCTGCTTCTACTGGCATATTATTTATCAGATTCATCGCCTCATTTAGACGGCCAGCTCGGCCTAGCATATCGACCATGCAAGCATAGTGTTCAGTTCTTGGCTCCACCAGATACTTTGATTTCATAGACTCAAAGATTTCAAGCCCTTCATTAACTTTTCCAGTGTAGCTACAAGCTGATAGAACTCCAATGAAGGTCACATCATCTGCTGCAATGCCTAAAGAAAGCATTTCATTAAAAACTTGAAGAGCTTCTTCTCCTAAACCATGTTGGGAGTAACCTGTGATAACAGAATTCCACATAACTATGTCCTTGGGAGAAAATTTGTCAAACACCCATTTAGCTTTAACAAGATCACCACATTTCATATATGTTGTTATCAAAACCGAAGCAACATATACATCAGAATCAAATTGCGACCTGACCAACTGAGCATGAACTTGTCTACCATGATCAAGACTTGCTAGGCTTGCACAAACTGAAAGGACACTGATTAAAGAAGGGAAACTCAGCCTAAATCCTTGCCTTTGCATCAAAGAAAACAAACTAAGTGCTTCTACTTCAAACCCTTGCCGTTCAAAAACCTTAATCATCGCACTCCATGTTCCATCATCCTTCTCCCTCATTTGATTAAATACCTCCCTTGCTTTATCAACTTCCCCATTATGGCCAAATCCAAGTATCATTGCATTACAAGAAACAATGGACTTGACAGGCATTGCATCAAAAAGCTCTGAGGCCTCCTCAATCCGTCCACACCGAGTATAACCCATTAGCATTGCCGTCCACGACACCTCATTTTTCTCAGGCATGACCTCAAAAAGTTTCCTACCAACATCCACTTTCTCATTCTGGCAATAACCTGAAATCATGGTAGTCCAAGAAATCACGTTCCTACGCGGCATATCATCAAAGAGCTCGCGAGCTTCAGCTAAACGACCTTCCTGACAATACCCAGCTATCATATTAGTCCTAGCAACCACATCTTTCACTGGCATCATATCAAATAGTCTACGAGCCTCATCAATCCGATTATCCTGAATTAACCCACCCAACATCACTGTCCAAGAAACAACATTCTTTTCAGGCATTTGCCTAAAAAGTGATTCTGCCTCTGAAATTGATCCTTCTTCTACGTACCCTCTAACCATTGTAGTCCAAGAAACAACATTTCTTTCGGGCATTGTGTCAAATACTTTCCGAGCTTCCTTTATCCTCCTACTCTTCACATACCCAGAAATCAACCCGTTCCAAGAAATAGTATTTCTCAGAGGCATTCTATCAAACATAGCCTCAGCTTCATTCGGCTGGTTGTTTTGGAAATACCCAGCAATTATTGAGTTCCATGAAACAATACTCTTTTCAGGCATTTTATCAAACACTTTTCGAGCATCCTCGATTTGGCCAAGACGGGCAAAGCGAGAAATCTGAGAATTAGCGGAAATAGCAACACTTGAACAGTATGTTGTAAGGAAGAAGCTCCTTAACAGTTCAGTACCCAAACTCAGTGAATAGAAATGAAAGGAAATTCAGACAGAAATGAGAAGAAGAAGAAGATAGATAGGGAGAATTGAGAGAGAAATAGATAAGGAATAGAGTTAATTGGGGAAGAAGAAAGTATATTCATTCAATTGCTGCCTCTTACATCACAAATCCCAGCTAAATACCTTTACCTCAGCTACGAATCTAAACAGAAAATGAATAACAGATGAGCATGTGACTGGCACAAGCTACATCATGCTGAAAACATGCTCCTCAATTAGAAAATAAAGACACTTCCTACTCTACCCTTGCTTTATTCTAGCAAATTACTAAGACACCCAATCAGCAGATAACTACTTTACTAACTCAGCTCAAGACAAAAAATAAATGCAGAATGAATGCAGCTCCATTTCTTACAGTCCCTCCTCCTTCCGATAAACCTTGTCCTCAAGGTTTGAAATTAGGAAATTTCTTGACCAATTCATCCCAGTCTTCCCAAGAAGCTTCACTGGGTAAAGTGTTCGTCCATTGCACCAATACCTCCACCCCTGCTGCATTTTGTTTCTTCACCATTCTTCTATCAAGAACAGCCACTGGTTCCACCAAAAACTGTCCAAGTGAGTCCAGAGGAGGTAAAGAAGGAGAAGTAGTACAATGCTGGCCCACCTTCTTCTTAAGTAAGGAAACATGAAAAACTGGATGAACTTTGGCATAAGTTGGCAACTGCAATTTGTAAGCTACTGCTCCTACTTTGCTTTCCACCAGAAAAGGGCCATAGTACTTGGGCAGTAATTTCCCTTGATTCAATCCAGATAAAGAGAGCTGCTTGTATGGTCTAACCTTAAGATAAACCATATCCCCAGGCACAAAGACTCTTTCTGTTCTGTGCTTATCTGCATAGTGTTTTATCCTTGCTTGTGCTTCAGTCAAATGCTGCTTCATCAGTCTCAGCAATTGGGCTCTATCTTGACAGAATTGTTTGGTGATAGGGTCATAGACTTTCCCAAACTGATGGAAATTTAGGTGTGGGGGTTTATATCCATATAGCATCTCAAAGGGTGTGGCCTTCAATCCAGTGTGAAAATGGTTATTGTACCATAGCTCAGCCAGAGGAAGCCAAAAGACCCAATTGTGTGGATTTTGTGCAACCATGCACCTGAGATAACATTCTAATACCTGATTCACCCTCTCAGTCTGGCCATCTGACTGAGGGTGATAGGATGTACTCATCTGTAACTTAGTCCCCACTATCCTGAAAAGTGACTGCCAAAACAAACTAACAAACACCTTATCTCTATCAGATACTATGGTAGCAGGTAAACCATGTAGTTTGTAAATTTGTGAGATAAAAACCTGTGCCAACTGAGAAGCAGAAAAAGGGTGTTTGAGTGCCACAAAATGCCCATATTTAGTTAATCTGTCCACCACTACCCATATCACTGTATTGCCTTCTGATTTGGGGAGTGCCTCAATGAAATCCATAGATATATCAGCCCATGGTGTCTCCGGTACTGGTAGGGGCTGCAACAGACCAGGGGAGGCTAATGTTTCATGTTTCTGTTGTTGACACACATCACACTCCCTAACAAATGTAGTAACATCCTGTCTGAGTGTTGGCCACCAAAGGAAGCTGTGAATCCTCTCAAATGTCCCCCTTATTCCAGAGTGTCCGCCAATAGGAGAATTGTGGAATTCTGTCAGAAATTTCCTTCTTAGATCAGCATCTGGACCCACTACTATTTTGCCTTGAAATTTAAGCCTGCCATGTTGGAAAGTATATCCTGGAAGAGCATCATCCTTGAGTTGTAATTGAAGGATGATCTCCCTTAAACCATCATCTTTTTCCCAAGTTTGAGCTATTTCAGCTATCCATGATGGAATTGTTGTAGTTAACATATAGCAGCCCTCTGAGGATGTAGTACAAACTTTTTGCAGATTAGCAGATTCTGGAATGAACCCTTCAGCAGATTCCATCTTTCTAGATAGACTATCTGCAACAACATTTTCCTTCCCTTTTTTGTAAGAAATTTCATAATCTAATCCCATAAGTTTTGTGATCCATTTCTGCTGGTTAGTGGTTGTTATCCTTTGATCCAGAAGATACCTTAGGCTGTGATGATCTGTTTTGATGAGGACTTTATGTCCTAACAGGTAATGTCTCCATTTATTGGCTGCAAACACCACTGCCATGAGTTCTTTTTCATAAGTAGAATACCCTAAGTGTTTAGAGGGAATGGCCTTACTGAGAAAGGCTATTGGTCTGTTCTGTTGCATAAGGACTGCCCCAATACCACCATAAGATGCATCTGTTTCTAGCACAAAAGGTTCTTCAAAATTAGGCATAGCTAATACAGGGGCCTGGGTCATAGCCTGCTTGAGTTGCTGAAAAGCCTGTGCAGCTTGATCATTCCATCCAAACTTCCCTTTCTTCAAGAGATCTGTAAGTGGTCTGCTCATGACCCCATAATTTCTTATGAATCTCCTATAATACCCAGTAAGTCCCAGAAATCCTCTCAGTCCTTTAATGGTTGTAGGAGTAGGCCATTTTAGCATACAATCAATCTTATCTTGGTCTGTAGACACCCCATCAGGATTAATGACATGACCCAAGTAATGAATCTGCTGGGTACCAAACTCACACTTACTTTTTTTGGCAAACAAACAATGGTTTTGTAACAACTGGAGTACCATTTCTAACTGCTTCAAATGATCCTCATAGGTCTTGCTATAGATTAGGATATCATCAAAAAAAACCAACACAAATTTCCTTAAGTAAGGCTGGAATACATCATTCATTAGGGACTGGAATGTGGCAGGTGCATTGGTGAGCCCAAAAGGCATCACCAAAAATTCAAAATGGCCAAAGTGGGTTCTAAAGGCTGTTTTAGGAATGTCAGCAGGATTAACCCTTATTTGGTGATATCCTGACCTTAAGTCCAACTTAGAAAACCATTTAGACCCATGGAGTTCATCTAGCAGCTCATCTATAGCAGGAATTGGGAACTTATCTTTAACAGTTGCACTGTTTAAAGCCCTATAATCAACACACATTCTCCACGTTCCATCATGTTTTTTTACCAATAAGACAGGAAAGGCATAAGGGCTGTTACTTGCTTGAATGATACCATTGTTCAGCATTTCTTTGACAATCTTTTCAATCTCTTCTTTTTGTACATAGGGGTATCTATAGGGCCTGATATTCATTGGTTGACTCCCTTCTTTCAGCCTGATGTGATGATCCTGAGTTCTAAATGGGGGTAACTCCTGAGGTTCTTGGAACACTGAGGCAAATTGCTGCAAAATCTTCTCTATATGCTCATCCTTCTTAACCTCTGTGACGTTTGAGTCCCCATTTAAGCCACTGCTGATATGCTGTTGTTTTAACTGGTCCTCACTATCCTCTTGACATGCCCCAAAAAGGTATCCAAAATATCCATGGGTTACAGAATTTAGAACCTGCTTAAACTCTCCAGAATCCATCATTTGAATGGTAGGAGATACCTGGTCTGATTCCCCCTGCAACACAATGGTCCTTCCTTCATGCACTAAAGTCAGCTGCAATTCATGAAAGTCAAAGGTAACAGGATTAAAGAGTCGAAGCCATTGGACTCCTAAAACTGCATCTATACCTCCCAAGGGCAGAACTCTAAAGTCTGTCTGAAACTCTTCTCCTTGCACAGACCATGATACCTTGGGGCAAGCTTGATGGCTAGAAACCTTAAACCCATCTACCACAGTGACATTAAGGGGATTAGCATCCTTAATCACAGCTCTAATCTTCTTAGCAGCTTGAGGATCCATGAAATTGTTGGTACTCCCACTATCCACCAGTATCCTTAAGAATTCTCCATGAGCCATACCCAGCAATCTAATGGTATTATTAGTACTGTGACCAGACAGTGCATGCAGTGTTATTTGGGCTTCCTGCTCTTCACATTCACCATTTAAATCCTCCTTATTATTCTCATCCCCATAATCAGGGTGATCCTCCTCCATTCCTTCTGATGGCAGCATCATGAATAACTTGGGTTTTTTGCAGACATGCCCTGGAGTAAAGGGCTCATCACATGAAAAACACAACTTCAATCTCCTTTTTTCATTAATTTGTTCTCTGGTAAGGCCTCTGATAGGTAAAGCCCTGATAGCTTCCTCACTGTTCCTTTCCATTGGCTTGCTTGAGAATGCATGTACCACCTTATTTTGAACAACACTACCCCCAGGTTTGCTGACCATCCTACTCCTCTTAAGCCATGCTTCTAACTTGGCCTCCTCCACCCTAGCCAGTCTTATCATTTCCTTTAAATTTCCAGGTTTAAGTTCCTGCACCCCCAGTTGGATTTCCAATTTCAAGCCACCCATAAAACAATCCATAAAAAACTCCTCATTGAGGGATGGATTTCTAGCTAGGACCCACCCTTTTAGCTCCTCAAATCTCCTTCTGTATTCATCCACAGTCCCCATTTGTTGCAGCTTCTTCAACTCTCCAATAGGATTTTCATTAGCCTCAGAACTGAATCTGGCAATGATTTCCTCTGTCAATCTTTCCCAACTCAACTCCTGGTCCTCCTGACAAAACCCAGCATACCACAACTCAGCCTCACCCTCCAGATTTATGGTTGCCAAGTACACCTTCTGAGCTTCAGGAACCATATGGTGTGAGAACAGCTTATTACACCTTCTAATCCAAGCCCTAGGATTCTGACCATCAAATTTTGGGAATTCAAATTTTATGGTCTTAAAAATACTTTCAGAACCATCAGATTTGGATTTTCCATCATAAGGCCCTAAGATGGATTCAGTGTTGGTATGGGAAGTACCTTCTCTGTGATGAATATTGGATTCCTTTTGTGCAGCTAAGAGTGATTCGAACCTTTTCATTAGCAGCTCCAGCTTCACATCTATCCCCTGATCTATGGTAGTAACGGACTCCTGCAACTGAGTCCTAAGCTGCTGTATGTTATTGCTCTGCTCCTGAAACTGGGTCTCCAAGTTACTTAATCTCTGATTATTGGTGGCCATAACTGCAGAATCGGTAGCTCTGATACCAATTGTAAGGAAGAAGCTCCTTAACAGTTCAGTACCCAAACTCAGTGAACAGAAATGAAAGGAAATTCAGACAGAAATGAGAAGAAGAAGAAGATAGATAGGGAGAATTGAGAGAGAAATAGATAAGGAATAGAGTTAATTGGGGAAGAAGAAAGTATATTCATTCAATTCGTGCCTCTTACATCACAAATCCCAGCTATTTCTTTACCTCAGCTACGAATCTAAACAGAAAATGAATAACAGATGAGCATGTGACTGGCACAAGCTACATCATGCTGAAAACATGCTCCTCAATTAGAAAATAAGGACACTTCCTACTCTACCCTTGCTTTATTCTAGCAAATTACTAAGATACCCAATCAGCAGATAACTACTTTACTAACTCAGCTCAAGACAAAAAATAAATGCAGAATGAATGCAGCTCCATTTCTTACATATGTTCGACGTAGGATTAACATAATCCGCATTTGATGGATGAGAATTTGAAGAATTGAAGTAGAGCAACCAGAGTTGTCAAATTGTTTAATTTTGTTTTTTAAAATACCAGTTCTGTACTTGGCAAAAAAAATAAAAAAATACCAGTTCTGTGTGTGGTGGTGGGCAGGGGCCTACGGGGAGGGGAGGGTTATTATTAGGGCGTTAAAACGATATAAGTAAAACTTTAAAATTATTTATAAATTATTTTAAATAATGATTTATAAGTAAAAGTGTTTGGTATTGATTTGATTTATAAGTTAAAATAAATCACGAATTTTTTGATAGAAATAACTTTTGAGTTAAAAAAATTTAGAAAGATAACTGAAAAGGAAGGCAAAAGAATTTTTAAATTTAATCAAACTTACTTATTTTAAATAATCTTTTCAATTTTGAATTTTAAAACGTCTTAAATTGATTTTTAAAAGTCAACAATAATCTTATAATTTGAAACGAAAAAATATTTCTTAAAAATAACTTATAAATTAATTTATAATTTAAAAAATAAGTCGCATAACAATATTAACTCTCAAAAGTCTAATGGTAATTAATTAATGTAACAAAAGTTTGGCTTTTCTATCTTTTTTGGAAATATTTACAAACACTCCATTAGATTAATTTTATATAATTTTTTTTTAAATATACAAATACCTTGCATGGGATTTTTAACTACAATGAGAGAGATTTCACTCAACTGTCATTTGTCACTAATCTAATCTCAAAGGAATCTTTACTCTTCCCTTTAATTCACTTTTTAACAGATAAGACTGGTGGGTTGGGCCATTTCCCTCTTCTTTCTCTTTTCTACCATTACAGGTAAGAAGAAAAGTTATCTTCTTTGTTGTTATTGTCTGTGCATGTTTGAGAATTCAGATTACTGGTCTTGTTGTGTGTGTGTGTGTGTGTGTATATATATATATATTAATCCTGTAATTAATTTTGTCTGTGATCAGCGTTGGCTTGTTTATCTGCGTTTAATTTCAATTGGGTTTGTCTTGTAGTCTCGATTGTTGATGGGCTATGATAATTTGATGTTATTTGCTATTAATTCAGAGATTGTAAGGGTTTACTCCATTATAATAATGTTTCAACTGGGTTTTTGTTATAGCTATTGTTAAGTTTGATAATTTTGTGTTTTTCAGTTTTTGGGTTTTAATTATGTGATTATTGATTAACACAGCAGGTTCAATACTTTTACCATATTGTTTTGACTGTTAGTGAACATACTGATATTTGGTGTTCTTGGCTTATAATTTAGTGATCATCAAAGGGTTTAATATGTGTAGTATTTTGGTGTCTTGTTGATTGGATATGTTTCACCTCATGAATTAAACTGCATATGCAGCCGAAACTATTGGGTCTTTGTTAGATTCATAATCTCTCATCTTGTACTTATCCTTATGAACAATAGCCAAGTTGTCAAGAAGATTATCGTTAGGTTTATGTTATGTCTTATGTGATTATAAATAATTACCAGCTTACTTGTCATATCATGCTTCATCTCTGTTGTGGGATAATATTTAAAGCCGTATTGTAGTTGGAGTGGATCATTTGAGTATAATCGTCGGTTTTGCATGGTCCTACATATCGCGGTTCTCTTGTTCTATGTTTTTTTCATTGATGGTTGTCTGATGCAGGTATTCAAATATTTATGCTATAACATTCTTGGATTGGTAAATGGGGTCAGAAGGGCCTCCAACGATAACGATCCATGTGACAGGGTTTAAGAAATTTCACGGAGTTTCAGAGAATCCAACTGAAACTATTGTTAGCAATCTAAAGGAGTATGTGAAGAAAATGGGTTTACCTAAAGGGGTGACCCTTGGGAATTGCAGTACTCTAGAGACTGCTGGTCAGGGCACACTTGGTCCTTTATACCAGTTATTACAATCTTCTGTGAGCAAAAAGGACTCAGAATCATCAAATGGTGGCAGAGTTATTTGGGTCAGTTGGTCACATCCCTTATATATCATCACTGCAAATTGTCAAATGATTAGATATTATGTTTTCCCTCTTTACCCAAAATCTCTGGGTAGCAAGTAGTTATTTTTCCGGATGAATTTGTTCATTAGAAAGACTGTACATCTGTTTCCTAGAGTTTAGTTTCCTGTATAATTCTAGTGGAGTTTGTGGAAAAAGTATTCTGACAAAGCTATTGGAGCATTCAAATTTGTCATTTATTTATTTATTTATTTGATATGTGGAGTATCCCGACTTGTGTCAGTGGAGTATCCCGACTTGTGTCGGACTAATCTCCCCACCCCGAACAAGGCTTTCGAAACAGGCGTAAGTCTGTGCCCCCTAGGCCCCCTATGCTGCTTCGAGTGGGAGTCGAACTCAAGACTTCCAAGTTTATGACTGGACCCAAGTTCTCCCTTAAACTACTGAGGCAAGCAACGGGGTTAAAATTTGTCATTTTAAAAGAGCAAGTATGTTGATTATTCAATCATTACTAAGATTTTAACACAATATACCAAAGGTTGAAAACCTAAGGTTTCCTCCATAAGTTTCGTTAATGGAGTTGTCTTCTTTTTCGCTATCTTGGAAGTTGGAAAGCTTTCCTTTAGCACATACAGTGTATATAGGGATATAATTCTTTTCATAAATTTGTCCACTGTTTGATTTAAATTACAAGCATTTAAACTGAGATATTAAAAAGGTTTGTTAAGCAATCAAGAGTATGTGGATCAAACGGGAAGCTGAACCCTATGTTCTAGTCCTGTAAAAACTGAAATCAAATGAATATTATTTACTCTTTGGTGAATAATATTGAAATTAAAAAAAATTAAAATCAAAGCAAATAATCTATGAGTGAATTGTTAAGAAGGAATAAGAAAAAAAAAAACAGAGAAAAGCATTGCAAAGAATGTAGTACTGAGTGAGTCTACTCTTGGGGGCATGTTTGTTTGTATCAATGTTACCTGAATCACGATTCGATACAGTATGCGGAACCGGAACGGAAACGGGAATATCAAATTTTTTATTTTGTAGATGTCGTAATATCGGAAGAGCATTGAAGTTATGTTAGATCCGTAACCCTAGTATAATGCAAATCTTAGATAAACTATTTACATGTGAAACTTCTGACCTAGATTGTTTCTTTTATTTTTTTTAAATTTTTTTTGTTGGTTTAAATTGCAGAGTGAACTAGAAAGTTCTTTTTATAGTTCTCGGAATTCTAGTTATCTGAATAATGGATCTAACATTGACGATCCTCACTCTGATCACCTTCTTAGATTCTGTGTAGAATAGCCATCACTTTAAGTGATGTAAGATTTTTTCAAAATCCAAATTTCTAGTTTTCAGGCTTTGAAAGTTTCACTTCCATCTTTAGTGCAACTAGACCTTTGGTCTTTCCATGTTCTAGTATAGATCTTTGCTTTAACCAAAACATTCTCAGGTACACTTTGGTGTTAATAGTGGTGCAACAAGGTTTGCCATTGAAAATCAAGCATTCAATGAAGCTACTTTTCGTTGCCCTGATGAGATGGGCTGGAAGCCTCAGGTTAGATATAAACCTTCAAGAATTTTTATATTCCAAGTTAACTTCACGAGTTATGATTTTACTGAAAATTCCATGCCTTATTCTTTGCAGAAAGTTCCCATTATACCTGCAGATGGTGGAACTTCACGAACACGAGAGGTAGATTGGAAGCTTTCATGCATTTTTGTTTGTATTCTAATTTTTCAGTGAGTTGTACTCTAAAGGAACTTAGTTGCAGAATGGGATTCTTTTTGTTCAGGGATAAATATGGTTAGAGCAGGAAAGAAAAAAATGAAAGAAATAGAAGCACTGTCCATCATAGTTGTTTACATATCAATGAATTTCAATTTTCCTTTTCTTGTTTTACACTGGTTTTGTCTATTATAGTTGTTTATATTATTTGGCCATCGCCATAAGCTCATAAGTCATTGTGTGCACAAACAAATACATTTATGAGAATGGGGCTAACTTACAGATTTATCTCCATTTGATTCCACATCCTATTTCTTACTTTCATATACTTCACTTTCCCGTTTATACTGTATCAGACTACTCTTCCTGTCGAGGAGATAACTAAATCTTTGGCAAAGATGGGCTATGAGGTGATGCCTTCTAATGATCCTGGCCGGTTTGTTTGCAACTATGTCTACTATCATTCCTTGCGTTTCGCAGAGCAGAATGGGATCAAATCACTATTTGTACATGTGCCCACCTATTTAACTATAGATGAGGAGACCCAAATGCAATTTACTGCTTCCTTGTTGGAGGTACTTGCCTCCTTAAATTAGTCATCCCCAGTATGCATTTTGCTGCTTGTTGAAGGTACTTGCTTGCCGCTTTTAAGTTTCTTCCAATGCATGCAATTTGGTGTTTCCTTGTTGAAGGTACTAGCCTCCTCTAAATTAGTCTTCCAGTGTATCTTCACATCTTTATGATGGGGAGCATATTTGACTATATCTTTCATCAGCCTGTATGTGATGGTGATGGGTGGTTGTTTCTTTGGTGCTTTAATAAACAGTTGTGTGTATGCGACTTCTTTTTATCTTAAAAAGAAAAAGAATGCATTATCGGCACATAAATTTCATGTATCAAGTGTAATTTTATTTGGAAGATTGGAAAATCTTTTGGATGATGTTCATTGATGTGTGAATAGTTGATTCTCAGCTCACCTTCACAATTGTGAAGTTTCCCATGTGTTGTTTATATTGATCATTTATCAAAATTAAAATTGTTTGTGATATTTTAATTCCGAATCTGCTAAGCTGTTCACTAAAGCTAGTTGCAACTTGCAAAGACTTCACAAGCAGAAAAGGGAGCTGAGAGTATTACAGAACCAGTTGAGTGATCAAGCCGCTTATACAAAAGTAACTTAAAAAAAAAGTAGTGCAGTACGGATCGGTACTAAATAAAAACTGCATGTCAGGGATTGGAACTGTTTCAGAAGCCGAGTTCCAGATGTATTATGGGCTAGTTCATGTCCTATTATGCGTGACGGATTAGGATCTCCTCCATTATACCATTAATCCAATTTCCCCTAATATACAATTAGGGGCACAAAATATTACTTTTAGCGACAACCAATACAATTATTTGCAATGCATTTTAGTGTCTTTAAATGGTCACTTTCAGGATTTCAGTGTCATTAAATTGTCACTTCCAGGATGTATTGTAGGTTAGGTATATTCATATTCCATTAATCGCAACATATTTCAGGATAATGGTCACGTTGCTAGCACCAGTGCCAAAACTTGCTGCATATTTCTGGATACGAGTCACTTTGTTTTAGCACCGGGGCCAATATTCTACATGAAAGTATGATTCAGAAGAAGTTGCTTCCTTAATGATGACCAAAATGCTTACATTATGATATATTAAAGAAATTTTCAAATCATAGTAAAGCTGTAACTTTTTATATGTAGATCTACCAAGGCTGGAAAAGGAATTGTTGTAGGAACTGTGGACAAGTCAAAGAGTTCTCTATTTTTCTGAATGAAACAGCTACATGATGTACTAATTCTGTAATACAATACCAATCGTGTTGGATACACAATGCCGTTAACCCAATTACAAACATCAACAAACTAATAAACCCAAGGTGACTCATATATATCAGAATGACATGCAAACAGCAACATTTACGGAGGAAAGATCAAGTTCAGCTACATGTTTGACACAGCATAAAATATAGAAGTTCCCAAAGCCTATATAATTAGTAATAACTCATATCTTATGTATCAATACAGATTATGGACACTACCCATATTGATAAAAGGTGTGAGATAAGTTTATTAAGCTGATACAGCAAAGTGATGTTGAATAAATGGCTGACCTATCCCCAATCAACGAAGGGAAGTGATGGATATCCACCCTCTGGAGGAGGTTTTAGTGATGGGGGTAGATTTCCCAGTGAAATTCCTGAACTATCTCTGAAAATGTCTCCTGATGATATGAAAAAATAAGAACAATAAATTCAACAAAGAAATTGGGGGTAAAAAAAAAGAGGCAGTCCAAACAAGTTAGATTGGAACAAAGTAAATGAAGCTATGAATACTGCAATGATGGTTGGGTTAAATGAGATACAACAATGGAGTCATCATTTGGCATCGCTCAACAGTTTAACTTGAGAAATATAAATATTTATATGTGTGTGTACATGCCATATCATGATTAAACTGACTATATGGAATTTAAGTCCTCAACAAACCCTTATAAATGCAATTTTTAAAAAAAAATATTTTTATCAAAACTAAAGTCTTCAAATGCATGGAGTCACTCATGGTAGTACCAGCTAAAGATAATTATCTTCATAAATCAACAGAAAGTATGTCCTTCATTACAAAAGGCTTAGAAGCAGATCAAGGAGAAAAGACACAAGGGTACCTGCCATGCCTGGAGTGTTGGTACTCTGTAAATTTTGCTTGGGATGAAGATATTTACAAGCATCTCCGTAAGGACATGATCCCTATGAACCATTTGAAGAAAATTAGACCACAGATAACCCGAGGAATAGTTTAATTAACGAAATATAGTCCACGAAAATATGTAGATTTGATTCCCCTAACATTCATCCCATTGTTTCAAACCACAACTTCTATTGATATTGAAGAAGCTAAAAAAATTATTTATTTTTTCCTTCTTAAAAGCAGTTTATCAAAAAGAAAGTATACAATAAAACAGAGGGACAAGTTCACTCTCATTATCCCAAATATGAACAAGTACCATCCCAAATATGCATGTAAAGGGAGTGCATAAAAACTAATAAAAACTTTAATTTCTTATACATTACAATCTAAATATTTGTCACATATTTTTTGCCAAGGGAAGCATTTCCTTCTAAATAATATAGAATACATGGACCAATTAATGTCCCAAATTAGACTTGAGCAGTTAAACCTTGGACCTCTACTTTAAAAACGATGAGCTATCACTTGAGCTGAAGATGGGTAACCAAAAAAAAAATGTGAATTTGAGATACAATAAATCATGTTTAGTCATGAATTAAACTACACTGAATTTTTTTTATTCAAGCTGATTGGACCTAAATAAATACCAATTATCACTACAGAGAGTAATAATACCGTTCTGACGAATCGATTGCAGACTCCTTTACCAAATGACTGTTGATATACCTGATTTGGATCTGCCAATAAAACCCAATTGTTGAAAAAGAAAAAAAATGAGAATTAGGGTTTTGGATGGAGGAGGAACCTCACCTCGTAAAGAGTCGTACCAGAGGGCTTTGGCTCTCTGGTGTTGGACACCCTGGAGATGGCGCTTCCTTGCGAAAGCGGTGTCCTGGAATTGCTTGTCGCAGTAGTCGCAGTAATATTTTCCCAACGGCATTTTCTTCTCCTGCGCTTGGAAAGAGAAGATAAAAATATTTTCTTTTTCCTCTGTTTGGTTAGTCCCAAGGGCATGCTCGTCTTTGTGTAAGCTTTATAAATAATATATTTGCGCGAATATTTATAATAATAATAATAATATTTTTAATTTCAAATAACGTATTACAATTTGTCATTTTAATCTGATTACATAATAGATATTCCCTCCGTTCCAAATTAATTGCATTTCTAGGATTTTTTAAAGTCAAATTGACTATTTTTAAAACTAATCTTTTTACTATTTTTGCTAACATATAGGTGAAGATATTATAATCAAAAGAAAGTATATACAATTTATTACTAATTTCAATTTTTATAATTTTAGAAATATATTTATATATGCTTAATTATTAATTTTAAAAATAGTCAATTTGACTTAAAAAAGTCCTAGAAAAGCAATTAATTTGAGACGGAGGGAGTATATGTTATATTTAATATTTAAATAAAAAAATTACGGTCATATTTTTTATGAATTGTTCTCTATGCGACGTGCGATATTTATATGAGTTATGTTGTTATTTTTTTAAAAAAATTATACTTTGAGATATTGAATGATAAATTGAAAAAATAAAATATACCTCTTTATCGAGTATGATAGCAGTGGTGTTGACAATCATTTTTGTATAATATCTTCTAAAAAATAGTTGGTTTAAAATAAAATGTTGATACATAGTAATGTTGTAGAAATTTTGAGTTTAATTTGGTGAGTAGTCACGTTAGAGTCCTTTTTGTAAGGTATTAGAACAAGTTGAATGAGATACTTTTTATAGCAATCTAAAAGTAAAAATTAAACTGCAATGTATATAATAATACTAATGTATTATTACATCTCATGTTAACTGAACAAAAAATACATTACATGTTAAAAGATATATTGATTGCATGTTAGTAAAACAAAAAAATAAAATCTTGAACTGAGTTGATAAAAAAAATTACTTAGTCGACTCATGCTTTATTATATTTTTGTATTGTATTGACAAAATTATTTTTGTTTTTGTTTTGGTTTTAAAATGGACTGAAAAAAAAGAAGAGAGAAAACTTGAATATTTTTAGTGTAACTTTGTTGTTAGTGATGTTTAAACAAAAAAGTGAAAAGCACCGAAAACTTGATAACTTGATAACTTCACATGAATGAAAAAAATATACTCGTGCAAAAGTAATTTATTGAACCAGTTTGAATTTTTGTAATTTATTTTCTATGTTTTTACCATTCTATTATACTAATTTTTGAAGAGATGATTCTATTTTAAGTTCAGTTATGATCTCTACAGAGTTCGCCTAGTTAGGTACTCTACGACTATCATCAAACTCTACGATTAGGAAATCATAGAGTACATCCGTTCTAACATGGGCTGACAATGACAGTATTTGTAGAGTGAAGATCCCAAAGAAGCTTGTTAAATCTTTTAAGACTAAGAAGAAGGTCAGATGAAATTGTGTCTAACAGCTCTATTTGTGAAAAGACAGCAGACACGTGAATGTCACTGTAGCAGTACTGATGTGACATACCATAGCCAAAAGCTGTCACATCCTCTTCAAAAGTCAACAATCAGATATATTCAAAGATCTGAGCACTAAATGAGCAACGAAAACTTTTCAAAGGGAAAATCTCGAGGAAGGTCTATATATAAAAGGCAAGCAGATTCAATCAACATAGTAACGATCAAACATTATAAAGTTGAATTGTTGATAAACTAAAAAGAACTAGACTCTACGAACTTGAACAACTTATTCTGCTACTAAGTCCTTCAACATTGAGCTTCAAGCAACTTAGCAGCACCCAAAAAATCACACTTTCTTAGTGATCGCACAGGTCTTAGTGACCCACTGTAACCAAATTTTAATGACTTGAAGAGATCTTAGTAATCTATTGTATCAAAGTCTTTGTGATTTGTTTGGTGTAATTGTTCGATGTGAACAGATTTTCGTAATCACTCATCCTTAGTGAATTATACTTACTCAAATAGTAGACGAGTGGACTAGGAGATCTTTGTGTTCCGAATCATTTAAAAAAATTGTGTCTCTTTTATTTTTTGAACTTTACTTTTTTGTGAATTTATTTAATTAATTCTTGACTTAGTTTCATCTTGGTTACTAAATTCAGAATTATGAATTTTCTTAAATCTTTGAAGGGTTTTTCAAACAATCATTCCGCTGTACAAAGTTATTAATCAACTTGCTTAAATTATAAGTTGATTATAATTCTTTAAAATCAAATTTTTTAAAAGATTTATTCAACTTCCCCTTTTAGATCTCTTAGTGCCTTTGGGAGATAACAAAAATATATAATCTTTTATCATTATAAAATCATTAATGTTTATATATAAAACGAGAATAAATTATTTATGGATTGCCTGTAAAACTAGTGTTTTACGTCATCCAATAATAACATGCCATGTGGGGAATTTAGGAGGAGATCAAGAAATTTGAAATAAATTACCATATTGTTTAATTACTACTCCCTTAGTCGCAGGATAAAAGTCATTTATTGACTTTTGTGATCAAATTGACCATTTTTAAAATTAATAATTAAACATGTATATTTATATTTTCAAAAAGGCAAATATTAAAATTAGTATTAAATTGTACGTAGTTTATGATGTTTATAGGCTTTTTACTTATATATATAAAAAAATAATAAAATATATTAATTTGAAAAATAGTCAATTTGATCAAAAAGTCAATTGAAGTCTTTTATTCTGGGACGGAAGGAGTATTTATCATGATTAAACTGTTTAATCAATCATATTAGATTTTAAATCCATTGATCTTATCCTAAATTTTTTACTTGACATGTTATTATTTGATAGTGTAAAACACTAATTTTACTTGCAATTCTTATATAATTTATTCTCCTATAAATTATATAAAACTTTACATATTTTCATATTTTTGTATATTTTTTGCATTTGCACTTTTATACTACATTACGAGCCTATTCGGGAACTACTTATAAGTTGGGTTGACCAACTTATAAGTAGTTTAGACAAAAAAAGTGTTTGGGAACAATTTTTTTTTTACTTATAAGTTGAAAAAAAAATTAAAAAAAATAAGTAACCTTTAGTTGCTTAAAAAAATGACTTATAAGTCATTTTTTTAAATTGGTCAACGCCTATGAAATGACAAAAATAACCTCTTTTATTTGTAATGTTCTTCTTATTAAAAGACATTTTAGTAATTTTTTTATTTTATTTTAACTTATAAGTCATTATTAGCCGAACACATCCACAATTATTACTTATAATTCCTGATTTATAAATAAAAATAATGCCGAACACTATTACTTATAAATCTACTAAAATTTTAATTTATAAATATACTAAAATTTTAACTTTTAAGTTAAAAAAAAATAAGTCATTCCCGAACAGGCCTATGCAAGGTCTCAATCCCATACATCTTTTCGTGATTACTCTGTCATTATTGTTTGAACTTTTAAGCACATTTCTTATGAAGTTTCTTTGATTCTTGGAACCGAGGAATATTTCCGCGGGAAAACCCCAACACAGTCTCTTACTATTTTCAACACCATATCAATCATTACACAAGCTTTGTTGTTGAAGATAAATCTGTATCACATATTTGATTTCAATGGTGGTTGCTGACTTGCTGCGCGTGGGGTGTGCGTTAGAAGAAGCTGAACAAGGTAATAAGATTCACAATTGCTTGCATTTCTTGCTTAATACGTCTGTAATGGCAGCTTGCCCATGTTTTCATATCTCATATATAACGATTACGGGGTTAAAAAGAGAAAAATCGCTTGCATTCTCGGAGCAGGGTTTCGTATTAGAGTGAGATTTATGGGTTTGATTTGATAAATTTTGGGGGCTGGTGTATAATGATTTCGCCTGGAAGGGATTTACAGAGAAATGAAACGATTTATCTTACCCAGAAAAAGAAAAAGGAAATTTTTTTTTTTTACAATTTGGGTATAAATTGAAACACCCAACTTCAATTTCTGTATCTTTTTGAAATGGGTGAAAATTCAAAATTAACAGGAAACCAAGAAAGTAGTAAAATTAAGCAAATCATGAGTACATTCAGTGCCCTTGTTCCTGTTATTGCTGCTGCTGATGAATCAGTTCTTCCTATTTCTTCACATCCATCACTTGTGTCATCTTACAATGACAGAATTCGCACCTTTTGGATGCCATTGATAAGCTTCGGAATCTAAAGGTTATGCAAGAGGGGATTCAACTCCCAACCATTGTTGTTATTGGAGATCAATCATCTGGGAAGTCTAGCGTTCTTGAATCTCTTGCAGGAATCAGCTTGCCCCGAGGCCAGGGCATTTGTACCCGGGTGCCACTCATTATGAGACTACAACACCACCAAAATACTCAACCAGAGCTGCATTTGGAGTTTCTTGGGAAAATGGTTCCTACTGATGAAACCCACATAGCAGAAGCAATAAATCTTGCCACTGATGAGATTGCTGGCCATGGTAAGGGAATTTCTATACCCGTTTAACTTTGTTAGTGAAAAAAAATGGAGTCCCAGATCTTACTGTGGTTGATTTTCCTGGAATCACTAGAGTTCCGGTTCATGGGCAGCCGGAAAGTATTTATGAGCAAATTTCTGGAATTATAATGGAGTATATAAAACCAGAGGAAAGTATTATACTGAATGTTCTATTTGCAACTGTTGATTTTCCTACTCGTGAGTCCATTCGAATGTCACAGCGTGTGGACAAGACTGGGGAGAGGACTTTAGCAGTTGTTATAAAAGCTGATAAAGCTCCTGAGGGGTTGCTTGAGAAGGTCATAGCGGATGATGTGAGTATAGGGCTTGGATTTGTATGTGTAAGGAATAGGATCAGGGATGAGTCTTATGAAGAAGCAAGATAGAGGAAATGAGGCTTTTTGAAGCTCACTCACTGCTGTCCCAGATTGATAAATCTATGAACTTGTGCAAATCCAAGCTACTATCATATCCAAATGCTTGCCTAAGATTGTAAGGAAAATCAACGAAAAGTTGAATGCAAATATTTTGGAGCTCAATAAAATGGCCCAGAATCTGTCTTCTGTTGCAGAAGCATGGACTTTTTTCATGGACATTGTAGGAATGTGTAAGGAGTCTTTGAAGAAAACTTCTTTTAAGGGGCGAGTTTGATGAATACCCCAATGATAAGAACATGCATTCAACTGCTCGTTTGGCTGAAATTCTCAGGAAATTCTCCGAAGAACTTCAAAAGAGTTGTGAAAATGATTCTACTGACAAGTTTTTAGTGGAGGAGATAATGGTGCTGGAGGAAACTAAAAGCACCACTCCGCTTTCCTTGCACTCTTGCAGTGTAAGGTTCAGGGAATATCAGAAATGCCCATCAGCTTTGTTGCTAAAGTTTGGAATTACATTGAAACGATGGTAATTGCAATTCTGATGCATCATTTTGAAAATTATCCATAGATGCAGTCTTTTGCAAGAAGAGCAGCCGAAAATGTAATTTCAAAGATGAAAGAGAAGTCCACAGATCGAGTGATGGAGAAGCTTTCTGACTATACTTGTGATCCTGGATACATGTCCGTATGGAGTAAGTTTATGGAAAACCCATGGTATGTTCAAGGAGATAATGGGAGATCCCTCAAAACCAACAAAGATGGTTATTGAAGGTTTTGGGGAGATTGAAGTTGCACATCTATGGGACTATCCAAGTATTGGAGATGAAGCTTTTGATATGAAAATGAGATTCACGGCTTATTGGAAGATCGTTGTTAAAAGGTTGGTTGATTGCATTGCTCTGCAGTTGCTCATCTATAAAGAGGTTGGTGAACGAGGAAATGGAAAGGGAGATAGGGGATGAGGTTTTGGGTCCACAAGGTGTTGGCATTGAGCGATTGCTGGAAGAGTCGCCCTTTGTTGCTACAAAGAGGGGAAGACTAACAGAAGTATCAATTTGCTTAAGGACTCGAGGGATGTCTTGGCTGAGATCATGGATCGAATTGCTATAATTGGTGATTAGGTTTTCACTATCTTACTCTTTTGTTAACCTAGCTGGTTCTTATTAATGTTGTTCAGTCCTTGTTTTCATTTCATGTTTAAGTAGGTAAGTTACTTGTGTTTATAACTATGTCTATTGTTTGTGCTCTATAATATGCCTATACTTCACGAAAGATCTTATTGAAGGCTGAAGAATATATTTCTAGTTTTTGGAGTTAATTTATGGTTGCTTGGATTTGAGTAGGCCACAGTTTCTTTTCCTTCTCTTCTTCATTTCTCTTCCTAAAAGATTAGTGGAAATATTCTGTACTGTAGTCTGGAATCTGGTACCAATTGTGCAGATGATTTATTAGTAATTTAATATATGAATATAGAATATTGTAGATGCAATGGATGATCACGTTACACAAATGTGTTACCCTACAATGCAGCATTTTAACACTTTAAATAAAAGATGAAGGGAAGAACTTGATTTCCTTTCTTAAAAGGGATAAAAATATTTTCCAATTCTTTTATGAGAATAGTTGTGTAATTTAAACTCAAAAGGTAATGGAAGATTGTAGTTTATTGAATATAAAGGAGGTCTGGATCCACAAGTTAGGGTTGGCTGGTTTAGCAGTTACTACACATCAAAAGGGAATAACTCAAGAAACACAAACAAGAATTCAATCAGTAACTTGGAGAATAAGTTATTTTTATTTAATCAAATCTCAACAATGGTCCGATTTATCTTTCAACCAAGAGGAACATAACAAAGGGACAATTCTTTCTGCCAACAGAACCAATGTGAGGATATCATTTAATTTTGGAATTTAATCTAACAAAGGTAATGGAACAACAATCAAAAATAATAATTTTAATAAACTTCATTATTAACCACTTACTGCGACGTCACGTTCTAATTCCTACTTACATATTTGATCCCTGAAAACTCTGTTCCATGCTTAGACCAACAATGCTAATATACACTATGGGGTTCAGTCACATATGAAAAAGAAAGAAACAGTTGATAGAATCAAGGACAACTGTAAATGAAATTCAAAGTCATAATATTATATTCATATAGTATCAGTATGGAAATGGTGGAACCTGTGGAATGTCAAATACTTATGAATCATTTCATTTCTATAATGCTGATCCTCAAACATTGACAGAGAGTTGGGAATCTATTTCTTCTCTTTTTTCTCTTGTTTTGTTTTTTCTTATTTGCCTTCTTTTCTACAGCTTTATGTCTATAACTGCTAAACCAGCCAACCCTAACTTGTGGATCCAGACCTCCTTTAAATTCAATAAACTACAATCTTTTGCTTAAAATTATTATTAGATCTTACCTGAATACTTTCCTAGGTTGCTATGATTATCCATATTACCTCCAGAAATGGTTTCCGAAAGCATATTTTGCAATTACTTGCATATGATGTAACATTATTGCTTCATCCTGAATTAGAATAATTATACTCCCTTCATTCCAAAATTAGAGATATATTTCTGAAACGGCGAACTTCAAAGAAAAATTTAATTTTCCAAAGATATCCCTAACATTTGCTAGAAATTTTACTTTTAGTATATTCTTGCTGGAAACTAATTGTAATGTTGATGGAGTAGAAAATATTCAAGAAACATAAAATTACTTTGTTTATTTGTTCGACTGTAGCTTCCGAGAGTACCATCAGTGCTTTACAGAAGACAGGTGAATGTCATCAGGCTTGGATGTCTTTCATTGCTGAGCGGCTGGAGAAGGTAAGAGTAGAACTTAACAACAAGCTGCTCGAGACATACAATCTTGGTAAGATGCATGAGACTGGAAACTTGTTCACTGTAGTTTTTCCAGTTAAGGATTGGGTTCTTTAATGTTTCTTTACCGAGGAGTTTTATTTTAATATTTATGGACTTAAATGAAAAGAATTATACTAGTATAATTTCTTTTTTGAAAACAGTTGTTAGTACTGAATGACGCTGGTAGCTGTCTGTTAGTGTTTGGCTATTTGGTGTTTTGAATGATAACAAAATGAGTATGATTCATTATCTTACACACAGCGCATGATTCTAAAATATGTCTTATGCCTGCATGATTATAAGGATTATCTAATGCATGTGAATATAATATGTATTCTCCCATACCTTTCTGATGCATGGAAATATAATATATGGCCACCCATATCTATCTGATGGATGCAAATTGAATATGTGCTCACCTATAATATAATGTATTATCCCAGCTGTTTGAGGTATTATCTTTATACTGTTGGATTCGTTGGTTTGTGCCAATTCAAGGAAGTTGGGTGGTTTCTAGTAAGTGGACGATGCCTTCCAGTAAGTGGATGATATTCTCTAGTAAGTGGACTTGACATTTGTATTAAAATCATTTATTAAAGGTATTTGATGACAGCCTTCTATGTCATGGTTCCTTAGAAATTAAATTCTCCCATACCTGATTTCTAAAGCTAGGAGAATAATATTTCTCTGCTGATCCGTGCTTTATTCTTTGAGGATTTCATGGGATCAGATTCGTTTATAGCCGTTGGAAGCTGCTCTATAAAATCATTCTCCTTTTGGCTAGTCAAATGGAACTTAGAAGAGCTCTAATCAGTCACATTTATAAGTTCATTAGCTTTCTAAGTTACCTTCCAGCAATCAGTTGTATTGTTCTCATATTTTATACTGGAAGAGTGATATCTTGTAATCAAAATCATTGTTCAAAGTGTAAGCCGTGTGTGGCTTGTTCTATCTAGTTGTAGATAGGTTTTGTTCTTTTATAGCTTTCAAAGTTGCTGTGGAGCAAGGGTCTCAGTGGTGAGAAGGATTGCAGTGGTGCATAGGGACAGGAGTGTCCATCACAAAGGAAAGCTATAAGAACAGGGAAGTTATTGTGTACTGTATTGGTTTAACAGTTTAATAAAGAAAGTCTCCAATACCGATTGGTATTGGACGTGGAGTAGGCCTCTAGATTAGAGTTTAAGGGCCGAACCACGTAAAAATCATTGTGTCTATGGTTTGCTTATGTTTGTTGTTTAATCCTTGAAGTCTGAATTCTGTTTAAAAGTAATCTGCATAATACTCTGTTGTTGGGTCCTGTTTTGTACTAATACAGACACCAATTCAGACAGTGTATAACTGTCTGTTCATCCCTTCACTAAGAACATATACTAATTCAGACACTAATTCAGACATGGTATCACTGTCTGAATTTCCTGCAGAAAGCAATTTTGAAAATTTATCAATTGGTCATTAAGTTTCAATCTCACCTATTCACCCCCCCTCTAGGTGTGTTTATCCATAGAATTACATTTGGTATCAGAGCAAGGCTCTACTAATATTGATCTTTGCAGGTCGTAGGGAAAGATCCTATGGCACACCTAAGCTTTCAAGAAGGTCAGTCTACAAGCAGACCACCTTTGCTACTCGGAAGTGAGAATTTCAACTTCTGGAAGTTCAGAATGAAGATCTTCCTCAAAAAGGATCCATGGGAATGGTGGGTTGTTGAAAATGGACCTACTATTCCTAGGCATGATGATGGCAAACCAAAGGCTCTTATGGAGATGGATGCAAATGAAAGTTACATGTTTTCCTATAACTCCAAAGCCATGAACACATTGCTGAGTGGTATGGTTCAAGCTGAAATCGACAAAGTCTCTGCATGCAATACGGCAAAAGAAATTTGGGACACAATGATCATAAGCCACGAGGGAACTAATAAAGTGAAAGAAGTAAAGCTAAGCATGTTGATGCAAGAATATGAACTCTTTAAATTGGAAAGAGATGAAACAATTCAAGAAGCTCAAGCAAGGTTTCTGACCCTAATGAATTCTCTAAGCATGCTCGGACGAAAGATTGATCAGAAAGAAATCAACCGAAAACTTCTTAGAGTAATGCCAAAGCGGTTCGCACCAAAAGTGACTACACTTCAAGACTCAACCACAATCAGTTCTATGGAAACTCTTACTTTATTTGGAGAGCTTGAAGAATTTGAAAATCAACTCAAGAGGTATGATGAAGAAGATGAGGCACCAATAAAGAAGACATTTGCACTTCAAACTGAAAGCAACAGTGAAGGTGATCTCGAAGATATTGATAAAGAAATTGAAATGATCTCAAGAAAACTCGAGGGACTACTTCAAAGGAAGAAACAAAGGAAGAATCAAAGAGGTAGCTCAACTCCAATGAGTAAAACAGAACAAGAGGAAGAAATTGGCCAACTCTGTTTCATGGGACTTGAAGATGATGATCAATTTGAGGTAACAAATTTTCATGATGCTTTTGAAATATCTACATCTGATTATCTTGCTTTACAAAATGAGAATCAAAAGCTCAAAAAGAAAACTACATATTTAAAGAATTGTGTAAATGAGCTAATGAATGAAGTTGAGTCTTTTATTGAAGAGAGAAAAGAAAATGAATATCTCAAAAATGAAAATGAAGTTTTGAAAGAAAATTTGAAAATGAAAGATACATGCATAGATGCTTTTAATGATGGAAAAATTATAAGCATGCAAAATGATAATAATGAAGAAATAATATCTTTGAAAAAGGACCTTGCAAAATTCGTTCAAGGTGAAGAGAATTTGAATATAATGTTGGGTGCTCAAAGGTCTAGTCTTGATAAGCAAGGAATTGGATATAATCATGTTGATTTTAAATCTAATAATAATATTAGAATTATTAATAGAAAATCAAGGCATAAAGCACTTTATTGTTCACCATTTGTTACTTGCAAAAAATGTGGTTTTAAAGGTCATTTTGATTCTAATTGCAATAAAATTAGAATAAAACAAATTTGGGTAAAGAAATGTGATTTATATGCTACTAACCCAAAAGGACCCAAGGAGATTTGGGTACCAAAAAGATAGAGATTATTTATTTGTTTTGTAGGTGTCTCAAGGCTAAAAAGGAGACGAAAAGATAATTTGGATGTACTATTAATTGGGTAAATTGGTAATTTTGTTTTTGGGTACCTTGAGTCTGTTGGTATTATATTCACTCTAGTACTTTATTTTGATGATGTGCATGACCATATATGTTCATAAAATGTTTCACTGCATAATGTATTTGGTGTTTTATATGAATCTTTTCAATATTTACATTTATATGTGGTTTGTATTGTTATTCATGCCTTGGTCACTTTATCATAATCAAATAAGGGTAATCTCAGTAATTTTATTTCACCAAAGGGTATGTTTGGACTTTGTACTAAAATGTTTTTAGCCTGTACTAAAAAGGTCTAAGGGAATGGACAAAAATCTTGATAAAACATGTTTTGAAACTGTCACTGTTGAAGCAGAGTAATTGGTAATTAGTAAGACTTATGTACTGATTTATTAAACTGTTTTGGGGTTACTTTGATATGGCTATGATATTCACTTAATTAATTTTTGATTGTATTGTGATGTGTATATTATTGGCTATATTGTTAGAAAGTACTTTACTTTAAGAAAATAAGTTACCTATAAGTTATTTGGAGAATCTGGTGCTAAATGTTTTGTGTTAAATACAAGTGGCAATCTTGGTAAATTTGATGATAAATCATCTGAAGCTATATTTCTTGATTATTCAATACATAGTAAAGCATATAGAATTTATAATCTTGATAAATCAAAAGTGGAAGAATCTGTGCATTTAATCTTCGATGAATTTAACCATGATCTGTCAAAGGAAGAGAATTCTGCAGGAGAAGAAAATGTGAACCATGATATTCAAACAGCTCAATCCAGACAACCTAAGCCGTCTGAATCAGAAGAAAAATCAAGCGCTTCAGGAAAACATTCTAGAGATATCAGACAGCCTGAGCCGTCTGAATCAGGATAAAACTCTGACATGCAGACACCTAAACCCAGACAGTCTCAACCGTCTGAATTAGAAGAAAAATCAGATGACCAGTCAGATGCAGAATTTGATATACTGGAGCCTGAACCTGAAGAGCAAATGATCTCGGTCAGACTTCCTAGATCATCTAGAACTGTGAGAAATCATCCTCCAGATTTGATCATAGGTGATCCCAACACATGGATGAACACAAGAACGAAGAATTAAATCAATTCGAAAGGTGTCAGGTAAAGATGTTGAGGTAACAATGTATCGAGGTATGAATGGTTGTTTACTTTATTTAACAGCATCAAGACCCGATATTATGTATGGTGTATGCTTATGTACTAGATTTCAAGCTCAACCAAAAGAATCTCATCTTAAAACTGTTAAACGAATTTTTAAATATTTACCTAGCACTATGAATCTTGGCTTATTTTATCCTGTATCTCCAAGCTTTGAACTCATTGGATACTCAGATGCAGATTATGCAAGGTGCCAAGTCGATAGAAAAAGCACAAGTGGTGCTTGTGAATTTTTAGGACAAAGCCTTGTGGCTTGGCACAGCAAGAAACAAACATCCGTTGCCTTGTCCACTACAGAAGGTGAATATTTGGCTGCAGGTAGTTGTTGTTCACAAATTTTGTGGATGATACAAACCTTATATGATTTAATGTGATTTGTGAAAATGTGCCTATTTTGTGTGACAATACTAGTGCAATTGATATATCTAAAAATCCTGTGCTTCATTCTCGTACTATACATATTGAAGTGAGACACCTTTTTCTGAGAGATAATGTTGCTAAAGGATTAATAAAATTTGTATTTGTCCCTACTAAACATCAATTGGCTGACATTTTTACAAAACCTTAAGTGAAGAACGTTTTTGCACTTTAAGAAGAGAATTGGGCATGACTATCTGTGCATAACATATCAATGTACACATATTGGATTTATTGTTTGATATTATTGGGCCTTGATGTCGATTATCCTTTTTGACAATGAAAGAGGGGGAGAGATAATATCTGATCCTTAAATATTTCTTATGAATTATTTTTGTTGATGACAAAGGGGGAGAGAGATATTTAAATTGATATGCAACATGTGCTTAGTGATTATAGTGATAATATGCATAAATTTAGGGGGAGCCATATACTTAGGGGGAGTATATTGATTAAAAGATCACTCAGTTTGTCATCATCAAAAAGGGGGAGAATGTTAGTGTTTGGCTATTTGGTGTTTTGAATGATAACAAAATGAGTATGATTCATTATCTTACACACAGCGCATGATTCTAAAATATGTCTTATGCCTGCATGATTATAAGGATTATCTAATGCATGTGAATATAATATGTATTCTCCCATACCTTTCTGATGCATGGAAATATAATATATGGCCACCCATATCTATCTGATGGATGCAAATTGAATATGTGCTCACCTATAATATAATGTATTATCCCAGCTGTTTGAGGTATTATCTTTATACTGTTGGATTCGTTGGTTTGTGCCAATTCAAGGAAGTTGGGTGGTTTCTAGTAAGTGGACGATGCCTTCCAGTAAGTGGATGATATTCTCTAGTAAGTGGACTTGACATTTGTATTAAAATCATTTATTAAAGGTATTTGATGACAGCCTTCTATGTCATGGTTCCTTAGAAATTAAATTCTCCCATACCTGATTTCTAAAGCTAGGAGAATAATATTTCTCTGCTGATCCGTGCTTTATTCTTTGAGGATTTCATGGGATCAGATTCGTTTATAGCCGTTGGAAGCTGCTCTATAAAATCATTCTCCTTTTGGCTAGTCAAATGGAACTTAGAAGAGCTCTAATCAGTCACATTTATAAGTTCATTAGCTTTCTAAGTTACCTTCCAGCAATCAGTTGTATTGTTCTCATATTTTATACTGGAAGAGTGATATCTTGTAATCAAAATCATTGTTCAAAGTGTAAGCCGTGTGTGGCTTGTTCTATCTAGTTGTAGATAGGTTTTGTTCTTTTATAGCTTTCAAAGTTGCTGTGGAGCAAGGGTCTCAGTGGTGAGAAGGATTGCAGTGGTGCATAGGGACAGGAGTGTCCATCACAAAGGAAAGCTATAAGAACAGGGAAGTTATTGTGTACTGTATTGGTTTAACAGTTTAATAAAGAAAGTCTCCAATACCGATTGGTATTGGACGTGGAGTAGGCCTCTAGATTAGAGTTTAAGGGCCGAACCACGTAAAAATCATTGTGTCTATGGTTTGCTTATGTTTGTTGTTTAATCCTTGAAGTCTGAATTCTGTTTAAAAGTAATCTGCATAATACTCTGTTGTTGGGTCCTGTTTTGTACTAATACAGACACCAATTCAGACAGTGTATAACTGTCTGTTCATCCCTTCACTAAGAACATATACTAATTCAGACACTAATTCAGACATGGTATCACTGTCTGAATTTCCTGCAGAAAGCAATTTTGAAAATTTATCAATTGGTCATTAAGTTTCAATCTCACCTATTCACCCCCCCTCTAGGTGTGTTTATCCATAGAATTACACTGTCCCCATTTCAAGTTTGTTCTGTGAATGTTTTTTGTTTGTATTTCTATGCATGAAAAGGAGAAATTATTTCTAAAGGAAATTAAAAAGATTAATTTAGTGATTCTTGATTGATTATCTAAAAGAAAGCTGATGAAATTTGATTGTTTATCGTAGAGAAATTGAAGTGTTTCTTAGAGCACACGATACTTTCCTCTGGTGGAATGTTTACGCAAATTTAGTTTTGATTTGTTATATATATATATATATATATATATATATAATATTTTATTGTTCTATTTTTCTGAATCAGAGGAAGTAGAGGCATTTGAAAGTGAGGCTTCAATAGAACCAAATTTGGATATGAGCACTGCGGCTCTATAGATTTTCTTTAAAGCAGGTATATTTCAAACAATGAGTTTATTATTTGAATTTTTGTGTTCTTGATTTCAATTTTTCCTCTTCAATATTACTTCGTTGATATCTTTGAGGAGATCATAAATAGCTAGAGTGAGAAAATGAGATATCTGATATATACAATGAGTAGTAGACTACTAATTCGTGATAAGAAGGCTTCTAATCTCCAAGAAATTTATATTATAGAACACAAAAGGACTTCCTGAATAAAGGTCATTTCCCTGTTATGTTGTTAGTGCAAGAAATCCAAAAACAAGGTCCCTCCACAGCCGAAACGGTATATACCCAACAATGTGGAAATGAGCCGAATGACCTCCATAAAAGATGGATCAAGCACAGTTTCCGATGGAGAAATTTTCTGATGAGCTTTTAGTAGACAGTTTTTGATGTAGAACAATTGGAATATAACTTTTGTGAGGAAAGATATCAGATGTTTGGTTTGTTGATTTTTTGATTCAGTGTAATACTATTCTGGTTAAAAGAGAAAATAAGATTTGACTGCATGATGAAGAAGAGAGGGCCTCTGTTTCCCCGTTGCTCAACGTTGTTGTTTAGGTCCGAAGTGTCATCCAAAGTTTCATTTGTCATAAATAATGATTATAGGGTAATTGGATTGGTAAATTTTGGGGGCTGGTGTCAAATGATTTCTAGAAAAATAGTTTATCTAGTCAAGCCTTACACACTTGATATGATAACCTCTAGGGTGGCTTAAACCTACTGCCTCTTTTTTTCTTCTTTTTCTTTTTTTTTCTTTTTCTTATCTTTTTTTTGAGTTGGATGTTTCGACATTGGACCATTTGTCTTAATTTAATATTACTTCGGACTATTTTATCCCATGATGGAGGATTAATAGTCCTTTAAATAGTCATATTGATTATTTTTTGTCATTTCTAAGGCTATTTATGAGGGATTATATAATCCCATGATAAATGTGGGAGACTTTATGGGACTAATAGTCCCACATTATGGGAATAATAGTCCCTTGTCAAAGGATTAAATAGTCCGAAGTAGTGTTAAATTAAGACAAATGGTCCAATTCCAAGCATATTTTTTTGCAAACAAACATAGCCTAGTGCGTTACTCAACTTATTGACAATTTGGTGGTTTTTAAATATCTTGTAACGAAACTAATGTGTGTTCAATTTCGAGGTTAGAGCTGCTTAGGCCTATCAATTCCTGTCATTTTTAATTACTGTTAGTTCTTGTTCTATGGTTGGTTGCATAAAATGTTTAGATATCCCATTGCTTTGATAGTAACACAAGTTAAAAGAAGCACACTACCACCACCTACTGTCTTTATGCAAGTTTAGTATATCCTCTTAAATCATATATTTTTGAAGTTTCAATTGCTCAAGTTTAAACTAACATGTAGCAACTTACAGAGATTTACATGCCTCTAAATCCAAGATTAAATTTTAAGAAAATAAATCAAATATGTGGAGTATCAAGCTTAACTTTTGTAAGTGTGAAGTTGGATTCTTTTCTTGATAGCTGTTTAGCAGCCAGACATGTCTTTCAGGTAATCAACCCCTTCTTCCCCTGCAAATCAAACTTTATATTTTTAGATATTACCAAAAGATTGACCATAAACCATACACAAAAGGCCAACAAAATTTTTACCTGCAGTAACGAGTTCAAATCCTTGCCTTGAAACTAAGGAACTGCATAACTTGAACATTCAGTGCAAAGGGTACAGATCTAGAAAGGACAGATAAATCATGCCACAAAGTCATTACTCCGCTATAACTTTTAACAGCACAAACGAGAAACCTTAAATAACAAGAAAAATGCTTCAAACTCTTTATCTAAGAAAAAGGAAAAGAATGGAATCTTTTTCCACCTACATGTACTAGTCTAGGTTAATTCTTTTTTGAGACTTTTTGCTAGAATATAATCTTTAACTATTTTCTTGTGGGGTTTGGAGTACTATGTAACAAAGACCAAGAACATTACAACAAAAAACAAAGTAAAAGTGGAAGACAATTTAAGCTTTTTGGTACGCCATAAGGCAAAACAAAAAAAAGCCCAACAAAATAGCAATTGTTATTAGGAGAGACATCTACATGTATCATTGTAATATTCTAGGCCAAATAACCTTTGGTTTTCACTACTAATAACAAGAACTCTCCGTACAAATTTCCTGAAGAATAATATTCCACTACAACTTTTGACAACAAAAAAGAGAAACCTTCAGAGTGGAGGAGAAACCAACATGCTTTAACCTCTTTCTTCATGAAGAAGAAAAGAAAGAATAGATTTTCTTTTTTTAAAAATATACAGATATTTGCATCTTTTATCGACTTCATCGACTTAATTCTGCATATAAATGTGTGGGCAATGATGGTAGCAATTCACAATCAAGAGAAAAAAACAAGCTAACAGTAAACATAAGTAGATCATGGCATATTCTGATAATGAAGAAGCCTCTAGTGTCCTTGTTCCTGAAAATGCTGATGATGAATCAGCTCTTCCTCGTGCTTGTCATGCACCACTTGTGTCATCTTACAATGACAAAATTCGCCCGCTTCTGGATGCTATTGATAAGCTCCGGAATCTGAAGGTTATGCAAGAAGGGATTCAACTCCCAACCATTGTTGTTGTTGGAGATCAGTCATCTGGGAAGTCTAGTGTTCTTGAATCTCTTGCAGGAATCAGCTTGCCCCGTGGCATGGGTATTTGTACCCGGGTGCCACTCATAATGAGGCTGCAGCACCACCCAAATCCTCAGCCAGAGCTTCAGTTAGAGTATCTTGGGAAAATGGTTTCTACTGATGAAACCCACATAGCAGAAGCTATAAATGTGGCCACTAATGAGATTGCTGGCCATGGTAAGGGAATATCTCATACCCCTTTAACTTTGTCAGTGAAAAAAAATGGTGTTCCTGATCTAACTATGGTTGATTTGCCTGGAATCACAAGAGTTCCAATTCAGGGGCAGCCAGAAGATATATATGAGCAAATTTCTGAAATTATAATGGAGTATATAAAGCCAGAGGAAAGTATTATACTGAATGTTCTATCAGCAACTGTTGATTTTCCTACTTGTGAGTCCATTAGGATGTCTCAGCGCGTGGACAAGACAGGGGAGAGGACTCTGGCTGTTGTTACGAAATCTGATAAAGCTCCTGAGGGTTTGCGTGAAAAGGTCATGGCTGATGATGTGGGTATAGGGCTTGGATATGTCTGTGTGAGGAATCGGATTGGCGAGGAGTCTTATGAAGCAGCAAGGATGGAGGAAATGAAGCTTTTTGAATCTGACCCACTGCTCTCCAAGATTGATAAATCTATGGTTAGTGTTCCTGTTTTGGCTGAAAAACTTGTGCAAATTCAAGCTACCATTATATCCAAATGCTTGCCTGAGATTGTAAAGAAAATCAATGACAAGTTGAATGCTAATGTTTTGGAGCTCAATAAGATGCCCCAGAAACTGTCTTCTGTTGCAGAAGCATTGACTGCTTTCATGAGGATTGTGGGATTGTCTAAGGCGTCTTTGATGAAAATACTCGTGAGGGGCGAGTTTGATGAATACCCTGATGACAAGAACATGCATTGCACTGCTCGTTTGGCTGAAATGCTCAACATATTCTCTGAAGAACTTAAAACGGGTTCTGCAAATAATTTTACTGACAATTTTCTATTGGAGGAGATAATGGTGTTGCAGGAAACTAAAGGTGTTGAGCTACCAAATTTCCTTCCTCGTTCTGTCTTCCATACACTCTTGCAGCATAAGATTAAGACAATATCAGAAATGCCCGTTAGCTTTGTAGCTAAAGTATGGGCTTACATTGAAACGATAGTAGTTGAAGTTCTGATGCATCATTCTGAGACTTATCCACAACTGAAAATGTCTACAAGAAGAGCAGCCCAGAATCTAATTTCAAAGATGAAAGAAAGGTCCACAGATCGAGTGATGGAGATTGTGGAAATGGAGAAGCTTGCTGACTATACTTGTGACCCTCATTACGTGACAGTATGGAGTAAGCTTATGGAAAGGCATGGAGCCTTAGAGGAGATATTGAGTAATAATTGTTCTAGAAAATTGAATGTTGAGGGTTTTGGGGAGATTGAAGTTTGGCATTTGCGGGATCATCCAGGTGTTAGAGATGAAGCATTTGACTTGAAGATGCGAATCACTGCTTACTGGAAAATCGTTCTTAAAAGGATGGTTGACTGCATTGCTCTGCAGTTGCTGCTGTCTATGTATAGGTTGGTGGATGGGGAAATGGAAATGGAGGTAGTGAATGAGGTGATGGGTCCACAAGGCTGTGGCGTTGAGCGATTGCTGGAAGACTCGCCTTCTGTTGCTACAAAGAGGGGAAGACTGAACAAAAGTATCAGTTTGCTCAAGGAGTCGAGAGATGTCTTGGCTAGCATCATGGATCGAATTCTATAATAGGTGATTCGGGTTTCACTATCTTACTCTTGTTATCCTAGCTATGTTCTTGTTTTAATGTTGTTCTGTCCATGTTTTACATTTCATGTTAATGTAGGTAAGTTCTTGTGTTTTTTGTAACTGTGTTTTGTGTTTGTGTTCTATAATATGCATGTATGTCAAGAAAGATCTTATTGCAGTTATCTTAAGTTATGGTTTCTTGGATTTGAGTACCCTTTACTTGCTTTTCCTTCTTGTCAGCCATTCGAAAACATGTCAGCCACATAGCTCATATACTAAAATCTGGTTCTGCTGAAGCCAAACATTATGCGATTAATGTCACTATTTCTTATTCGAAAAACGATGAAAAAAAGGCGATCTAGCGGAGATATGATAAAGTCTGCACCTAATATAATTTCCCAGCATGTAGCAAAATTTTAACAATCTAATCTAGGATGAATGCAATAATATTAACTCATATGCAAGAGCTATGTACAAAGTCATAGAACTTGTGAAAAGAATTATTGGGACATCCATTAATAATTATAAGTAAAGAAAATGGACTGGAATAAGATTATTCATGTCAAATATATAAAACAGAACAAAAGGGAAGAAACACAAACTAGAACTCAAATCAGCAACTTGAAGAAGAAACTATATTCACTCAACTTCAACAGCAATAAGAGTTGGACAATAATAAGCTTATACAAGACAATAGGACAACAGTTCAGCAGAGGTAACAAACAATAAATAATACTCATAATTTGATAAGTCACCATTGATGTAGGACAAGTATGGAAGAAAGAATAAAGGAGATTAAAAGGAGAGATAAAAGAGGCTAAAAGCCACAAGCACAATGTTTAAAATTCAATAATAATCAATCATTCAATAATCTGTAAAATAATGAAATAATACAACGTTTAAATAGTAAACCCAATATTTGGGGGACTAAGTAAAAGCCCTAATTTAAAAAGGAAACAATCTCCTATTTAAAATCTACTACCATAATTAAAACTCTCATAATTAAAATCTACTACTATAATTGAACTTCTAAAATATCCTACTAAAATAATTACATTAATAATCCAATATTTATCTCTAAATAACAATACAAAATTAATAATAAACTTCTTGAATTTCTTCTTCCGTACCGCATCATACTCCTCGCCTTTGAAAAAAATTTGTTCTCTAGTTTTGAAATATTAAAGAATAATAAGCCACAGTCCGAGAGATGCCTTCCAACAAAACATACGCATCTGATCTTTCAATGTCGTGAGAATAATTTTCGGAAATAACAATGATATAATATAGAAATTTGAAGTAGCTTAGGACTCAAATATTTCAACCAGAAAGAGAAAATCAACATGGCTGACCTCAACTTTATCTTCCTTGATGTTTTCGTATTTGGTGTCAAACTTAACTTCAATTTTCTCACTACAAACCATCTCTGAAAGTTGTTCAACAGACTTAACTTCTGCTTCATGTTTCTCAGAAGCATCAATATGTGAGAGTACTTACTCTTCTTTATCCTCACCAACTTCATATTGGTTATTCAAACGTTTAAGTATTGTGAGACATTTATCAATTGTCTTGTAGAATTTACCTTACGGGTCTCCTCTTGTGAACGTGTCGCCTTAGTTGAACAAACGCGATTAGGATGAACATTTCTTTGTGTTTGAACAAAATAGACAAACATAGCATGTGGTTATGTACTCGTAATGTGCCTTTAAATTTGCACAACTTGTTTTAGAAAGTGCAAGCTTATCGCATAATTTCCAATACTCGGTATTATACGGGACACAAGACATTTTAAGTTGCTCGTATGTGACAAAAGTTCGATACTCAATTTGCTTTATCGTAGCCCAAAGAAAGTTTGGATCGTTAAACCTGGAAGACATTGTATATATCTATAAGGGCTGAATTGAAAATTTTAGAAACTTTGGGGGCTAAATTGATAACTTTAGAAACCTTGGGGCACCAAAATGCAGTTTGTTAGCAGAATTATTGAATCAGCAGCGCTGTAGTAGTTTTTTTTTTAATTTTTTTTTTTTACCGATTTTGGGATAAGTTTGAAATTAATTTGTTGTCTTGGATATTGGGGTCGATTCTCTAGCGAACTTCAACAATTGATGGAAGCCAAAAAATTAGGGTGGGAAGGAATTTGGTTAAATCAAAAGATATCAAGAATTTTGAATCTTGATACCATTATAATGTAGGACAAGTATGAAGGAAAGAATAAAATAGATTAAAAGGAGAGATAAAAGAGGCTAAAAGCCACAAGCACAAGACTTAAAATTCAATAATAATCAAATATTCAATAATCTGTAAAATAATAAAATAATATAATGCTTAAATAGAAAATCCAATACTTGAGGATTAAGTAAGAACCTTAATTTGAAAAGGAAACAATCTCCTAATTAAAATCTACTACTATAATTAAAACTTCTAATTAAAATCTACTACCATAATTAAAACTCACATAATTAAAATTTACTAGTATAATTAAAACTTCTAAAATATCCTACTAAAATAATTACATTAATAATCCAATATATATATCTAAATAACAATATAAAATTAATAATAAACTTCTTGAATTTCTTCTTCTGTACCACATCAACCATGATATATAAGTACTTCAGTTTTTAGGGGATCAGAGTCCTCTTAACAAGAGACTTGGAAAAGTAATTACTTCCTGTTGAGGTAAACGACTGGAAAAAGTCCAAAAGTTTGCATGGAATAAAAGGAGAAACAAAAATATAAAATTAACAAGTAATATTTCCTGCCAATCTAGTAGAAAGAGTATAAGTAGGATTCCACTTAGGGTACACTTATTAGCTACAGTTCCCATTTGTCTTGTAAAAAACTAGAACTCAAACTGCCCACAGTTACGAGACTAGCTCCCCTGGTCGTAGCAACTATTATAACTCTTGCTCATGAGCTTCCAAATCCTTACTTCAGGGTGATTAAGGCAAGACGTTAGGCTTGTTGGCGGATAAATCTGGTAGCGAAGATGTTAGATTATTGATTAGATTACTAGTTTGTTTCTGTTGAAAATGTTGCCTTGCATTAAATGTTTGGGGCCCATCATCTGAGCATTGCAACTTAAGGTTTGAAAAAGGTGGCTATGTACAACCATAGATGTCCTTTCTTTTAAAGCAAATTCGGCCATTTTCGACTACTCCAAAATCCTACTCCCTTATTATGGCTTCCTGTCTACCGACCTTGCTTATAAAAGGGTTAAAATTCAGAAGATGAAATACACTAAAGCAACGAGAGTAATAGAGAAATATCAGTGAGGAGCAAGAGAGTTAAAGAGATAAGTAGAGAGAAAATAAATAGTGAGTTTACTTTCTTAGATAGCAAAGCTTTTATTCTTCAATATTTTTCGTAGTGTATTTCTGAAATCTTTCCCCGTAATTTTTCCCAATTGGGTTTTTTACGTAAAATTCTTATGTCATTATTTTTTATCTCATATAGTATTGTGCGTGTGTTTATCTTAGTGTGTTTATGTGAGCTTGATTTCTCAAGAATTGGCATGAAAGCTTTTGGTTCACGCAGTTAGTGTCTAGAAACGTGGTTTAAAAGACAATGCCTTTAACAACAGTAGTTATTTAATTAGTCACCGTTGTAAAAGCACGAAGAGTCTCCCACCACTACTAGAATCTGCTTCTTCAGCTACGGACAAAGCTGTCGCTAAACATCAATTGCCGTCGCTGATTACCTAATTAGCGACGGATCTATCCGTCGCATATAATCACATCGCTAATAACGCCCGTCGCGCGCCGTCATTTAAAACACATGTCGTGCGCCGTCGCTGATTACAAGGACGCTGTCACAAAAAGTTTGGCGCGAGAGGGAAACTTTCATTGTTTTTTTTTCTTCACATCAACGACGAAAGATGACGTCGCTAAATTCTACCGTCCGTTGCTAATTGAGTTCCAAAACCAAGTTGCCATGGCTCTATTCAGCGACTGAACGCCCATAACTGATATTGTAATTAGCAACGACGTCTGTCCGTCGCTGATCTAATCCGTCATTAAAAAAACATATTCTAGTGGACAGTGGTGCACCCGACTTACACTATCTAGTGCGATACGTTGAAGAGAAATATTCTTGCAGGTCACAAATACGAAAATGACAAGCACAAGTATGAGGTACGATATTGAGCCATTTGACAGAAAGACAAATTTCAGTATTTGGTAGATAGGGACTGGTGAAGGCACTTGAAGGGAAAGAGATTAAACCATCGACTATGACAAATGACAAATGGATGGATCTTGAAGCAAGGGTAGTGGCAACAATCAGGCTGAGTTTGGCGCTATGATCAAATATCAAGTTTTGGCAGAAACCTCTTCGAAGGGCTTGTGGGAGAAATTAGAGAAAGTTTACAAGTCGAAGAGTTTCTCAAATTGGTTATATTTGAAGAAAGAATTATATTGGCTTTGGATGGAAGAAAGTTCAAATTTGACCAATCTTGTTAATGAGTTTTTAATAGATTAGTGACCCAGCTGACCAGTATAGATGTGAAGCTGGATGAGGAAGATAAAGCCTTATTGCTTCTCGTGTCTCTACCAGATTCATACTCAACTCTCCAGACTACTCCTTGTAGGGAAGAAAAAGCTCGAAGTTGACGATGTGATGTCAATAGTCCTGGACCAGGATAAGTTCAGGGGCACTGCTTCCAAAAATCAAGGAGAAAGTCTTCTTGTATCCTTAGATGGATGTGGTAGGAGTCGTATTCGGGAGAAGAATTTCAACAAGAAACGAGGAAGATCTCAATCGAGATCAGGCAAGAAGGACAAATCACAGGTTGGGTGTTATAGCAGCTAGAGTTTTCTAGTTATTATATAAACATTGTTTGGTGTGTGGATCAGTATAGAGTGTGTGGGACACATATATGAATACATTAGACAAGCAGGACTAGTGACAATTTGGTGAACCTGGGTATATCTTGTATCGTTTAATTTCTGTTCTTCTTTAATTTTTGTGAGATTATTTGCAATATTCGATCTTAAATCTAACACTATTATTATCTTTGTGGAGATCATAAATAGCTAGAGTGAGAAAATGAGATATCTAATGTATACAATGAGTAGTACACTACTCATGCGTGATAAAACGACTTCTAATCTAAAAGAAATTTATATTAGAGAGCACACGAAGACTTCCCGCTTAAATTTCCCCCGTTATGGCTTTAGTGCAAGAAACCCAAAAACAAAGCTGAAACGGTATGTACCCGAACAATGTGGAAATAAGCCAACTGACTTCCATAAAAGATGGATCAAGCACAATTTCTAATGGATTAATTTTCTGTTGAACTGTTAGTCCACAATCTTTGTTGTAAAACAATTGGAGTACAACTTTTGTGAAGAAAGAAATCATATGTTTGGTTTGTTGATTTTTTGATCAGTGTAATACTATTCTGGTTAAAGAGAAAACAAGATATGACTGCATGACGAAGAAGAGAGGGCCTCTATTTTCCCCGTTGCCTGTGTTTGCTGCTCAACGCTGTTGTTTAGGTCCGAAGTGGCAGCTTGCCCAAAGTTTCATTTGTCATATATATTGATTATTATGGGGTAACTGGTTTGGTAAATTTTGGGGGCAGGTGACAACTAGAGAAATAGTTTATCTAATCAAGTCTTACACACCATATGTTAACCTCTAGAGTGGCTTCATATTAATTATTTTTGTTGCATTCCATCATACATATACTAAGCATCACCCCCAAATCACCTCGCAATGCCAAATTAGCTGTATGAAAAAAGGACTTGAGGAGAGAGAAAGAGTACATATATCTTTCATCAATTATATAATATCTTGTGCTGAGCAATATTGAATCTATGTAGATTTTTTGGTGATGAATATGTATAAATAGTGTAGAGGAAAATATGTACTTACATGAATTTGAAAATGTGAACGATTGTATATCTTTTACTCAATGTATATTATTAAAGTTGTGAAGGTATATACTGATGAAGTTGAAAAGTATTAGACTTTTGAGTTTGAGTTTTGCTACATAATAAGAAAGGGGAAAAAGAAGAGAGAATATGGTAGTGAGAGAGGAAGTGAATGGAATGAAAAATGAAAATTCAATGAATAATTCATTAACGCAAGTTCAATGAATAATAATTATTAACTTAATTTGAGTCCACTCATTTAACTCAACTCGACCAACCAAATTAACTTAATTCAATTAAAAATTGGATATCCTCTTGACTTTATTATATATATTTATTGATTTCAAATGCTTAAAGTTACCAAAAAATTGACCATAAACCCCAAGGAAAAAATTTACCCGTAGTAACAAGTTCAGATCCTTGCCTTGAAACGAAGGAATTGCATAACTCTCTATACACGAAAAATGCTTCAAACTCTTTATCTATGAAAAAAAGGAAAAGAATGGAATCTTTTTCCACCTACATGTACTAGGTTAATTCTTTTTTAAGACTTTTTTGCTAGAATAAATCTTTAACTATTTTCTTGTGGGTTTTGGAGTACTATGTAACAAAGACCGAGAACATTACAACAACAACAACAAGAAGAACCAAAAAATAGAAAAAGAAAAAGTAGAATTGGAAGTCACTTTAAGCTTTTTGGTCCACCATAAAGCAAAACAAAAAAGCCAGTGGTATTAGCAAAATAGCAATTGTTAGTAGGAGAGAAACATCTACATGTATCATTGTAATATTCTAGGCCAAATAATCCTGTCGTTTTCACTACTAATAACAAGAACTCTCCGTACAAATTATTCCAATGAGCAACATTATTGTACTTTTCCTAAAGAATAACATTCCGCTACAACTTTGGACAACAAAAAAAGAGAAACCTTCAAAGTGGAGGTTAACCTCTTTCTTAAATAAGAAGAGTGGGCAATGATGGTAGCAATTCACAATCAAGAAAAAAAAGCAAGCTAACAGTAAACATAAGTAGATCATGGCTATATGAATATAATATTATGACTTTGAATTTCATTTACAATTGTCCTTGATACTATTAACTGTTTCTTTCTTTTTCGTATGTGACTGAACCCCATAGTGTATATTAGCATTGTTGGTCTAAGCATGGAACAGAGTTTTCAGGGATCAATTATGTAAGTAGGAATTAGAACAACGTGACGTCGCAGTAAGTGGTTAATAACGAAGTTTATTAAAATTATTATTTTTGATTGTTGTTCCATTACCTTTGTTAGATTAAATTCCAAAGTTAAATGATATCCTCACATTCATTCTGTTGGCAGAAAGAATTGTCCCTTTGTTATGTTCCTCTTGGTTGAAAGATAAATCGGACCATTGTTGAGATTTGATTGAATAAAAATAACTTATTCTCCAAGTTACTGATTGAATTCTTGTTTGTGTTTCTTGAGTTATTCCCTTTTGATGTGTAGTACTCAACATGATTAATCTTTTTCCATTCCATTTCCTTTGCTTAAAATTATTATTAGATCTTATCTGAATACTTTCCTAGGTTGCTATGATTACCTCCAGAAATGGCTTCCGAAAGCATATTTTGCAATTGCTTGCATATGATGTAACATTATTGCTTCATGCTGAATTAGAATAATTATACTCCCTTCCTTCCAAAATTAAAATTAGAGATACATTTCTGAAACGGCAAACTTCAAAGAAAAATTTAATTTTCCAAAGATATCCCTAACATTTGTTAGAAATTTTACTTTTAGTATATTCTTGCTGGAAACTAATTGTAATGCTGATGGAGTAGAAAATATTCAAGAAACTTAAAATTACTTTGTTTATTTGTTCGACTGTAGCTTCCGAGAGTAGTATCAGTGCTTTACAGAACACAGGTGAATGTCATCAGGCTTGGATGTCTTTCATTGCTGAGCGGCTGGAGAAGGTTAGAGTAGAACTTAACAACTGCTCGAGACATACAATCTTGGTAAGATGCATGAGCTGGAAACTTGTTCACTCTCTTTTTTCCAGTTAAGGATTGGGTTCTTTAATGTTTCTTTACTGAGGAGTTTTATTTTAATATTTATGGACTTAAATGAAAAGAATTATACTAGTATAATTTCTTTTTTGAAAACAGTTGTTAGTATTGAATGACGTTGGTAGCTGTCCTCATTTCAAGTTTGTTCTGTGAATGTTTTTTGTTTGTATTTCAATCAATGAGCACGAAAAGGAGAAATTATTTCTAAAGCAAATTAAAAAGATTAATTTAGTGATTCTTGATTGATTATCTAAAAGAAAGCTGATGAAATTTGATTGTTTATCGTAGAGAAATTGAAGTGTTTCTTAGAGCACACGATACTTTCCTCTGGTGGAATGTTTACGCATTTGTTCCTTAATTTGCTTGCTTTCCTAGATTAAAATGTTAAGATTTTTCTACATGGAGGGAAATTTAGTTTTGATTTGTTATATATATATATATATATATATAATATTTTATTTTTCTATTTTTCTGAATCAGAGGAAGTAGAGGCATTTGAAAGTGAGGCTTCAATAGAACCAGATTTGGATATGAGCACTGTGGCTCTATAGATTTTCTTTAAAGCAGGTATATTTCAAACAATGAGTTTATATTACTAAGGTACTTACCAAATAAAATTCATTTCCCTGTTGTGGTGTTAGTGCAAGAAATCCAAAAACAAGGTCCCTCCACAGCCGAAACGGTATATACCCCAACAATGTGGAAATGAGCCAACTGACCTCCATAAAAGATGGATCAAGCACAATTTCTGATGGAGAAATTTTCTGTTGAGCTTTTAGTACACAATTTTTGATGTAGAACAATTGGAATATAACTTTTGCGAGGAAAGATATCAGATGCTTGGTTTGTTGATTTTTTGATTCAGTGTAATACTATTCTGGTTAAATAGAAAATAAGATATGACTGCATGATGAAGAAGAGAGGGCCTCTGTTTCCCCGTTGCATGTATTTGTTGCTCAATGTTGTTGTTTAGGTCCGAAGTGTCATCCAAAGTTTCATTTGTCATAATTAATGATTATAGGGTAATTGGATTGGTAAATTTTGGGGACCGGTGTCAAATGATTTCTAGAAAAATAGTTTATCAAGTCAAGCCTTACACACTTCGTATGATAACCTCTAGGGTGACTTAAACTTACCTTTTTTTTGTTGGATGTTTCGACGTGGAAAGATGTGAGGAGCCGGCGTTGCCACATAAACAGGTAAAGCATGAGATTTAATATTTAAATTCAGGCTATGTTTGTTTGCAAAAAATATGCTTGGGATTAGACTATATGTCTTAATTTAACATTACTTCGAACTATTTTATGGGATTAATAGTCCTTTAAATAGTCGTATGGACTATTTGTTGTCATTTCTAAGGCTATTTACGAGATATTATATATTCTCATGATAAATGTGGGAGACTTTATGGGACTAATAGTTCCACATTAAGGGAGTAATAGTCTCTCGTCAAAGAATTAAATAGTCCGAAATAGTGTTAAATTAAGACAAATAATCCAGTCACAAACTTCTTTTTTTGCAAACAAACATAGTCCTAGTGCGTTACTCAACTTATTGACAATTTGGTGGTTTTTAAATATCTTGTAACGAAACTAACGTGTGTTAAATTTTTAATCACTGTTAGTTCTTGTTCTATGGTTGGTTGCATAAAATGTTTAGATATCCCATTGCTTTGATAGTAACACAGGTTAAAAGAAGCACACTACCACCACCTACTGTCTTTATGCAAGTTTCGTATATCCTCTTAAATCATATATTTTTGAAGTTTCAATTGTTCAAGTTTAAACTAACATGTAGCAACTTACAAAGATATACATGCCTCTAAATCCAAGATTAAATTTTAAGAAAATAAATCAAATATGTGGAGTATCAAGCTTAACTTTTGTAAGTGTGAAGTTGGATTCTTTTCTTGATAGCTGTTTAGCAGCCAGACATATCTTTCAGGTAATCAACCCCTTCTTCCCCTGCAAACAGAGCCGGTCCTGGGTTTCATAAGGCCCGGGGCGAAATTTTTCGAGTGTGCCCAGTAGCGGGGGTTCGGGGGCAGCGCCCCCGAGTCAATTTTTTTAATACTTTTGTATTTTTTTTAAATTTGACGGGGGTTCGTAGTGCGTTGAGATGAAACACTTTTTTTTAATATAAAGATTTGACAAAAAAAATTTCACAACATAATTAAAACAGTGTTTCATATCAACAATTGTAAAAGTGTTTTTGAAAAAACATAAATTAAAAAAATAATAAGGTTGTCTTTGTATTCAATATTGTGCCATATTTAAGGTCATTGTGTGAAATTAACCATATGTTTGGTCATTTATCATATTAGGCTTTTATTTTTCTTTCTCTTTAGAATTTAAGCATTGAAAATTTATGTCACATATAGGAGTTTGATATCTGAAGGTTTTTCAGACCGTTAGTGAAAAAGAAATGAAAAGCAAAATAAATTCTTAATTCCACTCCCTCCGTCCTGCAGAGATGAGCTTATATTTTAAAATTTTGCAGGTAGGACTTTTATGAGGTAGCAAAATATACCTGTACAATTTTGTCAATATACAGAGTATATTATATTTTTATCTATATTTAGAAATTACTGAACGTGAGTATATTATATTTTTATCTATATTTAAAAATTACTGCATGCTATATCTTAAAAGGTTTTTATGATTAATAATTTTTAAATTAATTTTAGTATGTATTAATTTTAAATTATAAAGTGCTAGAAAGTAATTCTGAAAAAAAATGAAGTGAAACAATTTCGTGATACGGATGAATATTTGTTGGAATTAAGGCATGAAATGGATAGCAAAATAAAATGCACCTGCCAAGAATCGAACGTTGGTCTATACTAAGACAAGAGACCATTCTACCACTAGCCCATTGGTACTTTATACAATATATATATATATATACATATATATACATAACCTTATAATTAATTTTGGGCCCCCTGCAACTTTGGGTCCTGGGCGGTCGCCCTTTTCGCACTGGGTCAGGGCCGGCTCTGCCTGCAAATCAAACTTTATATTTTTAGATATTTGTTTCCTTATAGTTACCAAAAGATTGACCATAAACCATACACAAAAGACCAACAAAATAGTAACAAGTTCAAATCCTTGCCTTGAAACTAAGGAACTGCATAACTTGAACATTCAGTGCAAAGGGTACAGGTCTAGAAAGGACAGATAAATCATGCCACAAAGTCATTACTCCGCTATAACTTTTAACAACACACGAGAAATCTTAAATAACAAAGGAAAAGAATGGAATCTTTTTCCACCTACATGTACTAGGTTATTTCTTTTTTGAGACTTTTTTGCTAGAATATAATCTTTAACTATTTTCTTGTGGGGTTTGGAGTACTATGTAACAAAGACCAAGAACATTACAACAAAAAACAAAGTAAAAGTGGAAGTCAATTTAAGCTTTTTGGTACACCATAAAGCAAAAATAGCCCAATAAAATAGCAATTGTTAGTAGGAGAGACATCTACATGTATCAGTGTAATATTCTAGGCCAATTAACCTTTGGTTTTGACTACTAATAACAACTCTCCGTACAAATTATTCCAATCAGCAACATTATTGTGCTTTTCCTGAAGAATAATATTCCACTACAACTTTTGACAACAAAAAAGAGAAACCTTTAGTGGAGGAAAAATCAACATGCTTTAACCTCTTTCTTAATGAAGAAGAAAAGAAAGAATAGATTTTCTTTTATTAAAAAAATACAAATATTTGCACCTTTTATTGACTTCATTGACTTAATTCTGCATATAAATGTGTGGGCAATGATGGTAGCAATTCACAATCAAGAAAACAAAAAGCAAGCTAACAGTAAACATAAGTAGATCATGGCATATTCTGATAATGAAGAAACCTCTATTGTCCTTGTTCCTGTAAATGCTGATGATGAATCAGCTCTTCCTCTTGCTTGTCTTGCACCACTTGTGTCATCTTACAATGACAAAATTCGCCCGCTTCTGGATGCTATTGATAAGCTCCGGAATCTGAAGGTTATGCAAGAAGGGATTCAACTCCCAACCATTGTTGTTGTTGGAGATCAGTCATCTGGGAAGTCTAGTGTTCTTGAATCTCTTGCAGGAATCAGCTTGCCCCGAGGCATGGGTATTTGTACCCGGGTGCCACTCATAATGAGGCTGCAGCACCACCCAAATCCTCAGCCAGTGCTTCAGTTAGAGTATCTTGGAAAAATGGTTTCTACTGATGAAACCCACATAGCAGAAGATATAAATGTGGCCACTAATGAGATTGCTGGCCTTGGTAAGGGAATATCTCATACCCCTTTAACTTTGTCAGTGAAAAAAAATGGTGTTCCTGATCTAACTATGGTTGATTTGCCTGGAATCACAAGAGTTCCAATTCAGGGGCAGCCAGAAGATATATATGAACAAATTTCTGAAATTATAATGGAGTATATAAAGCCAGAGGAAAGTATTATACTGAATGTTCTATCAGCAACTGTTGATTTTCCTACTTGTGAGTCCATTCGGATGTCTCAGCGCGTGGACAAGACAGGGGAGAGGACTCTGGCTGTTGTTACAAAATCTGATAAAGCTCCTGAGGGTTTGCGTGAAAAGGTCATGGCTGATGATGTGGGTATAGGGCTTGGATATGTCTGCGTGAGGAACCGGATTGGTGAGGAGTCTTATGAAGCAGCAAGGATGGAGGAAATGAGGCTTTTTGAATCTGACCCACTGCTCTCCAAGATTGATAAATCCATGGTTAGTGTTCCTGTTTTGGCTCAAAAACTTGTGCAGATTCAAGCCACCATTATATCCAAATGCTTGCCTGAGATTGTAGGGAAAATCAATGACAAGTTGAATGCTAATGTTATGGAGCTCAACAAAATGCCCCAGAAACTGTCTTCTGTTGCAGAAGCATTGACTACTTTCATGAGGATTGTAGGATTGTCTAAGGCGACTTTGATGAAAATACTCGTGAGGGGCGAGTTTGATGAATACCCTGATGACAAGAACATGCATTGCACTGCTCGTTTGGCTGAAATGCTCAAGGCATTCTCTGAAGAACTTAAAACTGGTTCTCCAAATAATTTTACCGACAATTTTCTATTGGAGGAGATAATGTTGTTAAAGGAAACTAAAGGTATTGAGCTACCAAATTTCCTTCCTCGTTCTGCCTTCCATGCACTCTTGCAGCATAAGATTAAGGCAATATCAGAATTGCCCGTTAGCTTTGTTGCTAAAGTATGCGATTACGTTGAAAGGATAGTAGTTGAAGTTCTGATGCATCATTCTGAGAATTATCCACAACTGAAAATGTCTACAAGAAGGGCAGCCCAAAATGTAGTTTCAAAGATGAAAAAAAGGTCCACAGATCGAGTGATGGAGATTGTGGAAATGGAGAAGCTCGCTGACTATACTTGTGACCCTCAGTACGTGACAGTATGGAGTAAGCTTATGGAAAGCCATGGTGCCTTAGAGGAGATATTGAGTGATACCTGGTCAAGAAAATTGAATATCGAGGGTTTTGGGGAGATTGAAGTTTCGCATTTGCAAGCTTATCCAGGTATTAGAGATGAAGCATTTGACTTGAAGATGCGAATCACTGCTTACTGGAAAATCGTTCTTAAAAGGATGGTTGACTGCATTGCTCTGCAATTGATGCTGTCTATGCATAGGTTGGTGGATGGGGAAATGGAAATGGAGGTAGTGAATGAGGTGATTGGTCCACAAGGCGGTGGCATTGAGCGATTGCTGGAAGAGTCGCCTTCTGTTGCTACAAAGAGGGGAAAACTGAACAAAAGTATCACTTTGCTCAAGGAGTCGAGGGATGTCTTGGCTAACATCATGGATCGAATTCTGTAATAGGTGATTCGGGTTTCACTATCTTACTCTTGTTATCCTAGCTATGTTCTTGTTTTAATGTTGTTCTGTCCATGTTTTACATTTCATGTTAATGTAGGTAAGTTCTTGTGTTTGTGTTCTATAATATGCATGTATGTCAAGAAAGATCTTATTGCAGTTATCTTAAGTTATGGTTTCTTGGATTTGAGTACCCTTTACTTGCTTTTCCTTCTTCTTGTCTGCCACATAGCTCATATACTAAAATCTGGTTCTGCTGAAGCCAAACATTATGCGATTAATGTCACTACTTCTTATTCAAAAAAGGATGGAAAAAAAGGCGATCTACCGGAGATATGATAAAGTCTGCACCTAATATAATTTCCCAGCATGTAGCAAAATTTTAACAATCTGATCTAGGATGAATGCTATAATATTAACTCGTACGCAAGAGCTATGTACAAAGTCATAGAACTTGTGAAAAGAATTATTGGGAGATCTATTAATAATTATAAGTAAAGAAAATGGACTGGAATAAGATTATTCATGTCAAATATACAAAACAGAACAAAAGGGAAGAAACACAAACTAGAACTCAAATCAGCAACTTGAAGAAGAAACTATATTCACTCAACTTCAACAACAATAAAAGTTGGACAATAATAAGTTTATACAAGACAATAGGACAACAGTTCAGTAGAGGTAACAAACAATAAATAATACTCATAATTTGATAAGTCACCATCGATGTAGGACACGCATGGAGGAAAGAATAAAGGAGATTAAAAGGAGAGATAAAAGAATCTGTAAAATAATAATCAATCATTCAATAATCTGTAAAATAATGAAATAATACAACGCTTAAATAGTAAACCCAATACTTGGGGACTAAGTAAAAACCCTAATTTAAAAAGGAAACAATCTCCTAATTAAAATCTACTACTATAATTAAAACTCTTAATTAAAATCTACTACCATAATTAAAACTCTCATAATTAAAATCTACTACTATAATTAAACTTCTAAAATATCCTACTAAAATAATTACATTAATAATCCAATATTTATCTCTAAATAACAATACAAAATTAATAATAAACTTCTTGAATTTCTTCTTCCGTACCGCATCATACTCCTCGCCTTTGAAAAAAACTTGTTCTCTAGTTTTGAAATATCAAAGAATAATAAACCACAGTCCGAGAGATGCCTTCCAACAAAACATACGCATCTAATGTTTCAATGTCGTGAGAATAATTTTCGGAAATAACAATGATATAATATAGAAATTTGAAGTAGCTTAGGACTCAAATATTTCAACCAGAAAGAGAAAATCAACATGGCTGACCTCAACTTTATCTTCCTTGATGTTTTCGTATTTGGGGTCAAACTTAACTTCAATTTTCTCACTATAAACCATCTCTGAAAGTTGTTCAACAGACTTAACTTCTGCTTTATGTTTCTCATAAACATCAATATGTGAGAGTACTTGCTCTTCTTTATCATCACCAACTTTATATTGACTGGAATAAGATTATTCATGTCAAATATATAAAACAGGACAAAAGGGAAGAAACACAAACTAGAACTCAAATCAGCAACTTGAAGAAGAAACTATATTCACTCAACTTCAACAACAATAAAAGTTGGACAATAATAAGTTTATACAAGACAATAGGACAACAGTTCAGTAGAGGTAACAAACAATAAATAATACTCATAATTTGATAAGTCACCATCGATGTAGGACACGCATGGAGGAAAGAATAAAGGAGATTAAAAGGAGAGATAAAAGAGGCTAAAAGCCACAAGTATTAGGTTTAAAATTCAATAATAATTAATCATTCAATAATATGTAAAATATTGAAATAATACAATGCTTAAATAGAAAACTTAATACTTGGGGATTAAGTACTCTCACATGAATTATTGGGAGATCAAGTTGACATGAATAATCTTATTCCAGTCCATTTGACATGAATAATCTCTGAAAGTTGTTCGATACTCAAGTTGCTTTATCGTAGCCCAAAGAAAGTTTGGATCGTTAAACCTGGAAGACATTGCATATATCTATAAGGGCTGAATTGAAAATTTCAGAAACTTTGGGGGCTAAATTGATAACTTTAGAAACCTTGGGGGCTAAATTGATAACTTTAGAAACTTTGGGGGTACCAAAATGCAGTTTGTCAGCAGAATTATTGTATCAGCAGCGCTGTAGTAGTTTTTTTTTTAAATCTTTTTTTACCGATTTTGGGATAAGTTTGAAATTAATTTGTTGTCTCGGATATTTGTGTCGATTCTCTAGCGAACTTCGGCAATTGATGGAAGCCAAAAAATTAGGGTGGGAAGAAATTTGGTTAAATCAAAAGATATCAAGAATTTTGGCTCTTGATACCATTATAATGTAGGACAAGTATGAAGGAAAGAATAAAAAAGATTAAAAGGAGAGATGAAAGAGGCTAAAAGCCACAAGCACAAGACTTAAAATTCAATAATAATCAATTATTCAATAATCTGTAAAATAATAAAATAATATAATGCTTAAATAGAAAATCCAATACTTGGGGATTAAGTAAGAACCTTAATTTGAAAAGGAAACAATCTCCTAATTAAAATCTACTACTATAATTAAAACTTCTAATTAAAATCTACTACTGTAATTAAAACTCTCATAATTAAAATCTATTACTATAGTTAAAACTTTTAAAATATTCTACTAAAATAATTACATTAATAATCCAATATTTATGTCTAAATAACAATACAAAATTCATAATAAACTTCTGGAATTTTTTCTTCCGCACCGCATCATTCTCCTCGGCTTTGAAAAAAACTTGTCCTCGAGTTTTGAAATATCGAAGAATAATAAACTACAGTCCGAGAGATGCGTTCCAACAAAACATGCGTATCCGATGTTTCAATGCCATGAGAACTAGGCTTGCAAACGAACTGAACCGTTCGCGAACAGGTTCAGTTCGGTTAGATTTGGATAACTTGTCGAGTCGAGTTAGCACATTGTGTCACGTTCGATTGCTCAGTCGAATATGTTCACGAACCATGTAGTTCGGTTCAACTGTGTTCGCGAATAGTTCGAGTTCGGTTCGATTTGTTTGAGTTCGATTCGGATAGTTCGCGAGTAGCTCGCGAGATGCTCGAGTTCGAATTATATTTCTTACATGTTTAATGTTTTTAAAATTCTAAATACAAATAATTGGTTATTTCATATTAAATTCTAAAGTTTGTCTTATTAATAATTGTTAAATTTGTAGTAATTTTTTATATTACAAACATCTTTTTGTTTTTTTAATAATTGATTATAAGTAAACATTTTTATTAAATAATTAATAAATAATAATGTGTACTTCTTCACCTCTAATTTAATTAAAATAATTTTCATATTTTCATAATTTTTTTAATAATAATTGTTGAATTATTACAATTTATATCATTAATAATTTAATAAATTATAACTCATGTCATAAATCACATAAATAAAGTAACTTTTATTTATGCAATTAAGCAATCATATTTAGTGTCAAAAGTAATGTTTAATAATCCAATTAAACAATATGTCACAATACCGTTTGTATGAAATTAAAATAAGTTATTAATTTAAATTAGAATAAGTAAAAAGGTTTTTAAAAAATGAAACAAAGTCTCTAAATGGCTTTGAGCCATTGATCTTAGAATCGTAGTTAATTTATTTAGTTTTAAACAATATAATTATGAAAATTATAAACCTTTTATAAAGTAATTCTCAAGATTTATTGTATTCAAAAGTTAATTATCACATCCCTTTTGAATTAAAAATATTTCCTATCGACTTTGAAAATTCATACTTGACCAGCTGATCTTATAATTATTACTTATATTTTAGAATAGAGGAAGTATTTGGTACTAATACATTTCAAGGTTAATATTTGATTTTTGATAATTGAAAATTAAGAATTTCTAAGAACTTGTTAACTTTTAACTTCTAACTTCTTCTAACCAATCATTTTTTGTTTTGGATAAATGATGATTACAATATTTGGTCTAATTTTTGCTTCAGTGCGTTGATTCAAATGTTCATGAAATCATGATGATGTTCGCGAACATGATGATGTTTACGAACATGATGATGTTTACGAACATGATGATGTTTACGAACATGATGATGTTTGACTATGTTCGCGAACTCAAGCATGTTCGCGAACAGCTAACGATCCGAACTCGCACATGTGTGTTAGTTCGATCATGTTACTCGAACATGTTCGAGTTCGGCTCATAATGTTCGAGTTCGGATCAGATCGGATCGTTTGTAGCCCTAAATTGAGAACAATTTTCGGGAATAACAATGACATAATATAGAAATTTGAAGTACCTTAGGATTCAAATGTATCAACCGAAAATAGAATATCATGGCTGACCTCAACTTTATCTAATACCCGGTTTAAAAAAAAGTAACTAAATAAATAAATAGATAAAAGATAATAAAATAATATAATTAGATAATAGAAGTGTAATTAATAATTATTTATACATATCTAAAACCTATAAGGATAAGATAAGTCATTTAAGTTGTAACAACATTTTAATTTTAAAAAGACTTTTTTTCCTTAGTTATTTATTCTGTGAAGGAATTTCATGTATTTAAATTATTATATAACAAGAGAAAGAAATATCAGACGAGAGAGAGAGAGAGAAAAGAACGTAAAGATTATTTGGCTTTGGAGTACTGCAGAACAGAGAAGAAAAGAAGAAAACTTAAAAAGGTAAACCTAAACCCTTCTTTTTCAATTATGAAATAATGTTATATTATATATGTATGATTAGATTTTTAAAACAATGATTATAATAACAAAAGATTATAAAAATGGTGTAATATATATATTTTCGTATATATTTTCAGTCTATTAAAATTGATTAATGACCACTCCATATTAATTCGTATGCATATTTATATGTTTGCTTCAGGCTGTTTGTATATGATAGTTTGTGTAGTATACATAATAGTATTTGTGATGTGATGTAGACCATATTTAATGGTGTATATTAATATTAATTGTGAAGTAATGCGAATATATTGGTATAAACTAATGTAAACTAAGAATGTGTGCTAGCATGGTGTAACAGAGTTAGTATACTCGGTGTACGACTCATGACACCTGTCATTTAGTTTTGAAAAATATATTTACTATTGTTATCGAACAAAAGGATATTTCGAAAAAAGTGTTTTGCAAATTATACTTGATCCACCTAAATAGTAAGGATTGTCACTTGCTGAGCTTTATCGCTCACCCCTTACAAATTTTTACAGGTTCCATTATTGAGAGTTGAACACTTATTTGATGCGCTTTGGATAGTTGAAGATTAGTTTAGGATGTTATTTCCTTTAATATTAAATGTTGATAAAAAAAAAACTCTTAGTTTCGAGAAGTTACGTCTCCATTTTAAGAATCTAGTATTTAGTTGTTATTCATTTTAATTGATTTTGAAAGATGATTATTGTTGAATTTTAATTTAGGATTACTGTTGAGTTATTTGGTTTGGGCTGCGCGCTATTGATATTGTTGTCTTGCGAGCCTTTGGACTTGCGGCGTGTAGCACTTCAGACTTGTAGCGAGTTCGAAGTGTTACAATATTCCTTGATATTTTTGCATTTGGGGTCAAACTGAACTTCAATTTTCTCACTGCAAACCATCTCTGAAAGTTGTTCAACAGACTTAACTTCCGTTTCATGTTTCTCACAAATATCAATATGTGAGAGTACTTACTCTTCTTTATGCTCACCAACTTCATATTGGTTATTCAAACGTTTAGGTATTGTGAAACATTCATCAATTGTCTTATAAGAATTTACCTTACGGGTCTCCTCTTATGAACGCGTCGTTTTAGTTTAACAAACATGATAAGGATGAACATTTCTTTGCGTTGGAACAAAATAGACGAACATAGCATGTGGTTATGTACTTGTAATATGCCTTTAAATTTGCAAGACTTGTTTAAGAAAGTGCAAGCTCATTGCATAATTTTTAATACTCGGTACTATACGGGAAATAAGACATTTTAAGTTGCTCGTATGTGACAAAAGTTCGATACTCAAGTTGCTTTATCGTAGCACAAAGAAAGTCTGGATCGTTAAACCTGGAAGACATTGTATATATCTATAGGAGCTAAATTGAAAATTTTAAAAAAATTGGGAGTTGGATTGAAAATTTCAAAAAATTTTGGGGCTAAATTAAAAACATTAGAAACCTTGGGGTACCAAATGTAGTTTGTCAGCGGAATTATTGTATCAACAGAACTGTAGTAGCAGCGCTGTAGCAGTTTTTTGTTTGTTTGTTTTTTTTTACTGATTTTGGGATAAGTTTGAAACTAAGTTGTTGTCTCGGATATTGGTGTCGATTCTCTAGCGAACTTCGACAATTGATGGAAGCCAGAAAATTAGGGTGGAAAGGAATTGGGTTAAATCAAAAGATATCAAGAATTTTGGCTCTTGATACTATTATGATGTAGGACAAGTATGGATGAAAGAATAAAGAAGATTAAAAGGAGAGATAAAATAGGCTAAAAACCACAAGCACAAGACTTAAAATTCAATAATAAACAATTATTCAATAATCTGTAAAATAATGAAATAATATAATGCTTAAATAGAAAACCCAATACTTGGGGATTAAGTAAAAACCCCAATTTAAAAAGAAAACAATCTCCTAATTAAAATCTACTATTATAATTAAAACTCCTAATTAAAATCTACTACCATGATTAAAACTCTCATAATTAAAATCTACTACTATAATTAAAACTTCTAAAATATCCTACTAAAATAATTATATTAATAATCCAATATTTATCTCTAAATAACAATACAAAATTAATAATAAATTTCTTGAATTTCTATTCTGATTCCTCACTGGAAAAAAGTCCAAAAGAATAAAAGGAGAAACAAAAATATAAAATTAACAAGTAATATTTCCTGTTAATCTAGTAGAAAGAATATAAGTAGGATTTCACTTGGGGTACACTTATTAGCTATAGTTCCCATTTGTCTTGTAAAAAACTAGAACTCAAACTGCCCACAGTTACGAGACTAGCTCCCCTGGTCGTAGCAACTATTATAACTCTTGCTTATGAGCTTCCAAATCCTTACTTCAGGGTGATTAAGGCAAGACGTTAGGCTTGCTGACGGATAAATTTGGTAGCGAAGATGTTAGATGACTAATTAGATTACTAGTTTGTTTCTGTTGAAAATGTTGCCTTGCATTAAATGTTTAGGGCCTATCATATGAGCATTGCAACGTAAGGTTTGAAAAAGGTGACTATGTACAACCATAGATGTCCTTTCTTTTAAAGCGAATTCGGCCATTTTCGGCTACTCCAAAATCTTACTCCCTTATTACAAGCTTACTGTCTACCGTCCTTGCCTATAAAAGGGTTCATCTTCAGAAGATGAAATACACTAAAGCAACGAGAGTAATAGAGAAATATCAATGAGGAGCAAGAGAGTTAAAGAGATAAGTAGAGAGAAAATAAACAGTGAGTTTACTTTCTCAGATAGCAAAGCTTTTATTCTTCAATATTTTTCGTAGTGGATTTCTGAAATCTTTCCTCGTAGTTTTTTCCAATTGGGTTTTTTACGTAAAATTCTTGTGTCATTATTTTTTATCTCATATAGTATTGTGCGTGTGTTTATCTTAGTGTGTTTATGTGAGCTTGATTTCTCAAGAATTGGCATCAGAGCTTTTGGTTCACGCAGTTGGTGTCTAGAAACGTGGTTTAAAAGACAATGCCTTTAAGAACAGTAGTTATTTAATTAGTCACCGTTGTAAAAGCATGAAGAGTCTCCCACCACTACTAGAATCTGCTTCTTCAGCGACGGACAAAGTTGTCGCTAAACATCAATTGGCGTCGCTAATTACCTAATTAGTGACGGATCTGTTTGTCGCTAGTGTCGTCGCCTACAATCACATTGCTAATAACGCCGGTCGCGCGCCGTCAGTGAAAACACATGTCGCGCGCCGTCGCTGATTACAAGGATGTCGTCATAAAAAGTTTGGCGCGGGAGGGAAACTTTCACGGTTTTTTTTCACATCAGCAACAGAAGATGATGTCGCTAAATACTATCGTTCGTCGCTAATTGAGTTCCAAAACCAAGTTGCGACAATTTTATTCAGCGGCGGAACGCCCATCACTGTTATTATAATTAGCGATGACGTTTGTCTGTCGCTGATCTAATCCGTCGTTAAAAAAATAGATTCTAATGGTGCACCTGATTTACACTTACGTGACAACTTGTGCGATATGTTTAAGAGAAATATTCTCGCAGGTTACAAATACAAAGATGACAAGCACAAGTATGAGGTATGATATTGAGCCATTTGACGAAAAGACAAATTTCAGTATTTGATAGTTAGGGACTGGTGAAGGCACTTGAAGGGAATGAGATTAAACCAATGACTATGACAGATGACAAATGAATGGATCTTGAAGCAAGGGTAGTGACAACAATCAGACTAAGTTTAGTTCTATGAATCAAATATCTGTTTTGGCAGAAACCACTTCGAAGGGCTTGTGGGAGAAATTAGAGAAAGTTTACAAGTCAAAGAGTTTCTCAAATTGGTTATATTTGAAGAAAGAATTGTATTGGCTTCAGATGGAAGAAGGTTCAAATTTGACCAATCATGTTAATAAGTTTTTAATAGATTGGTGACCCAGCTGACCAGTATAGATGTGAAGCTGGATGAGGAAGATAAAGCCTTATTGCTTCTTGTGTCTCTACCAGATTCATACTCAACTCTTCATACTACTCTCCTTGTAGGGAAGAAAAAACTCACAGTTGACGATGTGATGTCAATAATCCTGGACCAGGATAAGTTCATGGACACTACTTCCAAAGATCAAGGAGAAAGTCTTCTTGTATCCTCAGATGGATGTGGTAGGAATCGTATTCGGGAGAAGAATTTCGACAAGAAACAAGGAAGATCTCAATCGAGATCAGGCAAGAAGGACAAATCACAGGTTAGGTGTTATAGCAGCTAGAGTTTTCTAGTTAGTATATAAACATTATTTGTTATGTGGATCAATGTTGAGTGTGTGAGGCACATATATAAATATATCAGACAAGCAAGATTAGTGACAATTTGGTGAACTTATGTATATCTTGTGTATTTTAATTTTTGTTTTTCATTAATTTTTGTGAGATTATTTGCAATATTTGATCTTAAATCTAACATTTTATTAATATCTTTTTGGAGATCATAAATAGTTAGAGTGAGAAAATGAGATATCTAATGTATACAATGAGTAGTAGACTACTCAACATTTTATTAATATCTTTTTGGAGATCATAAATAGTTAGAGTGAGAAAATGAGATATCTAATGTATACAATGAGTAGTAGACTACTCATGCATGATAAAACGACTTCTAATCTAAAAGAAATTTATATTAGAGAACACACGAAGACTTCTCGCTTAAATTTCATTTCCCCGTTATGGCTTTAGTGCAAGAAACCCAAAAACAAAGCCGAAACGGTATATATCCGAACAATATGGAAATAAGCCAACTGACTTCCATAAAAGATGGATCAAGCACAATTTCTAATGGATTAATTTTCTGTTGATCAGTTAGTCCACAATCTTTGTTGTCAAACAATTGGAGTACAACTTTTGTGAAGAAAGAAATCATATGTTTGGTTTGTTGATTTTTTGATCAGTGTAATACTATTCTGGTTAAAGAGAAAACAAGATATGACTGCATGACGAAGAAGAGAGAGCCTCTGATTTTCCCGTTGCTTGTGTTTGGAGTTTTTATTAGGAGTTTCAGGTATTTCAACTAAAAAAAGGACCTTCTTATACATTTTTGACACGTGTACAATAGTTACTTTTTTAACCAATAGCTCATAACATGTGGGTGACCAATTTTTATTAATTATATATGACTATTGCTTGTGTCGAAAATGTATAAGAATATCTTAGGAAGACCTGAACTTTCTAATAAAAATTCCTGTGTTTGCTGTTCAACGCTGTTATTTAGGTCCGAAGTGGCAACTTGCCCAAAGTTTTATTTGTCATATATATTGATTATTATGGGGTAATTGGTTTGGTAAATTTTGGGGGTAGGTGTCAAATGATTTCTAGAGAATTAAGCCTACTACTTTCTTTCTTTTTTTATTTTTTTTTAGTTCGATATTTTGAAATGGAAACATGTGAGGAGCCGGTGCTGCCACATAAACAAGTAAAGAATGAGATTTAAAATTTAAATCTAGTGCGTTGCTCAACTCATTGACAATTTGGTTGTTTTTAAATATCTTGTAACGAAACTAATGTGTGTTAAATGTCAAGGTTAGAGCTGCTTAGGCCTATCAAGTCCTGTCATTTTTAATATATACTGTTAGCTCTTGTTCTATGTTTGCTTTCCAAGTAAAATGTTCAGATGTCGCATTACCTTGATACTAACACACGTTAAAAGCAGCACACAACCATCACCTACTGTGGATATGCAACTTCATATATTTTTCAAGTTTCAATTGCTTAAGTTTAAAATAACATGTAGTAAGTTACACATATTTACATGCGGCTAAATTCAAGTTTTAATTTTAAAAAGTAAATCATTTATGTAGAGTATCAAGCTTAAATTTTGCAAGTGTGAAGTTGGATTCTTTTCTTGACAACTCTTTAGCAGTCAGATATATCTTTACAAAAATTCTATGTGAACATAAAAATTGGACACGAATATATTTGAATTTTATCTATTTGTATTTTTACCCTAATGCTGAGTCAAAATACAAATAGATGAAATTTAAATACACTCATATCTAATTTTGATATCTGCCTAGTAGAGCTCATATCTTTTAGGTAATCAACCTTTTCTTCCCCTGCAAAATCGAAGTTTATATTTTTAGATATTTGTTTCCTAACACGTTTGCAATTGTAAGATTATGATTGATATTTGAAAATCAATTTCATATATTTTTAAATTCAGAAATGAGATGATTCAAAATAAATTATAAAATAATAAAACTCTTAATTAGTAATATTTTTAAATAATTTATAATAATACTATTAAAAAACTCAGTTAATAATTTAAAAATATTTTTAAATTTTAATTAAAATATTATATTTTAAAACCACCAACCATTAGTTGAGAATTCCAGATTTGACAGTAACCAGGAATCATTTGAGATCATGTATTACATATGGCTCATGGAGTTGGGGTTTGGGGGTAATGGTGGGGTGAAAAATTAACTGTAATCACATAACGTAACAGGCACGTAACCAATTTAGTGTGTTAGTCGTCAACCAATAAGTGGCGAATGGACAGTCACGGGGCTCAATGATATTTACCAGACCATATTAGACCTTACCTGACCTGACCGGGAAGATTCCGAGGCTTTGACTCGTCTTTGTAAGCAGTAATGAACCACGGGCTCCCCGGTTTTTGAGCCCCTAATGTACGTACACCTATACAACTTTAGAGTTTATATACTCCCTCTGTTCCTAAAAGATTGTCGTTTTAGGAAGTAATTTTTGTTTCAAAAATATTGACGTTTTGAGTTTATCAATGCAAATGGAGTAATTTTTTCCAACTTTACCCTTATTTAAAGTTCTCCTACTTAATGATTTTTCTCAAAAAAATACAAAACCCTTCTTGGTTGTTGAAATGTCTTTACAAATCTTTTCCCTTTCCAATACTTCTTCTTCAAAATCTCATGGTTGGTAGTATACTCCTTTTTAGAATCTACAAAGTTAATAATTAGTTGAGATAATTAAAACAAGGGTAATATAGTATTTTTCATAAGGAGTAGTTGCATTCCTTAATCTACGTGAATTAACCTTAAACGACAATCTTTTAGAAACAGAGGGAGTATATAAATTTGAAGCCAGAATCCCTGGTCAAAGAATGTTATATTTGCAGGGTACGGTCCGCACAAGTAAAGTGAACTTTATGGTAAATTTATTTGGGTCTTTTTAATGTGTGTTCTAAGGATCCATTATACACAGGTATTGAGATAATATTTTCTTGATTTTTGTGTATATTCTTTTAATTTCTGCGTTTACACACAGATCAAAAGAATATATACAGAAATTAAGAGAATATTCTCTCAATTCCTGTGTATAGGGTGAGTCCTTAGGGCACATATTAAGAAAATATATTTGATTTATGCTTAATATAACACTGACACGTATCATCCAGCCAGATCTTTATTTGCAGCCTTCTAAGTCTCTCATTAATTAATACACATCATTAAAGTTGAAGATTCGGTTACAATCGAATTGAATAGAACATTTAATTATAATCGAAAATTGAAATTTATATATTTTTAATATTCGAACAATGTGTGATAATCAATTTGATTATTCGTTTAATAACTGAAATTAAATTTTTTTCATAATTTACAACATTCTAACGGCAGAAGCAGCCAAGCAGCAGCAGGTCTAATTATAATTAAGATTAAAGAGGTCAAAGGACTAGCTCAAATGCCATAAAAATTAAAGTCAATACAAACAAGCAGACGTGAATATATTATTAGAGAATCTGGGAAATGGGCACATACCCGGAAGCAATAGAAGCAAAGAAATTGCAAATATGATCCTGAAGACCTGAACCCTCTTGCCATTTATTCTTGGAAGCTGAAGAATTATTTATTCTTTACTCCAACACCTGTTCTCTCTCTACTTATTTAATCCACTTCACTATTTATTGCTATTAGGTCCTGTATTTGTACTGTACTGTATTAGGTCCATGCGGGGAGTCGATCCAACGGACACAAACCGATCCCATCTCAACAATGCCAAGGTAAAAAGTTTATGGTCCAATGAAAAGCGGACACGTTGTTCCGTGCACTCGCCTGGTACAAAAAAAGAATTAAAAAAAAAAAAAACCCAAGTGAGTGAGCATTACTAATACAGTAATACTACTATACTACTTTTGACAAGAAACCAAAAGGCAGTGCAGGTGCAGGTATAGGTAGGTATAGGTATAGCCCCCCTCTCTCTCTCCCTTGAAGTGACCTCTCTTATCCCTAACCCCTTTCTCTCTCTAAAGACTGATTTATTTTTCTCACTCTAAATGGTCAAAAAGTTAAAAAATAATAATAATTAAGTAGCTCTCTCTCTCTGTGTCTAAGACTAAAGCAGCCGTCGGGACTGATTGATAAGACTCCTGCTCCTGCTGCTGCAAGTACACTGACTACTCTTCCTTTCATTTCTCTGTCTCTCTTTTTTTATATGGAACTCGAGAGCAAGTTTGTAGTGGCTGAAGAGAGAGAGACAAAGAGTAAAAGAAGAGCTGAAGAGGTAGGCGTAGAGTAGAGAGGAGTGTCAGCAGAGCAAGGTTCTAAGGGCGGAATTCACAAGTTTTTATTAAATGGGATTTTATGGATTTCTATCGATTCCGAAGTTGTCTGTCCTTCATTTGGACATCGCATGGCATGTCTGTTAATTGAGTCAAACTATACTATTAGTGTAATATTCAGAAAATAAAAATAAAATAAAATAAATACGATAATAAAAATAAAAATAATAAAATTAATTGGGTCAAATTAATTTCAAATTATTTTAGTTTGGGCTTGTCAAACTATTGAGCTCAATTTTAATTATTGGGTTTAAAGACCAAATTATAATATTCTCTTTTTTTCAAATCAATTGCTCAGTTTTAACTTTTTTAAATCAAATTGACTATTTTTAGAATTAATAATTAAGCATATATAAATATATTTCTAAAATTATAAAAATTGGGGTTAGTAATAAATTGTATATACTTTCTTTTGATTATAATCTCTTCACCTATATTTTAACAAAAATAGTAAAAATATTAGTTTTAAAAATGGTCAATTTGACTTTAAAAAGTCAAAACTGAGCAATTAAGTTGGGACGGAGGGAGTAAGTCCTAACCTTAATATACTAAGTTAAGGTTTCTCTAAGATTGATACTGTAGTAAACGAAAAAAGAAGAGGCGGAAGGAGAGAGAGAGAGAGAACGGGGCTGAAATTTAAAAATTATTCTTCATATTTTTCTTCTCAAAATATAATTATTGGACTATTCTTTAATATAAAATAATTATTTTGTTACTGTATTTACAATCTATTTTTATTGTTGTGTTTACAATCTGTTTTAAGAATTTATTTTCCCGCTTGATTAATCAGATTTGTTAATGCAGTCTTGGTTTGTAATTGGAATATATGGTATATGAGATAAGAAGGGTTAATATATATATATATATATATATGGGTAACGATCCGTGGCAACCGGTTGCCAGATTCACTATTAAAGCAACCAAGATCTAGACCGTTAATTAGGTAAATGGACGGTAGAGATTGAAAGAAGGGCGGACCCTGCCGCTACAGGCTGTAGCGGCAGCACCATCTGCTATAACGGCATGGCCAATGACATCAGTGCCCTTCCAGCGGCGTTGCCTAATAGTTTTGTTGGTTTCCCTCCTGTCGCTATAGGGTGTAGCGGCATACCTGTTTCACTTGTGACTTTGACATGTGATTGGCTTGGGCATTGTGAGTCTTCCTGCCGCTACAGCCTGTAGCGGCAGTTAGTATAACAAAATCTTCCACCTGCCTTGAAAGGAAACCTATTGGAAGAAAAATTATTAAATTTTGAAAGGATTCCTGCCGCTACAGCTTGTAGCGGCAGTGACTGTTGTTTTATTCCTTCTGACTCCCTGCTGACTTGAAAACCTTTTTGACCAGTCAGATAGTAATAGCAGGTTTGAAGATGATATTTTGAAATAGAGTGGACTCTTAGCATGTAGCATTTTAAGCTTTAAATTCCGTGCGACATTATATGCAATTCCTATTCTTTCCATTTCACTTCCTATTATTTCCTTTTCATATCTCCTGCAGTTTAGTTTCGTCTCTCTTCAATATTCTTGATCCTTTCCACATTTCTTTTATCTCGTTGCCGAGTTTTACCTCCCAAGTTCAAAGTGAAGTTGTTTTCCGACAATTCTTCCTTGTTATTCAGAAGTAAGTTTTTCAAAATGGCAACAAATATGCCTGTTCATAGTTTATTTTTATCTAGTTGTTCAGATTCTGTTGCTAGTTTAGATTGTCAAAATACATCTGAGTTTGTAAGTGAAGTTGAAAGTAGTAAATGGTTCCATATGTGGGTCAATTGTTTTCTAATTTGGAAGAAGTTGAAAATTTTTATAGATCTTATGCTCGCAAAAATGGATTTGAGATTAGAATTGCAACTAGTCATAAACATGCTCATACGAATGATGTGTCATCTAGGTTGTATGTATGTAAAAAAGCCGGTACACCCACTACTGTAAAAAGTTTACCAGATGATGAAGATGGTAGTAATAAAATAAGCAGACAGAGAGACTCTATAGGACGCACATTATGCAAAGCTAGAATATATGTTGTCCATAATAGGAAAGAAGACAATTGGCGTATTTCTACTGTTGAGTTAGAGCACAATCATCACCTAGTGACCCCTACCAAGGTAGATTTGATTGAGACACACAGAAATATTACTCCTGTTGCAAGACAATTAATTGACACTTTAAATAAGTCTGGTATTGGACCTAGTATGATGATGAACATTTTGAGCACAATGGGTGGCGGGATGCAAAATGTTCCTTTCTCTGATGCAAATATTCGAAATGTGGTTAGAGATTTAAGGCATAATTTGGAAGATGAAAATGATGCAGAAGCTACTGTAAAATATTTGAAACAACTTGCTTCTAGAAGTGCGAGTAACTTATTTTTTCGTGTGAAACCCGGTGAAAACAATCGCATAGCGTGTATTTTGTGGGTTGACGGCCGATCAAGGTTAATGTATCAACGGTTCGGAGACGTTGTGACATTTGACAGTACGTATAGGACAAATAAGTATGACATGCCGTTTGTTCCATTTACCGGGGTTAATCACCATTATCAGTCTATATTATTTGGGTTTGCATTGTTAAGAGATGAGACAGAGGACACTTTCATTTGGGTATTAGAAACGTGGCTCGAAGCAATGGATTACAAGGCACCTATAACCATCATCACTGACCAAGATAAAGCCATGAGTAATGTTATTGCTACGGTACTCCCGTCCACTTATCATGTATTGTGTTCTTGGCATATTAGCAATAAATTTCCTGAAAAATTGCATCATGTTTATTCTGAGCACCCATCATTCAAAGATCAGTTTAACAATTGTGTGTATAATTCATTGTCCATCGACGAGTTTGAAGAGCGTTGGCAGATTCTGATGAGAAATTATGAATTGTATAACAATGAGTGGCTTCAAAGTTTGTATGATGTACGGGATAAATGGATTCCTGCATATACAAAGAGATATTTTGCTGCAGGGATGACAACCACTAGAAGAAACGAGAGCATAAACCATTTTTTTGATGGGTACGTTCATGCTTCAACAAGCATGAAAGAATTTGTAATCCAGAGTCAGAAGGCTATTGAAAAACAATTCATTAGAGAGAGGAGGACTTACTACATAACAAAACATCGGAAAAGGAGTGTGGTATTGAATATGCATGCTGCTCAGGTGTACACAAAAGAAATGTTTAGGCGATTCCAACGTCAACTCGTCGATTCGCTGAAGTACAATGTGAATAAAGTTAGTGAGATGTGTGTCACTGATACGAAGGTCTATGCAGTGTTTAGGGCAGATGCAGTTGAAAATGGTCGGGGATTTAAACAAATTGTGAACAATCGTCAGTTGGGGTCGATAACATGTAATTGTCAAATGTTTTCTCATTCTGGTAAAATATGCAGGCACATCTTGAGATATTTCATGTTTAAGAGTATGTCACAAATACCGGATGATATGATTCTTCCTCGGTGGACAAGGGATGCGAACAAAAGCAATGGTGAACAATTACTCATTCCTCCAACGAGTGCTGACTTTGAAGAAGATCAAGCAATGCGTTATAATCATTTGATGAGTGATTGCCAGGAGTTAGCGAGTAAAGCTGCTTGCTCAGTCCGAGGTTACAAAATTGTCCTTAAATTGAATGCACGAGGAAAAACCCTGGTTGAACAGTATGATCCAGATGAAAATATTACCGACTTGGCAGACGATGACGTTGAACGGGAAGTCGAAGATACAACTCAGGATATTGATGATGATGATGACGATGATGAAGCGGAAGAAGCGGAAGAAGCTGAGTTATTGTCACCAATTGTGTCTCAAACAAAGGGTCGTAAAAAGCAATCCAGACTCAAAAGTGCACTTAAAAAAATTATGACTACTAAGCCTCATCGAAAATGTGCAATTTGCGGTTTTGAAACCAACCACGATAAGCACAATCACTATCGAGTGTTAGGGATTCCTGAGCCTAAAAAGTAACATTCGGTTTAGTATATTTATTATTGTATTATTTATGTTATGTTTTGTGTACAATTGTGTGAACCAAATATTCAGAGGTTTATTAAATGAAGTATTATTCCATGATGTTAATTACAGTACGAAATTGTGTTTTTTTAAATACTTTTTATATTATTCCATGATGTTAATCGTCTGTTTTAAATAACTTACATTAAAATTGTTAAGAATTAATTGGGAAATTGTCAAGTCTAACTACTTATAATAGTATTAGTATTACTATTATTAATTATTACTACTATTAATATTACTATTATTAAGTATTACTATTATTAAAAATAAATTATTTTCTTTTTTGTTTCATTTACTGTTTGACGTAGGGGTGCGGTTGCCAATTCTCTCCAATTTAAAATTTAATAATATAGATAAAGAATGCTTTCAAATTGGCAAGAAATGACTATCGTATAAAACCTAGAAGTTGGCCATTAAATAAACATTCAACTCCATCAGTACATTCAATGTAAGTCAAAACATTTTCTATATCTCGTCCGGTCGAAATAGTCTGGCTTGACATTTGAATAGTTCCCACGCGATTCGGTATCGAAAGACCGTGGCATCTTCTATGGACCAATTCTCTGTGCGAAGATTAACAGTGCCCCTGACAAAGTAGTCGACATACTTGCAGACTAAAATGCCACAATCAGCTGTGTTAAGCTGTGTAGGTCGAGTCTTTGTTACGTGCACGCGAGGATCCTTAGTGGGCCACTCACGCATCGGATCACCAACTCGCAAACAAACTGGTATCAATTTGACCTACATGTACAAAGTAGATATTATACTACCCAGTAAAATGTATGACATGTATAAAAGTACAAAAGCAAATACTATACATACCGCTACATCAACCAATTCTTTGTACATGTCCTGGATCTTCATATGCGGGGTATCATTGTAGAGCGGGTCAAGGATAATGACTACCCATGCAACAACCGAGAATACCATCAAGATAAAATGATGATTATCCGGATTACAGACCGGCATGAAGATATACTCGCATTCGTGTAAAGCTGGGCCGACATCTGGATAGACATAGGATTGGCAGAAACTCGTTGTCTGATCTGCTTCGGTAGGGGGAACATAGTTTTTGCCAAGATGCATGAAGAATGACGATATAAAAGCAAAACGGGCCCACCTTTTAATGTTTCGCGTCTTGTAGTACTCCTCTCTATCCCGCAATAACATCATATACGCGTCCATAACATGCTCGAATATCCATTCATTAGGGCGTAATGACTTGAATTCCTTATGGTGTAATGTATACCATTTCCGCGGATGTGATACAGGGAATATTTGTGGATCCACCACCGCGTCCCCAAACAACTGTTGATTTATGAACACCACCTTATGCTCCCTCAGTTTTTTTGTTGGGCACCCTTTCCGTCCATAAGATATGTGCCCTCCAACTTCCTGTACCTGGAAGATATATTGACAATGTTAATAATAGTGATAATATTAATATAAATATTAATAATAGTTATTAATAAATTTACCTCGCAGTAATAATAATAGTTATAATATTAATATAATATACTAATAATACTGATAATATTAATATTAATGTTAATAATAGTGATAATAGTGTGCCTGAAGTTCCTCGTCCTCTATGAAGTCAGAAACACCCTCAAATTGACCAGAAAGAACATAGGCTTGTGTGGTGGGTATGTAGCTCTCTTGTACTTCATAATCAGTTTGCTTCTTGTTGAATTGTGAGTGAGATCCTTCACCACTGGGACTCCCCTGTTGTGGTATTTTGGGTCTATTTTGACATTTATTCTTAGAAATAGAGATTATGTTTATATAAAGTTCTTACTATATAAAGTTCTTTCTATTTAAATTAACATTTATGACAATTAGTATTCAATTTATTTGAAAATATTTTGAGATTTATTATAGAATTATACTTTTTATATTTTGTGCGTGACATTCTTTTTTTCTTTGAGAAAGGGGGTGTTACAATTAGTCTATTACTATGAATCAATTCTTGAAGTTTAGAGTGTCTAGAGTGAAAGAAAGTATAAGAAATTTAAGAAAAGCTTCCCTTTGTTATGAATGACTTGTTATAGAGTTTACCCAAAGATAAACTCAAATATATAAATCATATATTGTGAAAAGAAAAAAAAAACATACCATAACCCAAACTCATTTGCAATGGAATTTACATAACCCAAACTCAAACAAATTAACAAAATTAATAAAGAAGCGTGGAATCCATATTTAATTGTTTTTGTTGCATTCCATCATACATATACTAAGCATCATCCCGAAACCACCTCGCATTCTCGCAATGCAAAATTAGTTGTACGAAAAAAAGAAGAAAAAAAAGAAGGATTTGTGGAGAGAGAAAGAGTACATGTATCTTTTATCCATTGTATAATATCTTGTGTTGAGCAATATTGAATCTATGTAGATTTTTTGGTGATGAATATGTATAAATAGTATGGAGGAAAATATGTACTTATATGAATTTAAAAATATGAACGATTATATGTCTTTTACTCAATGTATATTATTAAAGTTGTGAAGGTATAAACCGATGAAGTTGAAAGATATTAGACTTTTGAGTTTGAGTTTTACTACATAATAAGAAAGGGAAAAAAGAAGAGAAAGAATATGGTAGTGAGAGAGGAAGTGAATGGAATAAAAAATGAAAATTTAATGAAAAATTCATTAATACAAATTTAATGAATAATAATTTATTAACTTAATTTGAGTCCACTAATTTAAGTCAATTGGATCAACCAACTTAATTTAATTAAAAATTGGATATCCTCTTGGCTTATTATATTATATATAGTTATTGATTTCAAATTCTTAAAGTTACCAAAAAATTGACCATAAACCCCAAGGAAAAATTTTTACCTGTAGTAACAAGTTCAGATCCTTGCCTTGAAACGAAGGAATTGTATAACTCTTTATACACGAAAAATGCTTCAAACTCTTTATCTATTAAAAAACGGAAAAGAATGGAATCTTTTTCCACCTACATGTACTAGGTTAATTCTTTTTTAAGTCTTTTTTGCTAGAACATAATCTTTAACTGAATACTCTTGTGGGGTTTGGAGGACTATATAACAAACATCAAGAACATTACAACAAGAAGAAGAAGAACCCAAAAAAAAAAAAAAAAGTAGAATTGGAAGTCACTTTAAGCTTTTTGGCCCACCATAAAGCAAAACAAAAAAAAAACAGTGGTAACTATTAGCAAAATAGAAATTGTTAGTAGGAGAGAAACATATACATGTATCATTGTAATATTCTAGGCCAAATAATCCTGTCGTTTTCACTACTAATAACAAGAACTCTCCGTACAAATTATTCCAATGAGCAACATTATTGTACTTTTCCTAAAGAATAACATTCCGCTACAACTTTGGACAACAAAAAAAGAGAAACCGTCAAAGTGGAGGTTACCCTCTTTCTTAAATAAGAAGAGTGGGCAATGATGGTAGGCTAGCAATTTCCAATCAAGAAAAAAAGAAGAAGAAGCAAGCTAACAGTAAACATAAGTAGATCATGTCATATTCTGATAATGAAGAAACCTCTAGTGTCCTTGTTACTGTAAATGCTTATGATGAATCAGCTCTTCCTCTTGCTTCTCATGCACCACTTGTGTCATCTTACAATGACAAAATTCGTCCGCTTCTGGATGCTATTGATAAGCTCCGGAATCTGAAGGTTATGCAAGAAGGGATTCAACTCCCAACCATTGTTGTTGTTGGAGATCAGTCATCTGGGAAGTCTAGTGTTCTTGAATCTCTTGCAGGAATCAGCTTGCCCCGAGGCATGGGTATTTGTACCCGGGTGCCACTCATAATGAGGCTGCAGCACCACCCAAATCCTCAGCCAGAGCTTCAGTTAGAGTATCTTGGGAAAATGGTTTCTACTGATGAAACCCACATAGCAGAAGCTATAAATGTGGCCACTAGTGAGATTGCTGGCCATGGTAAGGGAATATCTCATACCCCTTTAACTTTGTCAGTGAAGAAAAATGGTGTTCCTGATCTAACTATGGTTGATTTGCCTGGAATCACAAGAGTTCCAATTCAGGGGCAGCCGGAAGATATATATGAGCAAATTTCTGAAATTATAATGGAGTATATAAAGCCAGAGGAAAGTATTATACTGAATGTTCTATCAGCAACTGTTGATTTTCCTACTTGTGAGTCCATTCGGATGTCTCAGCGCGTGGACAAGACAGGGCAGAGGACTCTGGCTGTTGTTACAAAATCTGATAAAGCTCCTGAGGGTTTGCGTGAAAAGGTCATGGCTGATGATGTGGGTATAGGGCTTGGATATGTATGCGTGAGGAACCGGATTGGTGAGGAGTCTTATGAAGCAGCAAGGATGGAGGAAATGAAGCTTTTTGAATCTGACCCACTGCTCTCCAAGATTGATAAATCTATGGTTAGTGTTCCTGTTTTGGCTGACAAACTTGTGCAAATTCAAGCTACCATTATATCCAAATGCTTGCCTGAGATTGTAAAGAAAATCAATGACAAGTTGAATGCTAATGTTTTGGAGCTCAATAAGATGCCCCAGAAACTGTCTTCTGTTGCAGAAGCATTTACTGCTTTCATGAGGATTGTGGGATTGTCTAAGTCATCTTTGATGAAAATACTCGTGAGGGGCGAGTTTGATGAATACCCTGATGACAAGAACATGCATTGCACTGCTCGTTTGGCTAAAATGCTGAAGGAATTCTATGAAGAACTTAAAACTGGTTCGGCAAATAATTTTACTGACAAATTTCTATTGGAGGAGATAATGGTGTTGCAGGAAACTAAAGGTATTGAGCTACCAAATTTCCTTCCTCGTTCTGCCTTCCGTACACTCTTGCAGCGTAAGATTAAGGCAATATCAGAACTGCCCGTTTGCTTTGTTGCTAAAGTATGGGATTACGTTGAAACAATAGTAGTTGATGTTCCGATGCATCATTCTGAGAATTATCCACAAATGAAAATTTCTACAAGAAGAGCAGCCCAGAATGTAATTTCAAAGATGAAAGAAAGGTCCACAGATCGAGTGATGGAGATTGTGGAAATGGAGAAGCTTGCTGACTATACTTGTGACCCTCAGTACGTGACAGGATGGAGTAAGCTTATGGAAAGCCATGATGCCTTAGAGGATATATTGAGTGATACTTCGTCTAGAAAATTGAATATTGAGGGTTTTGGGGAAATTGAAGTTTCGCATTTGCGAGCGTATCCAGATATTAGAGATGAAGCATTTGACTTGAAGATGCGAATCACTTCTTACTGGAAAATCGTTCTTAAAAGGATGGTTGACTGCATTGCTCTGCAGTTGCTTCTGTCTATACATAGGTTGGTGGATGGGGAAATGGAAAAGGAGGTAGTGAAAGAGGTTATGGGTCCACAAGGCGACGGCGTTGAGCGATTGCTGGAAGAGTCGCCTTCTGTTGCTACAAAGAGGGGAAGACTGAACAAAAGTATCAGTTTGCTCAAGGAGTCGAGGGATGTCTTGGCTAAGATCGTGGATCAAGTTCTATAATAGGTGATTCGGGATTCACTATATTACTCTTTTGTTATCCTATCTATGTTCTTGTTTTAATGTTGTTCTGTCCTTGTTTTACATTTCGTGGAACAAATTCTGTAATAGGTGATTCGGGATCCACTATATTACTCTTTTGTTATCCTATCTATGTTCTTGGTTTAATGTTGTTCTGTCCTTGTTTTACATTTCGTGGATCAAATTCTATAATAGGTGATTTGGGATTCACTATATTACTCTTTTGTTATCCTATCTATGTTCTTGTTTTAATGTTGTTCTGTCCTTGTTTTACATTTCATGTTAATGTAGGTAAGTTATTGTGTTTTTTTATAACTGTGTTTTTCGTTTGTGTTCTATATATATGTATTTCAAGAAAGATCTTATTGCAGTTTAAAGAATATATTTTATATTTAATTTGGAGTTTATTTATGTTATGTTTGCTTGGATTTTTAGTGGGCTTCACCTTCTTTTCCTTCTTTTTCTTCATTTCTCTTCCTAAATTAAAGATTAGTGAAATATTCTGTACTCTGAAATCTAGTACCATTTCTGCAATAATATAATTTCCAACAGATTCTCTGAAATAAAAAAAGTATATTAAAAATGAGCCTTCTCCTAAATAAAACAAACTAAATTAAACTTATTATTTCTAATGTTCTCTTGTTGCACAATACATAAAGACATTTAAGCTTGATGACATTAACCTATCTTCTCCTACACACATCCTATATACTAATTAGTATATTCATGTACTTGTCTGTTAGTTTTGTCGGCATAATTTTATCAAAGTTTTCCCATGAAAATGTACACCTATTTCACATCTGCAGCTATATATAATCGAGTCTATAAATAAATAATTATAAGTTTCTTGAAAATTCAATAACAGAAAAATCCAAATAATTACGACTTTTGAATGATGAACAGATGGATAGTTTCTACCCTCATTTATAAGCTCATATGTTTGCAAAATTGTTATGTGTGTTTCGAATTCTAGCTGGGATAATATTTTGTGGCAACCCGAAGGAAAAAAAAGATGAGATTAAGATGTGGTGGTGCATTCTAGTTGGGATAATATTTTGTGGCAACTCGAAGGAAAAGAAAGATGAGATTAAGAGGTGGTGGTGGTAGTAGTAGTGGAGGATTGAGGTTTACTGGTTCAGTGGTGTTATTTGGGCCTATTATCTTTTTAACCCTGCTGTATAATATGTTACTATAACTAGGGTGGTTGTATTGTTTTCTTTCTCAGTTTTGTAGCCGCTTTCAAAGAGAGAGAGAGAGTAATAGTTTGGGTGTATTCGGGTTTTTTGGTGGAAGAGTTGTCTTCACATATTGTATTCTTCGCACTTTGATATAGTGATAGCTTCATCCTCTCACTCGTGGTTTTCTTGATTTGGGTTTTCCAATAAATCTTGTGTTCGTGTCTTTAATTTTTCGTTGATTTTTGTGTTTGGCCATAGTATGTTTTAACAAATATACCTGCTCATGAGAAAACTTGTCAGCCACAGAGCTCATATACTTAAATCTGGTTTTGCTGAAGCCATGCTCTTGAAGAAAGAACTCTTGGGAGATCTATTAATAATTATAAGTAAAGAAAATGGACTGGAATAAGATTATTCATGTCAAATAAAATTAACCAGTAATATTTACCTCTTGTTGTTGTTAAGATTATAACTTATTGTTATGCTCCAGCCTCCATGCTTCGACCAACGATGCTAATACAGACGTTGGATTCAAAACTACAGAGAAAAACAGAAGAAAAAATTATAGTTCAGTTAGAATTTTAGAGGAAAATAGTATGGTGGAACTCATAGTGTAGTGTACCATTCCACTTTTGAATCAATCCATTGTTATTAATTGCAAGATCTATATACCACACTCTTTTTTGGTAGTTGCTGAAAATTTTCTACTGTAGGAGCAGAGAATTTCATATTTCTCAATCGTTTGTTTTTCTTCTCATAATTAAGCACTAGGGTACAGCTAACCCCAACCAGACCACAACATAAATGGCTCAGCTATCTTTTGCACATATATTTTCCGGTGAGTTTGAAGTACACAATTATTCTTGTAAGTCGACTGGAATATATTAGTTGTTTACCCTTTTAATTCGAATTCTTCTCGGTTGATTTTAAGTTCTAAATATTTTTCTCATTTCTTTCCTTTTTCCATTATTCTTCTCTTCATTTCTTATTTAAAGTACTTAATGCAGCAGATTCAAGGCAACATATATGTGAGAGTGTGTGCGCGCGCAAAAAGGTGATCATCCATTGAATACTGCAGAATTTGTCCATAACTCAAAATGTCACAAAGAAATGTACAGAGAACTAGCTTATGTTGTATCATTTGCACCATTTTATTGGCGTGCCGTGCAGGTAATTTTTTTTTTTTTTTTTTTTGAATTCCTAGTCAAATTGCAAATAAAATGAGTTCATTTGCTAACTCGAATCACCATGTGTATCAATATTTTTTTTCTCATCTAGGACCTAATTTATTTTTTCATTCAAATGTTGTGGAATCATCCCAATTCCTATATAGTATTTAGTAAAATTAACATTTTTTTTCAATTTTTAAATGTAACTACTAGTGTGCAAGACGATGGTTTGATGAATGTGACGTGAACCACTTGGCCAACTTGGGGAAATACGCGTCCGCCATGGTTGCAGCCGGGGCCAGGTTAACCTATGCCAGGCAGCCAACAACACACTGGATGATCATAGTCTTGGTGACTTCATTGGTGGCCACAATATATCAGTTATATTGGGACTTCGTTAAAGATTGGGGACTTCTCAACCCAAAATCCAAAAACCCTTGGCTTAGAGATAATTTAATACTAAAGAATAAAAGCACCTACTACATTTCCATTGTAAGCTATTTTTGATCTCTCTGTTTTAGTGCATATATTTTTGTAAAACTTGAGTGTCTTAAATGTGTCATAACTCAAAATGTGTCAGAAACATAATATAAATCAGGCTGCAATAGGATCTAGCTTGACTTGCATGGGCAATTTAAAATACAAACAAGAAAACAAACATAAACCAAAATAACTGACCAACATCAACACGAAACGAAAGACAAGAACTGAGCATCATTGACAAGAAGTAGGAACAACCACCCTAATCATCATTTACTGCAATGCGGTCCATGACCTTAGCCACGACATCCTTAGATTCATTGAGCAGCTTGATACTTTTATTCAATTTCTCCTTCTTTCTAGCAATAGAAGGCGATTCTTCAAGCATCAGTTCAATCCCACCACCACCTTGAGGGCTAATGACCTCATTCACTATCTCCATTTCCATTTCCCTATTCACCAAGCTCTGAACAGTCAGCAGCAACTGCAGAGCCATGTTATCAACCATTCTTTTGATAACTACTCTCCAGTATGCAGTCATTCGCATCTTCATGTCAAACGCTTCATCTCTAACACCAGGATAAATGCGCAAATGCCCAACTTGAATCTCCCCAAAACCTTCAATAGTCATCATTGTAGGATTTGAATTGTCATTCATTATCTCCTTGAGAACATTGTGAGTTGCCATAAGCTTACTCCATTCAGACATGTAGTCGTGATCACAAGTATAGTCAGTGAGCTTCTCCATTTCAATAATTTCGATCACTCTAGCACTAAAACTTTCTTTCATTTTCGCCATTAGATTCTGGGCTGCTCTTCTAGTAGAGGATTGAAGTTGTGGATAATTCTCAGAATGATGCATCAGAACACTAATTACCACCGTTTCAATGTAATCCCACACTTCAGCAACAAAGCTAATGGGCTTTCCAGATATTTCCTTAACCTTGCGCTGCAAAAGTGTCATGAAGGCAGAGCGCGGTAGGAAATTAGGCAAGCCAATGCCTTTAGTTTCCTGCAAAACCATAATCTCCTCCACTAGAAAATTGTCAGTAGTATTGTTTTCACAACTCTTCCAAAGTTCTGCAGAGAATTTGTTAAGAAAATCTGCCAAACGAGCAGTGCAATGCATGTTTTTGTCATCCGGGAATTCATCAAACTCACCTCTCAAGAGTATTTTCCGCAGAGACTCCTTAGCTGATCCTATAATCCTCATGAAAGCAGTTAATGCCTCTGAAACAGAAGACATATTCTGGGGCATTTTGTTTAGCTCCGAAACATTAGTATTCAACTTGTCATTAATCTTCCTAACAATCTCAGGCAAGCACTTGGATATAATGCTAGCCTGGATATGCACCAAACGCTGTGCCAAAACAGGAACACTAACCATAGACTTATCAATCTTTGAGAGTAAAGGGTGAGCTTCAAAAAGCCTCATTTCCTCCACCCTTGCTTCTTCATAAGACTCATTGCCAATCCGGTTCCTCACACAGACATATCCAAGCCCAATATTCACATCATCTGCAGTAACCTTCTCAAGCAGACCCTCCGGGGCTTTATCAACTTTCGTCACAACAGCCAAAGTCCTCTCCCCAGTCCTGTCCACGCGCTGAGACATCCGAATGGACTCACAAGTAGGGAAATCAACAGTTGCAGATAACACATTCAGTATAATACTTTCCTCTGGTTTAATAAATTCCATAATGATCCCTGAAATTTGCTCATATATATCATCCGGCTGCCCCTGAACAGGAACTCTAGTGATTCCAGGCAAATCAACCATAGTAAGATCAGGCACACCATTTTTCTTCACTACCAAAGTTAAAGGGGTATGAGATATCCCCTTACCATTGCCAGCAATCTCATCAGTTGCATTATTTATGGCTTCTGCAATGTGGGATTCACTGGTAGCAACAATTTTTCCATGGAACTCCAAATAAAGCTCTGGTTCAGGATTTTGGTGGTGCTGCAGCCTCATAATGAGTGGCACCCGGGTACAAATGCCCTGGCCTCGGGGCAGGCTAATTCCGGCCAGTGACTCAAGAACACTAGACTTTCCAGATGACTGATCTCCAACAACTACAATGGTTGGTAACTGAATCCCTTCTTGCATAACCTTTAGGTGCCTGAGCTTGTCGATTGCATCGAGAAGCGGGCGAATTCGGTCATTGTAAGATGACACAAGTGGTGCATAAGAAACAAGTGTTTTATCGTCAGCACTAGCAGAAAAAAGAGTACTCGAGTTTTCTTCATTAACAGATGTACTGATCATATTATTCTGCTTAAGTTTCCTACGGCTATCTTGTTTTCCTCTTGATTTCGATCCACCAGCCATATTCTTAAAGCACAGTGAATATAGAGAGGCAAGGAGTGAGCTGAAAAACAAAGTTGGAAGTATTTAGTGTTTAATTATAACCCTTGGAGTAGTTTTTGGGCTAGGAAAAAACGTTTCAGTCGTATAAATCACGACCGGCACCCGAGGGGGCGGCTCTAGTCCTCATCCTATAAAACCAAAGGTTATCCATTCCATACAGGCTACGTAACTGGCTAGACATTATGAACCAAATGGTTGAAGTGATGGGCCAGTTATGGTGCATGGTCACACCTATATCATCACTATTATATTATATATATATATATATATATATATATATATATATATATATATATATATGAGTAACAATCCGTAGTAACCGGTTGCCTAAGTTACTATTGAGACAACCATGATCTACACCCTTAATTAATTAAGTGGACGGTAGAGATTGTAAAAAAAATCCAACTTGTCGCTACAGACTGTAGTGACAGTTCCAACCCCTCTAGCGACAGTACATTTTACTAATTTGCCCCTCCATTTGTTGTAGTTTGTTGTCGCTATAACTGTAGCGGCAGGTTGGATTGCTTTATTCCGCCTGCGCCAACTCATGACCCTGCCAATTTATTTGTCATGACTTGAGTCTTAGCATGTACTATTTTAATCCTTGTGACCTTAGCATGAAATGACTTGTAGCAGCTGCAGCGCTGTCTTACTTTTACTATTTATTGTTGCTAGTCAAGGCGTGCTCATGTCCCTCCTTACATTGCCAGGCCCCGTGGCTTCTATGCATGTATAGTAATAATAATAGTAATATTTTGGTGGTGTAATAATAATAATAATATTTTAATAATAATAATAATAATCACAAGACTTAGTAGGAAATGATCATTACCGTGCCACTATTTCCATTTCTTCGAATTCCGTGTGACAGTATATGCACTTCATTTGACCATTAATAATATTTTTTTTAAGTTACTGCACTACCAGTATTGCACCTCCTTTAATAAAAGGAACAATTACATATTATAGTACATTTTTAGAAATAATTACAAAAATCATACATCCATAAAATAATTACAAAAGTAATACATTTTTTTCATATTTATTTACAAAATTAATATAATTAGGATTCATGTGAGAACATAGCAGCCAGTTGTGGGAACGCACTCAAATTCGCAAGCATTTTATACTCTTCTGCCTTACTCCGATACATATAATTATTACAACTGACTCCATCAGATCTAGCAATATCACCATTATTCTTTTCTTCTTCTTTATTTCGGGGATTTTGATCGCTCGATTGTGTAGCCATTTTTGAGTCACAGTTAAGTATTAATTCCATTAAAATTTCTCTGGCCCGTGCCGTGAGTTAGGACGGTAGTGGTTACGGATTTAATGGCAAGTTCAGATGCTGCAGTAGTAAAATTTAACTACTGGTGGCTTTAGGGAGGGGTGAGAAATGGTGGACGACGGCAGTTGTGTCGTCGTGATGGAAAATGAGTTGAGGAGGAGGAGGGTAACCAACCCTTAATACAAAGGTAACCAACCTTAATACATAAGTAACCAACTTTTAATACAAAAGTAACCAAACCTTAATACAGAGGTAACCAACCCTTAATACATAGTAACCAAACCTTAATACAAAAGGTATCCAACCTTAAAACAAAGGTAACCAACCTTTAATACAAAGGTAACCAAACCTTAATACCAAGGTAACCAACCTTTAATACAAAAGTAACCAAACCTTAATACAAAGGTAATCAAACCTTAACATAAAGGTAACCAAACCTTAATAGAAAGATAACGAAACATTAATACAGAGGTAACCAACTTTTAATACAAAAGGTAACCAACCCTTAATACAATGGTAACCAAAACTTAATACAAAAGGTATCCAACCTTAAAACAAAGGTAACCAACATTTAATAAAAAGGTAACCAACTCTTAATACAATGGTAACATACCTTTAATACAAAAGTAACCCTCTTTCTCTTGCTCAGATGAACTCAGTAGCGGCTCGCGTTCCGTTGCGGGCATACAGTAACGTCATAGTCCTATCTTCATCTTTGTATATGTATTTCTTTCCAAATCTCTTACAAAGAAAGATAGGCCTAACATATATATATATATATATATATATATATTTACAGTTGTATTGATTTGTTTTGTTTTTATGAAATTTATTTTGATGGAGGGAGGGAGGGAGGGAGAGACATGTTGGGAAAAATCACCTCCCAAATACTTGTCTTTGATAAATTAAATGGCCAAAAATATCAGTACATGCCAAACAGATTAAATTTGCAGTTCCACCGAAATAATAACCACTGCAGGAAATAATGAGTAGAAATAATCAAGCACAAGGCACCAAGATTTTTACGTGGAAAACCCTCTATAACTAAGAGGTAAAAACCACGGGACAAACTCCGAACAATTCACTAGAATAATATGAGAGAATACAAAGATATATTAATTTGAGTACAAACTCAAATTACTTCATCACAATAACTATATGATGGAACCCAAATAAAACACCTTTTATTTGAACTATCTTTCTCTCTCTATTTTTCTTAAGCTTGTATAAGCTTTTCTCTCTCTCCCTCTTTTTTCTCCTTTCCTCTCTCGGATGGAAGTATATGAATTTGGTGTGTGTTTCCTTGGCAACATTGGTGGCCTTTTATAGGAAAAGAAGCTCACCTACTCCATGCTTAAAATCCTCCTTGGCTAGCTACTAGTTGGTGAAAAGAAGAAAAACAAAACAATTTGCCTAACTTCCTAACAAAACAAAACTTGCCTACCCATATTTTGCACATGGGTGAGGATTACTTAACAAGACAGAGGGCCGATCCAATGGGTTCTCGCTTGCAAAATTATGTTTTAATGTGTGAGAGCTCAATTTCACCCAGCCTATATTTTGGGGCAGCTTCCTTCTCCTTCTGTTCTTTTACATGCTTTCTCTTTAGTGTCTAGATTCGGAGAATCTGCCCGACATTCATTTTTTTTCTTCTATTTTACGTTTATATACTTGAATATCGTTGTAGTTGTATAATTGTTATATCTTTTTTTGGAACAATTACATATTATAATACATTTTTAGAAATTGAGTTATTTTTGTAATTATTTTGTGGATGTTTTGTTTTTGTAAATATTTTTTAATTGTTGTATATTATTGTTAAGGACCCTTAATAAAATTACAGCACCACCTGTACTACTCTTTCATATTTCTTTAAGCCAGACTTTTCTCTCCTTTTTATGCCAGATTTTTTTTAAAACTAGACCTTTTTTTAAACATTTATGCGTGCACAAATTTCAAACAAAATTTAAACTTACTAGAATGCTACTGCTTCAGCATGTGATCGTAGTGTTTCTAAATCCATATTAAGTTATCTTCCTATTCTTTCTTTTTCATTTCCTATTCTTTACTTTTCATATATCATGCAACCTAGTCTTCTCTCTCTTCAATATTCCTGACCCTTTTCACATTTTTTTTTCTTTTGCTTGATCTCGTTGCCTAATTTCACCTCCCAAGTTCAAAATGAAGTTGTGTTCTGACGATTCTTCCTTGTTATTCACAAGTAAGTTTTTTAAAATGGCAAGAAATATGCCTGTGCATAATTTATTTTTATCTAGTTCTTCAGATTTTGTTGCTAGTTTAGATTGTCAAAATACATCTGAGTTTGTAAGTGAAGTTGAAAGTAATAAATTTGAAATGGTTCCATACGTAGGTCAATTGTTTTCTAAATTAGAAGAAGTTGAAATTTTTTATAGATCTTATGCTCGCAAAAATGGATTTGAGATTAGAATTGCAACTAATCATAAACATGCTCGGACGAATGATGTATCATCTAGGTTATATGTATGTAAAAAAGTCGGTACACCCACTGCTACAAAAAGTTTACCAGATGATGAAGATGGTAGTAATAAAATAAGCAGACAGAGGGACTCTATAGGACGCACATTATGCAAAACTAGAATATATGTTGTCCATAATAGGAATGAAGATAATTGGTGTCTTTTTACTATTGAATTAGAGCACAATCATCACCTAGTGACCCCTACCAATTTAGATTTGATTGAGACACACAGAAATATTACTCCGGTTGCAAGACAGTTAATTGACACTTTAAATAAGTCTGGTATTGGACCTAGTATGATGATGAACGTTTTGAGCACAATGGGTGGTGGGATGCAAAATGTTCCTTTCTCTGATGTAAATATTCGAAATGTGGTTAAAGATTTAAGGCATGATTTGGAAGATGAAAATGATACAGAAGCTACTGTAAAATATTTAAAAAAACTTGCTTCTAGAAGTGCGAGTAACTTTTTTTTCTGTGTGAAACCCGGTGAAAACAATCGCATAGCGTGTATTTTGTGGGTTGACGGCCGATCAAGATTAATGTATCAACGGTTCGGAGACGTTGTGACATTTGACAGTACGTATAGGACAAATAAGTATGACATGCCTTTTGTTCCATTTACCGGGGTAAATCACCACTATCAGTCTATATTATTTGGGTTTGCATTGTTAAGGGATGAGACAGAGGACACTTTCGTTTGGGTATTAGAGACGTGGCTCGAAGCCATGGATTACAAGGCACCTATAACCATCATCATTGACCAAGATAAAGCTATGAGTAATGCTATTGCTACGGTACTCCCTTCCAGTTATCATATATTATGTTCTTGGCATATTAGCAATAAATTTCCTGAAAAATTGCATCATGTTTATTCTGAGCACCCATCATTCAAAGATCAGTTTAACAATTGTGTGTATAATTCATTGTCCATTGACGAGTTTGAAGAGCGTTGGCAGATTTTGATGAGAAATTATGAATTGTATAACAATGAGTGGCTTAAAAGTTTGTATGATGTACGTGATAAATGGATTTATGCATATACAAAGAGATATTTTGCAGCAGGAATGACAACCACCGGAAGAAGTGAGAGCATGAACCATTTTTTTGATGTGTACGTTCATGCTTCAACTAGCATGAAAGAATTTGTAATCCAGAGTCAGAAGGCTATTGAAAAACAATTCATCAGAGAGAGGAGGGCTGACTACATAACAAAACATCGGAAAAGGAGTATGGTATTGAATACATCTTTGGAAATGCATGCTGCTCAGGTGTACACAAAAGAGATCTTTAGGCGATTCCAACGTCAACTCGTCGATTCTATGAAGTATAATGTGAACAAAGTTAGTGAGCTATGTGTCACTGATACGAAGGTCTATGCAGTGTATATGGCAGATGCAGTTGAAAATGGTCGGAGATATAAAGAAATTGTCAACAATCGTCAGCTGGGGTCGGTAACATGTAATTGTTAAATATTTTATCATTCTGGTAAAATATGCAGGCACATCTTGAGATATTTCATGTTTAAGAGTATATCACAAATACCAGATGATATGATTCTTCCTCGGTGGACAAGGGATGCGAACAAAAGTAATGGTGAAGAATTACTCATTCCTCCAACGAGTGCTGACTTTGAAGAAGATCAAACAATGCGTTATAATCATTTGATGACTGATTGCCAGGAGTTAGCGAGTAAAGCTGCTTGCTCAGTCCGAGGTTACAAAATTGTCCTTAAATTGAATGCACGAGGAAAAGCCTTGGTTGAACAGTATGATCCGGATGAAAATATTACTGAATTGGCAGACGATGATGTTGAACGCGCGGTCGGAGATATACCTGAGGATATTGATGATGATGATGATGATGATGATGATGATGAAGCGGAAGAAGCAGAAGAAGCTCAGTTCTTACCACCAATTGTGTCTCAAACAAAGGGCCGAAAGAAGCAATCCAGATTCAAAAGTGCACTTGAAAAAATTATAAGTACTAAGCCTCATCGCAAATGTGCAATTTGTGGTTTTGAAACCAACCACGATAAGCGCAATCACTACCGAGTGTTAGGGATTCCTGAGCCTAAAAAATAACATTTGGTTTAGTATATTCATTATTGTATTATTTATGTTATGTTTTGTGTACAATTATGTGTGAACATGTTATTAAGAGGTTTATTTATATGTTGAGTCACTATCATTTATTTTTTCATTTCTCCATATATAATTAAAATGTATTAAATGTTATAGGTCAATTCAATTATTATAGGTCAATTTTATTAAATGTATTAAATGTTAAAATATATTGGTTGATAATTATTTTTATTAATATTAACTAATATTATTAATATTAATTTCATATTAATATTTAATATTAACATGTTGTATATTTTGTTTTCATGACATTGATTTTTAATAGTATGTGTTATACAAAAAGAGTCTCATTTTTTTTTAAAGCCAATCATAATATTTAACATTGAAATTTAAATGTTCTCATTAGAAGCACTTTCAAAATATGTAGGCATATATGTAAAAAAAAAAAAATTTGTAAAAAATTTGCTTTTAAGTAGGCATATATTCTAAAATTGCTTTGTAAAAAAAAAAAAATAATGTTCCAACGCTATTTGAAATGGCGTTCAACCTGACAAAATGTAATTCCTTTTTAGAAGTGGCGTTCAAGTAGGTCCAAAATTGCTTTGTAAAAAAATTTAAAAAATTAAAAAAAAATCGCAAAAAAAATAAAAAAAATTAAATTTTAACATATTGCTTTGTTAAAAAAATAAAAAAAATAAAATATTGAATTAAATTTTTTCAATGCCATTTCAAATGGCGTCCAAACTTTGTAAAAAAATAAAAAATTTGTTGCAGCACCATTTCAAATGTATGAAAATTTTGATTTGTAAAAAAATAAAAAATTGTTCCAATGGCGTTCAACCTATTGCTTTTTTTTTAAGAAAAAAATGTTTTGTTTCAATGCCATTTGAAATGGCGTCCAAATATGGTTTGTAAAAAAATATATTAAATATTAAATATTAAATATCACAACTAGTGATTTTAAATATCACAATTAGTGATTTTAAATATGAAAATCACCTTTATTTTTGTAAATGAAAATTTTCAACTAATATACTGCTTTACTAGAATGAGCTCATATGGACTTGGGGGGTAACAGAGCTCATTTTAAAGACATTCACGAACCAACTTGTTAGGCCTCGTTTGGTTAGGTGGTTGGTTAATAAATTACTACTACTATAGTTTCATTTTATTTATTTATGTAAAGTCTAGTTAGTAGTCAGGTATTTCTTTGACAATGCCATTATTTGATTTAAATTAGGAAAATAACATATATGTCAAATTTTTAAATAAAATTAAATTACCAATATTTAATATTAATATAAATACGACGATATTTAATATTGATATACATACCGTTAGTAATATTAATATACATATCAATGTACCTTGAAGCTTTAATATAAATTAATGTACAAAATTATAAACATATTCAATTCCATCAGTACATGAAATGAAATCTAAAACATTTCTTATATCTCATCCGTTGGAAGTAGTCTGGCTTGACATTTGAAGAGTTCCCACACGATTCGGTATCGAAAGACCGTGACATCTTCTATGGACCACTTCTCTTCGCGAAAATTAACATTGCCCCTGACGAAGTAGTCGACGTATTTGCAAACTAAAATGCCACAATCAGATGTGTTAAGTTGTGTAGGTCGGGTCTTTGTTACGTGCACACGAGGATCCTTAGTGGGCCACTCACGCATCGGATCACCAACTCGCAAACAAACTGGTATCAATTTGACCTACATGTACAACGTAGTTGATTACTAACGAGTAAAATGTATGACATGTATGAAAGTACAATAGCAATTACTATACATACCGCTACGTCAACCAATTTTTTGTACATGTCTTGGATCTTTATATGCGGGGTATCATTGTAGAGCGGGTTAAGGATGATGACTGCCCATTTCACAACCGAGAATACCATCAAGATAAAATGACTATTATCCGGATTACACACGGGCATGAAAATATACTCGCATTCGTGTAAAGTTGGGCCGACATCTGGATACACATAGGATTGGCAGAAATTCGCTGCATGATTTGCCACGGTGGGGGGCACATAGTTCTTGCCAAGATGCATGAAGAATGACCCTATAAAAGCAAAACGGGCCCACATTTTAATTTCTCGCGTCCTATAGTACTCCTCTCTATCCCGCAGTAACATCATATAAGCGTCTATGACATGCTCGAATATCCAATTATCAGGGCGTAAGAACTTGAATTTGTTATGGTGTAGCATATACCATTTTCGCGGATGTGATGCAGGAAATATTGTTGGATCCACCATCGCGTCCCCAAACAACTGTTGATTTATGAACGCCACCTTGTGCTCCCTCAATTTTTTGGCTGGACACCCTTTTCGTCCATAAGAGATGCGTCCTCCTGCTTCTTGTACCTGAAAGATATATTGATAATATTAATATAAATATTAATAATAGTTATAATAAATATATTAATAGTATCAACTCTCTTAATATTAATATTAATAATAGTGATAATATTAATATTTATATAAATAATAGCTATAATACTAATATTAATAATAGTGATAATATTAATATCACTATTAATATTAATAATAGTGATAATATTAATATTAACATTACCACTTTTTGTGTTTGAAGTTCCTCATCCCCTATGAAGTCAGAAACACCCTCAAAGTCACCAGAGAGAACATATGCTTGGGTAGTGGGGATGTAGCTCTCTTGTACTGCATAATCGGTTTGCTTATCGTTGAATTGGGAGTGAGATCCTTCACTATTGGGACTCCCCTGCTGAGGTATTTTTTTTCTCTTACTTCAAAGTTGTATACACTGTACTGGTGATCCCATCTTTGTTTTTCTAGAACATATTCGGGAGGCATCTGAATAAAAGCAAAATACTTATCAAGTAAGGTCTTTGCACTCTCAACCTGTCATGTAAGATGAACATAAGTATTAGTAACAATGTAATCAGATCAATAAATGTAATTTAAATAATTTTAGAATGCCAAAAAGTTAAACTAAATGATGTTTGTATACCATGTTAATAAGGTGATGCTGATTGTAAACGGACCGAGGCTCATAAGTAGGGTCTGGGTCCCTTTCCCGTCGAGGTCGATGTAGTTTTCTACGTGTAATTCTCCCATACCAGTCCATGTATGAATCAAGAGTCACGCACTTAGAAATTTCGTACTGATGTCCCTCGAGATGATCCATGTATGCCTCCCAATGGGCGATGTACTCTCGTCTCAAGGCCATACAATCATCGACGTTAAATCTATGTTCTTTGACCTTTCTAAGGTTGTCGTGATTTTCAGCCGGAGAGGGTATACCTTGCAGGAACTCATACTGTCTCATCACCCGGTCCGGCATCTGGTATTCTACTATATCAAAGTGGATTAAGGGGACTCTACCCGATCCTAACAACATGCCTTCAAAATTAAAACCATTCATATTATCATCCCACCTCATGTAAGAGCGTCAAACTACCTGCCATGAAGGTTGTACATCTAACTCCCCTCGGTAAAATGACAGATGGTGATGGGGACTGTGTCGTCTATTAGGGTAACTGTCATTTTCTGAGTATGCCCACGCTATGGCTCTAGGTAACCATAACTCTGATTCTGGCCAAGGGTTTGGACGTCCAACTTTTAAACGCGCATAGGCCCAAATTTATAAAAGTGTGACACAACCATTAATATATTTCACTCATTTCCTAGTGGCAGTATATAAATACCTATACAAATACCCTAACACAGCCGCACCCCAAGAATACTTTACACAATTTTCAGCTTTGGCAATAAAATACATATATTTTGGGTGAACAGTATTCTTAGACCTAGTAGGGAACAATATTGCCCCACATAGCCAAAGAATGTATGCCTTTGTGTATCGACCTAAAATTTCCTTACTTGCTCTAGCAGGACAATTATTAAACCACTCTTGCAGCCACAATAATGAAATAGAGCCTCGTTTTTTTGATAGCTGGTACCTTCAGCAGCTATTTTAGTACCAAAACATTCTTCAAAATGAGCTAGTGGGGTGTCAAATAGGGGACAAGTTAAGGGTTTGCCAACCACCGACAACTCAAAAATGAAGTGGACATCCTCTAATGTTATTGTTATTTTCCCACAGTTTAGGTGAAAACTATTGGTCTACGGCCGCCATCTCTCTACCAGGGCAGACACAAGACCAATGTCAGTTTGAGGTACAACTGCTGGATGTTTAAAAACCCCAAACCCACATTTAGTTAGAAGAGTTTTTTGGGTTTTTGTTAAGTTCCATTGATCATATTTTTTTCAGTTAATTGACATGAGAGTAGTTTTCCCCTATCTTTCCCGTCATATAAGTCATCTGACACATGATTTTTTTGGTCATAAAGCACACTTGGGTCAATTGGTCCATAATTCCAGCTATCCATCTTTTTCCTAAAAAAACAACAAAAAACCATTTTGTACTAATTTAACAATAATGTAACACATATCCCAATCATCAGAAGAAAACTATTTAACAATAATTTAAAGGGTTAAATACACTTTTCTTCATTATACTCGACATGGGTTTACAAATGCATCATTTGACTGATTTTTTTTCCATTTAACTATTCGTACTATATTATTTAATAATAATAAAAATTTAATAATAATAATAATAAAAAGTAAATAATAATAATAATAAGTAAATAATATTAATAATAATAATAATGATAAAAAAAAGTAAATAATAATAATAATAATAATTCCTCAATTTCAAAATATTAGATAATTGGTTCACTTTTTTGTTTTTTTGGAGCAAGCATAATTGGTGCACCACTTGTCCAAAAGTGAAATAGACTCCTTTTTCATACTAGTCGTCATCTTTTTAGGCACAAATCAGGCCTCATTTTTTTTTTCTTGAAAAGGGTTATGTAATTTCGGTCATAGTTGGCAAATCCAAAACCTACTCCCTGGATACTATGTAATGTGCATTTATTGATACTACTGAATGACTTGACCACTCACTTTTTCGGATCCCAAAGAAGTAAAAAGTAAATAATAATAATAGTAATAAAAAGTAAATAATAATAATAGAAATAGAAATTAAATAATAATAATAATAATAAAAAGTTAATAATAATAATAATATTAATAAAAGTAAATAATAATATTATAAATGTAAATAATAATAATAATAAGTAAATAATAATAATAATAATCAAAAGTAAATAATAATCCCTCGATTTCAACAATAAGTTAACACTATTCATTAACTTAACAACAATAAAACACTACTCCCTTCCAATTATGATGCACAACCATTTAACAATATATTAAGAAAAAATAATTTACAACATTAATATAATAACTAGTTCACCACATAATAATATATTTATCTTACTAATTTTTATCAAATTTCATGTACATATATGCATACATAGACATGATTATTAATTTTTTTTTAAAAATACACATGAATACATTTCCCTAAATTAAAATTTTCAACAACATTCACAATATTTATTTATTCTTAAACAAAAAATAGGTAGAATAAATCTTACAAAATTTTTACTTGATTTTTCAGTACTGAATTTGATAGGAAAATTGGTGCAGCTAGACCTTTTATTCTCTTTCTCTATATTTTCTTTCTTGCTTGTTGGAGGTAAAATTGTATAGCGGCAGGTTGCCAAGGTTAAGAAGATATGTTAAGGGAGGAGATATGTTAAGGATATATTTTAACAAATAATAAAGGAGGGATATGTTAAGGGTATATATTAAGGGATGAGTGGAGAAATAAGTGATGGACAGGTAGGGAACAAAATATTGCAGCGGCGGGGAGGGGTCAAGTCAAAGCGGCAGTCAGGCAGAGTCAAAGAGTGCTGGTCATGTCAAGTCATTGCAAATAAATAGGCAGGCTCTCGAGATGCGGAATAAAGCAATCCAACCTGCCGCTACAGCTTCTAACTCAACGAACTTATCAACTTTCTCACAGGCTTCGGGCAAGGACTCGGGTGCCTTAGAGATGATTTCTTCAATCAACCTACTGGATTTGTCCACGTTTAATCTCATAGTTAAAAAGTGGATAACCTGCTTCAGATCTATTTCGTTGACTTCGGATACGGCTTCTCGAAATCTTTTGATATATTGTCGAAGTGTTTCGTTCGGCCTCTGTTTAACTTGCATGAGGGACGTGATCATCTTGGCACGTCTTTTGTTACTACCAAAGCGGGTGTGAAATTGCTCTTACAAATCATCCCATGAGCGTATAAATGCAGATGGAAGGGAGATAACCCACTCTCGAGCGGTTTTCTTTAGGGTGGATAGGAATAGGTGGCACATGGCTATCTCATCATGACCATGGAAAAGCATGGCCTGCTCGAAAGTGAAAGTATGGTCGTGGGAATCTCCGGTTCCGTTGTACATCTCCAAGTTCGAGGGAACTTTATTCTTTCTATCAATCTTTGCGTTAGCAAGGTCTCTGGTGAAAGGAGAGGCTCGGGGCTTTTTTGTTCCTGGGGGTTGATTCACAACCCTTCGGGGAGATGATTCTCCAGTGCGACTCCATTCAGTGCTTCGTCGGGAACTATCGTACCGGTCTTTTCTTGATGGTGACCGGGCTCGTTTTCTTAGATCCCTGGTATAAATGGATTTGGATTGGACCGGACTGTTATCTCGATGTCGCCTAGGAGGTTGGTCGTCTCTTCGTCGGTGGGGTGTCGACCGGGAGGTCGAGCATCTCTGGCTCAACAGATTTTGCCCAGCTTCATTCAATTCCATGTACTGTTTATCTAGCTCTTCTTGCTGGAGATCGAGAGCCTTTTTTCAGTTGAGAATTTGCTGAAGGCGTTGTTCCCTTTCTACTACCGTCTCGCGGTGTGATCGAGACTGGGTCGGTCCGTGTGGATCATGGTGGCTTCGTTGTGGTCGTGAAGCTGCCATGTGGGTTTGTTTTGGTTAACAATAGAGATCACTACTAAACACTGGCCCTCCTTCTAGCGCCAATGTTAACGCTTGATTCTGTCCGCGCGTTCAACCAACTCGTCGGACGCGTACCGGCACAAAAGTCCCAACGGTTTGGGCCGTTTGTGGACTCCTCCGGTGTGAGAGTAAGTAATAGGTTCAATATATGTTAACAATGGAGGTCAAATATTTAGTAGGGTAAATAGTGTCGTACCTTGCCCTCATTGTTCCTTGAGTATTTATAGGATTTATTTGGTCACTTACTATTCCAATTAAGAGTGTTCTACCTAGAATCTTTATTGGACCCGGATCCAATTATCTTGATCTAAAGGGAGTATTAACTAGTAAGGAGCCTCAAGGATTTAGAACTCCCATCTAAGCCTTTTCGGACTAGGGTGTCCTCTTATAATTCATTGAGCATGATGGGCCTTTGGGTCGAGCCCAAGATGAGAGGCCCGATCAAGCCCATGAGAATATATATCCAAACAGGTTATATTTGAATAAAGAAATGTACTAGCTTCGAATGGAAGAAGGTTCAAATTTGACCAATCATGTTAATAAGATTTTAATAGAATGACGACCCAGCTGACCAGTATAGATGTGAAACTGGATGAGGAAGATAAAGTCTTATTGCTTCTCGTGTCTCTACCAAATTCATACTCAACTCTCCATACTACTCTCCTTGTAGGAAAGAAAAAGCTCGCAATTGATGATGTGATGTCAATAATTTTGGACCATGATAAGTTTATGGGCACTGCTTAAAAAGATCAAGGAGAAAGTCTTTTTGTATCATCAGATAGATGTGGTAGGAGTCGTATTTGGGAGAAGAATTTCAGCAAAAAATAAGGAAGATCTCAATCGAGATCAAGCAAGAAGGACAAATCACAGTTTGGGTGTTATAGCAGTTAGAGTTTTTCTAGTTAGTATATAAACATTGTTTGGTATGTGGATCAATGTAGAGTGTGTGAGGCACATATATGAATACATTATACATCAGATAAACAGGATTACTGACAATTTGGTGAACCTATGTATATCTTGTGTAGTTTAATTTCTGTGAGATTATTTGCAATATTTTTTTTTGTAAATCTAACATTTTATTAATATCTTTCTGGAGATCATAAATACTTAAGAGTGAGAAAATGAGATATCTAATGTATACAATGAGTTGTAGACTATTCATGCATGATAAAACGACTTCTAATCTAAAAGAAATTTATATTAGAGAACATTTCCCCGTTATGGCTTTAGTGCAAGAAACCCAAAAACAAAGTCGAAACGGTATATATTCGAACAATGTGGAAATAAGCCAACTAACTTCCATAAAAGATGGATCAAGCACAATTTCTAATGGATTAATTTTCTGTTGAACTGTTGGTCCACAATCTTTGTTGTAAAACAATTGGAGTACAACTTTTGTGAAGAAAGAAATCATATCTTTGGTTTGTTGATTATTTGATCAGTGTAATATTATTCTGGTTAAAGAGAAAACAAGATATGACTGCATGACGAAGAAGAGAGAGCCTCTGTTTTCCCCGTTGCCTGTGTTTGCGGCTCAACGCTGTTGTTTAGGTCCGAAGTGGCAGCTTGCCCAAAGTTTCATTTGTCATATATATTGATTATTGATTATTATGGGGTAATTAGTTTGGTAAATTTTGGGGGCAGGTGTCAAATGTTTTCTAGAAAATTCAACCTACCACTTTATTTATTTATTTATTGAGTCGAATATTTCGTAATGGAAACATATGAGGAGCCGATGCTGCCACATAAACAAGTAAAGAATGAAATTTAAAATATAACTCTAGTGCGTTACTCAGCTCATTATAACCCAATTAGCTATACGCGAATAATGGTGGGGCCGGGAACAGACATGCCATGCGATATTGCGATGTCCAAATGAAGGACAGAGAACTTCGGAATCGAGAGAAATCCATAAAATCTCATTTAATAAAAACGTGTGAATTCCGCCAACCTTGCTCTGCTGATACTGCTCTCTGTGAGTTTTTATTAGGAGGTCCAGATCTTCTAACTAGAAAAATGACCTTCTTATATATTTTTGACACGTGTATAATAATTATTTTTTCAACCAATAGCTCATAGCATGTAGGGGCTAATTTGTATTAATTATATATGACCATTACACGTGTCGAAAATGTATAAAAAGATCCTAAAAAGACGTGAACCTCCTAATAAAAATTCCCTCTATGCTCTACGCCTACCTCTTCAGCTCTTCTTTTAATCTCTTTCTCTCTCTTCAGCAACTGCAAACTTGCTCTCGAGTTCCATATAAAAAAAGAGAGACAGAGAAATGAGAGGAAGAGTAGTCAGTGTACATGCTGCAGCAGCAGCAGCAGGAGTCTTATCAAACAGTGTCGACGGCTGCTTTAGAGTCTTAGACAGAGAGAGAGAGCAACTTAATTTATTTTTTTTAACTTTTTGACTTTTTAGAGTGAGAAAAATAAATCAATCTTTAAAGAGAGAGAGAGAGAGAGGGGTTAGAGATAAGAGAGGTCATTTCAAGTGAGAAAAATAAATCACTCTATACCTATACGTGACCTACACCGTCCTAAATTAATTATTTAATTTTAACCATTTTAAGTCAAATCGACAATTTTTAAAACTAATATTTTTATTATTTTTACTAAAATATAGGTGAAAAGATTATAACCAAAAGAAAGTATATATCACTCCGTCCCAAATTAATTGCTCAATTTTGACCTTTTTAAGTCAAATTGACTATTTTTAAAATTAATAATTAAGCATATATAAATATATTTCTAAAATTATAAAAATTGGAGTTAGTAATAAATTGTAATATTAAATATCTTGTAACGAAATTAACGTGTGTTAAATGTCAAGGTTAGAGCTGCTTAGGCCTATCAATTCCTGTCACTTCTAATAAACACTGTTAGCTCTTGTTCGATGTTTAAGTGTGAAGTTGGATTCTTTTCTTGACAACTTTTTAGCAGCCAGACATATCTTTTAGGTAATCAACCCCTTCTTCCCCTGCAAATCCAACTTTATATTTTTAGATATTTGTTTCCTAACAAGCTTCAAGGTACGAGTTAGTTTTCAAAACAGCTCCTTATACTCCATCCTATTAAGCCTCTATCAAATCTCAAAATTTTAGAGGCACTTTTATTAATCCTATAGGCTATACATAATAACTGCATTTCTGGAAAATTACATAACCCAAACTCAAACAAATTAACAAAATTAATAAAGAAGTGAGGAATCCATGTTAATTGTTTTTGTGGCATTCCACCGTATATATGCCAAGTATCACTCCCAAACCACCGCGCAATGCTAAATTAGTTGTACGGAAAAAAGGGACTTGAGGAGAGAGAAAGAGTACATATATCTTTTATCTACTCAATGTATATTATTAAAGTTGTGAACGTATATACCGATAATCCTGTCGATAATACCGATAATGTATTTCAAAATGTATTACATATCTTCTACTCAATGTATATTATTAAAGTTGTGAATGTATATACCGATAAAGTTGAAAAGTATTAGACTTTTGAGTTTGAGTTTTGCTAAATAATAAGAAAGGGGAAAAAGAAGAGAAAGAAGATGGTAGTGAGAGAGGAAGTGAATGGAATGAAAAATAAAAGTTTAATAAATAATTCATTAATGCAAGTTCAATGAATAATAATTCATTAACTTAATTTGAGTCTACTCATTTAAATCAACTCGAACAACTATATTAATTTAATTCAATTAAAAATTAGACATCCTCTTGGCTTAATATATACAATTATTGATTTCAAATGCTTAAAGTTACCAAAAAAAATTGACCATAAATCCCAATGAAAAAAATTTACCTGTAGTAACAAGTTCAGATCCTTGCCTTGAAACGAAGGAATTGTATAACTCTTTATACACGAAAAATGCTTCAAACTCTTTCTCTATGAAAAAAAGGAAAAGAATGGAATCTTTTTCCACCTACATGTACTAGGTTAATTCTTTTTTTTAAGTCTTTTTTGCTAGAACATAATCTTTAACTATTCTCTTGTGGGGTTTGGAATACTATGTAACAAACATCAAGAACATTACAACAACAACAACAACAACAACAACAACAAGAACCAAAAAAAAAATAAAAAATAAAAAATTGGAAGTCACTTTAAGCTTTTTGGCCCACCATAGAGCAAAACAAAAAAAACAGTGGTATTAGCCGAATAGCAATTGTTAGTAGGAGAGAAACATCTACATGTATCGTTGTAATATTCTAGGCCAAATAATCCTGTCGTTTTCACTACTAATAACAAGAACTCTCCGTACAAATTATTCCAATGAGCAATATTATTGTACTTTTCCTAAAGAATAACATTCCGCTACAACTTTGGACAACAAAAAAAGAGAAACCTTCAAAGTGGAGGTTAACCTCTTTCTTAAATAAGGAGTGGGCAATGATGGTAGCAATTTCCAATCAAGAAAAAAAAGAAGAAGAAGCAAGCTAACAGTAAACATAAGTAGATCATGTCATATTCTGATAATGAAGAAACCTCTAGTGTCCTTGTTACTGTAAATGCTTATGATGAATCAGCTCTTCCTCTTGCTTCTCATGCACCACTTGTGTCATCTTACAATGACAAAATTCGTCCGCTTCTGGATGCTATTGATAAGCTCCGGAATCTGAAGGTTATGCAAGAAGGGATTCAACTCCCAACCATTGTTGTTGTTGGAGATCAGTCATCTGGGAAGTCTAGTGTTCTTGAATCTCTTGCAGGAATCAGCTTGCCCCGAGGCATGGGTATTTGTACCCGGGTGCCACTCATAATGAGGCTGCAGCACCACCCAAATCCTCAGCCAGAGCTTCAGTTAGAGTATCTTGGGAAAATGGTTTCTACTGATGAAACCCACATAGCAGAAGCTATAAATGTGGCCACTAGTGAGATTGCTGGCCATGGTAAGGGAATATCTCATACCCCTTTAACTTTGTCAGTGAAGAAAAATGGTGTTCCTGATCTAACTATGGTTGATTTGCCTGGAATCACAAGAGTTCCAATTCAGGGGCAGCCGGAAGATATATATGAGCAAATTTCTGAAATTATAATGGAGTATATAAAGCCAGAGGAAAGTATTATACTGAATGTTCTATCAGCAACTGTTGATTTTCCTACTTGTGAGTCCATTCGGATGTCTCAGCGCGTGGACAAGACAGGGCAGAGGACTCTGGCTGTTGTTACAAAATCTGATAAAGCTCCTGAGGGTTTGCGTGAAAAGGTCATGGCTGATGATGTGGGTATAGGGCTTGGATATGTATGCGTGAGGAACCGGATTGGTGAGGAGTCTTATGAAGCAGCAAGGATGGAGGAAATGAAGCTTTTTGAATCTGACCCACTGCTCTCCAAGATTGATAAATCTATGGTTAGTGTTCCTGTTTTGGCTGACAAACTTGTGCAAATTCAAGCTACCATTATATCCAAATGCTTGCCTGAGATTGTAAAGAAAATCAATGACAAGTTGAATGCTAATGTTTTGGAGCTCAATAAGATGCCCCAGAAACTGTCTTCTGTAGCAGAAGCATTGACTGCTTTCATGTGGATTGTGGGCTTGTCTAAGGCATCTTTGATGAAAATACTCGTGAGGGGCGAGTTTGATGAATACCCTGATGACAAGAACATGCATTGCACTGCTCGTTTGGCTAAAATGCTCAAGGTATTCTATGAAGACCTTAAAACTGGTTCTGCAAATAATTTTACTGACAAATTTCTATTGGAGGAGATAATGGTATTGCAGGAAACTAAAGCTATTGAGCTACCAAATTTCCTTCCTCGTTCTGCCTTCCGTACACTCTTGCAGCGTAAGATTAAGGCAATATCAGAACTGCCCGTTTGCTTTGTTGCTAAAGTATGGGATTACGTTGAAACAATAGTAGTTGATGTTCTGATGCATCATTCTGAGAATTATCCACAAATGAAAATGTCTACAAGAAGAGCAGCCCAGAATGTAATTTCAAAGATGAAAGAAAGGTCCACAGATCGAGTGATGGAGATTGTGGAAATGGAGAAGCTTGCTGACTATACTTGTGACCCTCAGTACGTGACAGTATGGAGTAAGCTTATGGAAAGTCATGATGCCTTAGAGGATATATTGAGTGATACTTCGTCTAGAAAATTGAACATTGAGGGTTTTGGGGAAATTGAAGTTTCGCATTTGCAAGCGTATCCAGATATTAGAGATGAAGCATTTGACTTGAAGATGCGAATCACTTCTTACTGGAAAATCGTTCTTAAAAGGATGGTTGACTGCATTGCTCTGCAGTTGCTTCTGTCTATACATAGGTTGGTGGATGGGGAAATGGAAAAGGAGGTAGTGAAAGAGGTTATGGGTCCGCAAGGTGACGGCGTTGAGCGATTGCTGGAAGAGTCGCCTTCTGTTGCTACAAAGAGGGGAAGACTGAACAAAAGTATCAGTTTGCTCAAGGAGTCGAGGGATGTCTTGGCTAATATCGTGGATCAAGTTCTATAATAGGTGATTCGGGATTCACTATATTACTCTTTTGTTATCCTATCTATGTTCTTGTTTTAATGTTGTTCTGTCCTTGTTTTACATTTCATGTTAATGTAGGTAAGTTATTGTGTTCTTTTATAACTGTGTTTTTCGTTTGTGTTCTATATATATGTATTCCAAGAAAGATCTTATTGCAGTTTGAAGAATTTATTTTATATTTAATTTGGAGTTTATTTATGTTATGTTTGCTTGGATTTTTAGTGGGCTTCACCTTCTTTTCCTTCTTTTTCTTCATTTCTCTTCCTAAATTAAAGATTAGTGAAATATTCTGTACTCTGAAATCTAGTACCATTTCTGCAATAATATAATTTCCAACAGATTCTCTGAAATAAAAAAAAAGTATATTACAAATGAGCCTTCTCCTAAATAAAACAAACTAAATTAAACTTATTATTTCTAATGCATGTTCTCTTGTTGCACAATACATAAAGACGTTTAAGCTTGATGACATTAACCTATCTTCTCCTACACACATCCTATACTAATTAATATATTCATGTACTCGTCTGTCGGTTTCGTCGGCATAATTTTATCAAAGTTTTCCCATGAAAATATACACCTATTTCACATCTGCAGCTATATATAATCGAGTCTATAAATAAATAATTATAAGTTTCTTGAAAAATCAATAACAGAAAAATCCAAATATTATGACTTTTGAATGATGAACAGATGGATAGTTTCTACCCTCATTTATAAGCTCATAGGTTTGCAAAATTGTTATGTGTGTTTCGAATTCTAGTTGGGATAATATTTTGTGGCAACTCGAAGGAAAATAAAGATGAGATTAAGAGGTGGTGGTGCATTCTAGTTGGGATAATATTTTGCGGCAACTAGAAGGAAAAGAAAGACGAGATTAAGAGGTGGTGGCGGTAGTTGTGTAGGATTGAGGTTTACTGGTTTAGTGGTGTTATTTGGGCCTATTATTTTTTTAACCCTGCTATATAATATGTTACTATAACTAGGGTGGTTGTATTGTTTTCTTTCTCAGTTTTGTAGCCGCGGTTTTTTGGTGAGAGAGTTATCTTCACATATTGTATTCTTCACACTTCGATATAGTGATTGTATTCTTTACACTTTGGTATAGTGATTGTATTCTTCACACTTTGATATAGTGATAGCTTCATCCTCTCATTCGTGGTTTTCTTGATTTGGGTTTTCCAATAAATCTTGTGTTCGTGTCTTTAATTTTTCGTTGATTTTTGTGTTTGGCCATAGTTTGTTTTAACAAATTTACCTGCTCATGAGAAAACTTGTCAGCCACAGAGCTCATATACTTAAATCTGGTTCTGCTGAAGCCATGCTATTGAAGAAAGAACTCTTGGGAGATCTATTAATAGTTATAAGTAAAGAAAATGGACTGGAATAAGATTATTCATGTCAAATAAAAGTAACCAGTAATATTTACCCCTTGTAGTTGTTAAGATTATACTCCCTCCGTCCCAAATTAATTGTTTTTCTAGGACTTTTTTAAGTCAAATTGACTATTTTTAAAATTAATAATTAAGCATATATAAATATATTTCTAAATTTATAAAAATTGAAATTAGTAATAAATTGTATATACTTTCTTTTGGTTATAATATCTTCACCTATATGTTAGCAAAAATAATAAAAAGATTAGTTTTAAAAATAGTCAATTTGACTTTCAAAAGTCATAGAAATGCAATTAATTTGGGACGGAGGGAATAACTTATTGTTATGCTCCATGCTTCGACCAACGATGCTAATACAGACGTTGGATTCAAAACTACCAAGAAAAATAGAAGAAAAAATTACAGTTCAGTTAGAATTTTAGAGGAAAATATTATGTACCATTCCACTTTTGAATCAATCCATTGTTATTAATTGCAAGCTCTATATACCACACTCTTTTTTGGTAGTTGCTGAGAATTTTCTACTGTAGGAGCAGAGAATTTCATATTTCTCAATCGTTTGCTTTTCTTCTCATAATTAAGCACTAGGGTACAGCTAACCCCAACATAAATGGCTCAGCTGTCTTTTGCACATATATTTTCCGGTGAGTTTGAAGTACACAATTATTCTCGTCAGTCAACTGGAAGATATTAGTTGTTTACCTTTTTAATTCGAATTCTTCTCGGTTGATTTTAAGTTCTAAATATTTTTCTCATTTCTTTCCTTCTTTTTCCATTATTCTTCTCTTCATTTCTTATTTAAAGTACTTAATGCAGCAGTTTTAAGGCAACATATATATATATATACTAGCGTTAACTCGTGCATCCGGCACTGTAGTGTCAGAGAGAGATGTGTGAAGAGATCCGCGGTGATGCCGGAGAAATAGGTGCCGGACTTTCTAGTCTCCGACAGGAGAAATGGGAACCGCGGTGAGAGAGTTTGGGTATTGGGGAAGTTAAAGAAATATAAAAGGGTAAATAATGTACGGTCAGATTTATGTCAAATTTTGGATGGCTCAGATGATTTATTAGATGAGCGAAAAATTCAAAATCATTTGTGTTTTGTTATATATATATATATATATATATATATATATATATATAGATATATAAGATATATATGTGTGTGTGTGTGTGTGTGTGTGTGTGTGTGTGTGTGTGTGCAAGGTGATCATCCATTGAATACTGCAGAATTGGTTCTAAATTTCAGGATAACATAAATTTCCACAGAGAAATGAAGAAAAGAAACCATAACTCAAAATGTCACAGAAACATACTAATATTATTCAGGCTGCAACAAGATATATCTTTGACTTGCACGGGCATTTTAAAACACAAACAAGAAAACAAACATAAACCAAAATAACTGACCAACATCAACACGAAACGTAAGACAAGAACTGAGCAACATTGTCAAGAAGTAGGAACCAAAACCCTAATCATCATTTACTGCAATGCGGTCCATGACCTTAGCCACGACATCCTTGGATTCCTTGAGCAGCTTGATACTTTTATTCAATTTCTCCTTCTTTCTAGCAATAGAAGGCGATTCTTCAAGCATCAGCTCAATCCCACCACCACCTTGAGGGCTAATGACCTCATTCACTATCTCCATTTCCATTTCCCTATTCACCAAGCTCTGTACAGTCAGCAGCAACTGCAGAGCCATGTTATCAACCATTCTTTTGAGAACTACTCTCCAGTATGCAGACATTCGCATCTTCATGTCAAATGCTTCATCTCTAACACCAGGATAAATGCGCAAATGCCCAACTTGAATCTCCCCAAAACCTTCAATAGTCATCATTGTAGGCTTTGAATTGTCATTCATTATCTCCTTGAGAACATTGTGAGTTGCCATAAGCTTACTCCATTCAGACATGTAGTCGTGATCACAAGTATAGTCAGTGAGCTTCTCCATTTCAATAATTTCGATCACTCTAGCACTAAAACTTTCTTTCATTTTCGCCATTAGATTCTGGGCTGCTCTTCTAGTAGACGATTGAAGTTGTGGATAATTCTCAGAATGATGCATCAGAACACTAACTACCACCGTTTCAATGTAATCCCACACTTCAGCAACAAAGCTAATGGGCTTTCCAGATATTTCCTTAACCTTGCGCTGCAAAAGTGTAATGAAAGCAGAGCGCGGTAGGAAATTAGGCAAGCCAATGCATTTAGTTTCCTGCAAAACCTTGATCTCCTCCACTAGAAAATTGTCGGTAGTATTGTTTTCACAACTCTTCCAAAGTTCTTCAGAGAATTTATTGAGAAAATCTGCCAAACGAGCAGTGCAATGCATGTTTTTGTCATCCGGGAATTCATCAAACTCACCTCTCAAGAGTATTTTCCGCAGAGACTCCTTAGCTGACCCTAAAATCCTCATGAAAGCAGTTAATGCCTCTGCAACTGAAGACATATTCTGGGGCATTTTGTTTAGCTCCGAAACATTAGTATTCAACTTGTCATTAATCTTACTAACAATCTCAGGCAAGCACTTCGATATGATGCTAGCCTGAATATGCACCAAACGCTGCGCCAAAACAGGAACACTAACCATAGACTTATCAACCTTTGAGAGTAAAGGGTGAGCTTCAAAAAGCCTCATTTCCTCCACCCTTGCTTCTTCATAAGACTCATTGCCAATCCGGTTCCTCACACAGACATATCCAAGCCCAATATTCACATCATCTGCAGTAACCTTCTCAAGCAGACCCTCCGGGGCTTTATCAGCTTTCGTCACAACAGCCAAAGTCCTCTCCCCAGTCCTGTCCACGCGCTGAGACATCCGAATGGACTCACAAGTAGGAAAATCAACAGTTGCAGATAACACATTCAGTATAATACTTTCCTCTGGTTTAATAAATTCCATAATGATCCCTGAAATTTGCTCATATATATCTTCCGGCTGCCCCTGAACAGGAACTCTAGTGATTCCAGGCAAATCAACCATAGTAAGATCAGGCACACCATTTTTCTTCACTACCAAAGTTAAAGGGGTATGAGATATCCCCTTACCATTGCCAGCAATCTCATCAGTTGCATTATTTATGGCTTCTGCAATGTGGGATTCACTGGTAGCAACAATTTTTCCATGGAACTCCAAATAAAGCTCTGGTTCAGGATTTTGGTGGTGCTGCAGCCTCATAATGAGTGGCACCCGGGTACAAATGCCCTGGCCTCGGGGCAGGCTAATTCCGGCCAGTGACTCAAGAACACTAGACTTTCCAGATGACTGATCTCCAACAACTACAATGGTTGGTAACTGAATCCCTTCTTGCATAACCTTTAGGTGCCTGAGCTTGTCGATTGCATCGAGAAGCGGGCGAATTCGGTCATTGTAAGATGACACAAGTGGTGCATAAGAAACAAGTGTTTTATCGTCAGCACTAGCAGAAAAAAGAGTACTCGAGTTTTCTTCATTATCAGATGTACTGATCATATTATTCTGCTTAAGTTTCCTACTGCTATCTTGCTTTCCTTTTGATTTCGATCCACCAGCCATATTCTTAAAGCACGGTGAAAATAGGGAGGCAATGAGTGAGCTGAAAAACAAAGTTGGAAGTATTTATAGTGTTTAATTATGACCCTTGGAGTAGTTTTTGGGCTAGGAAAAAACGTTTCAGTCTCATAATATCACGACCGGCACCCGAGGGGGCGGCTCTAGTCCTCATCCTATAAAACCAAAGGTTATCCATTCCATACAGGCTACGTAACTGGCTAGACATTATGAACCAAATGGTTGAAGTGATGGGCCAGTTATGGTGCATGGTCACACCTATATCATCACTATTTTATATATATATATATATATATATATGAGTAACAATCCGTAGTAACCGGTTGCCTAAGTTACTATTCAGACAACCATGATCTACACTCTTAATTAATTAAGTGGACAGTAGAAATTGTAAAAAAAATCCAACTTGTCGCTACAGACTGTAGTGGCAGTTCCAACCCCTCTAGCGACAGTACATTTTACTAATTTGCCCCTCCATTTGTTGTAGTTTGTTGTCGCTACGAACTGTAGCCGCAGGTTGGATTGCTTTATTCCGCCTGCGCCAACTCATGACCCTGCCAATTTATTTGTCATGACTTGAGTCTTAGCATGTACTATTTTAATCCTTGTGACCTTAGCATGAAATGACTTGTAGCAGCTGCAGCACTGTCTTACTTTTACTATTTATTGTTGCTAGTCAAGGCGTGCTCATGTCCCTCCTTACATTGCCAGGCCCCGTGGCTTCTATGCATGTATAGTAATAATAATAGTAATATTTTTTTAAAATAATAATAATAATATTTTAATAATAATAATAATTATAATCACAAGACTTAGTAGGAAATGATCATTACCGTGCCACTATTTTCATTTCTTCGAATTCCGTGTGATAGTATATGCACTTCATTTGACCATTAATAATATTTTTTTTTAAGTTATCGCACTACCAGTATTGCACCTCCTTTAATAAAAGGAAGAATTACATATTATAGTACATTTTTAGAAATAATTACAAAAATCATATATCCATAAAATAATTACAAAAGTAATACATTTTTTTCATATTTATTTACAAAATTAATATAATTAGGATTCATGTGAGAACATAGCAGCCAGTTGTGGGAACGCACTCAAATTCGCAAGCATTTTATACTCTTCTGCCTTACTCCGATACATATAATTATTACAACTGACTCCATCAGATCTAGCAATATCACCATTATTCTTTTCTTCTTCTTTATTTCGGGGATTTTGATCGCTCGATTGTGTAGCCATTTTTGAGTCACAGTTAAGTATTAATTCCATTAAAATTTCTCTGGCCCGTGCCGTGAGTTGGGACGGTAGTGGTTACGGATTTAATGGCAAGTTCAGATGCTGCAGTAGTAAAATTTAACTACTGGTGGCTTTAGGGAGGGGTGGGAAATGGTGGACGACGGCAGTTGTGTCGTCGTCATGGAAAATGAGTTGAGGAGGAGGAGGGTAACCAACCCTTAATACAAAGGTAACCAACCTTAATACATAAGTAATCAACTTTTAATATAAAAGTAACCAAACCTTAATACAGAGGTAACCAACCCTTAATACAAAGGTAACCAAACCTTAATACAAAAGGTATCCAACCTTAAAACAAAGGTAACCAACCTTTAATACAAAGGTAACCAAACCTTAATACCAAGGTAACCAACCTTTAATACAAAAGTAACCAAACCTTAATACAAAGGTAATCAAACCTTAACATAAAGGTAACCAAACCTTAATAGAAAGGTAACGAAACATTAATACAGAGGTAACCAACTTTTAATACAAAAGGTAACCAACCCTTAATACAATGGTAACCAAAACTTAATACAAAAAGTATCCAACCTTAAAACAAAGGTAACCAACATTTAATAAAAAGGTAACCAACTCTTAATACAATGGTAACCAACCTTTAATACAAAAGTAACCCTCTTTCTCTTGCTCAGATGAACTCAGTAGCGGCTCGCGTTCCGTTGCGGGCATACAATAACGTCATAGTCCTATCTTCATCTTTGTATATGTATTTCTTTCCAAATCTCTTACAAAGAAAGATAGGCCTAACACACACACACACACACACACACACACACACATATATATATATATATATGGGTCCTAATCCGTGGCAACCGGTTGCCACGGACACTATTCCAGCAACCAAGCTATCATCCGTTGATTAAATAAATTAAGGGCTGAGATCAAAAAAAAAAAAAAAAACAAAAGGTCAGCCGCTACAACATGTAGCGGCATTGCCAAATTACCAAAATGCCACCAAATTTCTAATATAATAATACATTACCATCACATCACAATAATATAATAATAATATTTTTTTTTCCTTGTCGCTACAACATGTAGCGGTTGGAGTTTTTTTTTTTTACCCACTTTGTTGTCCCCATTTGATTGTCATCCCACTTTAACTAATATATATTAATATTATTAATAATAACTAATTTTATTAATATTAATATTACTAACTAATTTTATTATTATTATTTTTATAATGATATTATTTTATTAAAATTAATATTATCAATATTATTTTATTAATTTTAATATTACTAATTTTATTTTGACTAATATTTGTTATTTTTGTTTTGAAAAATATAAAATATTAAAAATGTAGTTAATATTAATATTTTAAAATGTAGTTAAAATGTAGTTAAAATGTATGTTATTAATATTAATATTATACATTTTAACTACATTTTAAAATATTAATATTAACTACATTTTAATATTTTATATTTTTTCAAAACAAAAATAACAAATATTAGTCAAAATAAAATTAGTAATATTAAAAATTAATAAAATAATATTGATAATATTAATTTTAATAAAATAATATCATTATAAAATAATAATAATGAAATTAGTTAGTAATATTAATATTAATAAAATTAGTTATTATTAATAATATTAATATATATTAGTTAAAGTGGGATGGCAATCAAATGGGGACAACAAAGTGGGTAAAAAAAAAAAACTCCAGCCGCTACATGTTGTAGCGGCAAGGAGAAAAAAATATTATTATTATATTATTGTGATGTGATGGTAATGTATTATTATATTAGAAATTTGGTGGCATTTTGGTAATTTGGCAATGCCGCTACATGTTGTAGCGGCTGGCCTTTTTTTTTTTTTTTTTTTTTGATCTCAGCCATTAATTTATTTAATCAACGGGTGATAGCTTGGTTGCTGGAATAGTGTCCGTGGCAACCGGTTGCCACGGATTAGGACCCTATATATATATATATATATATATATATATATAATATATATATATATATATAATTTACAGTTGTATTGATTTGTTTTGTTTTTATGAAATTTATTTTGATGGAGGGGAGGGAGGGAGGGAGAGACAGAGGGCCGATCCAATGGGTTCTCGCTTGCAAAATTATGTTTTAATGTGTGAGAGCTCAATTTCACCCAGCCTATATTTTAGGGCAGCTTCCTTCTCCTTCTGTTCTTTTACATGCTTTCTCTTTAGTGTCTAGATTCGGAGAATCTGCCCGACATTCATTTTTTTTCTTCTATTTTACGTGTATATACTTGAATATCGTTGTAGTTGTATAATTGTTATATCTTTTTTTGGAACAATTACATATTATAATACATTTTTAGAAATTGAGTTATTTTTGTAATTATTTTGTGGATGTTTTGTTTTTGTAAATATTTTTTAATTGTTGTATATTATTGTTAAGGACCCTTAATAAAATTACTGCACCACCTGTCCTACTCTTTCATATTTCTTTAAGCCAGACTTTTCTCTCCTTTTTATGCCAGATTTTTTTTAAAACTAGACCTTTTTTTAAACATTTATGCGTGCACAAATTTCAAACAAAATTTAAACTTACTAGAATGCTACTGCTTCAGGATGTGATCGTAGTGTTTCTAAATCCATATTAAGTTATCTTCCTATTCTTTCTTTTTCACTTCCTATTCTTTACTTTTCATATATCATGCAACCTAGTCTTCTCTCTCTTCAATATTCCTTCAATATTCCTGACCCTTTTCACATTTTTTTTTCTTTTGCTTGATCTCGTTGCCTAATTTCACCTCCCAAGTTCAAAATGAAGTTGTGTTCTGACGATTCTTCCTTGTTATTCACAAGTAAGTTTTTTAAAATGGCAAGAAATATGCCTGTGCATAATTTATTTTTATCTAGTTCTTCAGATTTTGTTGCTAGTTTAGATTGTCAAAATACATCTGAGTTTGTAAGTGAAGTTGAAAGTAGTAAATTTGAAATGGTTCCATACGTAGGTCAATTGTTTTCTAAATTAGAAAAAGTTGAAAATTTTTATAGATCTTATGCTCGCAAAAATGGATTTGAGATTAGAATTGCAACTAATCATAAACATGCTCGGACGAATGATGTATCATCTAGGTTATATGTATGTAAAAAAGCCGGTACACCCACTGCTACAAAAAGTTTACCAGATGATGAAGATGGTAGTAATAAAATAAGCAGACAGAGGGACTCTATAGGACGCACATTATGCAAAACTAGAATATATGTTGTCCATAATAGGAATGAAGATAATTGGCGTATTTTTACTATTGAATTAGAGCACAATCATCACCTAGTGACCCCTACCAATTTAGATTTGATTGAGACACAGAAATATTACTCCGGTTGCAAGACAGTTAATTGACACTTTAAATAAGTCTGGTATTGGACCTAGTATGATGATGAACGTTTTGAGCACAATGGGTGGTGGGATGCAAAATGTTCCTTTCTCTGATGTAAATATTCGAAATGTGGTTAAAGATTTAAGGCATGATTTGGAAGATGAAAATGATACAGAAGCTACTGTAAAAGATTTAAAAAAACTTGCTTCTAGAAGTGCGAGTAACTTTTTTTTCCGTGTGAAACCCGGTGAAAACAATCGCATAGCGTGTATTTTGTGGGTTGACGGCCGATCAAGATTAATGTATCAACGGTTCGGAGACGTTGTGACATTTGACAGTACGTATAGGACAAATAAGTATGACATGCCTTTTGTTCCATTTACCGGGGTAAATCACCACTATCAGTCTATATTATTTGGGTTTGCATTGTTAAGGGATGAGACAGAGGACACTTTCGTTTGGGTATTAGAGACGTGGCTCGAAGCCATGGATTACAAGGCACCTATAACCATCATCATTGACCAAGATAAAGCTATGAGTAATGCTATTGCTACGGTACTCCCTTCCAGTTATCATATATTATGTTCTTGGCATATTAGCAATAAATTTCCTGAAAAATTGAATCATGTTTATTCTGAGCACCCATCATTCAAAGATCAGTTTAACAATTGTGTGTATAATTCATTGTCCATTGACGAGTTTGAAGAGCGTTGGCAGATTTTGATGAGAAATTATGAATTGTATAACAATGAGTGGCTTAAAAGTTTGTATGATGTACGTGATAAATGGATTTATGCATATACAAAGAGATATTTTGCAGCAGGAATGACAACCACCGGAAGAAGTGAGAGCATGAACCATTTTTTTGATGTGTACGTTCATGCTTCAACTAGCATGAAAGAATTTGTAATCCAGAGTCAGAAGGCTATTGAAAAACAATTCATCAGATAGAGGAGGGCTGACTACATAACAAAACATCGGAAAAGGAGTATGGTATTGAATACATCTTTGGAAATGAATGCTACTCAGGTGTACACAAAAGAGATCTTTAGGCGATTCCAACGTCAACTCGTCGATTCTATGAAGTATAATGTGAACAAAGTTAGTGAGCTATGTGTCACTGATACGAAGGTCTATGCAGTGTATATGGCAGATGCAGTTGAAAATGGTCGGAGATATAAAGAAATTGTCAACAATCGTCAGCTAGGGTCGGTAACATGTAATTGTTAAATATTTTATCATTCTGGTAAAATATGCAGGCACATCTTGAGATATTTCATGTTTAAGAGTATATCACAAATACCAGATGATATGATTCTTCCTCGGTGGACAAGGGATGGGAACAAAAGTAATGGTGAAGAATTACTCATTCCTCCAACGAGTGCTGACTTTGAAGAAGATCAAACAATGCGTTATAATCATTTGATGACTGATTGCCAGGAGTTAGCGAGTAAAGCTGCTTGCTCAGTCCGAGGTTACAAAACTGTCCTTAAATTGAATGCACGAGGAAAAGCCTTGGTTGAACAGTATGATCCGGATGAAAATATTACTAAATTGGCAGACGATGATGTTGAACGCACGGTCGGAGATATACCTGAGGATATTGATGATGATGATGATGATGATGATGATGAAGCGGAAGAAGCAGAAGAAGCTCAGTTCTTACCACCAATAGTGTCTCAAACAAAGGGCCGAAAGAAGCAATCCAGATTCAAAAGTGCACTTGAAAAAATTATAAGTACTAAGCCTCATCGCAAATGTGCAATTTGTGGTTTTGAAACCAACCACGATAAGCGCAATCACTACCGAGTGTTAGGGATTCCTGAGCCTAAAAAATAACATTTGGTTTAGTATATTCATTATTGTATTATTTATGTTATGTTTTGTGTACAATTATGTGTGAACATGTTATTAAGAGGTTTATTTATATGTTGAGTCACTATCATTTATTTTTTCATTTCTCCATATATAATTAAAATGTATTAAATGTTATAGGTCAATTCAATTATTATAGGTCAATTTTATTAAATGTATTAAATGTTAAAATATATTGGTTGATAATTATTTTTATTAATATTAACTAATATTATTAATATTAATTTCATATTAATATTTAATATTAACATGTTGTATATTTTGTTTTCATGACATTGATTTTTAATAGTATGTGTTATACAAAAAGAGTCTCATTTTTTTTTAAAGCCAATCATAATATTTAACATTGAAATTTAAATTTTCTAATTAGAAGCGCTTTCAAAATATGTAGGCATATATGTAAAAAAAAAAAAATTTTGTAAAAAATTTGCTTTTAAGTAGGCATATATTCTGAAATTGCTTTGTAAAAAAAATAATGTTCCAACGCTATTTGAAATGGCGTTCAACCTGACAAAATGTAATTCCTTTTTAGAAGTGGCTTCAAGTAGGTCCAAAATTGCTTTGTAAAAAAATTTAAAAAATTAAAAAAAATCGCAAAAAAAAGAAAAAAATTTAAATTTTAACATATTGCTTTGTTAAAAAAAGAAAAAAATTAAAATATTGAATTAAATTTTTTCAATGCCATTTCAAATGGCGTCCAAACTTTGTAAAAAAATAAAAAATTTGTTGCAGCACCATTTCAAATGTATGAAAATTTTGATTTGTAAAAAAATAAAAAATTGTTCCAATGGCGTTCAACCTATTGCTTTTTTTTTAAGAAAAAAATGTTTTGTTTCAATGCCATTTGAAATGGCGTCCAAATATGGTTTGTAAAAAAATATATTAAATATTAAATATTAAATATCACAACTAGTGATTTTAAATATCACAATTAGTGATTTTAAATATGAAAATCACCTTTATTTTTGTAAATGAAAATTTTCAACTAATATACTGCTTTACTAGAATGAGCTCATATGGACTTGGGGGGTAACAGAGCTCATTTTAAAGACATTCACGAACCAAATTGTTAGGCCTCGTTTGGTTAGGTGGTTGGTTAATAAATTACTACTACTATAGTTTCATTTTATTTATTTATGTAAAGTCTAGTTAGTAGTCAGGTATTTCTTTGACAATGCCATTATTTGATTTAAATTAGGAAAATAACATATATGTCAAATTTTTAAATAAAATTAAATTACCAATATTTAATATTAATATAAATACGACGATATTTAATATTGATATACATACCGTTAGTAATATTAATATACATATCAATGTACCTTGAAGCTTTAATATAAATTAATGTACAAAATTATAAACATATTCAATTCCATCAGTACATGAAATGAAATCTAAAACATTTCTTATATCTCATCCGTTGGAAGTAGTCTGGCTTGACATTTGAAGAGTTCCCACACGATTCGGTATCGAAAGACCGTGACATCTTCTATGGACCACTTCTCTTCGCGAAAATTAACATTGCCCCTGACGAAGTAGTCGACGTATTTGCAAATTAAAATGCCACAATCAGATGTGTTAAGTTGTGTAGGTCGGGTCTTTGTTACGTGCACACGAGGATCCTTAGTGGGCCACTCACGCATCGGATCACCAACTCGCAAACAAACTGGTATCAATTTGACCTACATGTACAACGTAGTTGATTACTAACGAGTAAAATGTATGACATGTATGAAAGTACAATAGCAATTACTATACATACCGCTACGTCAACCAATTTTTTGTACATGTCTTGGATCTTTATATGCGGGGTATCATTGTAGAGCGGGTTAAGGATGATGACTGCCCATTTCACAACCGAGAATACCATCAAGATAAAATGACTATTATCCGGATTACACACGGGCATGAAGATATACTCGCATTCGTGTAAAGCTGGGCCGACATCTGGATACACATAGGATTGGCAGAAATCCACTGCATGATTTGCCACGGTGGGGGTACATAGTTCTTGCCAAGATGCATGAAGAATGACCCTATAAAAGCAAAACGGGCCCACCTTTTAATTTCTCGCGTCCTATAGTACTCCTCTCTATCCCGCAGTAACATCATATAAGCGTCTATGACATGCTCGAATATCCAATTATCAGGGCGTAAGGACTTGAATTCGTTATGGTGTAGCATATACCATTTTCGCGGATGTGATGCAGGAAATATTGTTGGATCCACCATCGCGTCCCCAAACAACTGTTGATTTATGAACGCCACCTTGTGCTCCCTCAATTTTTTGGCTGGACACCCTTTCCGTCCATAAGAGATGCGTCCTCCTGCTTCTTGTACCTGAAAGATATATTGATAATATTAATATAAATATTAATAATAGTTATAATAAATATATTAATAGTATCAACTCTCTTAATATTAATATTAATAATAGTGATAATATTAATATTTATATAAATAATAGCTATAATACTAATATTAATAATAGTGATAATATTAATATCACTATTAATATTAATAATAGTGATAATATTAATATTAACATTACCACTTTTTGTGTCTGAAGTTCCTCATCCCCTATGAAGTCAGAAACACCCTCAAAGTCACCAGAGAGAATATGGGCTTGGGTAGTGGGGATGTAGCTCTCTTGTACTGCATAATCGGTTTGCTTATCGTTGAATTGGGAGTGAGATCCTTCACTATTGGGACTCCCCTGCTGAGGTATTTTTTTTCTCTTACTTCAAAGTTGTATACACTGTACTGGTGATCCCATCTTTGTTTTTCTAGAACATATTCGGGAGGCATCTGAATAAAAGCAAAATACTTATCAAGTAAGGTCTTTGCACTCTCAACCTGTCATGTAAGATGAACATAAGTATTAGTAACAATGTAATCAGATCAATAAATGTAATTTAAATAATTTTAGAATGCCAAAAAGTTAAACTAAATGATGTTTGTATACCATGTTAATAAGGTGATGCTGATTGTAAACGGACCGAGGCTCATAAGTAGGGTCTGGGTCCCTTTCCCGTCGAGGTCGATGTAGTTTTCTACGTGTAATTCTCCCATACCAGTCCATGTATGAATCAAGAGTCACGCACTTAGGAATTTCGTACTGCTGTCCCTCGAGATGATCCATGTATGCCTCCCAATGGGCGATGTACTCTCGTCTCAAGGCCATACAATCATCGACGTTAAATCTATGTTCTTTGACCTTTCTAAGGTTGTCGTGATTTTCAGCCGGAGAGGGTATACCTTGCAGGAACCCATACTGTCTCATCACCCGGTCCGGCATCTGGTATTCTACTATATCAAAGTGGATTAAGGGGACTCTACCCGATCCTAACAACATGCCTTCAAAATTAAAACCATTCATATTATCATCCCACCTCATGTAAGAGCGCCAAACTACCTGCCATGAAGGTTGTACATCTAACTCCCCTCGGTAAAATGACATATGGTGATGGGGACTGTGTCGTCTATTAGGGTAACTGTCATTTTCTGAGTATGCCCACGCTATGGCTCTAGGTAACCATAACTCTGATTCTGGCCAAGGGTTTGGACGTCCAACTTTTAAACGCTCATAGGCCCAAATTTATAAAAGTGTGACACAACCATTAATATATTTCACTCATTTCCTAGTGGCAGTATATAAAGACCTATACAAATACCCTAACACAGTCGCACCCCAAGAATACTTTACACAATTTTCAGCTTTGGCAATAAAATACATATATTTTGGGTGAACAGTATTCTTAGACCTAGTAGGGAACAATATTACCCCACATAGCCAAAGAATGTATGCCTTTGTGTATCGACCTAAAATTTCCTTACTTGCTCTAGCAGGACAATTATTAAACCGCTCTTGCAGCCACAATAATGAAATAGAGCCTCGTTTTTTTGATAGCTGGTACCTTCAGCAGCTATTTTAGTACCAAAACATTCTTCAAAATGAGCTAGTGGGGTGTCAAATAGGGGACAAGTTAAGGGTTTGCCAACCACCGACAACTCAAAAATGAAGTGGACATCCTCTAATGTTATTGTTATTTTCCCACAGTTTAGGTGAAAACTATTGGTCTACGACCGCCATCTCTCTACCAGGGCAGACACAAGACCAATGTCAGTTTGAGGTACAACTGCTGGATGTTTAAAAACCCCAAACCCACATTTAGTTAGAAGAGTTTTTTGGGTTTTTGTTAAGTTCCATTGATCATATTTTTTTTTCAGTTAATTGACATGAGAGTAGTTTTCCCCTATCTTTCCTGTCATATACGTCATCTGACACATGATTTTTTTTGTCATAAAGCACACTTGGGTCAATTGGTCCATAATTCCAGCTGTCCATCTTTTTCCTAAAAAAACAACAAAAACCATTTTGTACTAATTTAACAATAATGTAACACATATCCCAATCATCAGAAGAAAACTATTTAACAATAATTTAAAGGGTTAAATACACTTTTCTTCACTATACTCGACCTGGGTTTACAAATGCATCATTTGACTGATTTTTTTTCCATCTAACTATTCGTACTATATTATTTAATAATAATAAAAATTTAATAATAATAATAATAAAAAGTAAATAATAATAATAATAAGTAAATAATATTAATAATAATAATAATGATAAAAAAAAGTAAATAATAATAATAATAATCCCTCAATTTCAAAATATTAGATAATTGGTTCACTTTTTTGTTTTTTTGGAGCAAGCATAATTGGTGCACCACTTGTCCAAAAGTGAAATAGACTCCTTTTTCATACTAGTCGTCATCTTTTTAGGCACAAATCAGGCCTCATTTTTTTTTCTTGAAAAGGGTTATGTAATTTCGGTCATAGTTGGCAAATCCAAAACCTACTCCCTGGATACTATGTAATGTGCATTTATTGATACTACTGAATGACTTGACCACTCACTTTTTCGGATCCCAAAGAAGTAAAAAGTAAATAATAATAATAGTAATAAAAAGTAAATAATAATAATAGAAATAGAAATTAAATAATAATAATAATAAAAAAAAAGTTAATAATAATAATAATATTAATAAAAGTAAATAATAATATTATAAATGTAAATAATAATAATAATAATCAAAAGTAAATAATAATAATAATAATAATAATAATCCCTCGATTTCAACAATAAGTTAACACTATTCATTAACTTAACAACAATAAAACACTACTCCCTTCCAATTATGATGCACAACCATTTAACAATATATTAAGAAAAAATAATTTACAACATTAATATAATAACTAGTTCACCACATAATAATATATTTATCTTACTAATTTTTATCAAATTTCATGTACATATATGCATACATAGACATGATTATTAATTTTTTTTTTAAAAAATACACATGAATACATTTCCCTAAATTAAAATTTTCAACAACATTCACAATATTTATTTATTCTTAAACAAAAAATAGGTAGAAGAAATCTTACAAAATTTTTACTTGATTTTTCAGTACTGAATTTGATAGGAAAATTGGTGCAGCTAGACCTTTTATTCTCTTTCTCTATATTTTCTTTCTTGCTTGTTGGAGGTAAAATTGTATAGCGGCAGGTTGCCAAGGTTAAGAAGATATGTTAAAGGAGGAGATATGTTAAGGGTATATATTAAGGGATGAGTGGAGAAATAAGTGATGGACAGGTAGGGAACAAAATATTGCAGCGGCAGGGAGGGGTCAAGTCAAAGCGGCAGTCAGGCAGAGTCAAAGAGTGCTGGTCATGTCAAGTCATTGCAAATAAATAGGCAGGCTCTCGAGATGCGGAATAAAGCAATCCAACCTGCCGCTACAGCTTCTAACTCAACGAACTTATCAACTTTCTCACAGGCTTCGGGCAAGGACTCGGGTGCCTTAGAGATGATTTCTTCAATCAACCTACTGGATTTGTCCACGTTTAATCTCATAGTTAAAAAGTGGATAACCTGCTTCAGATCTATTTCGTTGACTTCGGATACGGCTTCTCGAAATCTTTTGATATATTGTCGAAGTGTTTCGTTCGGCCTCTGTTTAACTTGCATGAGGGACGTGATCATCTTGGCACGTCTTTTGTTACTACCAAAGCGGGTGTGAAATTGCTCTTACAAATCATCCCATGAGCGTATAAATGCAGATGGAAGGGAGATAACCCACTCTCGAGCGGTTTTCTTTAGGGTGGATAGGAATAGGTGGCACATGGCTATCTCATCATGACCATGGAAAAGCATGGCCTGCTCGAAAGTGAAAGTATGGTCGTGGGAATCTCCGGTTCCGTTGTACATCTCCAAGTTCGAGGGAACTTTATTCTTTCTATCAATCTTTGCGTTAGCAAGGTCTCTGGTGAAAGGAGAGGCTCGGGGCTTTTTTGTTCCTGGGGGTTGATTCACAACCCTTCGGGGAGATGATTCTCCAGTGCGACTCCTTTCAGTGCTTCGTCGGGAACTATCGTACCGGTCTCTTCTTGATGGTGACCGGGCTTGTTTTCTTAGATCCCTGGTATAAATGGATTTGGATTGGACCGGACTGTTATCTCGATGTCGCCTAGGAGGTTGGTCGTCTCTTCGTCGGTGGGGTGTCGACTGGGAGGTCAAGCCTCTCTGGCTCAACAGATTTTGCCCAGCTTCATTCAATTCCATGTACTGTTTATCTAGCTCTTCTTGCTGGAGATCGAGAGCCTTTTTTCAGTTGAGAATTTGCTGAAGGCGTTGTTCCCTTTCTACTACCGTCTCGCGGTGTGATCGAGACTGGGTCAGTCCGTGTGGATCATGGTGGCTTCGCTGTGGTCGTGAAGCTGCCATGTGGGTTTGTTTTGGTTAACAATAGAGATCACTACTAAACATTGGCCCTCCTTCTAGCGCCAATGTTAACGCTTGATTCTGTCCGCGCGTTCAACCAACTCGTCGGACGCGTACCTGCACAAAAGTCCCAACGGCTTGGGCCGTTTGTGGACTCCTCCGGTGTGAGAGTAAGTAATAGGTTCAATATATGTTAACAATGGAGGTCAAATATTTAGTAGGGTAAATAGTGTCGTACCTTGCCCTCATTGTTCCTTGAGTATTTATAGGATTTATTTGGTCACTTACTATTCCAATTAAGAGTGTTCTACCTAGAATCTTTATTGGACCCGGATCCAATTATCTTGATCTAAAGGGAGTATTAACTAGTAAGGAGCCTCAAGGATTTAGAACTCCCATCTAAGCCTTTTCGGACTAGGGTGTCCTCTTATAATTCATTGAGCATGATGGGCCTTTGGGTCGAGCCCAAGATGAGAGGCCCGATCAAGCCCATGAGAATATATATCCGAACAGGTTATATTTGAATAAAGAAATGTACTAGCTTCGAATGGAAGAAGGTTCAAATTTGACCAATCATGTTAATAAGATTTTAATAGAATGGCGACCCAGCTGACCAGTATAAATGTGAAACTGGATGAGGAAGATAAAGTCTTATTGCTTCTCGTGTCTCTACCAAATTCATACTCAACTCTCCATACTACTCTCCTTGTAGGAAAGAAAAAGCTCGCAATTGATGATGTGATGTCAATAATTTTGGACCATGATAAGTTTATGGGCACTGCTTAAAAAGATCAAGGAGAAAGTCTTTTTGTATCATCAGATAGATGTGGTAGGAGTCGTATTTGGGAGAAGAATTTCAACAAAAAATAAGGAAGATCTCAATCGAGATCAAGCAAGAAGGACAAATCACAGTTTGGGTGTTATAGCAGTTAGAGTTTTTCTAGTTAGTATATAAACATTGTTTGGTATGTGGATCAATGTAGAGTGTGTGAGGCACATATATGAATACATTATACATCAGATAAACAGGATTACTGACAATTTGGTGAACCTATGTATATCTTGTGTAGTTTAATTTCTGTGAGATTATTTGCAATATTTTTTTTTGTAAATCTAACATTTTATTAATATCTTTCTGGAGATCATAAATACTTAAGAGTGAGAAAATGAGATATCTAATGTATACAATGAGTTGTAGACTATTCATGCATGATAAAACGACTTCTAATCTAAAAGAAATTTATATTAGAGAACATTTCCCCGTTATGGCTTTAGTGCAAGAAACCCAAAAACAAAGTCGAACGGTATATATTCGAACAATGTGGAAATAAGCCAACTAACTTCCATAAAAGATGGATCAAGCACAATTTCTAATGGATTAATTTTCTGTTGAATTGTTGGTCCACAATCTTTGTTGTAAAACAATTGGAGTACAACTTTTGTGAAGAAAGAAATCATATCTTTGGTTTGTTGATTATTTGATTGTTAAAGAGAAAACAAGATATGTTTGCGGCTCAACGCTATTGTTTAGGTCCGAAGTGGCAGCTTGCCCAAAGTTTCATTTGTCATATATATTGATTATTGATTATTATGGGGTAATTAGTTTGGTAAATTTTGGGGGCAGGTGTCAAATGTTTTCTAGAAAATTCAACCTACCACTTTATTTATTTATTTATTGAGTCGAATATTTCGTAATGGAAACATATGAGGAGCCGATGCTGCCACATAAACAAGTAAAGAATGAGATTTAAAATATAACTCTAGTGCGTTACTCAGCTCATTATAACCCAATTAGCTATACGCGAATAATGGTGGGGCCGGGAACAGACATGCCATGCGATATTGCGATGTCCAAATGAAGGACAGAGAACTTCGGAATCGAGAGAAATCCATAAAATCTCATTTAATAAAAACGTGTGAATTCCGCCAACCTTGCTCTGCTGATACTCCTCTCTGTTAGTTTTTATTAGGAGGTCCAGATCTTCTAACTAGGAAAATGACCTTCTTATATATTTTTGACACGTGTATAATAATTATTTTTTCAACCAATAGCTCATAGCATGTAGGGGCTAATTTGTATTAATTATATATGACCATTACACGTGTCAAAAATGTATAGAAAGATCCTAAAAAAACCTGAACCTCCTAATAAAAATTCCCTCTATGCTCTACGCCTACCTCTTCAGCTCTTCTTTTAATCTCTTTCTCTCTCTTCAGCAACTGCAAACTTGCTCTCGAGTTCCATATAAAAAAAGAGAGACAGAGAAATGAGAGGAAGAGTAGTCAGTGTACATGCTGCAGCAGCAGCAGGAGTCTTATCAAACAGTGCCGACGGCTGCTTTAGAGTCTTAGACAGAGAGAGAGCAACTTAATTTTTAAAGAGAGAGAGAGAGGGGTTAGAGATAAGAGAGGTCATTTCAAGTGAGAAAAATAAATCACTCTATACCTATACGTGACCTACACCTGCACCAACACTGCCTTTTGGTTTCTCATCAAAAGTACTGTCTCCGTCCTAAATTAATTATTCAATTTTAAGCATTTTAAGTTAAATCGACTATTTTTAGAACTAATATTTTTATTATTTTTACTAAAATATAGGTGAAAAGATTATAACCAAAAGAAAGTATATATCACTCCGTCCCAAATTAATTGCTCAATTTTGACCTTTTTAAGTCAAATTGACTATTTTTAGAATTAATAATTAAGCATATATAAATATATTTCTAAAATTATAAAAATTGGAGTTAGTAATAAATTGTAATATTAAATATCTCGTAACGAAATTAACGTGTGTTAAATGTCAAGGTTAGAGCTGCTTAGGCCTATCAATTCCTTTCACTTCTAATAAACACTGTTAGCTCTTGTTCGATGTTTGCTTTCCAAGTAAAATGTTCAAATGTCGCATTACTTTAATACTAACACACGTTAAAAGCTGCAGCACACAACCATCGCCTACTGTCGATATGCAACTTCATATATTTTTCAAGTTTCAATTGCTCAAGTTTAAACTTAACTAACATGTAGTAAGTTACACATATTTACATGCCGCTAAATCCAAATTTTAATTTTAAAAAGTAAATCATGTACGTAGAGTATCAAGCTTAAATTTTGCAAGTGTGAAGTTGGATTCTTTTCTTGACAACGTTTTAGCAGCCAGACATATCTTTTAAGTAATCAACCCCTTCTTCCCCTGCAAATCCAACTTTATATTTTTAGATATTTGTTTCCTAACAAGCTTCAAGGTACGAGTTAGTTTTCAAAACAGCTCCTTATACTCCATCCTATTAAGCCTCTATCAAATCTCAAAATTTTAGAGGCACTTTTATTAATCCTATAGGCTATACATAATAACTGCATTTCTGGAAAATTACATAACCCAAACTCAAACAAATTAACAAAATTAATAAAGAAGTGAGGAATCCATGTTAATTGTTTTTGTGGCATTCCACCGTATATATACCAAGTTTCACTCCCAAACCACCGCGCAATGCTAAATTAGTTGTACGAAAAAAAGGACTTGAGGAGAGAGAAAGAGTACATATATCTTTTATCTACTCAATGTATATTATTAAAGTTGTGAACGTATATACCGATAATCCTGTCGATAATACCGATAATGTATTTCAAAATGTATTACATATCTTCTACTCAATGTATATTATTAAAGTTGTGAATGTATATACCGATAAAGTTGAAAAGTATTAGACTTTTGAGTTTGAGTTTTGCTAAATAATAAGAAAGGGGAAAAAGAAGAGAAAGAAGATGGTAGTGAGAGAGGAAGTGAATGGAATGAAAAATAAAAGTTTAATAAATAATTCATTAATGCAAGTTCAATGAATAATAATTCATTAACTTAATTTGAGTCTACTCATTTAAATCAACTCGAACAACTATATTAATTTAATTCAATTAAAAATTAGACATCCTCTTGGCTTAATATATACAATTATTGATTTCAAATGCTTAAAGTTACCAAAAAAAATTGACCATAAATCCCAATGAAAAAAATTTACCTGTAGTAACAAGTTCAGATCCTTGCCTTGAAACGAAGGAATTGTATAACTCTTTATACACGAAAAATGCTTCAAACTCTTTCTCTATGAAAAAAAGGAAAAGAATGGAATCTTTTTCCACCTACATGTACTAGGTTAATTCTTTTTTTTAAGTCTTTTTTGCTAGAACATAATCTTTAACTATTCTCTTGTGGGGTTTGGAATACTATGTAACAAACATCAAGAACATTACAACAACAACAACCAAAAAAAAAAAAAATTGGAAGTCACTTTAAGCTTTTTGGCCCACCATAGAGCAAAACAAAAAAAACAGTGGTATTAGCCGAATAGCAATTGTTAGTAGGAGAGAAACATCTACATGTATCGTTGTAATATTCTAGGCCAAATAATCCTGTCGTTTTCACTACTAATAACAAGAACTCTCCGTACAAATTATTCCAATGAGCAACATTATTGTACTTTTCCTAAAGAGTAACATTCCACTACAACTTTGGACAACAAAAAAAGAGAAACCTTCAAAGTTGAGGTTACCCTCTTTCTTAAATAAGAAGAGTGGGCAATGATGGTAGCAATTCACAATCAAGAAAAAAAAAAGAAAAGAAGCAAGCTAACAGTAAACATAAGTAGATCATGTCATATTCTGATAATGAAGAAACCTCTAGTGTCCTTGTTACTGTAAATGCTTATGATGAATCAGCTCTTCCTCTTGCTTCTCATGCACCACTTGTGTCATCTTACAATGACAAAATTCGTCCGCTTCTGGATGCTATTGATAAGCTCCGGAATCTGAAGGTTATGCAAGAAGGGATTCAACTCCCAACCATTGTTGTTGTTGGAGATCAGTCATCTGGGAAGTCTAGTGTTCTTGAATCTCTTGCAGGAATCAGCTTGCCCCGAGGCATGGGTATTTGTACCCGGGTGCCACTCATAATGAGGCTGCAGCACCACCCAAATCCTCAGTCAGAGCTTCAGTTAGAGTATCTTGGGAAAATGGTTTCTACTGATGAAACCCACATAGCAGAAGCTATAAATGTGGCCACTAGTGAGATTGCTGGCCATGGTAAGGGAATATCTCATACCCCTTTAACTTTGTCAGTGAAGAAAAATGGTGTTCCTGATCTAACTATGGTTGATTTGCCTGGAATCACAAGAGTTCCAATTCAGGGGCAGCCGGAAGATATATATGAGCAAATTTCTGAAATTATAATGGAGTATATAAAGCCAGAGGAAAGTATTATACTGAATGTTCTATCAGCAACTGTTGATTTTCCTACTTGTGAGTCCATTCGGATGTCTCAGCGCGTGGACAAGACAGGGCAGAGGACTCTGGCTGTTGTTACAAAATCTGATAAAGCTCCTGAGGGTTTGCGTGAAAAGGTCATGGCTGATGATGTGGGTATAGGGCTTGGATATGTATGCGTGAGGAACCGGATTGGTGAGGAGTCTTATGAAGCAGCAAGGATGGAGGAAATGAAGCTTTTTGAATCTGACCCACTGCTCTCCAAGATTGATAAATCTATGGTTAGTGTTCCTGTTTTGGCTGACAAACTTGTGCAAATTCAAGCTACCATTATATCCAAATGCTTGCCTGAGATTGTAAAGAAAATCAATGACAAGTTGAATGCTAATGTTTTGGAGCTCAATAAGATGCCCCAGAAACTGTCTTCTGTTGCAGAAGCATTTACTGCTTTCATGAGGATTGTGGGATTGTCTAAGTCATCTTTGATGAAAATACTCGTGAGGGGCGAGTTTGATGAATACCCTGATGACAAGAACATGCATTGCACTGCTCGTTTGGCTAAAATGCTCAAGGAATTCTATGAAGAACTTAAAACTGGTTCGGCAAATAATTTTACTGACAAATTTCTATTGGAGGAGATAATGGTGTTGCAGGAAACTAAAGGTATTGAGCTACCAAATTTCCTTCCTCGTTCTGCCTTCCGTACACTCTTGCAGCGTAAGATTAAGGCAATATCAGAACTGCCCGTTTGCTTTGTTGCTAAAGTATGGGATTACGTTGAAACAATAGTAGTTGATGTTCTGATGTATCATTCTGAGAATTATCCACAAATGAAAATGTCTACAAGAAGAGCAGCCCAGAATGTAATTTCAAAGATGAAAGAAAGGTCCACAGATCGAGTCATGGAGATTGTGGAAATGGAGAAGCTTGCTGACTATACTTGTGACCCTCAGTACGTGACAGTATGGAGTAAGCTTATGGGAAGCCATGGAGCCTTAGAGGATATATTGAGTGATACTTCGTCTAAAAAATTGAATATTGAGGGTTTTGGGGGAATTGAAGTTTCGCATTTGCAAGCGTATCCAGGTATTAGAGATGAAGCATTTGACTTGAAGATGCGAATCACTTCATACTGGAAAATCGTTCTTAAAAGGATGGTTGACTGCATTGCTCTGCAGTTGCTTCTGTCTATACATAGGTTGGTGGATGGGGAAATGGAAAAGGAGGTAGTGAAAGAGGTTATGGGTCCGCAAGGTGACGGCGTTGAGCGATTGCTGGAAGAGTCGCCTTCTGTTGCTACAAAGAGGGGAAGACTGAACAAAAGTATCAGTTTGCTCAAGGAGTCGAGGGATGTCTTGGCTAAGATCGTGGATCAAGTTCTATAATAGGTGATTCGGGATTCACTATATTACTCTTTTGTTATCCCATCTATGTTCTTGTTTTAATGTTGTTCTGTCCTTGTTTTACATTTCATGTTAATGTAGGTAAGTTATTGTGTTTTTTTATAACTGTGTTTTTCGTTTGTGTTCTATATATATGTATTCCAAGAAAGATCTTATTGCAGTTTGAAGAATTTATTTTATATTTAATTTGGAGTTTATTTATGTTATGTTTGCTTGGATTTTTAGTGGGCTTCACCTTCTTTTCCTTCTTTTTCTTCATTTCTCTTCCTAAATTAAAGATTAGTGAAATATTCTGTACTCTGAAATCTAGTACCATTTCTGCAATAATATAATTTCCAACAGATTATCTGAAATAAAAAAAGTATATTAAAAATGAGGCTTCTCCTAAATAAAACAAACTAAATTAAACTTATTATTTCTAATGTTCTCTTGTTGCACAATACATAAAGACATTTAAGCTTGATGACATTAACCTATCTTCTCCTACACACATCCTATATACTAATTAGTATATTCATGTACTTGTCTGTTAGTTTTGTCGGCATAATTTTATCAAAGTTTTCCCATTAAAATGTACACCTATTTCACATCTGCAGCTATATATAATCGAGTCTATAAATAAATAATTATAAGTTTCTTGAAAATTCAATAACAGAAAAATCCAAATAATTACAACTTTTGAATGATGAACAGATGGATAGGTTCGAATTCTAGTTGGGATAATATTTTGCGGCAACTGAAGGAAAAGAAAGATGAGATTAACAGGTGGTGGTGGTGGTAGTGGAGGATTGAGGTTTATTGGTTTAGTGGTGTTATTTGGGCCTATTATGTTTTTAACCCTGCTATATAATATGTTACTATAACTAGGGTGGTTGTATTGTTTTCTTTCTCAGTTTTGTAGCCGCTTTCAAAGAGAGAGAGAGAGTAATAGTTTGGGTGTATTCGGGTTTTTTGGTGGGAGAGTTATCTTCACATATTGTATTCTTCACACTTTGATATAATGATAGCTTCATCCTCTCACTCGTGGTTTTCTTGATTTGGGTTTTCCAATAAATCTTGTGTTCGTGTCTTTAATTTTTCATTGATTTTTGTGTTTGGCCATAGTTTGTTTTAACAAATATACCTGCTCATGAGAAAACTTGTCAGCCACAGAGCTCATATACTTAAATCAGGTTCTGCTGAAGCCATGCTCTTGAAGAAAGAACTCTCGAGAGATCTATTAATAATTATAAGTAAAGAAAATGGACTGGAATAAGATTATTCATGTCAAATAAAATTAACCAGTAATATTTACCTCTTGTTGTTGTTAAGATTATAACTTATTGTTATGCTCCAGCCTCCATGCTTCAACCAACGATGCTAATACAGACGTTGGATTCAAAACTACAGAGAAAAACAGAAGAAAAAATTACAGTTCAGTTAGAATTTTAGAGGAAAATAGTATGGTGGAACTCATAGTGTAGTGTACCATTCCACTTTTGAATCAATCCATTGTTATTAATTGCAAGATCTATATACCACACTCTTTTTTGGTAGTTGCTGAAAATTTTCTACTGTAGGAGCAGAGAATTTCATATTTCTCAATCGTTTGTTTTTCTTCTCATAATTAAGCACTAGGGTACAGCTAACCCCAACCAGACCACAACATAAATGGCTCAGCTATCTTTTGCACATATATTTTCCGGTGAGTTTGAAGTACACAATTATTCTTGCAAGTCGACTGGAATATATTAGTTGTTTACCCTTTTAATTCGAATTCTTCTCGGTTGATTTTAAGTTCTAAATTTTTTTCTCATTTCTTTCCTTATTTTTCTCATTTCTTTCCTTCTTTTTCCATTATTCTTCTCTTCATTTCTTATTTAAAGTACTTAATGCAGCAGTTTTAAGGCAACATATATATATATATATATATATATACACACACACACACTAGCGTTAACTCGTGCATCTGGCACTGTAGTGTCAGATAGAGATGTGTGAAGAGATCCGCGGTGATGCCGGAGAACTAAGTGCCGGACTTTCTAGTCTCTGACGGGAGAAATGGGAACCGCGGTGAGAGAGTTTGGGTATTGGGAAAGTTAAAGAAATATAAAAGAGTAAATAATGAACGGTCAGATTTATGTCAAATTTTAGATGGCTCAGATAATTTATTAGATGAGCGGAAAATTCAAAATTATTTGTGTTTTGTTAAATATATATATATATATATATATATATATATATATGTGTGTGTGTGTGTGTGTGTGTGTGTGTGCGCGCGCGCGCGCGCTAGGTGATCATCCATTGAATACTGCAGAATTTGTCCATAACTCAAAATGTCACAATGAAGGATAGAAACCATAACTGTCAGAAACATAATATTATTCAGGCTGCAATAGGATCTTGTTGGATTTCGTGCGTAGTGGGAGGTGGTCCTCACCCATAAAACATGGGCAATGTTTTTTAGCAGAAAACATGGGCATGGGTTTGAACGCAGAAAAGCAGGAAAAAAGTAAGCAAAAGGAGGATGCTTTTGTTTTTTAGTTAATAGGCTTACGGGTATTACGGATATAGGTTTCTTTTCTTTGCCTATATATATATTTCCTCTAATGTTGCTGATGGTGTACTTCTATCTGAGAGCAATCAATTCGGAGAGAGAGAACATCCGAGAGAAAAAGAAAAGAGAGTGAGAAAGCTTCTGCTAAAGCTTAGAAAAATAGAGAGAAAGAAAGATCAAACAAATAGATATTTTGTTTGGGTTTTTATCACATAGTTATTGTGGTGAGGTAATTTGAGTGTACTCAAATTAGGATATCTTTGTATTCTCTCAGTTTATTCTAGTGGATTTTTCGGAGATCGTCCCGTGATTTTTTACCTCTTAGTTATAGAGGGTTTTTCACGTAAAAATCTTGGTGTCTCGTGCTTGGTTATTTCTTCTCATCATTTCCTGCCGTGGTTATTATTTTGGTGGAACTGCAAATTTAATCTGTTTGGCATGTACTGATATTTTTGGCCATTTAATTTATCAAAGGCAACAGTATTTGAGAGGTGATTTTTCCCAACAATTGGTATCAAAGCTAAGGTTATTTTGCTCAGTTATTTCTGATAAATTGTATGGAGGAATCAGGTGGAGCCATGATTAAATTGACCTATTCAAATTTTTCAATCTGGAAGTCCAGAATGGAGGATATCCTTTACTGTAAGGATTTATATGAACCGTTGGAGCTCGAGGGAAAGAAGCCCGCGGATAAATCTGAGGCTGATTGGAAAAAGATGAACAGGAAGACTATTGGTCACATCCGACAATGGATTGATCAAAGTGTGTTTCACCATGTTTCGCAAGAGACGGATGCTCATGCTCTATGGACAACACTAAAGTCCATGTACGAGAAGAAGAATGCACAAAATAAAACTTTTGTGATTCGAAAAATTGTGAACTTGAAGTACAAAGACGGGAGCAGTATGTCGGATCATATGAGTGAGTTTCAAGGTTTGGTGAACCAGTTGTCTACCATGGAGTTGAATCTTGATGATGAGATTCAGGCTCTTTTACTTCTCAGTTCATTGCCGAACAGCTGGGAAACTTTGGTGGTGTCTCTAAGCAATTCAGCTCCAGCAGGGAAAATAACCATGCATTCGGTCAAAGACAGTCTTCATAATGAGGAGACTAGGCGAAAGGAACAAGGCTTTAATTTCGAGACACAGGCTCTTGTTGCAGAGAACAGGGGCAGAAGCAATTTCAGGGGATCTCACCAAGGAGATAAAAGTCGTAGCAAAAGCAAAAATCACCGGAGCAAATCAAAGACCAGACAAGGCGATACGTATAGATGCTTCTATTGTAATAAGGAAGGTCATTACAAAAGAAATTGCAAGAGCTGGTTAGACAAGCAGAAAAATGGTGAGCAAAGAAAGGTTGAGGAGAAGAACACTGCAGCCACAGTCACCGAAGATGTTGTGATTCTTTCATTTGGGGAAGAAGAATGCTTGCATGTTGATGATCAGAAAGTTGATTGGGTGGTGGATACTGGTGCTTCGTATCATGCTACACCCAAGAGGAAATTCTTCACAACTTATAAAGCTGGAGACTTTGGGTATGTGAGAATGGGGAATACTGATCAGTCCAAGATTATTGGAATTGGAGATGTTTGCATTCAGACAGGTGTTGGTTGCACTATTACCTTGAGGGATGTTAGACACGTTCCTGATTTGCGTCTCAACTTAATTTCTGGCATGGCCTTGGACAGAGAAGGCTATGAGAATCACTTTGGCAGTGGAAAGTGGAAGCTTACTAAAGGCTCTATGGTGATTGCAAGAGGTGCTGCTTGTTGCTCATTGTACAAGACTCATGTGAAGGTGTGTTCTAGTGAGTTGAATGCAGCTGAGGATGACTCTTCGCCAAACTTGTGGCATAAGAGGCTTGGCCACATGAGTGAGAAAGGGTTGCAGTTATTAGCAAAAAGGTCACTCATTTCTTTTGCTAAAGGTACTGTTTTAAGCCCTTGTGATTATTGTTTATTTGGAAAACAACATAGAGTTTCTTTTAGTAGTTCAGCTAAAAGAAAATCAGAGTTATTAGAGAGAGTATATTCTGATGAATGTGGGCCCATTGAGGTTGAGTCTTTGGGTGGAAATAGGTATTTTGTTACCTTTGTTGATGATGCTTCACGGAAGGTGTGGGTATATTTGTTGAGAACAAAAGACCAGGTATTCCAGCATTTTCAGAGTTTTCATGCTATGGTTGAAAGGGAGACTGGAAAATTATTGAAGTGTCTTCGCAACGACAACGGAGGGGAATACACATCAAAGGAGTTTGCTGATTATTGTAATAAAAATGGCATTCGACATGAGCAGACTGTTCCTGGTACCCCACAACATAATGGTGTGGCTGAGAGAATGAACCGCACTATTGTTGAGAGAGTGCGATGCATGTTAAGAATGGCTAAACTGTCTAAGTCATTCTGGAGTGAAGCTGTTCGTACTGCTTGCTATCTGATTAATAGATCTCCATCAGCGCCTCTGAATTTCCAGATTCCAGAGGAGATTTGGAGTGGTAAGGATGTGTCATATTCTTACTTGAGAATATTTGGGTGCAAGGCTTTTGCACATATCCCCAAGGAACAAAGATCGAAGCTTGATGACAAGTCCACTCCATGTGTTTTTGTTGGTTATGGAGATGCAGAGTTTGGATACCGGTTATGGGATCCAGTGCAGAGAAAATTATTCAGAAGCAGAGATGTGGTGTTTCATGAGCACCAGAATTATGAGGATTTTGATAATGTTGCACAACCCAAAGATAATAGAGTTCCAGACCTCAGCGGAGTTCCTTCTCCATTACAGAATGCCATAGTTGGAGAAGGAGGTCAGAATGAAGATGTGACTGATATAGATTTGCACGATGGTGATGGGTCAGATGCAGAGAGTGTTGATCAGGGGGAGCAACCTGACATTGAAGAACCTCAGCTAAGAAGATCCACGAGAGAACGTGTGCCATCAGTCAGATATCCTTCATCTGAATATCTTTTAGTTGCTGAGGAGGGGGAGCCAGAGAATTTTCAGGAAGTCAAGGCTCATAAGGAGAAAAGCAATTGGCTGAGAGCTATGCAAGAAGAGATAGATTCTTTGCACAAGAATCACACTTATGAGTTAACTACACTTCCAAAGGGCAGGAAAACATTGAAGAACAAATGGGTGTTCAAGCTGAAAAAGGATGGTGAAAAACTAGTGAAGTACAAGGCTCGGTTGGTCGTCAAAGGTTTTGCTCAAAAGCAAGGTATTGACTTCGATGAGATTTTTTCTCCAGTTGTGAAGATGACTTCTATTCGAGTGGTGTTGGGGTTAGTAGCTAGTATGGATCTTGAGCTTGAGCAACTAGATGTGAAAACTGCATTCCTTCATGGTGATTTGAAGGAGAAAATCTACATGGAGCAGCCAGAGGGATTTGAAGTTAAAGGGAAAGAGCACTTGGTTTGCAGGTTACAGAAAAGTTTGTACGGCCTGAAACAAGCCCCAAGGCAGTGGTACATGAAATTTGATTCATTCATGGTGGATCAAGGTTATAATAGAACAGTTGCAGATCACTGTGTATATGTGAAAAAGTTCCCAGATGGTAACTTCGTTATTCTGTTGCTATATGTAGATGATATGTTGATAGTTGGGCAAGATGCTAAAATGATTCACATGCTCAAGGGTGAGTTGTTCAAGTCCTTTGATATGAAGGACTTAGGCCCGACTAAACAGATTTTGGGCATGAAAATTGTTCGTGACAGGAAAGCCAAGAAGTTGTGGTTGTCACAAGAGAAGTATGTTGAGCGGGTGCTTGCAAGGTTCAACATGGGTGATGTTAAGCCAGTTAGCACACCATTGGCCAATCATATTAAGTTGACAAAGAGTATGTGTCCTTCTACTAAGGAAGGGAGAGATGATATGGCAGCAGTTCTTTACTCCTCTGCTGTAGGGAGTCTTATGTATGCGATGGTTTGTACGCGGCCGGATATTGCTCATGCAGTTGGCGTTGTGAGCAGGATTTATCAAATCCTGGTAGAGAACATTGGGAAGCAGTTAAGTGGATTCTTAGATACTTGAAAGCTACTTCCAGTTTGTGTTTGTGTTTTGGTGGTTCGAGTCCAGTCTTGGAAGGTTTTACAGATGCAGACATGGCAGGCTCTGAAGAGAAGAAGTCTACTTCGGGGTATTTGTTTACTTTTGCAGGGGGAGCTGTTTCATGGCAGTCCAAGTTGCAGAAGTGTGTTGCTTTGTCTACAACTGAGTCGGAATACATTGCCGCTACAGAAGCAGGCAAGGAGATGTTATGGTTAAAACGATTTCTCCAAGAGTTGGGTCTGACACAAGATGAGTATGTGGTTTATTGTGATAGTCAAAGTGCAATTGACTTGACCAAGAACGCCACTTATCATAATCGTACCAAGCACATTGATGTTCGTTATCACTGGCTTCGAGAAGTGATGGAAAAGGAGTTGATGAAAGTCAAGAAAGTTCATACCGACGAGAACCCCTCAGACATGTTGACAAAAGTTGTCACTCGCGACAAGCTAGAATTTTGCAAGGAGCTGGTTGGGATGGACTCCAAGTGACGGAGTCACATAAAATACTCTTTTATGGGTTCGGAGGGGGAGATTGTTGGATTTCGTGCGTAGTGGGAGGTGGTCGTCACCCATAAAACATGGGCAATGTTTTTTAGCAGAAAACATGGGCATGGGTTTGAACGCAGAAAAGCAAGAAAAAAGTAAGCAAAAGGAGGATGCTTTTGTTTTTTAGTTAATAGGCTTACGGGTATTACGGATATAGGTTTCTTTTCTTTGCCTATATATATATTTCCTCTAATGTTGCTGATGGTGTACTTCTATCTGAGAGCAATCAATTCGAAGAGAGAGAACATCCGAGAGAAAAAGAAAAGAGAGTGAGAAAGCTTCTGCTAAAGCTTAGAAAAATAGAGAGAAAGAAAGATCAAACAAATAGATATTTTGTTTGGGTTTTTATCACATAGTTATTGTGGTGAGGTAATTTGAGTGTACTCAAATTAGGATATCTTTGTATTCTCTCAGTTTATTCTAGTGGATTTTTCGGAGATCGTCCCGTAATTTTTTACCTCTTAGTTATAGAGGGTTTTCCACGTAAAAATCTTGGTGTCTCGTGCTTGGTTATTTCTTCTCATCATTTCCTGCCGTGGTTATTATTTTGGTGGAACTGCAAATTTAATCTGTTTGGCATGTACTGATATTTTTGGCCATTTAATTTATCAAAGGCAACAGTATTTGAGAGGTGATTTTTCCCAACAGATCTAGCTTGACTTGCATGGGCAATTTAAAATACAAACAAGAAAACAAACATAAACCAAAATAACTGACCAACATCAACACGAAACGAAAGACAAGAACTGAGCATCATTGTCAAGAAGTAGGAACAAAAACCCTAATCATCATTTACTAAAATGCGGTCAATGACCTTAGCCACGACATCCTTAGATTCCTTGAGCAGCTTGATACTTTTGTTCAATTTCTCCTTCTTTCTAGCAATAGAAGGCGATTCTTCAAGCATCAGTTCAATCCCACCACCACCTTGAGGGCTAATGACCTCATTCACTATCTCCATTTCCATTTCCCTATTCACCAAGCTCTGAACAGTCAGCAGCAACTGCAGAGCCATGTTATCAACCATTCTTTTGAGAACTACTCTCCAGTATGCAGTCATTCGCATCTTCATGTCAAACGCTTAATCTCTAACACCAGGATAAATGCGCAAATGCCCAACTTGAATCTCCCCAAAACCGTCAATAGTCATAATTGTAGGCTTTGAATTGTCATTCATTAACTCCTTGAGAACATTATGAGCTGCCATAAGCTTACTTCATTCTGACATGTAGACGTGATCACAAGTATAGTCAGTGAGCTTCTCCATTTCAATAATTTCAATCACTCTTGCACTAAATCTTCCTTTCATTTTCGCCATTTGATTCTGGGCTGCTCTTCGTGCAGACGATTGAAGTTGAGGATAATTCTCAGAATGATGCATCAGAACACTAGTTACCACCGTTTCAATGTAATCGCACACTTCAGCAACAAAGCTAATGGGCTTTCCAGATATTTCCTTAACCTTGCGCTGCAAAAGTGTAATGAAAGCAGAGCGTGGTAGGAAATTAGGCAAGCCAATGAATTTTGTTTCCTGCAAAACCTTAATCTCCTCCACTAGAAAATTGTCAGTAGTATTGTTTTCACAACTCTTCCAAAGTTCTTCAGAGAATTTATTGAGAAAATCTGCCAAACGAGCAGTGCAATGCATGTTTTTGTCATCAGGGAATTCATCAAACTCACCTCTCAAGAGTATTTTCCGCAGAGACTCCTTAGCTGGCCCTTAAATCCTCATGAAAGCAGTTAATGCCTCTGCAACAGAACACATACTCTGGGGCATTTTGTTTAGCTCCGAAACATTAGTATTCAACTTGTCATTAATCTTACTAACAATCTCAGGCAAGCACTTCGATATGTTGCTAGCCTGAATATGCACCAAACGCTGCGCCAAAATAGGAACACTAACCATAGACTTATCAACCTTTGAGAGTAAAGAGTGAGCTTCAAAAAGCCTCATTTCCTCCACCCTTGCTTCTTCATTGCCAATCCTGTTCCTCACACAGACATATCCAAGCCCAATATTCACATCATCCGCGGTAACCTTCTCAAGCAGACCCTTCGGGGCTTTATCAGCTTTCGTCACAACAGCCAAAGTCCTCTCCCCAGTTCTGTCCACACGCTGAGACATCCGATTGGACTCACAAGTAGGAAAATCAACAGTTGCAAATAACACATTCAGTATAATACTTTCCTCTGGTTTAATAAACTCCATAATGATCCCTGAAATTTGCTCATATATATCTTCCGGCTGCCCATGAACAGGAACTCTAGTGATTCCAGGCAAATCAACCATAGAAAGATCAGGCACGCCATTTTTCTTCACTACCAAAGTTAAAGGGGTATGAGATATCCCCTTACCATTGCCAGCAATCTCATCAGTTGCATTATTTATGGCTTCTGCAATGTGGGATTCACTGGTAGCAACAATTTTTCCATGGAACTCCAAATAAAGCTCTGGTTTAGGATTTTGGTGGTGCTGCAGCCTCATAATGAGTGGAACCCGGGTACAAATGCCCTGGCCCCGGGGCAGGCTAATTCCGGCAAGTGACTCAAGAACACTAGACTTTCCAGATGACTGATCTCCGAAAACAACAATGGTTGGTAACTGAATCCCTTCTTGCATAACCTTCAGGTGCCTGAGCTTGTCGATTGCATCGAGAAGCGGGCGAATTCGATCATTGTAAGATGACACAAGTGGGGCATAAGAAACAAGTGTTTTATCGTCAGCACTAGCAGAAAAAAGAGTACTCGAGTTTTCTTCATTATCAGATGTACTGATCATATTATTCTGCTTAATTTTCCTACTGCTATCTTGCTTTCCTCTTGATTTCAATCCACCACCCATATTCTTAAAAGACTCTGAAAATAGAGAGGCAATGAGTGAGCTGAAAAACAAAGTTGGAAGTATTTATAGTGTTTAATTATGATGTTTGGAGTTGTTTTTGGGCTATGAAAAAACGTTTCAGTCTCGTAATATCTCAATTCTCAAAGCATACTCTGCTCATTCAATTCTGGGAATTTGATCTTATGTATAACCTCCAACTGTTGGATTTCTACAAAGACAACTCTTCTCATTAATTAAATTCTGGGAATTTGATCATCTGTATAACCTCCCAAATGTTCGATTTCTACAAAGACGGATAATGTAGTTTTTTTTTAAAATAATAAAAAAAAGGCCAAGATAATTTAATAAATATTCAGCCCAAAAGTTTTTCCCAGAAGTGATTGCAGTTGAGCCTCTTTTATACTTTTCAGTCACCTTCCTGTTCAAATTATATTATGTAATTTTGATAACTTAGAAGTTAAGATATTGGAAGTAAAATATACCACCATCCCAAAAAGGAGATCCTCATTGATTTTCTTTTTTAAAAAATTTTAGCTTTTTTATTTTACGCCTGTTTAGATTTGTTATAGATATTTGGATATATTTTTTGTGACAATTTTTTTGGTATTAAATTTTTAAGACTAAAATGCGGAAAACGGATAAAACAATTTTAAACCAATAACTATAGATAATAATTAATGCATTAAGAGATCTTATCTAAAGCTATAAATCAACCAAACAGTTCGGGCTCGACTCGAAAAAATACGAGCGAGACTCTAATTCGTTAATAATATGATTCAAATCTGAGCATAAAAAATAGTTCAAATAAAAATATGAGTAGAATCTTAGCAACGTTATACTCGACTCGTTTAATATTCAAACTACTTGAATTCTCGATTGTGATTCAATATATACTCGATTGATACATATTCAATTAGATACTCGATACATTCTCTTATAATATATATAAAATTAAATCAAATTAGGATAATTAATTATTTTTATTTTGTTTTGTTTTTAATTTTAATTGTGATTTTATATTTGTAAAGTATAATAGTAAATATATTTTTTCATTTCTAAGTAAAATAACAAATTCAATTTATAATTATATTTATTATAAAACTAGGTTATTATGTAAAGACTCGAATTCAAGCTTGAATTTGAAGTTTGCGAATAGTTTAAATATAATTCAATCCGAGTCGGATCGAATTCGAGTAATAAATATTTGAGTCGAGTCTAAATTCGAATTCGAGTATGAATTTAACGTTTCGAGTCGAATTCGATCAGTTCTCTATTTGCTTCGATTAACTCGCTTACACCTTTAATCTTATCCAATAATTTTATAATTTTACTGAGTCATTTTGGTTGATCATGAGTTAATACTGAGTCAATCATTCAAGATTCTATTTTTTTTATATAATGTATAAACTCTTCATATACAGTCCCCTTCTCCAACGGAAGCGAACCGGTCTATAGCGACGGACAGAACCGTCGTTGTAGCATATGGCGACACTTGTAGGCCTATGACGACGGTTCGCTATAGCGACAGAACCGTCGCTATAGCTCTGTAAAATTATGAATCATCCTCACTAACGAACCGGTCTTTAGCGACGGTTTGTACCGTCACTATATGCTATGGTGACGGTTTGTATATATATAAATCGACACCATAGCATATAGCGACGGTACAAACCGTCGTTATAGTCGGTTCGTTTTGGAGAGTCTGACCGCGTGTGTGTGTGTATATATATACACACACACTCGTGTATGACATAATTTAGGAACTAATGGATATGGAAAGACGACTCTTAGATTCAAATTATTCAACATATGAAAATAAATCATGCATGTATTTGGCATATTATCTATGTGTGTGTGTATTGCACATGACTTTTATCAAAAACAACTCAAATTAAGAAGTTACTAATTATTTACTACCAAAAGGTCCAAAAGTGAATAAATCTATAGATTGAAATAATTAATAATAACTCTAAATTAACATTATACAATTTATTGGTCAATACAAAAATGTATACTATATATTAAAATAAGAATTCAAAAATATGACATAATTCATTTATTTATATTGATTTCGATATAAAATATAATCTGAATAATACAAATTTTATAAAAAGTTTGTGTCTTGCACGGGTAACCAATCTAGTATACTCTATATTCTAGACAGATGGATTAACAGTAAAATCTCAACGGGTAAAGATTACAAAGGATCTAGATTTATTAGGAGGAATATGACCCAAGAAAAAAATATTTTTTTAAACGCCCTTAATGGAGGAAAATTAGTATGAGTCACATAATCAATCTCAACAATCTCTAAAATACAATATAAAGTAAACCTCGTAAATAAAGAGGAAATAAAATCCATACAATCTATTATACTTACTATAATAGCACAAATAATTGTTTTATTGTATGAGTTAACTGTGATATTTTAATTGGTTTTAAACTGAGTTAACTCATACAATAAAACAATTATTTGTGCTATCTTATACTCCAAGATATTTGTAGTTTTCAATACTTGTTGTCATATCCTAACCTCCAAATGTTGTGATAGCTAATAGTGCCTATTTGAAAATTTCAATTGTTGTTATGCCATTAGGTTTTGGACTCTACTTCTCTCTTGCCTGTGAATTTATGACTTCTATCTAAAGTTTTTGGTTCTCCTGTCGAAATTCCTCGCAACACCTAGTAAAACATCTAATCATGTTTTGTGTATTCACATTTTCTCTTGTGTTTATTAAACTTACCTAAATTTTTAAAAGGAACCGATATTTTTATATAATAAAATGATATTTTCATATGATCTTTTTTAGTGAATGAATCTTACATTCATGTAAGAGAAGTAATATCAGTTTTCATTTTTAAATGATAAATATTTTGAGCGGGAAAACAGTCCTTTTCTTTTTCTTGAAAAAAAGTGAGATCCAATGGGTACTTATAGGATCCGATTTCTCCGTCCAACTTCAGTGGCACTTTCGGTATCTCCATAAAAATTGATAAAACCTGGCATTTTCTGTAATTCTGCTAAACATGAGGGACTGATCGGGTAATTATGCGAGCAAATAAAATGTTGACGGCTTGGAGAGAGAATATCTGAATCTCATGTCCAATAACGGGAGTCGTTGATTTTCTCTCTCCTGTAAGCTCATTTCGATCGTCAATTATTTATTATGGATTCTTCTGAATTTGCTTATTTTGATCTAGTTTTATCATTTAATTATCTGTTATTGCTAAATTTTGCAGAATTAATCACTTAACTTTTTTCCCGATTTAGCTGAGCTCCAGGATTCCGGAGGTAAGCAGGCTATTTTTTTAGTTTTATTTTTTTGAATTTTAATAAGCTGGATCAATAAGTAATTAAGTTCAAATTGAAGAAATGGATCAATAGGTTCATTTGGAAAGAAAAGGAATCAAATCCATTTTGTGGAGCTTTTATGCTATGTATTTATCGAAATGTGAATATAAATGTCTTAATTGATGGGATTTCAATTTTTTTCCTTGAAGGAAGGAGAGAATTGATAAATCAATCTATGAACATATATTTACTCTCCCTATGTCTCAATTAAGAGTTCAGAAAGAAAAGAAAAAAAAATTGTGTATTAAAGTCAGAAGTTTTGAACTTGATAATTGGTTTTATTAAAGTTAAATTTTCATTTTAAGTTTGACTTGTATATAGGGGCCTATTTTTGGATGAGGCAGTATGTTACTAGGATACGTTTAGATGTTTCACATTGGAGTGATGTGTGTGTATTTTAGAGCTTTCTTTATATGAAGCTACACAGAATAAGTTTCGATATCAATTTTTTTTTTTTTTTGCATCTGAAAACAGGTAGATTTAACTTGTGTGACAGGATTAGAATTGAAATTATTGATTTGAAGTTCAGTTTAATTTCTAGATTCTCTTTATACTGCACGTGTAACTAGTTCTTAAGAATTGCACCGTTTGTAATTGGCTAGCCTTAAATTTTAAAATCTGATTGAAAGATGTTTAATTATGTCATCTTTTTTATTATTTAAAAAGGGGAGAAAACTGATAATTATTTCCTACATCTCACAGTTTCCGATGATCAGTGAACCAAAATATTGAATTTTTGAAGCAATTGTAGTATTCCTATGGCGGATCGAAATGGCAACACCAAACCTGGTAATAAAAAGGATTCTGGAGTTGGCGGTGCTTATGCAATCAATATTGACAACTTCAGTAAGCGGTTAAAGATGCTATACTCACACTGGAGTGAATATAATAATGATCTGTGGGGAGCTTGTGAAGTTCTTGCTATTGCAACTCCTCCACCATCAGAGGATTTGCGGTATTTGAAATCATCAGCCCTGAATGTCTGGTTGGTTGGCTATGAGTTCCCTGATACAATTATGGTATTCATGAAGAAGCAGATCCATTTCTTGTGTAGCCAGAAGAAGGTTTCTTTACTTGAAGTCGTGAAAAAATCAGCTAAGGAGATTGTGGGTATCGAAGTTGTGATGCATGTGAAGACCAAAAATGATGATGGAACTGCACTAATGGATGCTATATTCCGTGCAATACGTGCTCAGTCAAAATTGGAAGGTCATGATACCCCTTTTGTTGGACACATTGCAAGAGAGGCCCCTGAAGGAAATCTTTTGGAGACTTGGGCTGAGAAACTTAAGGGTGAAAATTTTCAGCTCGTCGATATAACGAATGGGTTCTCAGATCTGTTTGCTATGAAGGACAGTGCAGAGATTACAAATGTGAAGAAAGCTGCCTATTTGACTTCATCGGTGATGAAGCATTTTGTGGTTCCAAAGCTGGAAAAGATCATTGATGAGGAGAAGAAGATATCCCATTCTTCATTGATGGATGATACAGAGAAAGTCATACTTGAACCTGCAAAGATCAAGGTGAAGCTGAAGGCAGAGAATGTTGATATCTGCTACCCTCCAATTTTTCAGAGTGGAGGAGAGTTTGATCTCAAACCAAGTGCGTCGAGCAATGATCAGAACCTTTACTTTGATTCTACTAGCGTGATCATTTGTGCAATTGGGTCTCGTTACAACAGCTACTGCTCAAATGTTGCTCGGACTTTTCTAATTGATGCCAACCCAATGCAAAGCAAAGCATATGAGGTCTTGCTTAGGGCCCATGAAGCAGCAATTGGTGCACTGAAAGCAGGGAATAAGGTGGCTGCTGCCTACCAAGCAGCCCTTTCCATAGTCGAGAAGGATGCTCCAGAATTGGCTGCAAACTTGACTAAATCAGCTGGAACTGGAATTGGCCTTGAATTTCGTGAGTCAGGGCTTAGTCTTAATGGCAAGAATGATAGGGTGTTGAAAGCAGGAATGGTTTTCAATGTGTCCCTTGGTTTTCAGAATTTGCAGACAGATACAAAGAACCCAAAGACCCAAAAATTTTCTATTTTGCTTGCTGATACAGTTATTGTTGGTGAAAAATATCCAGAAGTGGTGACTTCCACAAGCTCCAAAGCTGTGAAGGATGTCGCATACTCATTTAATGAGGATGACGAAGAAGAAGAACGACCAAAAGTCAAACCTGAAGCTAATGGTGCTGAGGCGAACTCCTCAAAGGCAACACTCAGGTCGGTTAACCATGAGATGTCGAAGGAGGAGCTACGGAGGCAGCATCAGGCAGAACTTGCCCGGCAAAAGAATGAAGAAACTGCTAGGAGGCTTGCCGGTGGGGGATCTGGGGCAATGGATAACCGTGGTTCCACGAAAGGCTCCGGGGATTTGACTGCATATAAGAATGTTAATGATTTACCTACTCCAAGAGATTTAATGATTCAAATAGACCAGAAGAATGAAGCCATCCTATTGCCTGTTCATGGAAGCATGGTCCCTTTTCATGTTGCCACTGTGAAGAGTGTTACTAGCCAGCAGGATACCAATCGTACTTGTTATATCAGAATAATATTTAATGTGCCTGGTACTCCCTTTAATCCCTATGATTCAAACACATTGAAGTACCAAGGATCTATTTACATTAAGGAAGTTTCCTTCCGGTCAAGGGACCCAAGGCACAGTAGTGAAGTCGTGCAACAAATTAAAACCCTCCGTAGGCAAGTTGCGTCCCGGGAATCAGAAAGAGCTGAGAGGGCAACTTTAGTTACTCAGGAGAAACTTCAAGTTGGAGGAGCAAAATTTAAGCCAGTAAGGTTGTCTGATCTATGGATTCGTCCAGTTTTTGGTGGTCGTGGAAGAAAGCTGACAGGTACATTAGAAGCGCACACGAATGGGTTTCGGTATTCAACTTCAAGGCCAGATGAGCGTGCAGACATTCTGTATGGAAATATCAAGCATGCTTTCTTTCAACCAGCAGAGAAGGAAATGATCACTCTCTTGCACTTCCATCTACGCAACCACATAATGGTGGGAAACAAGAAAACCAAGGATGTTCAGTTTTATGCTGAAGTGATGGATGTGGTCCAGACTATTGGAGGTGGAAAAAGATCTGCCTATGATCCTGATGAGATTGAGGAAGAACAGCGGGAGAGGGCTCGCAAAAACAAAATTAATATGGATTTCCAGAATTTTGTGAACCGAGTTAATGATCTGTGGGGACAACCTCAATTCAAGGCACATGATTTGGAGTTTGATCAGCCATTAAGAGAGCTTGGCTTCCACGGGGTACCACACAAATCCTCGGCTTTTATTGTCCCAACTTCAAGCTGCTTGGTTGAGCTTATAGAAACACCATTTGTGGTAATCACTTTAAGTGAGATCGAAATTGTTAACCTGGAGAGAGTCGGACTTGGGCAGAAGAATTTTGACATGACAGTTGTCTTCAAGGATTTCAAGCGAGACGTCTTCCGGATTGATTCTATCCCTTCGACGTCACTGGATGGCATCAAGGAATGGCTTGATACAACAGACCTCAAGTATTATGAGAGCAGGTTAAATCTGAACTGGAGACCCATATTGAAGACAATCACCGATGACCCAGAAAAGTTCATAGAGGATGGTGGGTGGGAATTTTTGAACATGGAGGCTAGCGATTCAGATTCTGAAAACTCACAGGAGTCTGACCAAGGTTACGAGCCTTCAGATGTACAATCCGACTCAGGGTCGGAGGAGGAGGATGATGACAGCGAGTCATTAGTGGAGTCTGAGGAAGATGAGGAAGAGGATTCTGAAGAAGGCTCGGAAGAGGAAGAAGGGAAAACATGGGAAGAGTTGGAAAGGGAAGCAAGTAATGCAGACAGAGAGAAAGGGGCTGAATCTGACAGTGAAGAGGAGAGGGTTAGAAGGAAAGTAAAGGCTTTTGGGAAATCTCGGGTACCGGATAAGAGACATCCCAGTGGCAGCCTTCCTAAGAGGGCCAGAATGAGGTAAACTAGTGAAATATTGTCTCCAATCCCTTGCTATTTCCTTTAGCCTTTAGAAAAGCAGCAGCACTACGAGTAGTTGATTGAGCGGTCATCAAATAGCAGTTCTGCCACGGAGGTATGTAAAATAGGGCATCCATTTTTCTTTGGTCTGTTGTGTGCTTCTAATCTTGTCAAGAACACATGGTGAGATACAGAAGTTAAAGTTACATTGAAATATTCTTATATCTCTTTCCAGTTTTCTGTTCTCATTTCTCAGATTCAATTAACTTGTAACATTGATGGCTAGAACTCTATTTCCATAGTACTGGATTTCTAGAATGTGCTTGGAAGCTTGATAGAAAATTTGCATATCAAGAGTGTTCCTAGTACTGTTTGTAACTAGAGTTGATTATAAAGATGAGTAGATGACACTACAATACTGGCTTGGGTGCATTGGCCTAGAAGTTTATGCTTGATTTCATTTTCCTTATTGATAAGTCAGACTATGTATTTCACAGCTTAAACACTTACTTTTTTGATTGGTGTGTTAGATGAAACAGTGCTGATTTGTTGGATATTTACCCGCATTTGAGATCAATTATTGTGTTACTGAGAGAGATTATTATCAAAATTAGTGGCAAGAAGGGTTACTCCCTTTCGCTCTCTAAGTCTATACATGTAGACAGGTTCACGTCCCGTCAATTTTGGCGGAAGATGGTATAGAAGAAAATGAAGTCTACTGTCTCCTTCCTCACAGATCTACACATTCCTCGAGGTAAATGTTAATTCTCAACTCTTTTATGAAGTCTTACAGGGGGAAAAAACTTCTGTTCTTTTTCTTCTTCTGTAAAGGATGAAAAAAGAAAGATCACACGCTACCGACAGATTTGCCCGCTTTCTCTCACTGGACTCAGCGTTGGCGACAATACCCTATTGTTTTCTGTACACTGATTTCGCACAGCGCACCGGCTATGTAATCAGTTTTGAAGCTGAAAAGAAGATGACTGATGATAGACAAGGTGAAGAAATGACTATCGGAAGTGGAAGTGAATTGCATAAGTATATCAAGTACAAAAGGGTAGTTTTCTCATTGGCAAAAACTTGTATTATTTTTGAAGTTTTAAGTTGGTTAAATCTGAGGGTAACTAGTAACTCAGCCTATTTAGTTGACGGTAAAAAGTAAAGGTTATTTTAGAGAGGGGTAACGAGTGTTATTATAGTTATCTATGGAGGTATGTATTTTACCCTTAATTAAAATGGAGAAGAGATATAATAACCTTTACCCGTAGAGTTGAATGGTGCTGCATAAGCATAGCAACCCAGGGTTCGAGTTGATGAGTCAAGAGTCAGTAATTCTGATCCCTTCTATTCGTCTATAGTGTTTGTTTCTCTGGAGTCTTGAGAATTGAGATACAGTGGTGACGAGAGGTTAGTTAGCCAGTTAAGGTGATGAGATGACAATTCTAATTGTTCTTTGTTTTAGTGTAGATTCTTCTCATGGAAAATATCTGTTCCATGGTAGTTCTTGTTATGGAATTTAGACACCAAATTCGGATCGTGTTCTTTACTGCTATATATTTCTGTTTTGGCTCTCTAGATTCCATTCTGCAAGTACAAAAAACTCAAGTTAATGCGTCTGCGTGCACAACAACAACATGCTGTAATGAGAAAAGAGAACTGAAATTGTACCTGTGCCAATGCGAGCAGCCTATGAACGATAGCTCATTCGGCAGTGGGCACAATTGCACTTGATTCTTTCTGGAGTTTGTACTGTTTGTAGATGCATGGTCCCTAAACTTCTTGTTTGTAGGTACAGTATTATTTCACTTGAACTTGAAGAGGTGGCTGATTTTCATCTCACGAGTCCTTTCGGATTGAATTAGAATGTTAGTTTTTCTATACTGGTCCAGATGTCTAAAATCTGTGTTTGAGGCTGTTTTTAATATTTGTAATGTCCAAAATACTCTTCTTCTTTTTTTTTGCAAATAGAAAATTACTGTTTCTCAAATCACCTTATTTTACAGGTACCATGGACATTATAGGTTGGACTTTCTTCAAAATGGCAATTCTCATACAACTACAATTCATTTCGCTTTATTTCCGATGACAAGCAGTAAGCATTTCAGTTCATTATTACAAAAGATGCAATAATAATAATAAGCTATAACAAAAACCAGTCTAGACATCAATTTTCATTCACTCATTAAAATAGACTTCAGTCCAGGGATACTAAGCAATTTCTTTCAACGTGAGACATCCATGGTCGGTCTGTTTGGTTACAACATTGGAATGAAAATGAGAATAAAATGGACATTTTTATTCCTATGTTTGGTCAGAACGAGAAACTATACGATTTATTCTTTAAGTTTGTCGATTGGAATGGTCAATCTTTACCCATCTTAATGGAATAAACATTCCTTTAAACATATGAATAGACATTCCATTGAAATACTCATTCCTTCCCCTTTTAAGTAACTAATCATAAGAATGAGCATTCCTTTTGGAATGCCCTTTTGGAATGCCCATCCATTCCCCCTAAACCAAACATGCGAAAAAATAATACATGCAAACAAGAATAGAGAAATAAATAGGTAATCATAAGGAGCCGAGAACTTCCTACCCCAAAATTTTCCCAGTACAAATAAAAAAAAATTTTCCTTTTTGATATTGTAATGTCTAGACAAAGGACTAAAAGACGGTTTAAAACTTGTTGATTTTGGCATCAAACATTCACTCATGTATAAATGCAGTTGTGCTTTTTAACAAGCCGTGTAGTCCTGTAGAGCAGAGATTTGGCTTGCAAACTTGGGGTAACAAAAAGGTTGATCGAGCTACCAGATACCTGAGTTAGTTTGAGCTCACTGGCACTGCCAATTTACAACTAAATCATTAAACCACATCAACTTATCATAAAAGATGAAAATATAATTGACTATCTAGTCACTACTGAAAACCTTGAATACCTAAATAACAACAAAGGTAGTCAAAATCCCAAGGAGTAATCATAGTTCCATAGATAATAATAAAACTACGGAAAGTTGAGCTTGAGCTTTCGGTTAGCTCATTTACTACCTAATTTAAGTCACTTAATTGTTCCTAGAATATATTACAATGATTAAGCAACACTTGGCTAGAAGAAAAACTAAATCAAAAGTTAGCAAAACATGCAGAAAAAGAAACCCAGCTGCCTTGACCCAAGATAGAGTTTCCCAATATAGCCAAAGCCTCTATGTAAAGAGGAGGCATGCTTATTTGGAAACTGCAATAGAGACCGCCTTCCTTCTGCTATAAATACAATCCAACTTTTGTTCCACTGCTCCAAGTCTGCTCGTCCATTCTTACTAGCATCAGGAACTGCCAGTATAGAGAGAATATATCATAAAATTCAGATTAATCGAGAGTAGAGGAAAAAAAGCACAAAATCAAAGATGAAAGACTAAAATAAATAAATCAGCTTTATACGAATGATCAAGTACCATCTACTGTAAAAAGTATTCTAGTGCATGTAGCCATGTACTACCAATACAACAATTCGGTGCGTAAGATTTGGCAAGACATACCAACGAACAGTCTACCACATATATCTGGCACACACAAAAATCCTCTTCTTTAACCAAAGTAGTACATGGACAAGATTTCTACATGCAATACAATTTTTTTCTAAAAATTAATTGCAAAAGAATCTAAACTTCTGTTCCCAGAGGGCCATCGGATGACTATTGGCCACCTCTTTGCTGCACAGATGCAGAGAGTCTTGTTTTCATACATGCATGCAGGTATGCGTAATTAGAGTTCTATTTACCCAGAAATGAATCCAAAAAAACAACTAGATATAAATCAAGAAGAATGTTAGAAAACATACTAGAAGAAATCTATTAAGGTCATAGTCATGCAACATTCAAAAATCAAAAATGGCAAAAGTAATTGATGTCAAATTATAGCACTGAAATATATATATATATATATATACACACACACATGTATATCAATTTTTTCTATAAAATGACATCATGTAAAAAATAATAATAATAATTCTCCTAGTCCAAGAGATACTTGGTGCCGTTTATACATAAGCCAGTTCTGGAATGGACGTCGGTAAAAAAATGAAGCACACAAAGCACTATGGCAGAGTTATCTATATAGGCAAATCTTGCTAGTCATGCTATTATGTCTATATGAACAGTCAATAAATCATTAAATCCATATAATTTGGACATAGCATGTACTTGAATCCCACAACTAGATTCAGAACATTGGACATCACTTGAAATTAAATCATAAAAACAACTTTTTTTAAGGAAAATGACCCAATGACTGGAATAAATAGTGAATATTCTAGCGTAACTTTAACTTCTGTCGTATGTTCGTAAGACAAAATGGTATAAAAGAAAAAAAAAAGAAAAATGATTACTACTTTTAGTAATTCTCAAACAGAATCACTGTTAATCTCACTCAAACAACCACCTCTAGAGCTACTGTTGATGCGTTCATACAAGTCTAGGACATAGGGAAAAGAAAGGGAGTTAGACAACACCTCTCACCTGTTCACCTCATTCTGGCCCTTTTAGAGACACTGCCACCTGAAGCAGGTGCCCGAGACTTCCCAAAAGCCTTTGTTTTCCTTCTGTTCCTCTCCTCTTCACTGTCTGATTCAGCTCCTTTTTCTCTGTCAGCATTGGTTGCTTCCTTTTCCAACTCTTCCCATGTTTTTCCTTCTTCCTCTTCTGAGCCTTCGTCTGAATCCTCTTCCTCGTCCTCGTCAGACTCCACCAATGATGCACTGTCATCATCATCATCATCTGACTCTGATTCAGATTGCACATCAGAAGGCTCGTACCCTTGGTCTGACTCCTGTGAGTTCTCAGAGTCTGAATCACTAACCTCCAAGTTCAAAAATTCCCATCCACCCTCCTCAATGAACTGATCTGGGTCATCAACGATTGTCTTCAATATTGTTTTCCAATTCATGTTTAGCCTGCTCTCATAGTACTTGATGTCTGTGGTATCAAGCCACTCCTTGATGCCATCCAATGATGACGAAGGGATAGAATCAATCCGGAAGACATCTCGCTTGAAGTCCTTGAAAACAATTGCCATGTCAAAGTTCTTCTGCCCAAGCCCAACTCTCTCCAGGTTCACAATTTCAATCTCACTCAAAGAGATTACAACAAATGGTGTCTCTATAAGCTCAACCAGGCAGGTTGAAGTTGGGACAATAAAAGCAGAGGATTTGTGTGGCACCCCATGGAAGCCAAGCTCTCTTAATGGCTGATCAAACTCCAAATCAAATGTTTTAAATTGAGGTTGTCCCCATAGATCATTCACACGGTTCACAAAATTCTGAAAATCCATATTGATTTTGTTTTTCCGAGCCCTCTCTCTCTGTTCTTCCTCAATCTCATCAGGATCATAGGCAGATCTCTTTCCACCTCCAATTGTCTGGACCACATCCATCACTTCACAATAGAACTGAACATCCTTAGTTTTCTTGTTTCCCACCATAATGTGGTTGTGCAGATGGAAGTGGAGGAGAGTGATCATTTCCTTCTCTGCTGGCTGGAAGAATGCATGCTTAATGTTAGCATACATAACGTCCACACGCTCATCCGGCCGTGAAGTTGAATACCTCAATCCATTTGAGTGTGCTTCTAATGTACCTGTCAGCTTTCTTCCGCGACCACCAAACACTGGACGAATCCACAGATCAGACAACCTTATTGGCTTAAATTTTGCTCCTGCAAGTTGAAGCTTTTCCTGAGTAACTAAAGTAGCCCTCTCAGCTCTTTCTGATTCCCTCGAAGCAACCTGCCTGCGGAGGGTTTTAATTAGTTGCACAACTTCACTACTATGCCTTGGGTCCCTCGACCGGAAAGAAACTTCCTTCACATAAATGGACCCTTGGAACTTCAATGTGTTTGAATCATGTGGATTAAAGGGAGTACCAGGTACATTGAATATTATTCGGATATAGCAAGTACGACTGGTATCCTGCTGGCTAGTTACACTCTTCACAGTGGCAACATGGAAAGGAACCATGCTCCCATAAATTGGCAATAAAATAGCTTCATTCTTCTGATCTATTTGAATTAGTAAACCCCTTGGAGGAGGTAGATCATTAACATTCTTATACGCAACCAAGTCGCCGGGAGATTTCACGGCACCACGGTTATCCACTGCCCCAGAGCCTCCCCCGGTAAGTCTCCTAGCAGTTTCTTCATTCTTTTGGCGGGCAAGTTCTGCTTGATGCTGCCTTCGTAGCTCCTCCTTTGACATCTCCTGATTAACCGACCTGAGTGTTGCCTTGAACGAATTTGTCTCAGCACCATTTGCTTCCGCTTTGGCTTTTGGCTGCTCTTCTTCTTCTTCTTCCTCATCATTGAATGAGTATGCAACATCCTTCATAGCTTTGGTGCTTGTAGCAGTCACCACTTCTGGAGCATTTTCGCCAACAATAACTGTATCGGCGAGCAACATAGAAACTTTTTGGATCTTTGGGTTTTTGGTGGCAGCCTGCAAATTCTGAAAACCAAGTGACACATTAAAAACCATGCCAGCTTTCAGCACCCTATCATTCTTGCTGTTCAGACTAAGCCCTGATTCACGAAATTCAAGGCCAATTCCTGTTCCAGCTGATCTTGTCAAGTTTGCCACCAATTCAGGAGCATCCTTCTCAACCATGGAAAGGGCTGCTTGGTAGGCAGCAGCAACCTTATTTCCCGGTTTCAAAGCACTAATAGCTGCTTCATGTGCCCTAAGTAGGACCTCATAGGCCTTACTCTGCATTGAGTTAGCATCAATCAGAAAAGTCCGCGCAATATTTGAGCAGTAGCTATTGTAACGTGACCCAATTGCACATAAAATAACACTAGAAGAATCATAGTAGAGGTTCTGATCATTGCTTGATGCACTTGGTTTGAGATCAAATTCTCCACCACTCTGAAAAATTGGAGGATAGCAGATATCACAATTCTCCGCCTTCAGCTTCACCTTGACCTTTGTAGGTTCAATAATCACCTTCTCTGTTTCATCCATCAATGAGGAATGGGAAACCTTTTTCTCCTCGTCAATGATCCTTTCCATCTTTGGTACCACAAAATGCCTCATCACTGATGAAGTCAAATACGCAGCTTTCCTCACATTTGTAATCTCAGCACTGTCCTTCACAGCAAACAAATCTGAGAATCCATTTGATATATCAGTGAGCATAAAACTCTCATTTTTTAGTTTCTCAGCCCATGTCTCCAAAAGATTCCCTTCAGGAGCCTCCCTCGCTATGTGTCCAACAACAGAGGCATCATGACCATCTAATCTCGACTGAGCACGTATAGCACGGAATATAGAATCCATTAACGCAGCTCCATTGTCATTTTTGGTCTTCGCATGGATAACGACTTCAACACCCACAGCCTCCTTAGCAGGTCCTTTCACAACTTCAAGTAAAGAAGCCTTCTTCTGGCTACACAAGAAATGGATCTGCTTCTTCATGAATACCATGATAGTATCCGGGAACTCATAACCAACCAACCAGATATTCAGGGCGGATGATTTTAGATACCGCAAATCCTCTGATGGCGGAGGAGTTGCTACAGCAATAACTTCAGAAGAACTCCACACATCATTAATATTTTCACTCCAGTGCGAATATAACATCTTCAACCTCTTCCTGAAGTTATCAAGATTGATAGTATAAGCACCTGCCGCTCCACTGCCATTTCTTTGTTCAGCCATTGAATTTAATCTATAATTTCTCTTGTTCACTGGTACTCAGAAACTGTGAGACATAGCAAATAATTATCAGTTTGCTGTTTCCTATCTATCGGGAAAATATCATCCATCCTAATTTAACTTCATTCAATGCAAATCTAAGGGCCTTAAGGTAAGCCAAATGCAAATGGTGCAAAATTTAACTTACCAGTTATACACATGTATATCAATGGGGTGACACTCCTCTCATTCCCGAATTGAGAATCCAGAAATAAACACATTAGGGTTTCTCAAACTTGATATTACACTTCAAATCTCCGGACACCAACAATACAAAAAAGTAATAACCACCAAATCAAATCGAAAACAAATCAAATGCCCTGGTCCAAAATTTAGGGTTTGTCAAACTTCCCTACTCGGTTATGGTTTCTCAAAACTTTGTAATACTACAAGGAAAAGAAATTAAAAATCACTTCCAATCTTCAAACACCGAAACATATTCTAGTTTAAAATTCGAATTCTAAACATGATTAGGGTTCCTAAACTTGGGAAAACCAAAAGACAACTCCAGAACCACTTCAAACCCTCAAACCCCATATTTCCCAAAATACACATTTTGACCTAAAATCCCATTTTTCAAGCCAAAATTAGGGCTTCCTCCTCCCGCAAGTTAAGGAAACTAAAGCAGACACACAAAACAAACAACGGAAATAGTTTACACTTGTTGAGTCAGTGATTGTACCTTCAAATCAAAACGGCGAATCTCATTAGCTGATTAGGGTTCTCTTCTGATGAAAATCGCTAATGAAGACTGCTAGTAACCGACTTTGAGCTTCAAACACTACGAACAAATAGCAAATAGCGAAATGAAGATTAATGTGACCGTACAAAAGAGACTGGAGCGAAATCGATAGCAAAAACAGGAAGAATTCAGAGATAAAAGCGAAGAACAAGAACTATAAGGAGAATTAGAAGATTCTTAAAAGAGAGAAGATTGGGGGCGAAAATGCGATGAGAGCGAAGAGTGAAGTATACGGAAGTTTCGAAGAGTCTGGAAATTTGGTTTATATAGCAAGGGTTATTAATAGAATGATCTAATTACTGAATTACCACTACATTAATGATGCAATGACTAATAAATCCCTAATATTGAAGCTCATTTGAATTTCATTTATTATTTTATTCGAGGGTATTTGTGTAAGGTTATATGTTGTCGCAAGTCAGTAAAGGGCAATATGGGAAGCCGGTTTCACTTTGAGCCCATAATCCTAACGTCGTCGTTTTTATTGAGGAAATTAACAGCCCGTGCGGAAGTAACGGTGCCGTTTTCAATTAGGGACTTGGCCCTGTCATATTGCAGTGTGGAAATGGCGGGAAATAGGGGGCCTAATGTGGTGGTGTTCTAAAGATTGGCGGGAAGTCATCCTTGTTTTTGACAATGGTGAAGTATTAATCTCTATGAAGTTTCTCAAAGTTTTGGAAGTAAATGAATTTATGTTCGGTTTGTAACGGTTACGGCGATAACATTTGGTACGTATAATATTATTTATTTAATGATTTTATAAAAAATAATATAATTTAAAATACAATTTAATTTATAAACGACATTACACACTAAATCATATATCTTTTAACCAAATAATATATTTTAGGGAATTGATATTTTTACAAATAAAATTATTAGTTTTACCAGATATTTTTTTACATGAGAATGGATCCTACTTATCATTCATGCGAGGAGATCTTGTGAAACTACTAAATTTACTCGTAAAAATATCAATTCCGTACATTTTATAGAATGTGATTGATGATAATTTTGAATCTCGGATACATTTCTTTCCGTAGTTAGATTTATAATAGTACTTTTGAAAATATATAAAAGCTTACATAATACGAATGCTTGTCAAGCAATTAGAGGTGTTGCCGCTCCAACATTTTCGAGCTATATAATATTTTATACTATAATTTATGGAATAAAACAATTCTATATATGTACCAACACATGTCTCAAGCCAATTGGGGTGATCCAACATTCAAGTTACATAAATGGCTGAATGACACTTATCACCCTACAAGTTACCATCCACTTTCAATGTCGTCCTTAAAGTTCATTTTTCGTCAATTGGGCCCTTAAAGTGGCATTTTTTGGCATTTCCGTTCCTTTTACCCTATTTTACCCCACCCGACCCATTTTGACCGAAACCGAACCAGTTTGACCCGACCCAATTTCATCAACTAATTTTTTTTTAAAAAAAAAACTAAAAAGTTTTAAAATTATTTAAAAAATAATTATTAGTTAAATTTTTTTTAAAAAATAATATTTTATTTTAAAATATTAAAAATTATTATTATTTTAAAATTAATTATTATTTTAAAAATAATATTTTATTCTAAAATATTAAAAATACTTATTATTTTAAATATTTTTAAAAATTAATTATTATTTTCAAGAAAAAAATATTAAAATCTTTTATTTTTTCATAAAATGAGTAAACTTTCATAAAATATAGATTCAAAATATTTATTTAAAAATAATAATTTTTAATATTTTAAAATAATAATTATTTTATATTTAAAAATAAAATATTATTTTTAAAAAGTTTTAAAAATAATTATTATTTTCAAAAGAAAAAAAAATTTAAAACTTTTATTTTTTTCAAAAATGAGTAAAATTTCATAAAATATAGATTCAAAAGAATTAAAGTTTAAATTTTTTTAATTCTTAATTATTTTTATGAAAATTTACACATCTTTAAAAAATAAATATTTCTAGTTTTGTTTTATGAAAATAAAAAAAATTTATTTACTTTTTTTGAATCTATATTTTATGAAACTTTACTCATTTGTAAAAAAAATTAAAATTTTCTATTTTTTCTAAAAATAAAGTTTAATTTTTTTGTTTAATTTTTTTGAATCTATATTTTATAAAACTTTACTCATTTTTTTTAAAATGATAAATTTTCTAATTTTTTTCCTTAAAAAATAATAATTTTTAAAACTTTTTAATTTCTTTTTTTTAAAAAAAATTGAATCAATTTTTTTTATTTATCTTTTACTGTTTTTCGTATTTTACATATAAAATGAAAAAAAAATCTACTTTTTTTTTTAAAATAAAGTTTTATTTTTTTATTTAATTTTTTTGAATCTATATTTTATGAATCTATATTTTTTCTTTAAAATAAGAATTATTTTTTAAAAATATTTAAAATAATAATAATTTTTAAGATTTTAAAATAAAATATTTTTTTATAATTATTTTTAATATTTTAAAATAAAATATTATTTTAGTTTTTTTTTTAAAAAAATAATTAGTGAAATTGGGTCGGATTGGTCAAAATGGGTCGGATTGGTCAAAATTTGGTAAAAATGGGTCGGGTTTGGGTCAAATCGAGTAAAAGGAACGGAAACGCAAAAAAATGCCACTTTAAGGATCCAATTGACGAAAAATGTACTTTAGGGACGACATTGAAAGTGGGTGGCAACTTGGAGGGTCATATGTGATATTCAGCCTTACATAAATTATTTGACATGATAAGTTGAGGTCATGTCCACTCAACATGTTTGTATGTAGAATATTATTATATACTTTTGCTTAAATATAGTATTATTTGTATTTATGATTTGATAATGAAATTGTTATAACTTAATTTGGGCAAACTGTAAAATTGTCCCGTTAAATTATGCAAATTTGAAATATACTCGTTTACATTTTAATTTTTGTATATCTTAACTAAATTTTCACTTTGGAGTCAAGTACTTTCGTTTAACTAATTTCATTAAAACACGTGAGAAACATGTGCATTTTATGAGAAAATTTGTTTTATTTTATACAAAATAATGTTCCCTCAAAATAGAATGGTAAAATAAACCTTACGATAATAACGTAGATCCTAACCCATAATAAATATCTTTTATTATAACTAAATAAAATAGTCCAAAAAGAAAATAAACACAACCTAAAGATTATGAATTAAATACAAAATAAATTAAGTATTTTGATTAAATTAAAAAAAATACAAGATTAAATACTCAAAGGAATTAAATATTCTAATTAAATAAAAAAAGAGCAAAAAAGTTATTCAAATTATTCAATTAAAACAAATTAGTGAATAAATTAAATTAATCTTAATGATTTAATTACTAATAAACCCATCAATTTCAATATCTTTGTGAAAATCATCATACTTGGAAATCAATCTTACTACTTGAACCAACTTTAACAAAATCCCACATACGTTGCCCATTCTCCGCCATCCAGTCAAATCCGACCAACAAACCCTTCAATCAATAAACCCTCAATCCACCCATGTCATTTCTTGCTTCCTATATTTTTGTCTATTCTCTTTCTTCGCCTTCTTCATTTCATTTCTTGCTTCCTTTATTTTTGTCTATTCTCTTTCTTCGCCTTCTTCATTTTAACTTTTATCTCAAATTTTTCACCCTAATGTTACTTTTCAATTAAAAACATTAAATTAATGAAGTAATAGGATAGAAAATAGAATGAAATAAAGACCAAAATGATTCATTCAATTCCATTCTTGATGCTGTGTTTAAATTGAAGGAATGTAATGAAGAACGGAATGGAATGATTTTAAAGTATTTTAAGTGTATGTTTGGTTATTGTTAGTGGTGGTAAGTGTTGTCATATAATGACAAAATTATCACATATATTCATTCCATTGAAATGAATTTTATTCCACATTTTTCGCATAGAATAAAAAAAAAGGGATAGAATGAATTTTTATTCTATTGGAATGATTTATCTTTCAAAATGATCATCAAATATACTATTTTTATTTCATTCTTTTTTCTATTTCATTCTCTCAATCCAAACGTAACATGAGTTTAATGAGTCATTCCATGTACTCTCTCATGGAATAAAATTTACTAATTTGGTATAAATAGGAATGATTCATTTCATTCTAGTAGAACAATCAAACACAATTTTTTTTTCACTATAAGAATGAGTCATTTCATTCCCCACTTGAGTCTTATAATCCAAACACAAAATAAGATTTTATTCTTTCTCATTTACGGGAACAAGAATTTATGTCTCCAAACACCAAAAAGGGTATAAACTTAATCAACCTAATAACCGACAAATGATAATACTCCTTAGTTGATGGTTTTGATGATGATGACAAACAAATATAGTCTTTGTTAGCGGCAGCCTGCGGTTGAGCTTAATGAGTTAAGCAAGCCGAAAAGACAAAACTAAATTGAAAGATTTCAAGATTTCAAGATTCCAATATCAAGAATTGGTCAAAAGCCTAGGATCTTATGTAAGATCTTAACATTTCCATTGATTTGAGGCTTAACCTAAAAAAAATTTAATAATAATAATAATAAATGTATAACTTATCTAAAAATATCTATTACCTGACTAGATTGTGTTTTAAAGTGAAAGGATTTTAAATAGTTCTGTTATATATTGCGAATTTTTTTTGTTGAATTACGATTGTCACGTATATCAATACAGGAGATTAGAGATGATTATAAAATAGATTATAAAGTTGACACACTATATTAAATATATGGTAAACGTATCATGGATTAGATTTATCTACATAAATCGCAATAAAAAAGATCGACGTGTAAAGTCACAATATATATCATTATCCGATTTTAAAATAGTGGATTGAATAATAATCCAAACTATTTCTAACTCTTTCCTTCAAATTTAGAGTATCTTTTTATAAACTTGTACAAATTTATTGAAAAATAGTAATTTTAAGTGCTACATATTTTCTTACTTGATACTGTCAACGTCATTAATTCGTAACTTGACAATTTCAGTTAAATCATATTAAAATGGATAACATTAGGGATTTTAATTTTTTTATCTCAAATATTATTTGTCGTATTTGTATTAATTGAGTATATTTTTTATGATTGGTTATGCTAAGTGCTAACCAACAAATGTTATTTGTCTTTCACATGACATGTTTGAAACAAAAATTTTGAATATCTAACATTACCTAATTAAAATAAAAGTATAGAATTACTTAATTAAAGACATTGAAATTAGTTTCTCTTTTCTCTATAAAAAAAACCCTAGCCTCCATATTTTCATATATGGGGAGGATCTATGATTTACATTAAAGAGACCCTCTCTCAAGTTTTTTCTTATATTTTTCTGTTTAATTGTTCTTATTTTCTCCTTTAATGGAGTTTTATTTCTCCTAATTTAGATTTTTTTTTCAATCTATAAAGTCATTCTTCTTCTAGTTTGAGATTTTCTCATTATATGGAGCTTTTTTTCATGATATCTATGTAGATGAGGTTTGGTTGGTATCAATTGGTGAAGACAAATCTATTCAAATTTAGGTGTAGTTATCATGGCGGCCTCTTTTTCGTTGCTTGTGTTGAAGAACTATGCAAATCTGTATATTTTTATTTATTTTTTAAATATATATATATATATATATATTCAAATTTCGAGTTTCAATTTGGAACGAAAAAAAGTATTACCTTGACTCTAGTGTTTCTGTTATTCGATTCACTTATCAACCTATTCTTGTTCTAGGAATTTGTCAAAAAAAAAAGACATTAAAATTAGAGATATCAAAATGATACAACTCAAAGTAACAATATTTAATGAAATATAATTTATATGACTACTAGTTTTTTGTCAAATGTAAAATTGAAAATGACAAAATAAAATAAAAATACATCAATTCTTTTTTTACTATTTCCTATTTTATATATTTATATACATAGATATTTAATATAAATATAAAATTATCCTCATATATAACCCCACTCAATTTAAGAAACAAATTCTGGGTGGCAAGCTTAGGAGTTCACGTCGGAAGGGGTGTGCACGCGAAAGCTATTCAGAACCTACTCCACATTATCATGGTTGATCATTAAAAAGGGTGGACCATATATTATCTTTTAAGGGACCAAAAATGAATGGAGCGTAAATATTGAAAATGAATTGAATTGAATAATAATAATAATAATAATTTATAATATAATGTAAAAAGAAAATGATCCATAATTATTAGTATTAGTTATGTGCATTGTTTAGGTACTGCATTTCCTATTATTTATAAAAAAATACTCTTCTCAAAGGAACGAGCAAAATATAAATTTCATTCATATTACGAAAAGTAAAAATAGAGAAAAATAAATAAATAAAGTTTCAAATTTTTCTTTAGTAGTCCTACAAGATTCATAAAAGTGATGAGTAATTTTATTTTTTATACTAAGGACCACACTAAATGACATAATTACCCTTTATTTTATATATTTTATCTCATTATTTTAGAAACAAAAATTTATGTACTTTTAGTCATCCTTCTAAAGACATACAGAGAGAATATAATGTAAAAAGAAAATGATTCATAATTATTATTAGTTATGTGCACTATTTAGGTACTGCATTTCCTATCATTTATAAGAAGGTTTAAATTACCTCCTAGCCCTTACAATTAAGGTCGTAAAATAAACCAAATGATTCAGCTTGATTCATACCCGTTTGACTAAAAGTTCGATTCGACTCGACTTAAAATAGAAATGATTTAAATACGAACAAATTTTAAAATTCGATAAATTACTCAAACCTTTTTAAATTTTAATTTTCTATTGATACTCAGATCATATTCGCTCGAAAAAATCAAACTGTTTGGATTCGATTCGAGATCGTGTTCTACTCAATACGTAAATGAGCCTCAATCAAACTTTATTTTAAACTCAATAAATTCTATGAACTAAATCTGAACAGTTAAATACTCGACTCGATTCGATTCATTTACACCTCTACTTACATTATGTTTGCGAGTTTAGAGAGAGAAGAGAATAAATAAATTTAAAATTTTTAAGAGAAAAATGAGTGAAGGAAAGAAAATCTTTTCTTGTGTTTGTGAGTTTTGAAAGAAAATTTTAACTTAAAATATATATTATTATTTTACCTTTATGAGATTACATTTTAGAAATTATTAAAAGGGTAGTTTTCGTATTTTAGTTTATAATCTAAGTGTTTAGTAAATTTCTTTCCAAATCTTTTTTACTTTGGAAAGAAATTTTTGGGAGAAATTTTTAAAAAACCCTTCTTCATTCTCTTTTTTTTTCTCCCCTCTAAAAACTCACAAATAAATTTTTTTTATTCTCTTTCTTAAATTTCCTTCACTCTCATTTTTTTCTCTCCATTTTCAAACTCATAAACACAAAGTGAGGTTCGGAAGAGAAATTTTAACTCTAGAAAGAATATGTAATAGCAAAAAGACTGCATTCACGTGAATAATATTTTTAAAAATGCTTTTAGAACTTAAGACCCTCACGAGGACTCGAGTGTTGAAATACATAAATAAAGGGAGCTAAAATAACTATGAAATGTATTTAAAAATGAAATTATACAAAAAAGTGTGATATAAACTTTTAGCTTTTGTTCAAAAATGTTAAATATTAATTTTGATATTGTGATTTACCCAAAATATTTCCTCCAAAAACCACAATGTTTTAAAAATTGATATATTGACCGAGTTTTTACCTACTAAAAACACTTTTGGAAAATAACTAAAATAGTCCTAAATTTAATCTTAAAAACATTTTTACTCCTCCACACCAACTCCAAATAAATTATTCTTATTCTTGTTTTTAAATATATTTAGACACATAGAATGCTCTATAAATAAATCATCATTCGTATTACTATCAATAAAGCACCTTTTTTTTAATTTTAATTAATTTCAATACCAATATAATAATATTAGGAGTATAATTATTTTATTATTTCATGTAATATATATACACTAGATCATCTAACCCGTGCCTCCGGTACTTCCAAAGGTTAGATTTATTCGAAACTTTAGATGGTCAGAATGATTTAACAAGTTGCGCAGCAAATATTTTTTTTTTAAAAATTATTTGTGTTATATATATATATATGTAATGTCATTTAAGATTTTACTACACAATTTTTAAGGTTTGGTATCAGCTGGTATCTATCACCAACCAGCTCAGTACTCATCAGTCATCACAAAGTTTCTTGCTAAAGTCGCCCAACCACCTCTCCTCTTCATCCTATTTTCCCCTAAATTTCTCTCTCTGTCAGTTGGGGTTTGGTTTTTTACCTTTTTGGTGAGCTTAATCGTCCCTTCAAAGCAATCAGCCTCTTCTTCCCAATTCATCCCTCCTTCTGTATTTCTATAAAAGAGTATCACATCCAACTTTAATCGCTCAATTTTGGTGAATTAGATAAAGAAATGGCTCGAAAGAAGATCAGAGAGTACGATTCGAAGAGGCTCCTCAAGGAACACTTGAAGAGACTCGCTGCCATTGATCTTCAGATCTACTCAGCTCAGGTATACTGTTTTGAAAATTCTTTCTGTTCTTCCTTTTTTTGGATCTTTTCTTTCTAAAAGTGTTTTGATTTTGTTGTGTATTTTGTACTGATTCACAAAATTAAGAATTGGGTCTTCGTTTTTGAAGGGAGGGATGTATTTGTTTGCCAGATTAATAATGATCAAGTTATTCAAGTTCCCTTGATAATAAGTTATCAGAAAGGTTTAGAAAATTGAACTCAGGTTCGTAATTATATCTAAGAAGTACTTGAAAGGTTTGAGCTGAAAACTACTCGAGCTAAAAGCCAGATTTTGCTACTTGCCAATAATAAGATTCCCATTGCAATTTAAATATTGCAAAATTAGATGGGAATAGTGTCAGTACTGCGAGTTATATAAGCTAGATAAGAGATCAAGGTTAGATATTTTGTTCTTTCTTTTGTGTGTGTGTAAGTGTGTTTTGAAATTTGAATCAGTCTTGGAAAAGAGGTTCCAATGTGCAAGAAGTCATCTTTATAGCTTTAATTTGGATGTTGGGAACCTATTGGGTAGAAAAACATAAGCTAAATGATAGGTCTCGTCAATTGATCTGTCAATATTTAGTATTTTGAAAACTTTGATGGAGAACAAGCATTGTCACATGACCAGTTTTGGTAATTTGCATCTTTGTTTTTCCATATGCAAATTGGATTTATCAGTACAGTTTTTGAGTTTCATCTCTCATAAGGTTCTCACAGTTCAACTAGAAGATATAAAGATATGTTCTTGCGAATTTAGCCATCCTTTTCCTAGCTGGATCAGAAATGCCTAAAATGTCTATCATCTTAGCATATGAAATGTTGAAATTTCTTACACAGTTCCATCTCGCTTCACAGCCTTACAATATTTAAAAACCTCTTGGAACCATATTAACGACCAGGTGCCAAATTTATCATTTAATTTACTGGTTTTTCCATAAGTAGATTTGAGGTAAAATATCTTTTAGAGTTAGTAGTTTACCCTCCAGTACCACTAATTTATTTTCACCAACAATATCATTCTCCGTTGTCTATATTTTATATACAATGAAGGACATACTTAAGAATTACCCAGTCCTTTCCTGATAACTTTTATTAGAAGAACTTTCTGATTGGTGGATGTAACTGAATCATTTCTTCACCTTTAATCTAGCAAACAATAACATTTTCGGAACAATTCTTACAGTTATCACATTGATTGTCACACTGATGGGATTCAAAGTACTGCATAATACAATGTCTTGGGAGCTATACAAGTTACGCATAATTGTTTTCTTGGAATGCACAAGGATGGATTGGGAAGAATAACAAGACTGTCCTTTTATGCAAAAAATATTAAAATAAGAATAACTAGGTTGACCATATTTCAACTTACTCCCTCCACTGGTGCCGCAGGCAAAAGCATCAACTGCCAAGAAACAATAATAGTTATATTGGCCAGTGTTTTTTTGCCCTTTTGAAAAACAGAATAGCACGATAAGCTGATATTTCCTTTCCAGAAACAGACCTTAAACTTTTATACATAAACATATATGCGCACACACACACACACTCACTAGAGAGAGTTCTCCACTAGTAAAATTTATCATTGGTAAAATTGAGCATACAATTAGAAAAGCTTCAAGGGAACAAGACCCTTTTATATGTAATCTTATAAAAGCTTTTTCCTTCTATTAAGGAATTATTGCTAAAAGATATATTACACAACTATACTATTGTTATGCCATAATGGTAATATAAATGATACTACAAAAATTAGTAAGCCTATACTATACAATATATTTAAACTATTACTGGATATATTATCTTAAGGTGTGTCATTCCTGGAATGCTGGGTGTTCTCTTTGGTAATCTTTTGTACTAAAGTCTTTTCTAAAGAAAAAAGAAAAATATATTGTGATGCGAAAAGTAGAATTTTCTTATAACAAGCATGATCAACTGTTGTAATGATGTAAATAAGTGTGATCTTGGAGCACGGTGCTGCCTCTTTATTTTATTGAACCTTCTGCTTCAAATTATGTTGTTTTTACCTCAATGTTAAATGAGGTACTTATTAGAACAAAAAGAAGAAGTTCAATTGCCTTATTTGAAGTAATTTAAAGCATATTTTAGTAGTATGCCTTACTTTCAGAAAGTAAAGTTGATTCTTTTTTCCCTAGGTGACTGAATCCACAGACTTTACCGAGTTAACAAACAAAGAACCATGGCTCTCATCTGCAAAGTTAGTTGTAAAACCTGATATGTTGTTCGGGAAGCGTGGAAAGAGTGGCTTGGTAGCGTTGAATTTAGATTTAGCTCAAGTTGCCGAATTTGTGAAAGGGCGCCTTGGTGTGGAGGTGATTAGCAAATTAACATTACTTAAAATTGTTACTGCTGTTCATATGATTTTAGGCTATTTCACATGAGCACTGCATTGTCAATAGGTTGAGATGGGAGGTTGCAAGGCACCAATAACAACATTCATCATTGAGCCGTTCATTCCCCATGACCAAGAATATTACCTTTCCATAGTCTCTGAACGGCTGGGCTGTACCATTAGCTTTTCAGAATGTGGGGGCATTGAAATTGAAGAGAACTGGGACAAGGTAAGTTGATACAGTAGTAATGTTATTTTCTACCCTGACCTATTTCTTGTGTGACCGAATTTTGTACCTGTATTGGTATTATTTATTGGGTTTAGGTCAAGCTTGATGACATTGTTCATTTTCTCATCCATACAGGTCAAGACAGTATTTCTCCCAACTGAAAAGCCTATGATGCTGGAGGCTTGTGCTCCATTGATTGCTACACTTCCTTTGGAGGTATGTTTCTATATAGTTCCAAAATATTTTATTTACTTTATTATTTATCGTCTTGAAAGTTACTTATTTTTTAAGTTTTTCACTATTGTAAAATCCTTGAGCCTCTGACTACCTTCCTTGATTTACAATTGAGTACTATCTGAGAATTTGCTTTCTTTCAAAGTTTATGCTATCAACTATTTTGTGCGAAAACTAAAATCTATGCTTCATGACCTAAACTGATGAAGGCTGCTTATGCTCTTATATTATTTCAACCCTTTTTCTGAATTCTGTTTAGTTGATATTTGTATGAGTTTCAAATTATGCCCTCTATCCCTCTCTTCCTTAATCTGGTTATGTTTGCTTGTTTTTGGACTCAGGTTCGACCGAAGATTGGTGATTTCATTATGGGAGTTTTTTCTGTATTTAAAGGTATGAATCAGAAGTACTGTAAAATGGAAAGAACTAGCAGTTTGCCTTGCTTGCCTAGAATTTGTATTCGCATTCAAGTATAGTACGGCCAGGTGACAACAAGAATTGTACACTTCTGTGATCTTTGATCAGCAAAAATAATTGAGGAGTTGTACTTTTATCTGTTTTCAAAAAGGAAAGGGAGGCTGTACAACTATTTTTGAGTCTATTGATGCTTCTTGTGTGACAATTTTTTTTCTTCATTTTTTTCAATCAGTGACATGTTTCAACTTTCCTTATTAAAACCTTCGCAGATCTAGATTTCAGTTTCCTTGAGATGAATCCCTTTACTTTGGTGAATGGCGAGCCATACCCTTTAGATATGCGGGGAGAGTTGGATGACACAGCTGCCTTTAAGAACTTTAAGAAGTACGCTTTTTGGTTTGATATAGTCAAACTGACTCCTGAACTCTCAGTTTAAGCTCAATACTGTGATGTCTTATCCTGTATTTTTAAAAATTCAGGTGGGGCAAGATAGAATTTCCTCTGCCTTTTGGAAGAGTTCTGAGTCCAACAGAAAGCTTCATTCTCTCGTTAGATGACAAAGTAAGTGCATGCATTAGTAATATATATGTGTATGAGTATGGCAATATAAAATTCCTTTGATTTATTAGTGTTTTAAACACTAGTATATTATAAGTGCATCCTGAGTTGAGGTAGCCTGTCAGAAACTATTAAATATTATCATAAAAGGACTTTTAATTTCAAAACTATATAAGAGAATAAAATAGCAGGAAATTCTAATAGAAGAAAGATTCTTTTCGGTGTAATGTCAGTTGAACCTCACTGCCCATACCATTAGATAGAACAAGTATTGCAATTTACTCGGTCATACTTTTCTGTAATTTGTTGTCTTTCAGTCTTTTCAAATTAGGCCCATAGTGCACTCCAGGATATTTTTATCTTGCTTTGCATAGCAGAAAGCTTATCCACTAATCATATATCTTTGAACATTGCAGACTAGTGCATCTTTAAAATTCACCGTCTTAAACCCAAAAGGTCGCATCTGGACAATGGTGGCTGGAGGTGGTGCAAGCGTAATATATGCAGACACTGTAAGTGTTTCTACATGTTATACCCTAAAATCCCCAATTCTTCAAGTTTATGAGCAATGAGGCGCATTCAAGTGCAATGGTAAACCTCAATAATTTCCTTCCCTTTCTGTTGAACTAGGTTGGAGATTTAGGTTATGCATCTGAACTTGGAAATTATGCAGAGTATAGTGGAGCTCCTAATGAGGAAGAGGTGTTGCAATATGCCAGAGTTGTGATTGATGTAAGAATATCAATCTCATCTTTTTCAAGTGTCACGTGCAATTTGTATACTTGAGTGTTGAATAATCTATTCTATTGATGTTTTTCAGTGTGCCACTGCGGATCCCGACGGTCGTAAGAGAGCTCTCCTCATTGGAGGAGGTATTGCCAATTTCACTGATGTTGCTGCCACTTTCAATGGGATTATTCGAGCCCTCAGGGAAAAGGTACGGTTTCATGAATATCCTAAAGTAGTCTGATACTTCAATACTCCTTTTCTACGTTAAGTTCATACTACATCTTGTTTGACAGGAATCCAAGCTTAAAGCTTCAAGGATGCATATCTATGTCCGAAGAGGTGGTCCCAATTATCAGACTGGTTTGGCAAAGATGCGTGCCCTTGGAGAGGAATTGGGAGTTCCCCTTGAGGTATGATATGACATCATTGCTTTCTAGATCTGTGACCACCTTGAATTGGTGTCGGTGTTGGGTTTTTTCGTGTTGCTTGTGGCAGTCAGTATGATTAGTGTTATCTTAAGCATCTGTTCTGCTTACTCCTCGGGCATTAACGGTTGTATTTTCTCAGGCCAATTTAGTTTCTTGTCATGGTTTCTTTTCCAGCTCATCCCTTATGACCGCTGCTATATAGGAGCCTTTTTAATTTCAAATATTGAACTTTTTATTTTTTAATAAATAAAATGGAAACTTAATTATTCTATTTTATGCTACAGGTCTATGGACCCGAAGCTACAATGACCGGCATTTGCAAGCAAGCAATTGAATGCGTCATGGCTGCCGCATAGTCTTTACCATTCATTATCTTTTCCTCCAAGAAAATGAGAAATGGTCTGTGTTTGTTTTTGGAAAACATTTTTTTTTCTTTTTATTTTTATATTGAAAGTGACAATGAGATGATGTTCTAGAACCAAGCGTGGGCTTTTCTATGCTAGTTAGAATGTTTGGGAATCTTATTGTACGTGACTGAATAGGTCCTTGCCGTCCTTGCCTCCTTGGAATTTACTCCCTGGCTTGCGAAATTAATTTCATAGTTTTATGTTTTGATAAGCTTGAGAAAAAGTACAAGAATATCATGTAGTAAAGATGAAATAATTTAACAATTTAGATAGCTCAAGGATTAAGGAAAACTAAAGCCAATCACCTTATTTATATTTGTTTTTGTTAGGTTAACACTCATTTAATCGAGGGTTCGGTTATTAGGATTTGGTTATTAGGATTTGATACGTTTGCGGCGGTAAACGCAAACGGGAAACTTAAGTGCTAAACGTTCCGAACGTATCAAATACTTTAAATGCTACGTTTGCGGTGGTAAACTTAAGTGTCTTTAGCCTTCTAAACGTTTTGATAAATGCTACGTTTGCAGCGGTAAAATTAAGTGTTTTTAGCCTTCTAAACGTTTTGATATGATCGAACGTATCAAATACTTCAAATGTTACGTTTGCGGCGTTTAACTTAAGGCAACATTTGCGGCAGTAAACTTAAGTGTCTTTAGACTTCTAAAGGTTCTGAACGCATTAAATACTCCAAACTTTGTGGGGCAAAACATACATTAAGTAAACTAAGGGGGTGTTTGATAAAACTGAATAAAATAGTTCTGAATGTTTAAGTAATCTGAATGAGTTGAATGAAACAGAATTCTGAATGAAAAAAGTTGTTTGATAATTGACATGTCTGAAACATCTGAATAATATATCTTTATTATTTTACCCCGCTGAAAAAATTCAAAATTGTTGTAAATTTATTTAATATTACTTAATATAATAGTTAATATTGTAAAAAAATAAATAAATATAAAATACTTCATTCAGCAGTCATTCAGTCCATTTAGCAAAAAAAAAAATTACACTTAGTCATTCAGCCCAAAAATCTGACCGATTCAACCATTCAGACGATTTTTACTCAAAACAAACGCACTGAATGACTGACCGATTCAGCCATTCAGTTCTAAACAAACACCCCCTAACTTAGTTTGTAACATTCTTTGAGTCACTTAGTTTGTAACCTTCTTTGAGGCACTTGGATCATGTTGAATGTTTCCGAGCCATGTAACTTAGTTTGTAACCTTCACATATTTTTTTTTTATGTTTTTGAGCTACATTATGATGCTAAAAATAATTAGACTTCTTTTTAACCATTTGAATAACATGCATATCTTTGTAAAAGTTGAATATTAAGAAGTGTTATGAAATTTTGCAAGTTTAAAAAATAAAATATTTCTAGTCATTTCAATGCTTCACAGAATCGGTCATACTATTATAATTTATCTACTGATTTATTTGGATCTTCCTACCATTAATATTTTGTAAATTGAGAATATTTATAGAGAAATGTAGTGAAAAGTATCCAAATCCCTCTTTCAAGAACCAAAATATGTCCCATAAAAACCATTTTATGTCATCATAATCATCTAACCATGCTCTGAGGCCTGATCACAAGAAAATTCTTGTCCTGACTTCTGATTTCCTCCAGTTGAAAGATGAAAATGATAGATAGAATTTAGTCAAACCTGTGTAATAACTTTGCTCAACCACTATTTCTTTAGGTCAATACCTCTCATAAAAAAGGTAGGAAGGAAGAAATAGTAGACACTTAAGCAGAGCAAATTACTGGATATCCTTTAATGGTATATGCATAAATTCGGTTTAAGGTTTTTATCAGGCCCATTCCCAAAAATTAAAGATAGTTAAGTTCAGACTAAACGACATACAACTGACTCTTCATATATATGGCACGACTCTAAAAATAACAATGCCATTAAAACTGAAAACTTCTAAATGGTTGAAGGACTATATATATGGTTCACATGCAGTAGTCCATGGGGGTGGAGATATGGAAGAGATTAGATAATTGGTCTCCTATTCAAGCCAAAAGACAATTTAACCCCTTCTCCTGCACTATGCTAATGCCATTGCAACATAGTACTTCTTCTTGAATTGTCTATATCAAGGGGATTTTGGTAATCTTATGTGCAATAAGGAAGTAAATATACACCTAAAAACAGTTGCATTATGGATTAATTTACCATTATGGTACACAATTTGTAATTGTTCCAAAGTTGATACAGTTGAAATTGAATGGCAGCATTTAATATGAACAACTGTATTTAGGTTGCCAAACTGCTCAAATAGTAGTAGTTCACTAATACACATAGAGAAAGCTGTATTCAGTATTCTCTAAGGACTTTCCTAAAATAGAAGGACTTCCACTATAAAATGGATTTGCATGCAAGACTATTCTTCATTGCAAACACAGAGAGTAACAAAGAGAAGTATGGAGATATTGGAGAAGCTTGCTAAGTTGCTACTCATCTTCATGGTCATTATTACGGTCTTCTCATCAGACGCTATCGAGGGAGGAAGGAACATCAAGATTGATGAGGATCAGCCGCAGACCTTTCCAGGTGTTCCATTTCCAGATATCCCAGGCTTTCCAAAAATCCCATACTTTCCTAAAGTACCAGACCTTCCTAATATCCCATTGTTTCCACCATTTCCATGCTTTCCCAAAATCTCAGGCTTTCCAGATTTCCCCATTGGATGTACTCCAATGGCCAAGCCATGAAATTAATTAAGAGAAATGTGAGTCTCTCGGGTCTCGATCGGTCAATTGGTAGCTAGGTAGCTCTAGCTAGCTAGTATTTTCTAGATCATAGAAATAAAACAAATAATGTTTCTAGTACTACTTGGCTGTAGGTCATATTTGATGTTCTCTTCTAAGATTTTCAAAGAACTATATATATATATATATATATATATATATCATGTTGAGCATTTAGCTATAAAGTTTTAACATCTTTTACCATATATCATGTTAAATTGTTAATGCACTACCAACGTTAGTTGTAACCAATGGTCCGCAAAAAGTTGGATAAATGGGTTTTTACACTAGTGCTAGTGTCCGTCCAACTATTTAGCAGAGATGTCAAACAGTTCGACAGATGATAGTTAATAAACACAGTTCATCCAACTGTTTGACAGATATTGGCTACAATTAGCGTTAGTTGTGGATCTTTCGCACGTTGAATTGAAATAGCATGGCTGAAGCACATGTTCAAATGAAGTAGCATTGTTGATTTTGTCCATTCAAAATCAGTGGTTCAGTATTTGAAGTTAATGAATGCATGAAAATAATGAAATTGCACCATAATCCAGCTGCTTATTGGCATTTTCATGGCCAACCTGTAAATACATCAATATGGGACATAACAGAATCATGTTGCCCAGCTTGGATATTTAATTATAGACTTTTTCCATATATTATATCCACAAGAGATTTGCATTTCACTTCTTTTAACTTCTTTGCGGATGATTGTAGCCACTTTTAAAAAAATCATGGTGCAGTTTTGGTTCAATCCTTTAAATTAACCTACATCAAATTCAGTCCCAAAATTCGTGGATTCATCGGGCGCCATTACTGAAAGTCCTTACAGAATCTAAGTTATTAAATTTCCAAAAATGGATTGCATTGAATTGTGACTTTTTTTAACACTTGACAAAGTAGTCCAGCTGCATTCTGGAAGTATTTTTCACTATTTTGTTAATTATGCTGCAAGTTAACAGATTTACTACCGGGTAAGTAATGCCAGGAGTCTCAAACTTCGCGCAATTATTTTCTTTAAAAATCTACACCATAAATTACTAGACAATTTATCATTCAGTTGTCGGTACCAATACAACAAACAAGCTATTGGTGGTCGATGAAGTCTTAGTCTAGTAGTTAAGATTGATGTATTATGACTTTTATTCGATTCTCACTTCTTCCTTTATGTGAAGTTTTGTTTCTTCTTTATGTGAGGCTTGTTTATGAGTTTATTTCTTTTTCTCATAGTAAAATTTAATTGATTCTTGATATTGTAATAGTGAATTGAATGATGTACTTAATTATGAAATTATTGTATTTTTTTTTTGGGTTTTCAAAAAAAAACAAACAAATTATTGTTGAGTTTGTGAGGTTCAAACCCATCAGATATACCAATTTTAATTGGTGGTTTATCATTGTGTGGGACACATGGGAATTTTAACCATTTAAGTGGTTATTTTTTTATTTGTATTTTTACCGAGGTGGCCCTATTTCTACATATAAGCTATTATATATTGTATATATAATATAGTTGCTGAGTTGGTGAATATGGGCAGCAGCCCAATTTGAATTCCGAAGCAAAGGAGGAATTGGGAGATAATTCCGTGTGGGGGGCTAACATGGAAAACGAATAATGCTTGGTTGGATTCATAATTTACGAATTCAAATCGGAAATGAAGTCATATTATATAAGACAAGTTTGATAATCCGTTTGAGTCAAGAGCTGGTGTGAAAGGTTTTTTTTTTAATATAATAATTTATTTTATATGTATTATATTTATTTTATTTAAATGTTTATCATGATGTGCTGTTATTATTTCTATACAGTACAATAATTTTTCATAAATATCTAATTTTCATGTTTGTATGATAATGTGTGTTTGATAGCTTTATTTTGTTATAAATAATTTTATAATAACGACAGAGCAGTATGGAGGACATGTGCTTTTATAAAGTACGTACCAAAAATAGTGGGGGGTAATAAAAAAAGAAATAAAAAGTTAGAACTTGTTATCAGATACGTGGTCACTATTAAGACCATTCGTTTATCCTCTTTACGAGACCCAACTCATAAAAATTCCTTTTCACTTCTATATGGTATATCTCTAAATATCTCCCATATGCAAAATTTCACCATTATCAACGGTCCATTTCAGTTCCAAACTTTACCCATAAATGCGCGTCTCCATCATGGTGTGAAGAAGATTCAATTAGCCTTGTACCTTTCGAAATCTAGATTTTTAAATTTAGCTTGTCAAATACCAACCGGATAATAGCAAAGGTTCGCGATGACTTTGATTTATCTTCTCTTTCCTTTTTCCTATCTCCTATCATCTCTAATCTGAGACTGAATTTGGTATTATTATTGAGTAACAAATTTGATGTTATCAAATGGTGGGACATCTGCTATTTATAATTGTAAAAATATAAATGATTGTATACATACATGCACATAGATTTTTTCAAAAATATGAAAAGATGTCTAGAAAATATAAATAGTTGATTAGGAGTATGTAGTATTTGAATTTGAAGAGATTTTAATGTTAACCTCGACAAAACTCATACTTATGACTAACGAAATTAACTCAAAGCTAATTTTTTATAAAAAAAAATTGAAGTTCTCATTAGTAGTGCATATACCAAATCAATTTAAATTTTATAATTGTATGACCTATCAAATTAATTTGATTACATGATCTTCTTTTGGCTTATTATATACCAGTACTGATTGATATATAAATATGACTTGTGTGCAGTGGCGAAGCCAGACCCCAAACCGAGTGGAGTCAAAAAAATTCTGATCCTACGAATAATTTAGCGGGGGTTCGGGGGCTGCGCCCCCAAGCCAATTTTTTTAAATAATTTTATATTTTTTGACCGATTACATATGTAAAACATGTATTTGGACAAGCAGGATATCCTTAAAACATAAAAGATAAGTCCAGCTCAATGCCTACTTTTATATTTCTATGTCAATTACTCTTTAAGGCTAGAACTCTCCTTTATTTATAGAACAAAAGTATAATATTACTTGGACTTTTGAAGTCCTACATTGTTTAACAATACAATCTTATTCTACATTTGTTTTATAAATGAAAGAGAGTTCAAGTATAAATTTTAATGGGGTCAAATTATTAAGTTATACCTAAAAAATTTATTACATCATAAGTATAAAAAAAAAATCAAAAATAAGTGGGATCAAATTACTAAGCTAATACCAAAAAAATTTATTATATCATAAGTATAAAAAAAAAATCAAAAATGAGTGGGGTCAATTGACCCCATATTTTGTACATGGCTTCGCCTATGCTTGTGTGGTGTGATTAAAAGCTACAGAAGAATAAAAAGCAAATCTATAACAGTTGTAAGACAATTTGACTTTGGTTTTCGGTAGAAACCATAGCAACAGTTTCGGCTATTTTCGTGGGTAATCGGAGAGAGTTTGAGGGTTCTACAATTTGCATGAAAGGATTGTTTCGCGTTTGTCATTTATTCGGATTGATTAGCAACTTGAAGATTTTAATTAATTTGGAGGAGATTTTAGAGAGTGAGATAAACTCAAATTAAGATATTCTTGTATTCTTTCAATTTCGTGATATTTTAAGTTTTTAGTTATAGAATTTGAAAAAACTATTTGTACTCACAGTTGATTATAGTGAAATTTTTTGGAGCTCGTCCCGTAATTTTTATCTTTTAATTTTAGAGGGTTTTCTACGTAAAATTTGGTGTCTTGCGTTTGACTTAATTTTTTGTATTATTATTTTTTTGTGGTTGTTATTTATTTGGAAGAATTGCATTATTTATTTGGTGTGATTCGTTATTTAATTTATCAAAGATAATTTTAGTTGAAGGAGTTTTCCCAATAGTTACACCATTAATGAAAATCGAAAGAACCATCAGGAGATATATTGCATGTATTACTCATTATCATTATTATTAGTGGCTGATTGTTATAAACTAGTAGGTGAGACCGTGGGAGTTACAGACTTGTTTAAATATTACTATGTAAAATTTATCTAAACATTATAATTGTAAATTGTAATATATATATATATATATATATATATATATTAATCCATTTATGTCTACTAAATTTATGGATAATATGAAGGGTCTCGCCATATATTAGTATCGGGACATTATTAGACTTAAAGTAAAGTTAGAAAACATTGTAAACGTTTGTTTGTTTAAAGTCATAAATCACTTTTTAATTGCACAACTTTTATCCAAGATTTATAATCCCCAACATAATTAAGTGGTCACCAGTAATAATCGAAGGACAACCCGAATGAACTCATATACTAACGAAGTCAACTCACCTGTATATGATGTTTTTGAAAATATTGAATATATGTAGATTTTGTGGTGGTGAATATGTTTAAATAATGTAAAGAGAAATATTCAATTACATGAATTTGAAAATGTGAATGATAATAAGTTTTTATTCATTGTACATCGTTAAAACTGTAAATGTATATGACGATAAAGTTGAAAGATTTTAGACTTTTAAATTTTTTTATACAATAACTACAAAGAGTGGAGGTAATAGCCTAATGGTAATCTCTCTCCTTTTTATTTTGCATGTTACATGTTTCAATAATACATGAACTACATAACAAAAGTAAATTTTATCTAAGCTCCACTCTTGATCCCTTGCCCCCCCTACCCCCCCCCCCCCCCCCCCCCCCCCCCCCCCCCAAAAAAAAAAAAAAACCTCAGGCCCTTAGGATTGAGATGCAAATTCTTCAAAATAATAAATATCATAAACTTTATTTCAAATAATGAACAAGAATTAAAACTGGAGACAAGAAAAGAAAAGAAAAAAAATATTGACAAAGTTGACTTCATGAAAGGGGGAAGGGTGTTGTGTTCACTCTTTTGATTACATTATCGAGAATTTATTCTTATAAGGCTTAAAAAATGACATTACGGAAGAGGCAAAGATGAAAGAGTATTGCTACTAAGAGTTCCATTAGCCCAATAATTAAGACTCTTATTTGTCTTTTGTCATTTTTGATATTAAATTTTGTTGGACAAACTTTCATAAATTTAATTATAAACAGCTAGAAAAGCAAAGGAAAAGAAGAGAAAATTTCAATAATTGATTATAACTTAAATAGTATAATTCTTTTTTATTTTGAATTAGAATATTTGTTTCCTCTCACATTAGTAAGAGAAAATATGTGAAAAGAAAAGAAAAGTAAATTAAAGAAAAGAAAAGAAAAGAGAAGGAAAGGAAAAAAAGAAAATAAGGAATGAAATGAAACAGAAGGAAAGAAAAGAAAAAAGAAAAGAAAAAAGAAAAGAATAAAGGATAGGATAAAAGAAAAGAATAAAGGATAGGATAGGATAGGATAGGAAAAGCAAAAGGAAAAAGAGAGGAGAAGAAAAGAACATTCCAAATTAAAGTACTCCTAATTTTTAATTGATATTGAATCTTTGAATATGCTTTACTCCTTAGTATTGATATTTAAAGATAAGTATTTAGAAGGTTCTAATGTAATATTGTTGATTGTGGGTAGAAATGGAGCTTTAGAAATAAGGAACAAATATGAGGTTTAATTTCAAAGTGTAGTGCAAATAATTTTAGAAGCATGAGAGGCCACAAAATTCGTAAAGGAAGTAGCATAGAAGTATTCAACAATATGTAATATGGGGTTTCAACATATTATTAATTGTAACATTCATTTGGTCGTGTTCAATATATCGGAGGACAAAAATGGAAAGATTTTTAAATTCAGAGGAAAAACTAGAAGAAATGAAATTTGGAAGATAAAATACGAATATCATATTGAAAGGTAAAAAAAAGAGAGGCACTTTTCTTTTTAGATCTCACCACTCGCCATCCCACAACTCTACCAAATAGGCACTAAGTAACAAATGACTTCTAAACACTTACTTATTAGAGTAACAAAGATCACAAAACTAGATTAGTCAAGTTGTTTTTATCTATCACACTTTTCAGTATGAATATATATGCGTCTTGAGGCCTAGATACTCAGTTATTTCGTTCAATGGATATTGAAGCAGTTATTTATTTATTCTATTTTTCTCTTTTTTCAATTTCCCCCCTTTTTTTCTTGAGATTGCTTTACTCATAGTTTTATACTTCGCAACTAAGAGTTAGTGAAAACGTTTAGTGCAAAAATACATATGAATTTTTATTTTATTCTCGATGGCGTTCAAAATTAGAATTTTGCATTTAATCAAAGGTTCAAAAGTTTTAATCTTTCAATCATACTCACGAGTTTTGCTCCACAGACACCTACTAGTTTTAATCCAACTCCTAACAAGTCAAACACGAAAAAATTAATTTAAATTTTTTATCTGATTTTGTGTGTGTGCTGTAGACACCCAATTTTTGCATTCCCTATACTAACCATGACAGGAGGGCAAAATCGTCAATTGAACCGGCTTGCGGGAGCAAGGGAGGTGGGCCCAAGTGCGAGCGCCCGACACCACCGCAGTGATTGGCGATCAAAGCTGACGTGACAATAAGGCCATCCGAAACAGACATCCCCGAATGAGGTGGCACGTCTCCCGGAAATTCTCAGACTGCCGAATACGAGCCTGTCAGCGAAAACCGACGTTACGGCACGAAAATCGAGGCGTGGCACGGAAAACGAGAAAATCAAACCGTCCAGCCGCGGATTGATCTGCGGCCAAATAGTGCGCCTTTTGAAAACACGGATCCCGAAACACGGAACTCGAAATCGGGGTGAGTGGAGGGCAGGCGGCCAGCCAGCCTATTTCAGCTCATTTTCGCTCAGCATACAGGGAGTTGAAGAAGTTGAAGGTTTTGGAAGGAGAAGAATTCCAACAACAAGGAGAAGCACGGAAATAGAGAGAAAAAGAGCAAAAAATTGCAATCAAATAGGGAGGAAAGAGAGGAAAAAAGAGAGAATTTAATTCTTTTGATTTTTATTGTATCAAATACACTCTTTATCCTATTCAAGTACACAAGTTCACATCCATTTGAGATCAATTGCAAGGTGAAAATTTCTATTTGTTCTAGCAATTCATGTCATATTTGATTGGGTAAATTAGATATAACTTTCATGGATCTTGTTGAACAATCATGGATTAGGGACTATTGGTGAGGGTTCCATCGGAACAAAATTCTTCCTAATAACCCGAGGATATCCAATTGTTGAAATTTCTAGTTTGTTTGTGGTGGTTCATTGGGTGTAATTTATTTAGATTGTCATTTTCGGATATCATGGTGTATTAGATAAATCCGGATTGGTTAATTATGTAGTATTCATTTTGTGGGCATGTCATAATCTCCTGTGAGCCTAGGAACGCGACCCCGTGGTTCAAATCCAATAATGGGCGTTTTGATGTATGTAATAGATTCAAGGTGCTCGTTTTTGTAATATGTAACCGTTGGGCCTTAAAACGACGTTAAGGCGAGAATCGAGTTTAAGGCCCCGTATTAGTGGAATATGTGATTGTTGGCGTGTGGGGATATTTTGATGGCTTACATGCCCGTGGATAGCCCCAACGCATGTTTATGCTTGATTATATTTCGTGACACCAAAATGGTTTCAAAAGATTAAACAATAAAGATTTTTTCTAAAATCAATCAAAGTAGGATATTAGCATCACGAGGCTAAAAATTAGAAATGCTAATGAAAGTTGATTCCTATTCTACGAGAAAGCTAAAAAGAGGTTATTTTCAAATGTCACAAAAATGGGTTTTATAAAAGAAATTAAAGGTTTTATTAAACCTTGATGTATAGGGCGAAAGAGATCCTAGAAATTGCCCATCATTTATGAAAGCAACGTATAAATCTCGATTCCTATTTTTGCTAAGGCTTAATAAAATCCTCTTTTGCCAAAACGTCACCTAATGAAAATCTCCTAATTTTGACAATTTAAATCAAACCTCTTTCACAAAGCTTTCTCGTGTATGCCGAAAAGACATTCCGAAGCGTTCTCAAATTAAAGCACGACTTTCCCAAAATCCAAATGATTCGTTCATACAAACTCACCACAACATTCACATAAGCACACACACACACATACCTGCACATATACACATTTCATGAATTAAAAGATAGGACAGCATCAAGATTGCGGTAACCGTTTTTCATGGAAGTCGAGGGGTGCCTAACACCTTCCCTCACTTAAGCAAGCCCCCGAACTCTATGAATCTCGGTTCGCAGACCAATTAATTCGGAGTCACATATAAGCCAGCGATTTATAAAAAAACGAAAACTCGGATGAGTTGGTACATCCATTTCGAATATACCAACTGTCTCTGGTTAATTGGTTCATCATAAAACACGATCTTTCAAAACCCCGTCGACATTAATGCCGACCTTTTCCAAAAATCATTTAATCAAGAGGCTAAAATTGGAAAAGACTAAAAAGGACCCACGAAGAGAAAACCCGGCGTCAACATGTGTTTTTTATATTATCATTTTCCTAAAAAAACTATTTAATAAAATAAATGCAAACTCATCCTCCCATATTCATGCATTGTCCTTAATGTATGCAAATGACGAAAGATAACAAATAAATGGAAGAATTGTACCTTATATGTGGGGCCCTGTGCTACAAAAAATACGGTGAAAAAGAAAACAAATGTACATATTTATAAATTTTTATATATCGTAAAAGGGGCGGCAAGAAACAAGTGATGCAAATGGCAAGTGGGTATGAACTTTTTATGATTTTCAGGAGGTCTAGGAATTTGAAAATATCTAAATATTTTATCTCATTTCAATTGAATAGAAATTGAAGTTGGATTAGAAGCAAAAATTGGGAAAACTTATGAAATCAAAGGTGCAGTTGAGAATGAAATTGAATCATCCTCGTTTATTGAGTTTATTGATCTGCAGTTTTCTCATCTTCATCTCTCTCACATACTATTACCATATCTAGTTTGTTTACTTGTAGTTATTTGTAGTTTTAGTTAGTTTGTAAATTGTACTTTTACTTTAGATTGTAAATTGTAGTTTATTAGAACATTTAATATCATCGTAGTCATTGTGTATGTTATTCATTGTAAATTAGTCGGGTTTACTATTGCTGTGTACATATATTATTTTGTGGGAATGAAGATAGGTTGTTTTGAAATATATATATATATATATGTATATGTATATGTATATGTATATGTATATGTATATTTGTGGTGTTGAGAAAGAGAACATGTACAATTTTATAGTTTAAAAACCTAGAAAATGAAAAAAAAAGTTAAAAAAATTATTATTTCCGACAGAATTTCTGTCGGAAATAAGTTCACCCGATTAAACTAAAGGCTGACACGTGGCAGCCCTATTTCCGATGGAAATTTTTGTCGAATAAATTCCTTCAGAAATAATTAATTCCGACAAAAATTCCGTTGAAAATAATTCTTTTGGGAATAATTAATTTCGACGAAATTTTCGAAACGTTTTTTACAACCAAATTTTTGGCCAAATATTCCGTCGAAAATAAATTAATTCCGACGAAACATGCTTATTTTCAACATAATGTTCTCGGACATTCCGTCAGAAATAACAGTTTTTCTTATAGTGAGAAACCTCCTAATTAAGGAAGCCTTAGAACTAGGGGTGCTCATCGGTAAAAAACCGAACCGGTACCGAAAATATCGAACCGGTACCGATCCAAAAATATCGAAAAACTAAGAACCGGTACCGGTACCGAATTACCGGTTTCGGTACCGGTTCGGTACAAAATCGGTACCGGTTTTTTCGGTTCGGTTGTCAGTAATACTGCATGGTAATATATATAATTATTAATAATAATTAAATAATTTTTTTATATATATTAACAATAATTAAATATATAATTAACAATAATTATTATTTAATAATAATTAAAATTTATATATATATATATAATTATTAATAATAATTATATATTTCGGTATTTCGGTTTGTACCGAATTTAGAAAATTCCTTACCGCTACCGGTACCAAAAAGTGTTAAAATATCGAAAAACCGGTACCGAAAAAACCGGTACCGAAAAAAATCGGTACCGCCGGTACCGATATCAACCGGTTCGGTAAAAAACCGAAAAAACCGAATTTTTTGAGCACCCCTACTTAGAACACCCGTCTCATGCATACTAGAAGACAAGGAAATTTATGTGATGATGCCCTTGTGGAGTTTACACATTGTACTAATTATGTTTTAGTTTGTAGTGATATTCCTCCACTAGATACTCTAACTGCGCTAGCGGATGATTGTAAGACAATGTAATTTCTAATGTTTGGCATGTTGGCCTCCTTTGCACAAAAAAAAAAAACCATATGACAATAGAACATTGGGTTTAATTAATACTAGTTGATAACCCGTGTAATGCACTGGCTAGTTTGAATAATGAATTTAATAATTTGTCAAACATTCATGTAAAAAAAAGAACTAGAATTCATCTATGTACCAACTCATAGCCCATAATTTCAGATTAATTATTGATATCAGTCAATATTAGAGAAAAGAATTGAAGAGAGATATATACCTTGAACATCCCCTCAAGTTTGTTAGTAAACTGACAGTCACACTCCCTTTTTAACTGTAAAAGAAAATGCATTCTTAAAATAATCATGTCTTTTTCTTCTTTCGTAAAAAAACAAGTAAATTTAGTAATTTTCACATCATTTACCTTAGAAATCATTTACTTTTCCGCGTCTATAGAAGAACTCTTTCCTAACAGTAGTCTTTTAGCAAGATCCTTCTTATAGAAGGCTTCAAATACATCCTTATCCTGAAGCAAAACCATATAAATGAGCCAACTTAAATTATTAATCTGATGACAACCAAAAATAATCATCAATCTAATATCATAATGTCTAAATGATACTTTAATATAATTATAATAAACAGAGAACAAAAGTACTAAAATAATTTCTGCTAACTCAAGATGATGGAAGGTAGTCACAAATGTATACTTCCATATCACATACACTGAAGAAATTTCTGAAGCACAAAATGAAGACCTTTAGTGGCCTCAAATGTTTGATGATGCGACTTTAGCTACCTTTTAATACTCCTTTATCTGTTATATTCTACTTCACATATTAAACTTGTCGATCACCATCAAATACTACAATCAGCGATAAAAGTCACAAACATTATACAAAGAAGCAGCAAACATGTTTGATTTCCATACCATACTCAAAGGCCACTTGATTAAGAATGCAATACATAAATTTACTTAAGGAAACCACATTCAGAATAGTTTGCATTTCATTGTGGAAATTGTTCCTCTCACTAAATTCTGAGTGCACATTTACATGTATATCATGAAGCATCAAATCTATTGCATATGCAAAATAGTAATCTGTTTTAGAGACATTATGACAAATTCATAACTTACATGTATGTCTAATACAATATCCATACCTTGATAATGTGGTAGGTGTGCTGTTAAACTTTGAGGCGGAGGACTCATATTAACGGAAATTGGATGCCGAGTCCGTTCAATACTAACCAAGTGAGGGTCGATCTCTACAGGTACATCGTAGAGCATGATATCTGTTTAATTACAGATAATTTAAGAAGTTCACACAAATATTTAGCAAACACAATGCTTACCATATATTCTATCTATCTACATTTAAGACTCAAAAGAGCTCATGATAGAGTAACTACATAATTATCATTTTTATATGTTAACATGTTCAAAAAACTGCAAGTGCCATATTAGCATGAGGACAACTTTTCGTGCTCACTTACGATTTGAAATGGATTTGATAAACTACAGAAATCGACTTAGCTTATCGAATATGTATGCATTGTGTGAAAAATGAATATATAAACTCACGTAGGGCATGCTTTGGTTGAGTGGCCTGAGAACTGCTTTCATGATTGTGATTTTCAAATATGGGATTATAGACATGTAAGGCATCATCATCTTCTGTTGTAGCTGCAATTGCATAATTAGATTTCTCTATGACATTTGATTTTATATCATGACACGAGGACAACTTCTAATGCCTACTTACAGTTTGAATCTAGATTTGATGAGGCACTCTTATAAAATGCCAATAATGGTACATCATCATCAAATAGTTGTTCATGTTAAAAAAGAAGTTAGTCCAAAGATAATGTACAATGAAAAAAAATAGAAAACTAATATTTCCATATAAAAAAATGATAGTTCCACATGAGTCTCTCTCACATGAATGTGAGATCTACTTACTATTCATGTGATAAGGATCATGTGTAAATATCATTTTTCATAAGTTACATAGGAATTGTTTGTTATACTAACATTTACGTTGTGCAGGCTGTGACGGTTTCGATTGCGCATTTGCTATAACCTTAGAAGTAAGATTGTTTATCAACGAAAAAAATGTAATTAAGATTATCCACGATATCAAACAACACTGAGAAGAGGTTGCAAAAAATAAAGACATAACAATGCAACTAATCAGAATACATGTTTATGAACCATTACACATGGAGGCTATGACGTTACGCCGATATCGCAATCGACGTTTAGCCGTCCTTATATTCTGTTTCTCCTCAGTTTCTGCAAGCATCCTCTCTTGATATTGAGCTCATCGCGCAACATTCCAAAACTCTGTCATTCATTTACAGTGATTAGAATGAAAACAAATATATATGGGTGTATATTTTATGATTTTAAGCCTTTTTACAATTTTGCATCTACATTTTTTATTATCAAATTTTTTTATTATCACCTGTATGTACATGTTGGTTTTCGAAAGACGAAACAAAAAACATTGATTCTTGCATGGAGGAAAGACGAATTCAATAGACAGAAAAGAAATCGCTTTAGAAGAAAAGGAACGGAAAAGAAATCGGCAAGACGTTTTAATTTAAGTCGACTCATAATTACGAACCTAGATAAGCATACCTTGGTGTCGATAGCTTTGTAAACGACTCCATAGGCACCCTCACCGAGAACTTCACGCTTTAGGTACCGATCGACGACTTTCTTAGTGGGTAACTAATCAACATCTGACATTTTTCTTCTTGATGAATTGCTGTTGTTGATATCTGTCGAGTTAACCATGGACATATTATTGAAATTGTTAGTACAGGAGATGAGTTTGGTTTATTGATTTGAGACAAAATTAATAAACCCTAGATATCCAAATTCTTCCATTCACACAGTATAGGTGAAGTCGCCAGAGAAAGAGAGAGAGAAAGTAATAAAGGAGCGTGGAGAAAGGCTATAATTAATTACAGAGAAATAGGAAGCGGAAGATGAGAGAAGTGAAAGAGGGAGAGGAGGCAACGATTAATTTTGCAAGCCAACTTAGTTTACTTATTATTACGAACTGAGACAACTCAATGATTTTTCCAATTGGAAGGATCGTTTTACATGTTTTTATATATAGGGGTTGATTGTTCTTGAGAGATTTTGACATTGATTATGTTCCTATTCAGCAAAATTATGCAATAGATTGTAACCCAAAGAAGTAGGGATGGCAATTTAATCTGAAACCGATCGGACCGCATTGAACCGACCAATTTTTATCCGAATCGTTGGCCTTGTCGGTGCGGTTTTGGTGCAAAATTTTTTAAACTAGGACCGGTGCGGTGCACTTTTGGTATTTGCCTCTAAACGGGCAGTGCGATGCACTGCTTCTTGAACCTACGGTGCACCAGTCTTTGAACTGCTCTATATATACTCATTTATTTTAATTATATCTCTATATTTCATAGTATTATTATTCTTATGTAGTATTATATATAATTATAGAGTTACTCAAACTTATATTTTTATTGTTTTTTACTTTTGCATATCAAAAGTTAATTTATGAATTATTTTATATATAGTTGATATATTAAATAATACTGTTAAAATTATAACAATGGTTATCGTAATTTTATTTGAACATATATTCTTATATTACTTGTTAATATTTCTTGTGCTATTTTAATGAATATTATTGTAAAGTATGTTGTAAAAATATTAAAATAATTTGATAAAAATTAAGTCAAAAGTATTTTTAATTTTTAATCGGTGCAAGTCGGTGCAGTGCGGTTCAAAATATAAACCGGTCGGTGCAATTTTGGTACAGAAAAATTTTGAACCGCTACCGATGCAGTGTGGTTCTGGTTCAAATTTTTTTAAGACCAGTGCAATTTTAAATCACTGAAAAATCGGAACTACACCGTAACATTGTCATCCTTATAAAGAAGCATTCCCATTGTTAAATGATATGAAATGATTGAGTGTAAGTTTGGATTGAGGTTTTGGAATTTAAATACACTTTAGAATCTTATTCGTTTCACAATTTTTTTCAAACACAATCTTTTTAACTCATAAATATATTTTCAAGACGCAAGTTATTTAACTCTTATTTGTGTTTTGAACTTCAAAGTCACTTCAAACGCAGACACTTTAAATATCGCTAGACAAACAAGCTTTGAAGCGCATTAATCATCGATGTTTGTCACTTGATAAGGCTTGGTGGACATTCTCCTCATTTTCAATAGCTAGCCCTAAAACAACTCCTAATAGATAGGGGTGTTCAACCGGTAAAAACCGAACCGAACCGAACCGGTACCGAAAAAAGGTAAAACACCGTACCGATACCGGTTGGACCGGTTCGGTACCGATTTTTACCGGTTATACCAAATATTATTATTTTATTATTATTATTTTTTTAATTATTATTTTTATTTTTATTATTATTTTTATTATTAAAAATAATTAAAATAATAAAATAATAAGAAACCGGTACAACCAGTATGTACCGAACTCTAAATTGCCGAACCGGTACCGAAACCGGTTGTGCCGCTATACCGAACCGATCATTTTTGTACCGAACCGACCGGTTCGGACCGGTCCGGAATACCGAAAAAACCGGTTATACCGAAAAACTTGAACAACCCTACTAATAGATATGACATAAGGGTAAGTTGGGGACTCTATTTCGTGGAATCCAACAAATTTATTAATTGAGACTGCTAAGTTATTTAACAAAGCAAAATTAACAGTTTTTTTCACTTGCCATTTTGATGCTGGTTCAATAATACCGCTACAAACTAAGTAGTTTGATTGGTAGAAGAAGAAGTTGAGTTGACTCGTTTAAATGAGTTATCTGGTTTGTAGTTCTAAATTTAACGAGTCAACTCAATTTGTGTTAATGTTATTAGACATATTATTTATTTGAGTAAAAATTTGATACATTGTCATTGACACTGTATACACGAGAGGTGTTAGGATCATAATATGTTATTAAAATAAGAGTGATGTTAATGGTCTCAAATTTTTTGTCATCATAACATTGGTTGAGTAGATTTCATGTGATTGACTATATCATATATTATTATTAAAATATTTAATGTCATGCTATTTGTTAAAAATTTGTGAGCTCTAGTATTACTCTTAAAATAAGGATAATGATGTCCAATATAGATACTTTATAATCCTAACACTGTTTGTATATAACAATTCATGAAACTTTAATTTTATTTATTTAGTGTATATTTAGCAACACAACTAGTAGCCGAACAAATCTTTTACGTCTAATAAAAGTTTATTTCAAACACAATTTATTTAACTTACAAATATAAATTTGAGTCTCAAACAAAACGCTACAAAAACTTGTAGCCGAACAAATCTTAATTTCAAAAAATACATATAAAATAATATATTTTTTCTAAATAACTTGTCAGACGATCTTAAAGGGTAAAAAAAAAATTCTATTCAAAGACCCAATTCTGAAAAGGTTAAAAATGGGGGTCAAAATAATTGATTTTCCCTTCTTAAAATCCTAATATCATTCCCAAATCCAAATACAGGGATTCAATTTTGCTTAAAATTTACCAAACAGGATAAATGGTTTTGACTTTTAATTCAAATCGTTTCCATTCCGGCCGACAAAAGATTATTATTATTAATAATAATAAAAGGGGAATTTTTAATTTTACGAGAGAAATTTGATATTTTTATATAGATTTATTTATTTAAATGTGGTTCTCATTTATTATAAAATTATCAATTTTTTTTTAAAATATCAATTCCCAATAAAAGAATAAAGGAAAAAAGAAAACAGAAAACTTTTCAATTCCATTTTTTTCTTTCTCAAAACTGTTTTCGTTCAAAAGCATTGTAAAATCTGGAGAAGAAAAGACTTGAAACTGTTCTCTCTACCTGAGATTCCGACGAAAAATTCTCATAATTTTCTGTACAAATACTCCATTACCAGCTTCACCGATCACTCCGATCTCAAACGAACCCTAATTTCAGGTTTTCCTTTCTCTCCTCTTTACACTTTTTTTTATATAAAAAAACTGCGATTGAGGTCAGCGAGAATCCGAGCTATCAATGTAACTTGAAATCATGAATTTGTGTGTTTTTTCCTTGTCATAGGTGTTGTATGTTTGTACCTTTAGTAATCTATTGCATTTTTTTCCCTATAATTGTCCAACCAAAATTTCATGTGTGATTGCCGACAAAAAGAGAAAGGAATTTTAAAGTCATTCCATGTAAAATGTATGCATTTATGCAATTGAAGCGGCTTTGAAAGTGACAGAAGTGTGAACTAAATTGTTTATAAAACAGACTTAGATCATACCCACATGTTCTTTTGGGGTTATTTGTATTATAAATTCTCATTTTTTGATGTTTTTTTTGAGTTAAGAATGCTACAAATCTGAACTTTATCTAAGCTAATATTTAGATTACCTATTAGGAGAATATATTTTAGAATTCAAATTCAAACTAAGGTTTACAAAATTTAGCTCTGTTTCTGTTTGTGCATTTGTATGTGTGTGAAGGAAGGCGGACCGGTGCATAACTATTTCTAGCCTAAGATATTGTCAAGTCTTTTATTTCTAGGAATCCTCATACAAGCAGCTGTTCTCAGGTTAAGAACATAAATGGCTTTAACAGAGAAATTTTTCTGAAAGTCGATTCTGCCCTGTCCCAAATAGATTGTATTTCTTTTTGAGAAAATCTGAAGGTTATAGATTTTTTCTCACTCAAGTAAAATATTAGAAACCATCATGTGTACATCTTGGTCTTAAAAACGTAATTTAGCTGGTAAGTTTGAATCATTAGATTTGCTAGCTTGGTTTCGAAAGGGATTTAAGGAAAAGTAAAACTGGACGTTTGAAATAGTAATATATGTTCCTTACTATATGCAATTTCTGATGGCATTACAAACCATTTAGAGTGTGTTTATGTTTCCTTTCGTTTCCAGAGATGGGCATTTTAAACCTTCTCCTTTTCCAAGAAAGTGTTCTTCAGAAACATACTTCTTATTTGGAAATGCAAGAAATTGTCTCTTTTTCTTCAGCTAATTTTATTTATTTAACTGAAATAGGCAGAAGGAGAAAGACCTCCTTCTTGTTCTTAGAGGATGAGATTCAAATATTTAACCTTGTTTATTTATTTATTAAAGTTGGTACCACCCTAGTAAATTATGAAATGTATATCTTTGTTAACAAATCGTGCCTAAAAGTAGTTATCTTCCTAACTAATTTTGAAATTTAGCTTCATCTTTCTAACAGACAGTGCCTTGAAAGTAGTCATTCTCTTAGATTTTACCATATTATGTCATTTGATTGAGAGGGGAGTTAAGAATATCATCCATAACATATTCTCTTTTAAACTAGAACAGATAAAAAGAAGAAAGAGAAAACAGCTACTATATATGTATGTATGTGTGTGTATACATAGAGAGAGAGTGAACAGAGATTCAAGTCCATGCTTTATATTATAATTGTGCAGAGTAGAGATCTTCTTTTAAAATCAACAACACACACTATTATCTTTTCAAAACTTAGCTTTAACAACTTTCAGTAGCATTTGACTAGTTTCAAAATCCTACAAGATTCTCTGAACTTGTGCTTAAAGATCACGAAGTATATGGCATGACCAAATACTAATTACTGAATATAGCCAATTGAATCTTTGGGCAAGAACTCATAATACATTAATACTACATGAATCCTTGATTGCAGCAATTGCAAAGTAAAATCTAACGTAGACAAATTCCTATTTCTAGGATATGATTAGTGATTCTCTTTGCAAGGAATGTCTAAGTTGTTGTTCAGAATCTCCATGGTAATATGGTTACATATTTGTGCATTTGACTAGTTGGTATAACTGATTTATGATAATGTTTGTTATATTGCCTCTTTTGTTTTCTCTCAATTTTTAGTGACCATGTTAGTCTTGTGCTCAAATTTAGGTCTTTTGTAAATTTGTGTTCTTTAAATTTAAAGTGGTCCTCTTGTCATGCAAATTTCTTCAGAGACGTCCATAATTCTTTCCCATGATGCCATATATATTTTTCTCAGTTCTTTCCAATATAGCTGGTTTGAACCAGCTATTTTGTTCTTTCAACCAGCCTAATTACTTGGATTTTGAGAGTCAAGTTAGGTCTCTCTCTCCTTCTCCGACCCTCTCCTCTCCTCCCCTCGCCTCCCCCTCCTATATGCAAAACAAGACTGCTGACCATTTTTGCTAAGGGACTGTTTAGCTCCTGCTGACCCTTTTTTAGATAAAAAAGGAGGACATGAAGTCCTCAATTCAAATTTGTTGGGCATGATACAGTTCTTCTATGAATGACTAGCCCCAATCCTTAGAAAGGTCTGAAATGGAGACCCCCTAAATTTCCCCATAGCCAAAGTCTAAAGGAGCAAGGAATACCACTATATCCCCTAACAAATGACATTCATGGAACACCTGCTTAAAATTGTTGCAAATCCTCTTTCTCCACAAACACCAAAAGGATAAAAAAGCACACACTCCACCTAAGGTTCTTTCCATCCTTTTACCCTTGAAGCCCCTAAAAACGATTGGGAGAACCGGAGAAGCTTCTCAACAATCTAATGACAAACCCAACTCTGCCCATACTCCAAACGAAGAGTACCCTTTCAATGTTGGATTACAGTACCAAGATGTTTTTCCCCACAGCCTTGATTACAATCTATTTTTTTAAGTTAACAGTTTGTATATGACAAAATTGTCATGTTGAAATTATTAGTTCTATTTTTTTAAGGTTGCTTGCAGGGTTTCATCTGTTCCCTTTTGTGGTAACAGGAGTTTATTTTGCCTTCTATCTTGTTTAAATCTGTTATACACTACCAAGCATCAGAAAGTTGTGAGAGTTATTTACATATTCATCCATCCCATTTTAGTTGCTTAACTTTTTTTTTTTTGGTGTGTGTTGCAAAGATTTTAGGATGCACCCAGAACACATTTTATATTTTCACCTGTTTTACAAATATATCAGATTATAATATTTAAATTTGTTTTTAGAGTCTATAGACATAAAAAACTCCGTGCCACACATGAAAGGACGTGTGACAACTGTGGGACAGATGAATACTTATTTTTTGTTTTACTTTTTCTCGACCATTCCTAGACAGACCATTTCTAGACAGACAAACAGAATGCAAGATAAACTTTCATGTAACTTCAACTTTGATTCATGCTTTTAATTCATATTTTCATGACTATTATATCTTAGACAGATATAAAGAAAAAATGGATGATAGTTGTGCTGTTTGTGCCGAGACACTCGAGTGGGTTGCTTATGGACAATGTGGACATCGTGAGGTCTGTTCCACTTGCATTGCAAGGCTTAGATTCATCTGCGATGATCACAGCTGCTGCCTCTGCAAGTCCAACTCGAATATGATCTTTGTGACCAAGGTTCGTGATTCGAAAATTCAATTTACAAATGCTTATGTTAATCGTTAGTGATTTATTTTCTGGAGAATTAGTATGTTTCATCATCACATTGTTTGAATTTCCATACTTTCAAGTCTCAACAATGACGGATAATTTTCTTTTCAAAAATTGTTATCTTAGAGTATAATCTGTTTTGTTTGAATTGTGTGCTTTTTAACTTTCCGCTTTAGATACTACCTAGAAAAAGAAACTTTTACTCACTGTTCTGAGTTTGTGCTGCAATTAAGGCTTTAGGGGATTATACCAGGGTGATCAGTGACTTCTCAGTTTTTCCTTCTGAGCCAACAGAAGGTAAAGTTGGCCAATACTGGTATCATGAAGGCACGGAAGCATTTTTTGATGATTTGGATCACTACAAGATGATCAAAGCTATGTGCAGGCTTTCATGCATTCTTTGTGACAAAATCGATGCGCAAGGAAATGAAGGCTCTAAAAGAAGAGGGAGTTTTAGGAACGTTGAGCAGCTAAAGGATCATCTATTTTATCGCCATAAGCTGTTCATGTGCAATCTCTGTTTGGAAGGCAGGAAGGTATGCCCATTCCGTCTCTATATCTGTTTCTAGTATAAACTCCTTGGCAATTTCTGTATTTGTCCTGACTGATGCCTCAGCTTGCTCATAATATATCATTTTGCATCCTCGCTGATTTTCTTCTTATATTTCTTTCGTTTGGTTATCGTTTCTTAATTGTTTTTGTCACAAACTATATAAACATCGTTTTTGCATCATTTTGACAGTTGATCTTTGAATGCAATAAATTTGTTGCAAAGTGGTTTTATTATTTCCATCTATGTTTCAACGGCTCCTACTTTAAATATTGAAAGGAGATTGATGGTAAACATTGACCCTTTTTGTCCGCTCATTTGTACTATTCCAGACCTAAGCATATTATGTGGATAGAATTTGAATTTTTTGCCTTCATATCTTCTTCCTGAATCTACAGTTGGTGGAATATTAAGTGTAGACTTTCAAACCTTCTTCTTGAGGGCAGCCTGTCATTTGAGCAGAGCACTATCTATATTTTCTTTTAATTTCCTCGGGTTCTGTAAGTTTGCTTTTACTAAAGTTTGAAAATAATCTCTCTGACTTCACTGTAAATCCTGAATCAGATATTTATATGTGAACAAAAGTTGTATACAAGAGAACAACTAAATCAACATATAAACACGGGTGACTCAGAGGTGGATGGTAGTGAAACAGAAAGAGGTGGTTTCATGGGACATCCCATGTGTGAATTCTGCCGAAGCCCATTTTATGGGGAGAATGAGCTATACACTCATATGTCTACTGAACATTATACATGTCATATATGCCAAAGGTAGACCATTTTTCCTTTTCTCGGAAGGATTTTACTTACTGTTCAAACTGATACATGCGTTTACATGACCATTTTACCTACCTTGGTGCAGGCAGCATCCGGGACATTATGAATACTATAGGAACTATGATCAGTTGGAGGCTAGTAATCTTCTTTATATTTTGCCATTCACATTGACATTATATATTATTTTTATTTCCTACACAATCCTTTAGGAAATTAAAATCAAATGTATTTGTTCCAGACCCATTTTCGTAGGGACCACATCTTATGTGAAGATGACGGATGCCTCGCAAAAAAGTTCATTGTATTTTCAACTGAATCTGAATTGAAGGTGAGTACATATTTTATTTTTGTTAAAAAAAAAAATAAATAAAGGAAGGAAGGAAAGAAATAAAGAAAAAGAAGAGGTTTCTTCTCCCCAAGGTTGATATGAGGTCATCGGAAAACTGTGTTTTATCTGTTTGTTTGACATTGTACAACTGTCTGATACTTTTGGAATTTGCATAATCATACTTTTTTAAAAAAAATTGTAGAGGCATAATGCCATGGAACATGGAGGCCACATGTCCCGGTCCAAGCGTAATGTTGCTCTTCAGGTATTAATCGATTAATCTATATTTGTGAATTTTCAACAGGACTACTGTATTTTCTTCTAATTTCTACCACGATATCTTCTGCCTGTGATCCTTTGCTCTTGCAGCTGCGACTGCACTCGCGTTTACTTTGTCCTTTCATGTCTTGTGGTAATAATGACATGCTTCTATTTGTTTTATCCTCTTAGATACCAACGAGCTTCAGATATGAACGAAGTATTGAACAAGATCGTCGTCGAAGAGGACGTGGTTTTCGTTCAGATTATTCTGAGAGTGAACTTACGATGGCAGTTCAAGCCAGTCTTGAGACAATCAATTCTGATATGTCTCATGCTACTTCATCTGGTGTTCAAGTTATTTCCAATCTTGGAGAGGCAGTTGTGACAGATTCCAGTTTTAGGCCACTTGAATTATTAGCTACCACAGATTCTGATCCATCTTCAAGATACCAACTCCCACAGGGGCAGACCTCCAGGAATGCACCTCTGGAAGGGTCTTCATTTCCTCCACTCCCTGTCTCTACGAGAAATAATCAGCAAAATTCGAGAAATAAATCAAAAGGATTGGGGAAAAACACTATGGCTGCTCGCCTTCGTCGCCAGAACAATGTAGCTGTCCTCCACTCGTCTCGTGCTTGGCCTGCAGTGGATCATCAACCTACTGCATCGATGAGCAATATTTTACAGTCAAGGCCTCCATCAACTTCTGGATTTGCGTCATCGTCTGTTTCTACGAGTTCTTCCTTGAGTAAGGCTGCAACTGGAAGTGCACTCGTGCCACCTAATCATGCAAGCTCTGCAAAGAGTAGATCTCTAGCATTTCATGAACGTGTATCAGCAAGTTCTGACAGATCATCTATTAATATTACTGGCACAACCAAGTTGAACCACTCTGCTTCGACTCCAAACCTTGTGGGCAGAGGTGCCTTTGACGGTTCTAAAGATAACTTTCCTCCTGTTTCTGAAACAAACCCCAAAAAAGCGACCACTAGTAGCCAGCCTTTGGTCAAGGTAAAAGATGCTCATGCTGCTAACAAGTCTTTGGTAGAAAAAATCCGTGCTGGTTTACAATTTGATGACGACAGATACGCTGTTTTCAAAGTAATATCTGGAGAATATCGTCAGGGTTTGATTGAAACCGGAGAATATGTTGCTTATGTGCACCAATTTGGCTTGTCACATCTTATCCCTGAGCTGGCTAGACTATGTCCCGATGCTAAGAAGCAGGAAGAGCTTCGCGAGGCTTGCAATACCAGCATGGGGAGCAATGGCCCTTCTGAAAATAGTGCAGGCAAGAACAACATTCAGTTAAAACTTGGTAAAAATTCCAAGAAAGGGAAGGAGAAGCTTGAAGGAAAAGCTACGAATACTTCTAAACCTGATTTGGCAGATAGCATTATAAGCAGTGTTAGGGAATTGCAGACAAGTCACAGGCCTTCTGATGACGAGGTAGAGATATTGTCAAAAGATGGTTATCGTTCTATGAAGGGAAAATCAAAGGTTTTGGTGGCTGATGAACGGTCTAGCTCAAGCTTTTCTGATCGGACCTCAATAGAAAGCACGGGCCAAAATGATTCAACGTCAGCAGGTAGCAGCTCAAAGAAGACGGTTGGAGGGAATAAACCCCGAAAGAAAACCTCTAAGTTTCATAGAGTACGCCTTGGCGAGGATTCACCTGCAGCACTTTTAGGCCTTGCTAATTCTGATTCTACTCTTGATCACTCCCAAGAGGAATCAGATCAGAGTAACGGTACTAAAAAGTTGCCGGTTGGTGGTGTTTGGCGTGATGGGGGAGGGCGGAAACTAGTGGCAAAGCTACAATAACGCAAGAAAAATGGATTGTCGCAACAGGATGGTGAGCCTGTGACAGTTTGTAACTCCAAAGAGCTGGCATTGGTTTGTGATTTTATAAACTGCTAGTCTTTTATAAGAAAAGCCTGCTTGACCAAGCTCAAATCATTTTGTGGCATATCTGCCGTATGACTGAAGCATTTCCCTGTGCTTTGAGCAATAGTTTGCAAATTTAAGACTTGAATTATGGGATTGAGCTTATTAGGGCCCGGTTTAAAAAAAGTGTATTTTGTTTTTCTATTTTATTTTACTTCTTTTGTAAGCTCTGGTGAATCACAGCTATGGAATTATTTAGAAAGTCGACAAATACTATTTGGATTAGCAATTTTCTCTTTCCTCTATTTTTAAAAAATAGCCATATGTTTTTTGATAAAGAGTGGATAGCCATATGAATAAAATATAATGGATACATATGTTTTTTTGAATGTCTTTAAAAACAGTGTAAAGATAAAATTGTCTGGTAAAATGAGTTGGTGGAATATATGTTTTGAGCAAGAGAAAAAAGAGAAAAAAATTGTAGTTTTCTACTACTTCTAATTAACATTATAAGTTAATTTTAAAGACATTGTATTAATATTTTTTTTTCCGTGTTAGAAGATTTTATTTGAATAATTATTTTGAGTCTTGATACATAGGATGATAAATTTATGTCAATAATAAAAATTGACGTATCTAAATACATGAAATATGAAAGACTTCAGAAAGATTTCGTTATGAAATTTATCGACATATAAATCATTTTTCAACTCCTGTATTACATGGTTACCCTCAAGCTAGGGAGACTGGGAGTTTATAACTTTATACTTGAATAGCAACTATTTTCATGACATGGTCACTCACACACAAGTTACAAGCTAGACAGGGAGATTATAAAATAATTGAATAACTACTTTTTTGCGAAAATCAATTAAATTATTTGGTTCTTATAGTACTACTACTTCACATGCAAAATAATGGAGGAGTAGTGTATTTTGATTGAAAATGTAGTGACAGCCATGCATTTATTAGGGAGTGCTTCTCCACTAACATTTAATACAATAATATCATGTCGTCGTGCTGTTATAGAGGCTTATAGCAGCATCAATTATTTTTGAAGTTACTTTTTAAACACATTTTGAGTTACTAAATAGCTCAAAACATTATCATCAATTAATGAAATAACAAGAGATTTTGTGTTAGACCAAAGTGATAATTTTAAAAGTCCCTGTTTTAAAATATCAGAATTCAAAAGCCCCCTTCCATATGTTGATTTGGAATTTATTGATGACAATAATTTAAATGTCTTGGATCAATAAAATTGAATCGTACTATATATAGTAACTCATTTTTTTTATATCTTTTTTTTATCAAACAGTCCAATTGACTGAAATATATTAAAATTATAGTTTGTTGTAAAAGATGAAAAGATTGCAATACAAATAAATGAAATAGTGAGCCTTTCAAACAATATAACAGACAATCAGAAAAAAGATCAATCGTAACAACAGTTAGTGGACACCATATATAATTCTAAAACAGTCACAGTACAAAAGTGATAACAGAATATGCAGATCTTAACAATTTTTCAACATGAGCAACGGAAGAATAAATTGTCAATCTATTTTCAACAATTTGCGCATCAGAAAAATTCTTACAAACGAAAAAAATAATATTTCAAATTGAGAAAGTAAAGTCTCGCAAGAGATGATAATGAAATTCTCTCAAAAAAAAAATAATCAATCATATTATAAAAAAAACAAGCTCCACGAAAGGAAAAAAAACAAACTCCACAAGAAGAAAGAGATTATTAGAGCATAAGAAAATAGATTTAGGGAAAGATCTCTCCAAAATTAAGAGAATTTTCTTAAAATTCAAAATGAAGGTTAAGATTATTGACCAGAGAGAAAAAGAGATAAAAGAGTTAATATAGTAACTCAATATGATGGTATCATTGTTAAAGCGGTTCTTTTTCCTTTATTCACAATCTAACCATTGACACATCCAAGAAACTTTAATTGTGGTGATAAACTCATAAATAAATTAAAATAAAATAAATATCATCGAATAATCCAAACCGAAAAAACATAATATATAAAAGGAAAAGATTTTTTTAAAAAAAGATGATTTTCAAATTAGAAATCCTTTACAAGTAAAGAATAGCTGGCAACTCAACCCTAAGCAGCACCACGTTACAAGCACCCATGTGATGCCTAGCCAAAAAACAAGAGAGTCAAGCTTGGAATGGTTTCAATCATTGAATTTGAAACAAAATTTCTTTGACTTTCATGCATGAATTATGTTTCAAATAATCACTTGGATGGTCAAATCATAAATCTGTTCAATTCAGTTACTGCCAACATCAAACCCATGAATTTTACTTTAGAAAGTGACAAAAACTTAATAATTTTATTTTAAATTCGGTTATGTATTGCAATAAATTTATGTTAATTTTTGTTTGCGAAATTTATTAATATTGAGATTAGATAAAATTATGAGAGGATCCCACTTATTACATATCTCTATACAACAATTATCACTAATACTTAACATTCGTAATGTATATTATTTTTCTTTTATTTTTAAAACCAATTCCTCATCTAAGAACCACTTTGGGGCCACTTCAATAATTGTGTAATTCTGACAAAGCATATGAACACTTTCAATCAAACAAATAGGAAGTAGGGTTCATGTTCACAATATTTATAACACACATTAACATTTCAATGCTAAAAAATAAAAAGAACTTCAAGATTGGAAAAATAAGTATCCTATTCCCAAGATTTTCAAACTAAAAATTATCTTTTTCTAAAGCTTAGCAAGTTTCTTAAGCTAAATGATGGTTAAATTTCCAAACTAAATTATGATTTATTTAGTAAAATGTTTATGTTATTATATAAATCAACAATTATGATGAAAATAGGATAATGATATTTTCGCATGATCTTCTTCGTATGAGTAGTAAATATGTCTCCCATTCATATTAAAAAAATAAAATAAAATCATGTTTATTTATAAAAATAATAATTCCTTGAAATTTGAAAATATATAAATTTGTTGGACCATGGACATTATGTGAGAAGTAAGGAGACTACCGACAAGAGGATTCAATGATTCATTTACATTAGGATTTTGAATTATTTTTCCAAGTAAGTGTGGGGCCAGTTTGCACTAAATATATATGAAAAATACACTGTCCGTATCATTTGTAAAATTTATAGATATTAAAGATATATATTTTTTCTATTTATCTTTATAAATATTAAGGTGTAGTGAATATTGATAATAAAATAATAAAAGTACAATGATAAACTTAAAAGCATATTGTGACATTTTATAATGATTTTTTTTTCTGGACAAAAGCTTTATCAGGTGTGCATCAATCTGTATATGTGGATGAAAGGGAGTATAATATATATATACAAAAAAAATTAAAACTTTGTTGAGAAGGTGACCTCACGTGACCCCAGTGTGACACCATCCCTAAATATGGACGTGTATATAATTTTCCTTTTAATATCTTATATCCTTTGGTCACCTTTGGATGATTAATCATATGTCAGTTTGTATTGTTGCTTTCTGATTTTTGATATGTTTATTTTGGGGTATTATTGAATATCGGATATACTATTTCCCTTTTATAAAATATTTTTGTTAGGATACAAGTCTAAATGCATAGGCTCAGTCAACTTTAACCAAACTCAGACCCAAATGACGCTAAGTTATAACCCGCTAAGGTGAAGCGTGTTGAGGAAGCTAAAGGAGTCAAACGAATACTTTCTGACCGATGGTCTCACACTGACGGTCCTCGAGTAGCGCATGCATTAAGCAATGGAATAGTTCCCATCAAAATCTTTACCCATGTGTTTGATTGAACAGGTTGAAATGACGAGAACATGAACCATATAAGTAGGTCCAAAAGAGTAAGAAATGATTAGATACAATTTTACACTTGAAACTCATACACTATTATTGATAATTTATCTCTTGACCTTATTCACTGATCATTTACACTAGAAGCCTCTCACGGCGGCTCAGCCGTGAACCAAACTGAAGACGTTGTGTGCATGTTATTCCAAACGAGAGTTTCACAAGTTAAAGGCGAACTCTAGAATTAGGTCGTTATCAATTTTCTTATAATAATAAATAATATATAATATCTTAAAATTTAACATCATTGTTAACGCCAGATTTTGACCACCAGATAAAATCACCAAAAGGCAGAGCCAAAATCGCGCCAACGGATGATGGTATAATCTTGTGGATTTTAACCCACAAAATATATAAGTATTAACATACACCAACAATATAAATACAGAATACATATCAAGAACGCCAAGATTTAACGTGGAAACCCAATACGGGAGAAAACCACGGAGAGAGTGAAGGAGTTCACTATAATATTCAGAGTACAAATATAACTATCTGAGCTGGGTCTCCCTCCCTTCTATGACTCTTGCCCACTACCTATTTATAGAAGAAATACACTCAAGTGACCCATGTGCAACATGGCCCACCAACTACTCGGGTCCAATCAAATCCCACCCTAACATTGCCCCCCAGTCTCTTATTTACAAGAAACTTTAAACAAGAGACTATACAAAAAGTACCCTCCAACAGTCAAACCAGCAAAATTAATAAACCCATCACAACCGCACACGAGTGCCCTTCAAGAGAACAAAGTTTTTTTGAATGATGTCTATTCGAAGGGATTTTTATCCGTTCGGGAGGAAACACTCCCCTTCGACCAAAGGCCTGAAGAAAAGAGGTCCCCGGGCAATCCTGGGCGACCCTTAATACTCCAGCTCGACCAATGGCCTGAGCTGAGTATACCCCCGTCTCCTGCCGAAGGATATGTATCCGTCTGAATATTCATCATTTTAGAAAAACTAAGCTCCTCCGAAGGACGCCTCGGATCCGACCTTATATAACGCAAACCAACCTTATCACGCCGAAATAGGTGAAGGCTGAAGCGGAAGGCTGAAGCCAAATGCTGAAGCGAAAGGCTGAAGCCAAATGCTGAAGCGAAAGGCTGAAGCCAAATGCTGAAGCCGAAGGCTGAACCCAAATGCTGAAGCGAAAGGCTGAAGCCAAATGCTGAAGCGGAAGGCTGAAGCCAAATGCTGAAGCGGAAGGCTGAAGCCAAATGCTGAAGCGCAAGGCTGAAGCCGAAGGCTGAACCCAAATGTTGAAGCGAAAGGCTGAAGCCAAATGCTGAAGCGAAAGGCTGAAGCCAAATGCTGAAGCCGAAGGCTGAACCCAAATGCTGAAGCGAAAGGCTGAAGCCAAATGCTGAAGCGAAAGGCTGAAGCCGAAGGCTGAAGCCGAATTGGTCGAGCTGGAGTATTAAGGGTCGCCCAGGATTGCCCGGGGACCTCTTTTCTTCAGGCCTTTGGTCGAAGGGGAGTGTTTCCTCCCGAACGGATAAAAATCCCTTCGAATAGACATCATTCAGAAAAACTTTGTTCTCTTGAAGGGCACTCGTGTGCGGTTGTGATGGGTTTATTAATTTTGCTGGTTTGGCTATTGGAGGGTACTTTTTGTATAGTCTCTTGTTTAAAGTTTCTTGTAAATAAGAGACTGGGGGGCAATGTTGGGTTGTGATTTGATTGTACCCGAGTAGTTGGTGGGCCACGTTGCACATGGGTCACTTGAGTGTATTTCTTCTATAAATAGGTAGTGGGCAGGAGTCATAGGGGGGAAGAACACACAACTCAGATAGTTATATTTGTACTCTGGATATTATAGTGAACTCCTTCACTTTCTCCGTGGTTTTCTCCCGTTTTAGGTTTCCACGTTAAATCTTGGTGTTCTTGATATGTATTCTGTATTTATATTGTTGGTGTATGTTAATACTTATATATTTTGTGGGTTAAAATTCACAAGATTACACCATCATCCGTTGGCGCGATTTTGGCTCTGCCTTTTGGTGATTTTATCTGGTAGTCAAAATCTGGCGTTAACAATCATAATTTCATTATTTTAAATAAAAAGCTTATTTTATTTAGGAATATCAAGAAGCATCTTTATAATTCACATGTAAATCTTTTTTCTTGAGATAAATGAAACTTTTCTTAATTTACCCGATAAAAAACATTTCTCACGATCTCTGAAATTGGTAACTAGGTAAGCCCATTGGCATTGAAAATTGGAACAATTACATTTATTAGTACATTTTTAGAAAATATTACAATAAAAGTGTATACATAAAATATTTACAAAATTAGTGTATATTTAATATTTAATTTACAAATTAATGTATTTTAATCCTTTTAATTTAGTTGGATGTTTTAACAGAATATGTGAGGTCTATAAGACAAAAATTTAAGAATAAGAAATGTGATATCGGGAAGCGAGAATTATTCGAAAAGCAAATTACAGTTGATGAGAATGAAGGTTTAGATTGTGGCGGTAAAATTAAGGGGAGATTAGATAATGGGGTCGGCTTTGTTTGATATAATGGTTCCATGCTCTGTGGTTGGGGCTTGTTTCCTATGTTAATGAGTAATGACCATCATGTCCTCTCAATACTTTACTCATTCCTTTTGTGTTTTGTTTTTTAAATAAATTAAATTGCAAAGCCCAAAGGTGTGTCGATAAATGTTCTGTTCGTGCAAGCAAAGACAAACATGTACTGCTTCCATCCGTTCTAAAAGTTTTTTTTTTATTTATGTCAATTGATAAATTTATTATTCAAATATGGATAGGATTTATTCAACTTTTAGTTATAAAAATACATTAATTCAAAATATAAGATTAATGTTAAAATTTTAAATTAAACATTTTTTAATTCAAAATTTTATTTTTGTCAATACAGACTATTATAAATTACCTAAAAATAGAATTAATTACATGAGTTAAATTATTATTTTTTCAAATTAAACTAAATCATGTTAATTTTAGTTTTAAATGTCTTAAATTAATTATTAAAAATAATATTAATCTTATATCTTGGTGTGAAAAGAATAGTACCCGTCATAAAAAATAAAAAAATAAAAAAATAAACTAGTCAAAGACTTGAAATTTCAAATAGAGATAGCGTATTAATAGTATGTAATAACCAAAATAAATCTAATTGGTAACCAAAATTATGAAACACATTGGTAGCCAAACTTTCATACAAATGTAACCAATTCAGTTTTAGTTGGTTACCAATTAATTTTAAAAAATCTATTATAGAATTATTTTATTTCATAATGCAGTTGGTAGTCAAACCTTAACACAAAGATAACCAATTCAATTTTATTGGGCGACCAATTAATTATAAAAAATTTATTTTAGATTTTTTTTTCATAGTACAGTTGGTAACCAAACCTTAATACAAAGGTAACCAATTCAGTTTTATTGGGTTACCAATTAATTATAAAAAATCTAGTATAGAATTTTTTTTTCATAGTGCAGTTAGTAGCCAAACCTTAATACAAAGGTAACCAATTCAGTTTTATTGGGTTACCAATTAATTATAAAAAATCTATTATAGAATTTTTTTTTCATAGTCTAGTTGGTAACCAAACCTTCATACAAAGGTAGCAAATCAGTTTTACTAGATTACCAATTAATCTGGAATCATCTCTATTGTCTAATAACTGAAGCATTAAAAATAATACAATATTGTGAATAATTACCAACTCAACATTATACGGTAACCAAAATTAATCTAATTAGTAAGTATAATTTAATTGATGAAGTAGGTGGCAGTGGACCACAGGAACAATATAGCCAATGAAAGTATTAACCCATGACAAACCAGAGTGAGCAAGTGATATCCCAACACTTCAAATAGAAACCAAATAGTTGTTACCCCATCTAGAACTCCTGCTGATATCTTCTTGTTCCTCCACAGGAACACATCAGCCACTACAACCAGCACATTACACAGTATTTTTGAAATGCGTATGTATATAGATATAGAGAATGAAGGATTACACCAATGCGGAAATGAAACTTATGAACTCGAAGCAATATATTTGAACGTATTCGCTACTCGCTCCATCTCAATTGTCAAGTTTGAAAACATGAAGTTGAAGAAAATACCTACCCAGCTCATCTGAGAGAGATTTCTATACCAATACGGCAATATTACCAATCTTACTAATTAAGAAACACATATTCGTGATATATCTTGATATTATTATACATTATTTACGTGTATTTGTTGGATTGGATATAATGATGGTATTGCACTATTCTTGATATTATTATACATTATTACACTGTTTTTATAATTATTTGATTGATGCACTATTTTTGTAATTAATTTTTATTTGTTGTATATTATTGTAAAGGACCCTTGAAAATTTGTGGTTAAGCCTACTTGCGTTGACATTTCAGACTTTGATCAATTAGAACAAGTCAAACACCTTTGACACTATTGAGTAATTGAGTGTCTAAAGCAGGCGGCTTTCAATCACTCGTAATGGAATTCACTAAAATAATAGTACCCTATATTAGTAGTCCATTGTATGAAAAATTTGAATTTTTGATATAAATTTATTTAATTATAATTAATAATAATGCAATTATACATCTATATATATATACACACACATATATACATATATATATATATATATATATGTACAGTGTAACCATAATAATAAAAAATAAAAAATAATATAATTGTATACAACCTGTAAAGTATGATTATGACATTCCTGCAAACCAATAAATAATGCAAAAATACTACTTCAACTGTTTTTCGTAAAAAAAATCTCATTCACAAAATTTATGAATATTAATAATATATTTTTATTTCAGGTTTACGATTAAAATAATAAAATTTTAAGTTCAATAATGCTAACGTAATAATAAAATTATGATAACAATTAAAAGTAGACTATTTTTATCTAAAAAATTATTATTTTTTATTAACAAGGCTATTTTTATGAAATTAATTACTATTAATATTTTAGTATATAAAACGTAAATAATTTAAATTGGACTCTTGAGTTGAGTGTTGCATGATTCAAGACGTGGAAGCTGACCATTTTACCGGGGGGTTGGTGAAAGCTTAGACCACCCACCCGGCCACCCGGGGCCCCACCCATATGAAAAGAATCAACAAAACAAAATAAATACTACTCCCATATATTAATTTAAAAATAATTTGGTGGATCTATCTATCATTATCCTACACCGACTCCAAACAATCCCTACCGTTCAATACCCAGTAAATACCCCCATCCAACCGCCAAGATTACATCCTCAAATCTCAACTACCGTTTTAACGTGGAGCCCACTAATTTATTTTCAAAAATTAGAAAATATCAAATCCTCCATCTATAAATATGGACTCGAATTCTTAAGGCAAGACTCGCCAAACACTTCCCTCTCTTTCTCTCCTACATTTCAATTATCTCTCTTCTTCGTCAGCTCCATCTTTAAGGTATGCATTATACCCATTTATTTCATATAAGTATATTGTGTTATATATATATATGTATCAAAAATATTTTTGCATCAATTTCCTTTAGGTGATTGTAGATCTGTGTAATTTGTTATGATAGTGCAATTGATGAACTGGGATTGTTTGATTTGTGTGGTTTTTAGCTAAATTTGATTTAAAAGTACTGGGTTCTTGATGGTTTGTTGTTTAGAGAGAACAATTTAGTTTTTGAACTTACAAAAATGAATCATCTGTTTGGGTATTGGTCTGAATTAGAGATTCTGAAAGCTTGTTTTTGTAGCATTTGAGTAGATCTAGTAGCAGGGCTGTTTCACTAGGATGTGATGCATTTATTAGATCAAGCTGAACTGGATATAGTTCAGAGTAGTCTAAACAATTTAATTTTGATTCAATTTCTGCTAATTGATTTGCATGTTTGCATAGTTTTTTGAATACTTAATTCAGTTCCCGAACTGAATTTTTGAACTAATTATAAATGTATATGTGAGAAAATATCATCTAATACAAACTTCATCTTCTAAAAATTCAATAGCTGGGGTTGTTTACATGATTTATGGACTTCGTATGTTGGGGCTATATTTAGCAGAATCTGATCTCACCGACTCTTTTTTTTCCCTGAGATTACTGAGACTTTTAAACGACTTTACAGAATTTTCTATGTTCTTGCTTAGGAAGACTGCATCTTTAGGTGCTTTATCTCTAAGTTAGACATGTTTTATGAGCACCCTGTTCTTGTAGGGTGCCTTTGTTTTCACATACTCATCAGATCTCCCTCAAGTGCCTGAGCATGCCCTGAGTTATAAAGAAAGGTTTATGGACCCCTGTTCCAGTAATGTGGTGAAGTGTTTCAACTAATTATAAACATTAATGATCTTATAGCTAAACATCATTAATATTTATTCCCGATCATTTTACAAGATCAATGTGGAGATCCATGTAGAAGTAGTTGGAGCAACCATTATTTTTTTCTTATTTATTTATCTATCGAGGATATCACTGCTCTGAGATATGCCTAGTTTTAGCTGATTAGAGTTTCATTTACAATTATCACAACGTTCATTAAAATGTGACCTCAATATTTTTGAATTTTCTGACATCTTTCCTCTTGTTGTTTCCTTTATGGTAATAGAATCTTATACACTTATTATCTAATGTGTTTCGGCTTGGTAGCTAATTTGGTTTATGTGTATTTGATTTAGGCTTGCAATATTCATGTTATTTGTATTGATTTATTTTGTACATAATTTTTTGGTGTGCAGCTTGGGAGAATGGACACCTTCCTATTCACTTCTGAATCTGTGAACGAGGGCCACCCTGACAAGCTATGCGATCAGATATCCGATGCAGTACTTGATGCCTGCCTTGAGCAAGACCCAGACAGCAAAGTTGCATGTGAGACTTGCTCAAAGACCAACATGGTCATGGTTTTTGGTGAAATCACAACCAAAGCCAAGGTAGACTATGAGAAGATTGTACGCGAGACCTGCCGTAATATTGGATTTGTTTCCGATGATGTTGGCCTTGATGCTGACAACTGCAAGGTCTTAGTCCAGATCGAGCAACAGAGCCCTGATATTGCCCAAGGTGTCCATGGTCACCTTACCAAGCGCCCTGAGGAGATCGGTGCTGGTGACCAGGGTCACATGTTTGGTTATGCCACCGATGAGACCCCCGAGCTGATGCCCCTCAGCCATGTCCTTGCAACTAAGCTTGGTGCCCGCCTCACTGAGGTGCGCAAGAATGGAACCTGTGCGTGGTTGAGACCTGATGGAAAAACCCAAGTCACTGTTGAGTATTACAATGAAAATGGAGCTATGGTTCCAATCCGTGTTCACACTGTCCTCATTTCCACTCAGCATGATGAAACTGTAACTAATGATGAGATTGCAGCTGACCTCAAGGAGCATGTTATCAAGCCTATCATCCCCGAGAAATACCTTGATGAGAAGACCATCTTCCACCTCAACCCTTCTGGCCGTTTTGTCATTGGAGGGCCCCATGGTGATGCAGGTCTCACTGGTCGTAAAATCATCATCGATACTTATGGTGGTTGGGGAGCCCACGGAGGTGGTGCCTTCTCCGGAAAGGATCCAACCAAGGTTGACAGGAGTGGAGCCTACATTGTTAGACAGGCTGCCAAGAGCATTGTTGCAAATGGACTTGCTCGCAGGTGCATTGTTCAGGTCTCATATGCCATTGGTGTGCCTGAGCCATTATCAGTATTTGTTGACACATACGGTACAGGAAAGATTCCGGACAAGGAGATTCTGAAGATTGTAAAGGAAACTTTTGATTTCAGGCCCGGAATGATTGCTATTAACTTGGACCTAAAGAGAGGTGGCAATAGCAGGTTCTTGAAGACAGCTGCATACGGGCATTTTGGAAGAGATGACGCTGACTTCACCTGGGAGGTTGTAAAGCCCCTCAAGTGGGAGAAGCCCCAAAACTAAAATGCCTGCAATTGATTTCTTTTAGGTGATCAATAATTTTACTCATTTGTCGAGGCAGCTCTGTGACCCTGAGAATATGCCTATGGTTTTTGTGTTTTATTTTTTTTCCTTTTCCGTTTATTGTTTTGTCACGACCATATATATATATATGAGAGAATATTTCATGTCATAATTATATGAGTATATGGAGATACCGCGTGTCGGTATACTACAAAGGGAAATGATGTTACGAAAAGGGGAGCATTGTACTAAAGATTTGTTTATTGAGAAGAGATTATTATTGTTTAGTTGTGGCCTTTCGTTTCTGTTTCGGGTAGAAGTTTGATTAGTTCTGCTAAGCTTTGGTGATGAAATGGTGCACTAGGAGCTGTCTGATAAAAACTGAATGAAAAGTTTTGAATGGCTAAGTAATTTGAATAAGCAATTCTGAATACTGAATGAAAAAAGGTTGTTTGATAATTGACATGTCTGAAATATCTGAATGATAGAATTTTATTATTTTATCCTGCTGAAAAAATTCAAAGTTGTTGTAAATTTATTTAACATTACTTAATATAATAGTTAATATTTTTTTTAATTTTTTTAATTTTTTTAATTTGTTTTACTCCATTCAGCTGCTCGTTCAGTCATTAAGTCAAAAAAATCTGACTTAGCCATTCAGCTCAATCATCTGACCAATTCAGCCATTCAGACGATTTTTATCCAAAACAAACGCACTTAACGGCTGAACGATTCAACTATTCAGCCATTCAGATGTATTTAGTCATAAACAACCAAGAAGCCTTTTGATGTTCTGAAAGGTTTTCAGCTTGGTAGCTGAGTTAAAAACATGATATAACACAAATAGTGAGAACAAATCCAGAAGTTGTATATGCCCAACAGCCCAACTATCAACCAAATGGGTGCAAATCACATTTATAGGCAATCAATTTCTTTTAGGACTATCAAATTTTTGCGTAGACAAATTTCCATTTGGAGATGCTTCCATGCTAAATTGCTAACTATGTTATGTATCCATAATATAATCTCTTAATCCTTTTGCCTCTTTGATCGCCCTATTTATGTAACGTCTGTGTTGATTTTGACTTTGTTGAGGGATAGACTAAAACTAACTAAGGGGTATGATTCTGACTTTACTGATTAATAGATTCAGAATAAACTGAGAGATAAACTCGAATATGTGACACTACATAATAAATAGATATTTGAGTCAAATAATGTTTCCAATAGTTCTCCTTTGTAGTATTAAAAAGTGATTTTGTAGAATCCAAATCCCTTTTCACTAAGAGATTCTCGTGAAATCCAATTTTGTTTTTCGGCCTATTATCACACTTGTACTACTTCATTTGTATGTTTTAGTAAGCAAAAAGTAATTCTGTTGTCTATAATTTAAGTTTCCTTTTGGCTGAATAGCGTGGTAAGATAAAATCCTTTCAAAAATAAATTTTTTGACAAATATATTAACATGAGAAAACTAAAATAGTGTTTGGTTAGGTAATAATAAAAGTATTTTAAAAAAATATAAATGACACCAATCTTCTTCCACCAGCCTTGGGTGGCTTAATATGAGCCCGTTCTTTTTTTAATACACTGATCCTTCTGACTTAAATGTGAGCCTGTCTGGGTCCATTTTATGCTATTATAAAATTTCAAATGGAATTATTATAACTGCTTATCAGGCACACATAATTGTGGGTGCAAATTAAAAAAAAATAAAAAAAAAATAGTGGGTGGTGGGTGAAAGAAATTGGGAGGTGATGAATCATGGGTAGAAATAAAGAAATAAAATAAAAAATTAGGATAAAAATAATCAAAATGAATATCAGAGACCAAATTAATCGTTCAAAAATAACCGTTCCTCCTGGTCTCCCTTAATAGTATAGATTTGATTGCCCCTCTTAAATTATTAGTCTTGCGAGTTTGATCAGCAAAATAGTGAATTTAAATTATTTAATTTTGACTTGGAGTGAATCAAATTACTTATATTATCTTCGTTTTAAATTATATTATCATTATGAATTTTTAAAAATTAATTTAAAATATTTTCAAATTTAAAATTGGGATAACTCATCAAAATTATGAAGCAATAAATCTTATAATGAGTAATAATTTTTAGATAGTTTATAAATTTCATCATTTTATTGACTAAAGTTAAAGAAATTCATGTCAATTTTAAGTTTAAAAATGTCTTAAGTTGATTTAAAAAAGTTAATAATGGTTTTATATTTTGAAATGGAGGGAGTATATTTTTATATAGCTTCAAAGTCCAAAATAGACGATATTGAAATTTTGGTCTAATGGTGTAAGTTTATGGTAATTGACCCTAATCACCCGGGCTATGAGATATGGGAATTAATGGGTCTTGGTTTGGAATAGTTTGGGCTGGATCTGGAGGCATTACAACTTGAAAATGTTGTAAAATATACCAATTGTTAAAAAACCCAAATAGCCAATGAGTTTAGTGGCATGTTGACTGGGTGTGCCGTGAGAATTTTAGCATTTCCTCGCTCCCAATATCTTTCTTTACTTCTTAGACAAGAGTTCTTTATTTTATTTTACAATAGTATATATTGTTATTTAAATTTAGTTATGAAGTGAGAAGTTAATAATTTTTTTATTTCAAAAAAATAAAATAAAAAAGCACATAAATTTATTTTCTTTAGTTCTGTTTGTAAGTTTACTTAAGAATTGTCATTACGTATAGGGCATGCATGGATGTCCAAATTTGTCTTTATATGCTAATGTTAAGGGCAATTTAAGAATAAAAAAAAAGTTTGCTAAGCTAATTTTTCAATCCTTAGCTTCCCTATAGTTTTGCCCAGGAAAGATTCTACAAAAAATTTGGATCTAATTTTTTTTATCTTTCCGGAGTTTTCTTAACTAAAAAACTTGCAAGAAATTTTTAAGAAAAACTGTAATTTCTTTAGGTTTCTTATTTTTACCTCTTGTTTTTCAAACTTACAAACAAGATGTAAAAGACACTTAACATTAGGCCAAAACTTGATCAACCCCTCGAGTTAAATTATTGTAAGCATCTCTTTGTTTATTGTCATTTCCTTCAACAAAGAGCAGAAAAATTAATGAAAGACGGAGACTACGAACAAAGAAGAGAGAGATGAATATAAGCAAAGTAGAAGTGCAAAACAAGAACAAAACAAGCAATCCTACTACTATATTTTATATTAATGAGTTGTAGATCACTTACATATGTATAATAGCCAAACCACATAAAGATAAACAAACAATTCCACTACAATATTTTTCCAAAAACCACTCCAATCTTTAGACATATCATCACACTTTAGCTTAATTTGGCCATATATGGAGCAACTTTTGGACTAAATGTAGCTTCTTTTAGTCAGCACAAGTAGAAGATAATAAGCAAACTAAAAGATTCTACAGACTAACTAACTGATACCAGCAAACCCTTACCAACCCTAACCCTAAAAACACTTTAAACCAGACGACTATTAAAACGGGACACACAACCAGACTAACAGTCACACCTATAGATATATCACTATCTCTCATGGTGATGCCACACTCTTAGTCGGCTTGACCGGGGTTGGTGGCCGGCTGCACCTTATTCCAGGGAAGGAACAAAAGCTCGAAGACCCGAACCCTAAACCGCCTGGGCTGGGAAAAGTTCCAGTGAATCCAGGGCTGGGAAAAGTTCCAGTGAATCCAGGGCTAGGAAAAGTTCCACTAAAACCAGGGCTTTGAAAGGTTCCAGTTATTGGACCTGGCAAAGTCCCACCAAAACTTCCAGTGAAATTTTCAGGCTCATCAACTTTCTCTTTGCTCTTCATCTTCCTTCCTCCTTCCACACCGTCCGATCCAAAGAGCACAAGAAACACAGTGACCATCACCAACACTCTAGTAACTCTCTCCATCTCTATCTCCTCTTTGTGGTTACTCATGAAGAAATTAAGTCCCATTTATATAGAAGGGCTGTTTCCTGTTTAGGTGGGGGCGTGGGGCCCTAATTAAGGGGTATAGATTTATGAGATGTCTTAGCACATAATAATGAAAACCTAGCTGTAAAAAAGTAGGAGAAGTAAATGCATATATGGTAAATAAAGGTTGAGTCCATCTTCCTGGATCGATTAAAATGTAAAATTGTACCTTAAATTTATCACTTTGTACAAATATGGTACATGACTTTACAGTATAACAAACTGCTAGCTCGTGATATAAGTAATAATGCAAAATCATACCTCTAGGTCAGTTTATACTTTAAAAGGTATTGTTTTATACTAATATGTGTACTTTGAGGGAGGGATTTACTAATTCATCAAAGTTGAGGAAGAAATTATCACTGGAACACAAACACATGTGAAAGTTTTGCATTTTACAAGTCATCTTTCTAAGCTGGCTAGCCCAACTGCAAGAGCTAGTACTGCATGTATTACGAAAGGGTTTTAAGACATTTCCATCATTAGGTTGTGCTGCAGCAGTAGTACTAATGGACTCCCATAACTCACACTGCAATCTTTCTATGAAGGGGCTTGGCTTGAATAATAGCTAGGTAGTTGAGTCAAGTTATTGCCAGCTTTAAATTCATCCACCAGTTTCATTTTTCAAATACAAGTCACGAAATTTTTAGGCACTCCGGACACTACACGAAATACTCCTTCAGCTTTAAAATATAGAATCAAAATTGACTACTTTTGAAGTCAATTTAAAATATTTTTAAATTTAAAATTGTCCATTATACAAAAAAAAATTATGAAAGCCATAAAGGGAAAATGATCTCCTAAATATTAGGTAGTTGTCGTTAAACTAAGTAGAATACTTTATGAAATGAGTGGAGTAACAGAAAATATAGTCAAAAAGACTATTTTTAGCGATTTGAAAACTTCTATATTGACAAGATTTAATGTTTTTAAAATTTAAATGAATCACGTTAATTTTAAATTTAAAAATATCTTAAATTAATTTTAAAAAATCAATATTAATCTTGTATTTTTGAGATTGAGAGTGTAGTTAAGGATTTGATTATGACGAATATGGTAATGATGATTTTGCTAGCACTTTAAAGTTTTTTGTTTAAAAAATTATTAAAAATGTTGTAAGCTCGATAATCCTCACTTTTGCTGGAACCTACCCTAATAGATATGTTCAAATCAAAGGTTAAATTCATGATCTTAGCACAAGTTGAAAACAAAACATGTACTCATGTTTATGTGGCTCTTTGAAATTTCACACACCTTAGGAAAAAATGAATTAAAAAAATTAATTGTTATATAAGGTCCAATATTATTACCTTTACAGCCCTATTAATTAATTGGTAATACCCACAACAATGAGCTACCTACTCCTAATTATCACTCACTAAAACATGCTTGAGTACCAAAAGGGTTTTGTGAACTACATTAAAATCTCGATAAATGCATATTCTTGGGATCGAAAAAAATATTATTTTAACAAAATTATTTATTTATTGATAAATGAATAATTTATTTATTTATTGATAAATTAATATTTATTTTTAGAGGGAGTTTTTCAATTTATGTATGTGATCAGAAAAATCAAGAGACAACAATTAATGTATTAATTTGAGTCTAGAGAAGGTAAATAGAATTGGTGAAACTTATAATGTCTTGAAAAATAAAATGTTTTAGGTTAATGTACATAGCAAATGAAAAGATTCAAGTCTTTAGCTATCCTAGCGAGAATGATGCAGTGATGAAATTGCTTACAAATGAAGAAATTATTCAATCAGTAATGAATACAAATGATGAGCATGATCCTGATCCAGATGATAGTTCCGTTTTACGAAATGTTTCGTCAAAAGAAGTTTTTCAAGCAATAATCACCTTAAATAACTACCTAAAATATTTTAAAATCAAATCTAATGTGTTTCATTTGAATTTAGAAATAATAAATCATGCAAATAGTAATAACTTTTAAATAAATTAAAATATTCATAGTTATGTTGAATAAAATTAAATTAATTAATTCATTTTAAATTAAAATTATCGTAAATTAATTTCAAAAGATCAATATTGATCTTATGTTACGGGACGGAGGGAGTCGTAATTAATTTTCTCACTACATCACTATAATGCTGTCAGAATTTATTTTATATAAGTTCCTATACATATATTCCTAGATATATATTTAATAATTCTCTATATGATATGCAAAATTCACTCTTAGCACTAATTAGCTGCTCATTGGAGAACTCTTCATTGTACTTATTTTTAAGGATTATAGTTGTGTCCGTTAATATCAATTATTCAACAGTATGTTTGTCTAAACAAATAAAACTACTATTAATTGAATAGTAAATATTTTCACCAGGTGAAAATGATTACATAACAAACAAATTCTTTTATTTCCCAGTTTTCTGCAGAACAGGTACATTTGTTCCCCTTGAACCATACCCCCTCATTGGTAGGAAAGAATTATCCTTGCATTTTCACCCTTCATCGGCAATGTAGTTAAAGATAAAGGCAGTCCCCATAAGCTGCATCAATCAATACAAAATCAGAAATTCAGTTATCCAAAATTAAATGTCTATTACTAGTTTTTTTTATCTCACTTATTGAAACAGTACATGCCGATTGATATTAACAGAGTAAAAAAATGTTGTCAATATAAACACATATTTAACCGCATTTTCACAATTATTTTTACGAACCTCAACACTTTAAATGATATTTATTAATATGACAATATCAATCACCTTATTTAAAATAATTCTTATAATTTTTAAAAAATAATATATATATATATATATATATATATATATATATACACACACACTATGTACATTTGTTTCTCACACATGCATCAACCTACCATATATATGCATGCATTAATAGTTAGACATTACACAGTTACACTCATTGGCCTTATAAAAAAATATATAGTTATAATATTTCCCTTGTAAATACATAAATATAAAAGTAAGTAAGGTGTAAATACTAATTATATATATATACACACACACACACATTTTAGAATTTGGCAGAAGCACTTTTTGCTCAAAATATATGTACAAATTTGTCCTTAAATACTTGAAGAAAATTTAAATTTGATACCACACACTTTTATGTATTTTTGTCTTTTAGTTATTCAAAAGCACTTTTATAATTGTGTAACAAAATAGTATTTTAATTTTTTTTCTTAATAAATAAATTTTGTCAAAAAAATTAAATTTAAAAATATTTCATCTCACCGCACCACATCACACTGCTCTGTCAAATACAACACTTAGTTAACCATAACAAGCATTTTAAAACAACATTATTTAATCAGTGAAGTAATAAAATAACAAAATTGTCATTAATATGTATTTTTCACAACCATTAAACCACGTTATCACCATATATAATCACCCATTTTGTAAGCGGCTAATTAATATTGTTAGAGCAAAAATAATAATGTTAAAATAATAAGTGTCATATAAAATATTAATTGTCCTACAACAATTATAAAAAGTGTCGCTAATATATATTTGACCGGATAATATAACAAGCATTTTTAAAATATATTGCGACCTTTAATTAGTAACATATAGAGATAGAGACTTACAAGGATCTTTATAAACCAGCATGCCAATATTAGGGAAGCAATTCTTATTGGTCCTATAAAAAAGATCAAGAGCATAAGATCCATGGCCTCTTAGATTGTTTGGTTCGTAACACATGCCACCGGGCTTTATAGCGGCGCAATCCAATTGTCCGCAGCAAAAGTCTATAAATGCCTGAAGTGCAGTATCTGTCGCTGAAAACTTAGCCACACACCAAGTGGGAGCTGGTATCTGCATTGCATTATATGCATCATCAAATTCAATAGTGTTTCAGTTTCACCCCCAAGCACAAATAAAAGAAAAAAGGTAAAATAAATAAATGAAGTTTAATAGGGTTTTATGGACTAGGATCCCTTTGGTTACGCTATTTCACCCAATTTTTTCCCAATATGCATTAATCTAGCGACACAAATATTGTTTCTAATAACAACCTATGACATTATTACTGTTGCACTGTCTAATGCTAACCAATTGACACATCCGTTCTTTGGATAGATAGAGTGGGAGGTTGAGCACACTAGAAACATAATTTTTTGTTACAAATATTATTATATCATTAAGGTCACTTGTTTATTTTTAAAATTGGACTTGAGACTACTGGTCCACGGATAATAAAATGACTTGGAATAGGGAATGTTTAATACTCCTTCCGTCCCAAATTAATTGCTCAGTTTTGACTTTTTAAAGTCAAATTGACTATTTTTAAAACTAATCTTTTTACTATTTTTGCTAAAATATAGGTGAAGAGATTATAACCAAAAGAAAGTATATACAATTTATTAGTAACCCCAATTTTTATAATTTTAGAAATATATTTATATATGCTTAATTATTAATTCTAAAAATAGTCAATTTGACTTTAAAAAAGTCAAAACTTAGCAATTAATTTGGGACGGATGGAGTACCTACTTGTCCAACCAGATACTATAATCCCTAGCATTTGAGATTAATGATAACAATATTAACCTTTATCTTTTTAAAAATGACTTGTGTATCCTATTATATCTATCTATACCCACACTATATATTGACAATATGATTTTTTAGGGAGTTACTATTTCCACAAGGAAAAAAATGATATTTCCACAAGGTCTCACTCACATGGAGATGAGACCCACTCAATATTCATATGAGGAGAGCCTTGTAGAAATATCAATTTCTCTTGTGGAAATATCAATTCTTTCTTTTTATTATTACTGATAAGAGTATAATAGTCCAAACAATAAATTTTTATCCAATCTTTTAAATAATTCTGACAACACAAACATAACATGAGATTATTTTAAGTTATCTCATAAATAATTTCATTCTAAACAACATATAACTAGGATTATTTAATTTTAGAATTAGTAATTTTGAGATTATAATTCATGAGAATATACTCCCAAGATTATAATTCTTACAAACATGACATAAATGTACTACTTTTGTTAATATGTACAGAATAAAATTGGATGAAAAATTAAATGACCCGATAAGAATTATATTAAAAAATAATAGGAGTGATAGAGAAAAAAGGAAAAACAAAAAAATAGAAGGGGAAATTATAAACTTACACCCCTCTTCTGCACAGTCCATTCAGAATTTTCACAGGTAGAGCAAGCAAACAGACAAAAGAGGACAAAAATAGAGCACAAGGATGAATTTTTCATTGCCATGGAACTTCTTTTCTTGTCCTTTTCAATTGATAACTGACTTGGAGAAATATTATCTCACCCTGATTGGGATTAAATAGTACTTGCACAATTTTCACATAAGGAATCTCATTTATGTTTAATATTTATTTGGTATCCAGAAAGATTATGATAATATTGTAGTAATTTTTCCCTGATATGTAAATTAAGAGAAGTGATATTTCCACTCGAATTTGTCCAATTGCAGTCCATCATGTTTTTAATGATGGTAGAAGATTACATAAGTACCCATTGTATCACTTTAATGGAATTTATTGCACGTTATAAAAAAAAAGATACCTTTAATGATATTTTTAATGGAATTTATTTCACGTTTAATGGTAGAAGATTATTATTTATTGTTTTTAACGTTATTGCACGTTCCTACTTCAATAGGATTTTTTTTGTAAATTTTTATCTTTAAAAAAAGATTGAAACACAAATGGAGAAATAAATTTAGAATGAAATATCACTTTTCTTTATAAAACGTGTTTATGTGCCCTTGATATATTTTTCAATATTACTCCTATTAATTACTTGTCCCGAGGATATTATTTTATGCACTTTAAGAAAGTTATAAAGAAAAGATTTAAATTTCATTAAATTTAAAGATTATTCTTTACTTGTTGGGTCCTACCTTAATCTATATAAATTTACAAAGAGACGATAAAGCTTTCATATTCAGTCCTATTCTTTTAAATAACTAAATAATCTCAAAGTCATTAATTATCCATTAATAAAAAATTTAAAAATTTAAGAAAAATGATATATATGTCAGACAAATATATTACGAAATTGGATCGCGATCAACATGAAGACCTATACGATAAAATAAATTAGAGTAAATTTATTTTTAATTCGTACGTATCCGATATATGTACATACGTTATATTTATAATTCAACTTAAAATACATAACAGAACTCAAAATCTAATCAACTTTTTTCTTGTCTCAAATTGTCAGACCAAATCATGATCCAAGTCCAAATTGCCAAACTATACTTGTCTTTAAACTTGGTACGAGTTGTATCTTATCATGATACGACATAATATTATTTTAAACTATTTAGAACAATCAAACTCCATCAAATTGCAGCATTGTAGCTATATTTATTATATTATATATAGTCTAGTGACAAAACTAAAAGAACAACTTCAAAAATAGTTGTCCCGCTCAAGAAAAATAAAAAATAAAATAGATAAGATATTGAAAATTAAAGGGATCCAATATCCAACAATAATTAAACACGGATAAAGTCCCAAAATTAAAAGTCATATTATTTTATAGATATTTTAATTATTTCAATGTGAACGTAATTCTTTTTCTAATTATTTCTCCGTCCCAAATTAATTGCATTTCTAGGACTTTTTAAAATCAAATTGACTATTTTTAAAACTAATCTTTTTACTATTTTTGCTAACATATAGGTGAAGATATTATAACCAAAAGAAAATATATACAATTTATTACTAATTTCAATTTTTATAATTTTAGAAATATATTTATATATGCTTAATTATTAATTTTAAGAAAACACAAGGAAGAAGTTGTATTTGCCATGGAATTCTTCTTTAATCTTTTCCTTTTTCAGCTGACTAGCTTATATTTGATAGTGAAGTGAACAAAAAGTTCTCATTATCCTTGACTTATATAGCATTATCTGTGCCCTAAAAAGTTGACCTCAGTATATTGTTTTCTGTAAATTAAAAAAAGTCAACACTCGTTTTGTAATGGTTGGTCCCGAAATTAAATACCTTGTCCGTTTCAAAATATTAAATCAAGTTTGATTTTTTAATTTTTTTTAAAATTTAAAATTAATGTAAGCCATTTAATTTATAAAATTAATAAATCTTGTAATTAATACTCCCTCGATCCGTTTCATAATAAACGTCCTAATTTGATTTTCATGGTCAAATTGACCATTTTTAGAATTATTAATCAAAAATATTTATATAGAATTTTTAAATTCCGAAATTTGACATTAGTAGCAAATTTTTCGTAGTTTATTATGATCATAATCACTTGGCATATATTTTAAATTTTTTTAAAGATTTATTACTTTAAGAAATGGTCAATTTGACTATGAAAGTCAAATTAGGACGTTTATTATGGGACGGAGGGAGTAGTAATTTTTAGATAGTTTATAATTCTCATAATTGCATTGTCTAGAAGTAAGCTAATTTATTTCAATTTTAAATTTAAAAATATTTAAAATTGATTTCAAATGGTCAATATCAATTTTATATTTTTGAAAAGAAAAAGTACTTAAAGTTAGAAGTATAGTGGAACCCCATAGAAACATCTAATTATATTAATGATATAATTATTTTTATACGAATTCATAAGAATATCTCATATCAATACATAAAATTGAATAGAATTATTAAAAGATTCTATCTATTACATATATCTTTAAATATCACTAACACTACAACACGGATCAGGTGAGGGATCCCGCATTTTGTTAAAATGCGGGATTTTTTTTTTTTTTTTTTTTTTTGCTTTTTTTTTTAAAAACAACTAAAATAAATAAATAAATAATTATGGAACTGAAATTTTTACATAATACAGTGTTTTGGGCGTGATTTGGATACATATAACAAAACATGTATGTATAGTTTGTGCAGACTGTATATACATGTTTTGTTATATGTATCCAAACCACGCCCAAAACACTGTATTATGTAAAAATTTCAGTTCCATAATTATTTATTTATTTATTTTTAGTTGTTTTAAAAAAAAAAAAGCAAAAAAAAAAAAAAAAAAAGTGTCCCGCATTTTAACAAAGTCCGGGATCCCTCACTGGATCCGGACTCACTAACACTAATCTTGTCATTCCAAATTAAACCCAAACATTCATAATATATATTATTTTTCATTTACTTATTTACTCGATGCATTTCAAACGTATGAAAAATGACTCATAATTTGTACATACAAGACACATATGGCAAGGTGATTTCGGAACAAGGTCACAATACATAACATTACTCTATGTCATATTAATTAGTTAAGTTCATTTACCTAAAACTTAAAATGGTATGTTTATGTCCAAAATTACTTGTCTATTTTTACTTCACTTAGTTTTATGAAATTTTAAGAAATTGTGCAAGGATATTTATAAATTCTAAACTACCCTTAATGTAATAACGCGATACAAACCAAATCCTGAATAAAGTTTAAATATTGTTCCTGACCACTAGTTGGGTTATGTTGGCTTATCAGAGGCCTATTCAAAATTTACAACAAGTTCTTGATACTATAAAGTACGTAGAGTGAAGACTTTATATACGGTCCAATTTGATCACACATATACATGTAACATATTATATATATCACAATCTTTCACACTTAATTTCAAAAAAATTCAAATATTATTCAGAATCAATAATTAAGAAACGCAAATAAAAAAATACTTACAATTTATCTTAAAAAGTAATCACTAATAACTCATTAAAAAATAGCCGAAATAACTAAATTTTAATATCTTCAAGCATGTTCAAGTTTTTGACTGTTTATTCAAAAGTTTTTTAATCGTTCATTTTTTTTCTTGATGCTCGTGTTAAAATAAAAATGAAAATAGAAAACCCTAACACAGAATGAGCTCGGTGGACCAACAAGAAAATCTCACACTACTACATCAACATGCAAAGGAAGATCAAACATTTTATAATATTTCGGTAAAAAAGAAAAAACATTTTATAATGAAACGCTTTCCGGCTGATAATATTCAAATGTACAAATCATATTCTAAATAATTCATGTTTTGTTTTTTCACCCTATTTTAATGATAAGAATAAATTCACTCCATATTTTTTGCCATATTACTATTACCTCCCAAGAAGGGATTCATGTACCCCTTAATAGAATTGTCATAACTATTTAGCTTGTTAACATTTTAGCTAAGCTTGCTTGCCTAAAATTAAATATTTGCCTTATGTGTTTGGCAAATAAACTTGAATGAACCAAGGAAGTCTTAGCCCAATGGTTACGACCTTTTAAATATTAAATTTGATTTTTACACGATGAGATTTTATTTCTTTTTTCATGTTAATTTTTTTCTTTGTTCTTGATTGATTACGGTAATTTATCAGCATTGGTATGATTTATTAATATTCTAATTTAATTATGAGATTTTATTATACTTGTACTGCATCTTCAAATTGGAGCTTAAAAGAACATGAATCACACTTTTAGACCAAATTTCTCAAAATTTATTTCCCACCTCATAGTAAATAATAATTTTAACCATACAAAAGTACTGTTATTGTAGTAGTTGATACTCTCAACTATTAAAAATATAACATATATAATAGACAACTCTTCCTTAACTTTTCCAACAAATGGGAACTAGTCTTAAACACACCCGGAACCATGGGGGTCTTCATGGGTATTTACAACTACCATAAGCTGCACCAAACAAAAAATAAACAGTTTAGACAAAATATTATATACACAGACTATAAATTAAAAAATAAGAAAAGCATGACAATAGTAAATGTATAACTAGTTTCTTGTGGTAATCGTTGAATTAATTGCAACAAGTACGACTAATTGTATTTAAATGTGGCAATCAGTATTTTAAAAATTGTTAGGCGAACATAAGCAGCAGAAAGAGTGTTTAGCGCAGCTAAACGGACTAGACGTGAATATTATATATACTTGTCATAATATATAAAAAACATTTAGTAGATATAATTTTTTTAAATTTTATATGACGGTAGATGTTTAATTTTGCCGCCCAACCAGATCAAGATTGTAAATGACTCGCCTAGCGCCTCTATATGGGGATTAAGCAAACCTGGACGTGTACTTTTAGAACACTATTGACAACCGCAACTAAGAAGCTGCGATAATCACACGGTGTATATAAAAAAGAAAAACTTACATGGATTGCTGGTATTCAGGGTGCCTACGTCAGAGTTGCCATGACCAATAATCTTATAAAAGAGATCAAGAGCATAAGAAGCATGATTTCGCCAAGTATTAGGCTCATAACATGATCCACCCATGTTTATTTCACTACAATCCAGTCGTGCACAGGTAATCGATACAAATTCCATCAGTTTATTATCAGGAATTGACTCATTGGCCACACACCAAGTAACTAATTCCTGCATGGATCAATATGCATTAACACATGAAGTTAAAATTTATTTGTGAGTCGGATCAAATAATTAATCCGAAATGAATTTTCACCGGAAAACAATGCAAAAAAAGAACACTGATAATGGTATAACAATAATTATGCGACCAGAGTAACAAGTGTCGTTGAAGCCTGAAAGTCACAAATATGTTAAAACAAGTGTAAAAGTGTTGTCAAAAACATATTTACTCTAACAATATAATTATTACTATGACATTATCAACTGTCAAAAAACAAGAGAATATTAATAATTTTATTTTTATTTAAGTTGACCCCTATTTTTTCTTACAAGCAATTAAGGACCAATATATAACATATAAATGATAAATGTTTCATGTGCCGACTGCCGAATCCGCATATTACGAACTATGCTTCTTTAAAGCAAAGAAGCATAGGAGGACAACGAAAAAGAAGGGCAAATTTAGAAGTGCCATTGAACATCTCTTTCACATTTTTTTTCAACACTTGTATTGACATGTCCCTTACTCACCCTAATTTAAGCCATTTATTTAGGCTATTTAATGGTCACATGCAGACGCGTGTGCAAACAATTATGGCAAACTCATAAGTTCAAAAAACAAATTCCTATTAAATACTTTGAGGAAACAATTTTAAGAAATTACATTAAATCATAAATGTCATGCACAAATAAATACAGTATTTCCATTAAAAAACACTTAAAATTACTCAGTGAAACAAATACATACAAACCAATATACCATTGTACAAGTTCAGGAGAACCTGCATATAGGACTCTCACAACAGTAAATATAAATAAAATAGGGGAATAAAAAAGAAAGATTAATTTAAGGAAGAGAATTTAGTGAATGACACTACAATGATGAAAAGTAAATCCATAATTTTGTTTTGTGCTCTTATATATTCCATCCGTCTCTCACAAAAAAAAGTCTCACTTCCAATCTTTAAAATAATTTTGCAAAATATTAAAATTTAAAATTGGTATAAATTCATTTGATTTTTAGTTTATTCAAACATAACGATTTTAAACTTATCCAAAGGACAATTAATTACAAAAACTTTATAATTTTAAAATTTACATAAATCACTACATTTTTAAAATTTTAGGATTTGACCAGATAAATTTCAAAAGGTCAAACTGAAACTCTTTTTGAGAAACTAACAAATAGAGTACTGAACCATAATTCATATATATATATATATATACCAAAAATCTAAAAGGGTCGATCGGACTTACTAGATTCTGCCCAGTCGATAAATAGTCCTCACAGCTTGAGAAAGCGAACATGCAAAGGAAAAAACCAAGCAAAAACAAGGAAGAGGAAGAAATTAGCTTTGCCATGCATGAATTCTTCCTTCTTTTTTTCCCCAGCAGACTGTTGACACTTGAGTGGACACAAAGTGCCACAATCTAGTCGAGCTTAAATAGTATTGAAAAATGATATATATTGCAAATTATTACGTCGATTTTTTGATTAGAGAAAATTTCAATGAACTCTGATATTCTTAAGACTAACCTATAGATAAATTATACATTTATACTAGTAAAGACTAACCTATAGCTAGATACATGATACATACAAAGAACATTGAGCGGGAAAACGCGTAACTAACTCTAAAAAATTCAGCTTTCTCACGGCTGTACTACTAGCTAACAACTAACCTATTGAAATGACCATTAAGGACAACTAACTAAATTTAACTACACTAACTGTCCCATATCAGTTGACACTTGAGCCCAACAATATTGCTGTAATTGATGCTTGAATTCTCTTGCTTGTGAACCATCTTGGATTTGTACATGTGCAGAAGCATGGTCAGTCATTGTTGCATTATCTCGAATAGTATCGGATATATATTACAAATATTTACGTTGAGTTTTTCATTATCAGTTACATGGATAAAATTAATAATAATTTTTTTGAGAGATGTGTAATAAATGGCGTACTTTTATAATTCTATTTAATCTCATATATCAATACGTTTCACAATTATAATTTAGTACAAATTTATCGCAATATATAGCAAAGACTATAGATCCTCGTCCCACTTAAGATATATTCCTGTTTTACAGAAAAAGAAATCCATTTGTAAAAAATATTTGTTCTATAAAAAAGTTATTTTTTTATTAATAGCAATATAAAATGACACAAGTTTCTAAATTTGTTATCATAATTATGTTGTCTGGTCATTACTATTAAACTTTAACTTAATTATTTTATTAATAAATATGAAAAATTATATATTTTTGATGTACAAATTTTATAAATGAAATTCTTTTTATAGAATGCAAATTAAAAAGAAACTTGTAATTGTCGGCCCCAAAAAACACACGTGCAGTTAGGGGAGAATCTAGTATGTAATCGGTGTAGGCAGCACTGAATTTTTGAAAACCTTATTTATTTATTTATTTTAAGTAAAACTAGTTAATTTTGGGAAATATTAAAAGAAAGATTGACAGAGATTGAGAGTAGTTTTGAAAAATATCAAAAGAAGGATTGAGAAGGATTAATTACGTTATCTTATCATTACTACGAAACTTTAATTTAATTATTTTATTCATAAATATAAAATAATATATTTTCGATGTACAAATTTTATAGATGAAAGCAAATTAAAAGGACAAAAAAGAAAATTTGTAATTGTCGGCCCCCAAAAAACACGTGCAATCAGGGGAGAATCTAGACTGTACTTGGTGTAGGCAGCACTGGATTTTTTAAAATCTTTTTATTTTTATGTATAACGAGTTAATTTTGGAAAAGATTAAAAGAAAGATGGAGTGTAATTTTGAAAAATATCGAAAGAAAGATTGAGAAAGATTTTGAGAAATATCTAAAGAAAGATTAATGAGAAAGATAGAGAGTGATTTTGGTAAAGATTGAAAGTAATTTGGAAAAATGAGATTAATTTTGGGGTGATAATAAGGGGAAAAATAAAAATAAAAGTATAGAAAAAGAGAGGAAAGAGTCTATTCATATCACAGTTAATACTGGTAACCGAACAAATTCTTTTATTATTATTTTTTTTTACTTTTTTATTTTTTTATTTTTTAAATTTCATATAGCTTTGAGGTGTATATATTTAGGGGACTAATATTTTCACATGTGTTTTTGATATTTTCACATGGTTCTCTCTCACATGAGCATAAAGTGAGTTGCGTCTTCATGTGAGGGGGAATCATGTAGAAATATTAAAAACACATGTAGATATAGTGCTCCCCTATATTTATTTTATAGCTTTTTACGTTATGTTGATATATATCCCATTATAGGGCTCATATTTGATACTCTCACCGTTCCAAAATTAGAAATATATTTTGACTTTTTAATGTCAATTCGCGAAATCTTAAAATTCAAAATTGATATTAAGTTATTTAGTTTTAGTACAAACAAATATAACAATTGTAAACTAACTATATAGTACTACTAATTATCATATTTGTTGTTTTCAAAACTTGAATGAAATTATATCAATTTTGAGTTTTAAGATTTCGTAAATTAACTCTAAAAAGTCAAAATATATCTCTAATTTTAAAACGGAGATAATATATAATTGCTCACTTGTTCGGTTATAACAAGAGCATGAATTATGGTAATATCTAATCGGGTATCTAAGGAATATGATATGTGATTATATTAGGAAATACTCCTTCCGTCACATGATAAAAGTTTTAGTTGATTTTTTGTGAATATTAAGAAAGATGATAAATTTATCTATATTTAAATTCTCATTTAATTGCATAGTTTTCTGTATAAAACTAGTAATACTCTATAAATATACATAGAGAATAAAAATATGACAATTAATACTAAGGGTATAATAGACAAATCATTATAAAAAAATAAATTATTTAACTTGGTACTACCTAAAAAAGTAATAATGACTTTTATCGTGGGACGGAGGGAGTAGTAATCACTGGGTGGGATAGGAAGCAATCAACTATTTCTAAATCCCCAATCATTTACCCAGTGTCAAAAGCAGTTGAAATTTAGGGAACTGATATTTTCACATGAGAAAATGATATGTTTACATGATCTTTCTCACATAAATAGTGAGTGAATCTCACATCCAAGTAAAAATATCTTTTTTTTTCTTCATGTAGAAATATCAATTTCCAAAATCTATATATAAAAAATACTCTTTTCCTTTAGTAAAAAGGTAGGCATAGTTTTTGGAACCTGATGTAGAGGCATTATTCACAGTGAAAAAAACTTTGCATTGTTTTGAACTCACCTCCGGATTAAAACTAAATTTTCAGAAAAGTTGTCTAGTTGGTTTGGGGCTAGAAGAATCTACTGTATCAGATTGGGCAAGTATTCTAGGCTGCAAAGTCGAGAAATTACCTATTAATTATCTTGGTATTACCTGTGAGGTGTGGGCTCACACCTCACAGTATGTGGAATGAATGCCTAACATGGTGGCAAGTTAGCTATGTTTGGCTAAGAAACCTTATGGAGGCTTAATTTCTCATCATGTTTATGCCATAAATCAACAAAGAAGAAGAATGAAATATGGGTGATGATCTTCTACGTGGTGGTGTGGTCCAACCATGAGGCTGATCGAGCTAGGAATGTACTCAAACTTGTTAATTATGTTTATTGAAATAATGCCTACATAAAAGGGGATTTATCTGTCAGAGGGTGTGGGTGATTTTCTTCTTTTGTGATTAATAAGCTTTGGGTGAGCCAAAAGTATTAATTATTTTTCTGTTTTATTGTTTCTGGGGTTAATTTCTTTAAAGGGAGAGGAAGTGTGAGTTTTGTGCATGGAAGGGGTTTGTCTTGGAGATTTTTTTAAGTTCTCCTTTATCCAGTGACGTGTTTTATTGTACACTCTTGAATATGGCTTCAGCCTTAGGATATACTCCATACTTTGCATAAATCTAATATCAACCTAATACTCTCTTATTTTCAAAAAAAAAAAAGTTTTATTTGTAAATTTTGCAAATACTAAAATTATATATTTGTTTCATATTTATCCCTAAATATTAAACCTTAAACTATATGCTTAATCCACTAGTATTAGTTGCGGATGGTATTATTTTATTTAGCCTATATGAAAGGTAATATAGTAATTGGACCATCCACTACTACTGTCAACGACATCCGCTAATTTCTTGATTTAATTTAGACCATTCTAGACTGCTATAGGCAGTTGTAGACCTATTTATCTAGAAATAGATCATAACAAATAGTTACTAGTAATTTTTTCATATATATATAGAGAGAGAGAGAGGTCGGTTCTCCGACCGACTGGTCCATTAACGGACCGACTATAGCGACGATTTTTTCCGTCGCTATAGGTCTATGGCGACGGTTCACATATGTGGGCTGTTGCCACAGGCCTATAGCGACCGAAAAAACCGTCGCTATAGTCGGTCCGTTAACAGACCGATCCGTTGGAGAACCGTTGTGTGTGTGCAAGGGCGGATCTACTTAGAGGGCAGCATAGGCAACTGCCTATGCTGACTTTTTTTTTGCTTTTTTTTTTTATTTTTTTGTAAACTCAAGGGGGCAGAATTTATAATTTAGTAAACTCAGGGGGCAGATTAATAAAAAAGTTAAACTTGGCAAAAAAAAAATTCCATTAGTTACAAAAGGCTGATCTATTGTTTGCGGTGAGAATTTCTAGTTGAATTTCAATATTTTAGAGTACATATTTTTAAGGGTTATAGTTTTATGTAACTAAATTAACTCTTATTTTACATATGTAATCATCCAAAAAACATAAAATTATCTAAAAAATTTGGCTCGGGGGCGCAGCCCCCGAACCCCCACCAAATTAAAATCCGCCCCTGCTGAAAATTATTCCTAGATCCGCCCCTGTGTGTGTGTGTGTATATATATATATATATATATGGGATTCAAGAACTTTATATATATGGAAGAAAACACAAGTAATAAAAGTTGCATTTGCCATGGAATTCTTCTATAATCTTTCCCTTTTTCAGCTGACTATATTGATACTTGATAGTGAAGTGAATAAAAAGTTCTCATTCTCATCGACTTATATAGCTCTACTTCTATCCTTAAAAAATTGACTTTTGTGAATTATTTTTTAAATGAAAAAAAGAAGTCAACACTCGTTTTGTAACTGTTGGCCCCAAAATTAAATACTTTATTCGTTTTAAAATATAAAATTAAGTTTGACTTTTTAATATTTTAAAATTCAAAATTAATATTATTCATTTAACTTTTAGGAACAAAAAATCTTGTAACTAATAGTATTATTTAAATTGTTTGTAACTTCATAGTTGATCTAAAACTAAACGAATTTATATCAAACTTTAAATTTTAAAATATTTAAAATTGATTTTAAAAAATTCAATATTGATTCTATATTTTTAAATTAAAGTAGTACTTAAATTAGAAGTAATATTTGTTCTCTTGTAGTGGACAACCCCATAGGAATATCTAATTATATTAATAAGATAATTATTTTTATATGGGATTCAAGACCTTTATATTTTTTTCTTATGTACTCTATTCACTCTTTTCAGAATATTTTTTTAATTTTCTATTGAATTATAATTACGAAGCATATCAATACATAAAATTAGATAGAATTATAAAAGTTTCCTATCTATTACATATCACCCAGATACCAGTAAAACTTATCTTGACATCCAAAACGTTAACCCAAACATTCACGATTTATATTATTTTTCATATACTTATGTGCTCAATGTAAAACATAAGAAAAATTACTCATAATTTGTACGTACAAAACACAGTACATCTTTCTTCTTCTTTTTTTTTGGGGGGGGGGGGTGAACATGAGAAAAAAAAAACAAGTATACTTATATCGTAAGGTAAGGTGATTTTGGAACAAACTCGCAATACATATCATTAGTTTATATATCATATTAATCAATTAAGTTCATTTACCTAAAACTTAGAAAGATATTCTTACGTCCAAAATTACTTGTCTCATTTTATTTCACATACTTCTATGAAATTTAAGAAATTGTGTAAGGACACATTTATAAGTTCTAACGCGAATATTCAAACCGAATTCTGAATAAAGTTCAATTATTGTTCCTGACCACCAGTTGTTGTGTCATGTTGGCCTATCATGGGCCTATTCAAAAATTATTAATATTATAGAGAATATATATATATATATATATATATATATGTATATAAACTTGAGAACTTATAAACAGTCCAATTTAATTATGCATATACATGTAACAGACTATATAAGCCAATAATCCACATACAATTACCATAACTTTCAAATATTATTCAGAATCAATCACTAAGAAACACAAATTATAGAATACTTACAATCTATCTTAAAATTAAGACCATGAATCACACTTTTAAACCAAGTTTCTATTAAAATATTTTCCTACCACATAGTAAATAATAATTCAAACCCTACGAAAGTATTGTTATTGAAATAGTTGACACTCTCTACTATGAAAAATATTGCATATAATAGACAACCTTTTTCCAACAGATGTGAACTAGCTAGTCTCAATCACACCCGGAACCATGGGGTCTTCAGGTGAAGAATTTACAACTACCATAAGCTGCATCAAACAAAAAAACAGTATATTAATTAGACAAAATATTATATAAACAGAAATATATATTAAAAATAAGAAAAACATGACTATAGTAAATGTCATAATAGCTAGGTGGCTGGTGGCAATCATTGAATTAAATGCAACAAGTACGACTAATTGTATTTAAATGTGACAACCACTGTTGTTCAAAAAATTGTTAGACAAACATAGGCGATGGAAAGAGTGCTTAGCGCTCAGACAGACTAGAAATATCTATTATATATACTTGTCATACTATACAAAATATATAATAGATGTAATTTTTTAAAATTTTACATAACACGTAGATATATAATTAATTTTACCTCCAAATTAAATCAGATCGGTAAAGGACTCACCTAGCGCCTATACGAGGATTAAGTGAATCTGAACGTGAATTTTTAGAACACCCTTGACAACCTCAACTAACAAGTAGCGATAATCATACGGTGTATAAAAAAAAGAAAAACTTACATGGATTCTCGATAGTAAGGGTGCCGACGTCAGAGTTGCACTGACCAGCAGTCTTATAATAGAGATCAAGAGCATAAGAAGCATGATTTTGCCAAGTATCAGGCTCATAACATGATCCACCCATGTTTATTTCACTACAATCCAGTTGTGCACAGATAATCCATACAGCTTCCTTAAGTTTATCATCAGAAATAGACTGATTGGCCACACACCAAGTAACAAATTCCTGCATGGATCATGCAGTTCAAACTTATTAGTAAGTCGGATCAAATTAATCCGAAATGAATTTTCACCAAAAAAACAATGTTAAAAAACAAAACAAAAAAATTATTAGCTTTATTTTTATTTAAGTTGTCGAACCCTATTTTCTTAAAAAGTTTAAGGAGTAGTAAGGACCAATATATATATATATATATATATATATATATATATATACACACACACACACACACACATATATAAGAAAAATGTTTCATATGCCGAATCTGCATATAACCAACTAGGTATAGATAGAAAAAGGTATAGACAAAGAAAAAGCTTAAAACACTTAATAATATTTAAAAGTATCATTTGTGCCTAGTTTGTGATATATATGCCGACTCGCGACACACATAATTATTAGACTATTTTAGAACACAATCTTAGCAACTTCTCACTTTGTTAATATCGCTATATACATCTGATATACATAGACTTGTAAGACAAGTAAAAAGTAATACATAGATTAAAAACAAAAACAAAAACAAAAAAACAAAAAAAAAATATTAATTAGCTTCATTTTCTTTTAAGTTGAACCCTATTAATTTTTTACTTACAAGTAATTAGTGAATAGTATATATATATTTAAGGAAAATGTATGCCGAATTTGCATATAACCAACTAGGAGTAGGTAATAAAACCTTCAAAACTAAATAATACTTGCAGGTATTTTACATATAATACAACTCTATTTTTTAGACAACATCAGCAACTTCTTGATCACTGTGTTAAATATTGCTGGACACATCTCATATACATAGAATAATAAGTCAAGTAAAAAGTAATACAAAGATTACAAACAAAAACAAAACAAAACAAAAAAAGAAAAGAAGAAACAATATCTCTTACTTCCTTTTATCAAGCAACGAAGCATAGGAGGACAACCAAAAAAGAACGAGGACAAATTTAGAAGTGCCATTGAAGTATTGAACTTTTCTCTTTCACATTTTTTTTCAACACTTCAATTGACATATCCCTTACTCACCCTAATTTTAGCCATTTATTTAGGCTATTTAATGGTCACACCAGTCGTGTGTGCAAAAAAATAAAATAAAATGGCAAACTCATAATTTCAAAAACAAATTCCTCTTAAATACTTTGGGAGACAATTTAAAATAATTATATTAAAACATTAATGCACGAATAAAATATATTTGGCATTTGTCTCAATAAAAAGCTTAAATTACTTAATAAAATAAATACATACATACCAATGTACAAGTTCAGGAGAACCTGCACATAGGACTCTCATAACAGTAAAATGTAAATAAATAAATAAAAGAAGAAAAGATAAAGAATAATTTAGAGAATTGATATTTTTTACATGCAAAACTTGATATTTCTATATCGATGTGGGTGGGACTTTTTACTATTTATGTGAGAAGGATGTTGTAGAATTATACTTTTACTTGTAGAAATATCAATTTTCATAATTTAAAGAAGAGAAATTAGTGAATGAAATGAAAAAGATGAGAAGTAAATCCATAAATTTTGTTTTGTGCTCTTATATACTCCATATGTCCTACAAAAAGAGGCTCACTCTGAATCCTTAAAGAAATTTGTGAAATTCTAAAATTTAAAATTGGTATAAATTCATTTGATTTTAGTTTATGCAATGATTTAAAATTATCTAAATGTACTACTAACTACAAAATTTGGAATTTTAAAACTTACATGAATTACCACACTTTTAAAATTTCAGGAATTGACCGGATAGATTTCGAAAGGTCAAATTGAGACTCTTATATATATATATATATATATATATATATATATAGCGGGTCAGGTCCGGACCAAAATCCGGACCCCGAATTTTTTTTTTTTTTTTTTTTTTTTTTTTTTTTGCAAAACAGTTAATAAAAAAATATATAATGATTTTTGGTATTGAAAAAAATTGTTAAAACGGTGTTTTGGATTTGATTTTCAGGTCCGGGAGTCCGGACCTGATAAAATCCGGACCCGAAATTTTATTTTATTTTATTTTTTTTTTTGCAAAACAGTTAATAAAAAATATATAATGATTTTTGGTATTGAAAAAAATTATTAAAACAGTATTTTGGGTTTGATTTGGATACATATAACAAACAGTGTTATACCGACTGTATAACACTATTTGTTATATGTATCCAAATCAAACCCAAAACACTGTTTTAATAATTTTTTTCAATACCAAAAATCATTATATATTTTTTATTAACTGTTTTGCAAAAAAAAAAAAAAAAAAAAATTTCCGGGTCCGGATTTTGGTCAGGTCCGGGAGTCCGGACCTGATCCTCACCGTATATATATATATTTAAAAGGGTCATCGGACTTACTACGTTCTGCCCCGGTGGATAGTCCTGCCAGCAGCTTGAGAAAGCGAACATGCAAAGGAAAAAACCAAGCAAAAACAAGAAAGATGAAGAAATTAGCTTTGCCATTGAATTCTTCCTTTGTTTTTTTCCAGCAGATTGTTGATACTAGAGTGGACAAAAAGTACTACATTCTAGTTGAGCTTATATAGTACTCTCTCCTTCCGTTTTACAAAAGAATTCCACTTCTAGAAAATATCTGTTCCGCAAAAACAATTTTTTTAATTATTATTATTATTATCGATAGTAGAACAAATGACATGTGCATATATATTTAAATTTTTTATTGTAATTAAATTATCATGTCATTATTACTAAATTTTACTTAATTATTTTATGAATAGATATTGAATAAAAATGGATACCTAATGTACAAGTTTTTCAAATGAAACTCTTCTTGTAGAAGAGTCCTAATACATATGAATATGTGACGATAAATCTATAATGATATTAAATGTCTATGTATATATCTATATCTACACGGGATAAGAAAAGGGACTTACACATTATTTATCTTATCGCTTACACATTATTTATCTTATCGCTTACAGTTTACACGTTGGTTGTAATTCAACTTCGTTATAAAATTTTGTTGACATATATATATATATATATATATATATATCAATCTCCTTTGTAAAATAAAAGGTTTAAAATAAAATCTATGAGAGTCGGCCCCCCAAAAAACACGTACAATCAAGGGAGCATCTAGTATATATATATATATAGCGGATGTAGGCAACATCGGATCGGATTTTTTAAAATCTTTTTTTATGTAAACTAGTTAATTTTGGGAAATTTTAAAAGAAAGATAGAGAGTGATTTTGGGAAATATTAAAAGGAAAGATTAAGAAAGAATGAGAGTAATTTTGGCCGGAAAGATTGAAAGTTGCAGCCCAAAAAAAAATTATTGAAAGTAATTTGGAAAATTGGGAGCAATTTTGGGTGGTAATAAGGGGAAAAAATTTCAAAAGTAAAGTACGGATAAGGGAAGTAAGGAAGTCATGATTTTGATATTTATTTGAACTTAATTGATGATGGTGATTTAAGGGAGATGATAAGGGAAAAATCTTCAAAGTTATTGAAAATGAGATAATAATTGACCAAAGATACATATATGATGGTTATTTATCCTAAAAATAAGGTTAAACAACTATTTTGGTCCTTGTACTCTATAGTTGATTTCAATTTCATCTATGTATAAATTTTTTTCCATAATAGTTCTTGTACTCTAAGATAGAGGAACAAGTTAGTCTTTTTTCTTAAAAAATAATGATGATGTGGCTTTTGAAAAATATAAATAAGTGTCAACATGGTTAAACTTTTTTTAGTAAGGATAAACAAGTCTTTTTATCACCCTTTTTTTTTACTAATTGATGTTTCAAACTTCTATTTATTTTTTCCCAAGTAATATATTTATAAATCCATACTCATTTTTTTTTCACAACTTAGGTCTATGTTCCTCATTGTTTAGATTCTTATATGACGTGCATACTCTCTAAGATGTACATATGAGACTAATTAATTTTTACATTTCCACACCACTTTAGATTCCTTGAAAATTTGCATTTTTACAAAACAATAAGTATAAAATTTTAATTTATTTTGCTTCTAATGGTTCAGTGATCATAACACCCAATGACAAGGCAAAATAACGATGTTATAAACAATGAACACCTAGAAAAAATGATATTATAAACATAAACATGCATATCCAAAAAATAAAACAATAAACATGAGATTACATGCATGCACAAGAGTAAATTAAGAAACATAATTTTTTCGATAAAAAGCAATATAAATGTAAGTCTAAATTAAAAAAAATGATTCAGCAAGAATTACTACTCAATTTTATATTTATTACATTAAATTTTTCGATAAATAAATTCAAAGTCTTGGTACTAAATATCCAAAAAAATACCACTTATTAAGTTTAGAACTTGAGATTCAGTAAGAATTACTATCATATGTGCACTATTAGTTTGTCTTGTCATAACCTTGATGATCTTTTGGAGCGGAATCTTCTTCTTTCTTTTTTTTTCTAAATAAATTTGTACGCAAAAATAATTCTACACAATTTGTCAAATTACTAATTTCTTCCTCACTAATACCCACTTAGATTATTAAAATAAATGCTGGCATATTTTTTTTATAAAAAAAAAAAGCCACGTCATTATTTAAGTTAAAAAAAAACTAAATTATTCATCTATTTTATAGTACAAGGACTATTATAAAAAAAATGTATATGGATGAAATTGAAACCAATTGTAGAGTACAATGACCAAAATAATTGTTATGTTTGGTTTGAAACATTTAATGTATTTATAGCAAGTTCAAACGCTTTTAGAAATTTTGAAACATCTTATTCGATTCAATGTAACTTAATTAAAGTCTATTTGAGATAACTTTTTTGAGTGAACTAAAAATACTTTTAAATTAAATTAAAAATGTTTTGGTATTAGGTTGAAAAGCACTTTTAGTTAGTTGAAGTCATCCCAAAACAAGGCAAAACCTGCACACTGAGTTAAAAACCTTCATACTATGGCAAAAGAACCTGCAAATTTAGAGTTCTTATAAACCATGTAAAATAACATAATATTGATCTAAAGTTAGAGATATAATTAATTATTAGTAAAGGTGCAACTTGGGTAGCTTGGGTTTAGGGATCATCTTAGCCCCAATCTACATAAAATTTGTTGGGTTTGGGTTGGGTGTACCTAGACTCTTGTGGCCCAAATATTGACCGGTGATAAAATTCATGATTTCGGACTGAATTAGGCGGGCTTGGATAGACAACAATTAAAAAAATTAAAGCCAAAATAAACTTAATCCATCAATTTCTAAATTAACTGAATTTATTTTTTACAAAAATAATAAGCAAAGAACATTTAGTAGGAACTAACAAACACTGTTAAAGAGAGGAAAAAACAAGCGAAAATTATTATTAGTAATTTAGATTATGTTTAACTTGTCACTAATATATACTACACGACGTATTAAATAAACAAATATTATATAAACAATAGTATAAGTCTTTTATATATATATATATATAATATTTAATATCTCTTTGTTTTTCTTAACAAGAAAACATAAGAAAAGGTTCTTACAATTAACTTGCACAATAACAATGTAATAAGAGTTAAAAGTATATTAATTAATGCAAGTAATTTTAAAATAACGTACAAGTAATATATATATATGTGTGTGTGTGTGTGGATAATGATTCATAGCATGTATATACTATGATTCTTTATGTGGCATACACCATCTATACCATTAAAAATAAGAAGGAACAATCAAGATTAAAAACTGAAAATCGATGTCCGCTATTATTGACGATAAAAAAAACACATATCATCCGCTACTAATAGTAGAGCGTCGATCAGAATAAGGGTTTAGCTTTATTCTAGAGTTTAGGGTTCATAAATCAGGGTTTAGGGTTTACTAACTGGAGTTTATATTTATTAATTAGAGGTTAATAAACCTTAAACTTAACCCACCATAAACCCTAGAATAAAGTCAAACCCTAATTTTGATCGACGTCCGCTAATAATTGTAGTGAATGTCGATTTTTAGTTTCTAATTTTAGTCGTTCCTTCTTTTTTCAATAGTATAGATAGTGTTCTATAAGGATCCATAACAAATACATGTTATAGATCATTCCCCTATATATATATATATATATATATATATAATACTATTATATGTGTATAAAATTTGGGCGGGCTCAGGTTTCACGGATTCACAAATGTATAAACCTATGCACACCCAAATTAGATTTGGGTGGGTTACTGGTTGGGTGAGTTTTTGAAATGTGAAAAAAATTATACTTAAGTACCACAAAATGGTGGACAGACTTGGATTTCTCGCGGGTTGTCCAACCTAAGTTGCACCTTAATTTTTAGTCCGTTCTAAACTTAAATTTTAAAGAATATAGAATGGCATGAAGTTAATTCCAAATTGGCTACTACTTTTCTACTATCATTTATAATATGCAACACCACTACTAAATTCTTAGTTAATAATTAATGATACAATTGGAAACATAATTAATGATACATTTGGAAACAAAATATTATACATTTGAAAATATAAATGTAGTCTTATTGACTCAAATGCAATGTACTAAAAATAACGTAATGCATTTAAAGGCTCAAACTCTATGATTAAAAGTGTTTCATCTTACCGTATACATAGTACAAATCTGTCAAATGACATTTATTTAATTCATACAAGTAGTGTTTACTGTTTAGGACTCAAACAAAATGTGTCAAAAATAGTTTAGAAGTTCAAATGCTACGGCTAACGTTAGTATCCGAACAAACTCTTTGTTTTAAATTTTATATAGCTTTTAGGTGTATATATATAGCTTTTACATTATGTTGATATATATATCCCATTGTGTAAATTCTTATTTATTAATAATGGGCTCATATTCGCTATAATAATGCTCACTTGTTTGGTTATAACTAGAGAACTTTTAAGTGCATATTATTGAAACTAAGCATCATAATTATGGTCTATGGTCTACTCCCTTGCTTCTGATATTATTGTAGGCACTGTTTTGAAACCCGGACCGACCGGTTCAACCGGTTAAACCGGAAATCGGTTTTATGTCCAGTCCGATTTGTCCCGGCTGAACTAATTTGGTCAAAATCCAAATTGAATCGGTTGACCACTCGTCGAACTGGTGATTCAACCAGTAAAATCGGTTAAGTTGACCCAGTGAACCGGTTTTTAATTATTTTTTAATATTTTTTTGTACCAAAATTTTTTTAATATTAAAATTTACCACTTTTAGTAACATTGTAACTCAATTTTATTATGTTTTAGTTCATAAAAAACGAGATTTTTTAAAATTTTATTAATTACTAACAATATATATTTTTATACATTTATGATGTTACCAGTTCAATAACGGTTCAACCACTGGTTGAACCAATGACCCATCCACCTGATAACTTTTTAGATTTGATGATCGGTCCGGGTCTAAAAACATTGATTGTAGGAATCATGGTGTTAGGAACCAATCGGCTAATTCTAAATACGCAAGTTATCAAAAGCAATTAAAATCTAGATACAAGAATACTCTTTTCCTTTCGGTTAAAAGCTAGGCATAGTTTAAGCTAAACAAATCTATTTTAGGATTCGGCTCCCCTCCATTATACCTAGGACCGTAAAACGAGGAAAGTGAGCACCATGGCAAAAACCTGTACTTTTACGGTTCATACATATATATATACATATATTCAAACACAAGATACTTACACCATACATAAATAACACAATTTCCCTCTGTTCCAAAATTATTAGAGATACATATTTCTTTTTAGTCCGTTAATTTTAAGAAAACATAAAATTATACTTGAAAATTGACGTTCAAATGTATCTCTAATCTTGGAACGAGGAGTATATATAATAATTTGCTAAGCCACTAACATAAATATGAACCATAAATGAATCAGTTCCTTGCAGCATATATACATCCAAGAGAACTTTTAAGTGCAGATTACTGAATTTAAGCATCATAATTACTGAAATTAAGCGTCATATTATAATATCCAATCGGATATCGAATATCCAAAACTATTGTAAGAAACATGGTGTTAGGAAGCAATCTGCTAGATTCTAAATCCGTAAGGTATCAGTAGCAGTTAAAATCTATATATAGGAATACTCTTTTCCTTTCAGTAAATAGCTAGACATAGTTTAAGCTAAACAAATCTACTTTACGAATTTGGCTCCCCTTCGTTACATTTTTTTTCTAATTCCATCCAATATATCAATTATTTGATCTTAATAAAATTGTTGATAATGATCAAAATATGTTAATAGATAACTAGTGATATTAAGATCAATCCTACAAAAAAATAGAATCATAAAAAATATTTTCACCGTTAAAAGTTTAAAAGAATTTTAAACCATTAACATAGCTATGTTATTTAATATAATAAATTAGTTGACCGGTATTGATTTTAATTATATTATCCACAACTATAAAAATATGATGTATTGGATAGAATTGGAGGGAAAGTGTAATGAAAGGGATCCAAATAAGTAGACTTGAAAGTATAGTTTATTTGTTGAGCTAATATTTATGATAAAAAATATATATATAAAAGGGAAAAAAAACAAACATATAATCTAATCCCAGCTAAACTTCAAAACTAAAACCAGTTCCTCTAAAACCGTGATTACGTATTATGTGGTAAGAATATTGACTTCTAGATTTGCAACAAAAAAGGTTATCTTAATAGACCAACAATTTTTATTGCTGCCCAAATGAAGAATCTATGGTAAAACAATGTCACCAGCCTAAAACAAGGCAAAACTTGCACACTGAGTAAAAACCTGTACATTTAAAGTGTGTTTTTTTTTCCAAAAGGCAAAAGAAATTTAGTTGTAAACTTTAACCCATAAAACAACCACCAACTCCTTTTATGTATGCTGACTTTAACCCATAAATCAAGTCACCTACTTCATCTCAAACTCTCTCAACATACCATGTTTTCTTGCTTTAATCTGTCTCAGTTTCGTCTTCTATAATCTCCTCTTTTTCATCCTCTTTACAGTTCTTACATACATTCAAACACAAGATCCTTACACCATACATAAATAACACAATACTCCCTCTATTCCAAAATCATTAGACATATATTTTCCTTTTTAGTCGGTTAACTTTAAAAAAATAAAAAATTACTTAAAAATGGATGCGGTTAGCATGAATTTGTCCCGCCAAGACCATCGGTCAGTTGAATGATATGGTGCCGACACGTCATTGTAGGGAGGAATCAATGGGCGAGATTAAATTACAAGGCACGGTGTCGTTTGGCAAATATGTTACAGCACACGGGGCTTTTGATCGGCGATTCGGCGTTGAATTTTATTTTTACTTCGGCTTTAAAAAACTGTGTGTCAGTGTAGATGCAAAAAATTAACATGGTTAGTTTTACCATTTTGACGGGAATCATTCCTGCCAAACAGAAATTTTATGTCTGAAATAAAAATTTTAATTTTGAAAGACAAATCTATATAAATATATAATAAGACAAAATAATAGTACATATTTTGATTTGATGATTAGTACATAGTGAGATAAAATTTATATATTTTGACAAATATATAACTACAAAAATAAAAAATAAATATTTTTATATTTGAAATAAATGAGAGATCCTAATTATACTAATCATTATATTTTATCAAGTAATATTTTTTGCAAAGTGGTCGCCCCAATTTTTTTGGAAAAATCGACTGACGTCTGACTGCGGAGAAATCGATTGACGTCTGACTGCTGCATAGCAGAAGGGCGACCGAAGATTGAGATGTGGCGAGAGATTTGGCGCCAATTGCTTATTCTCCTCCTTACTTATAGCATCTATCTGGTGTTTCTTTCATCTTCACCCAACTGGTTCTTCTTCTTCTTAGTAATAGCAGACTTCTATTGCTTCAATATTTCTCAATAACCTAGTTTTAATCAAAGTTATTCCACCTCTAATTGCACCTTCCACTCAACTCAACATACACAACCTGCATTTTCCAAATACCCAATGCAGTGTTTTCGTATCATCCCAAATACTGCTATTGTGGAAAATTGGCTCAATTGAAGACAACTTGGATTATACAAAATATAGGGTGCCAATTTTATGGATGTGCAGCCCTACAATTGTATGAATTTTTTTGGTTCCTAATTAGTTTTACAAATACTGATCGTATGTCAATACGTACATACTTATATTATGTAAAAGGTAACTACTGATCTATTTATTACTAAATATAATTTGATTTTGTAGATGGGACTTACTTGTAGTTTTTTTTAGTGGATTGATCCTTCCAAGGGCGGACTTATGTATGGGCAACATAGGCATCTGCCTATGCTCAAATTTTTTGCCTAGGCTTAATTTTTTTTTATATAAGTATAGGTACAGGGGAAAATATATAACTTCATAAACTTAAGGGGGCAGATTAATAGAAGAGTTAAACTTGGAGGAGCAAATAAACAATTTCATAAACTAATTCTAATTACAAGACAAGTCCGCCCCACTCATCCTCCTTTCATTCCGCAAGTGAATTTGGTTTAAGGCTTTGAACATTTGAGAAATATCATGACAAGTAATCGAAGTAAGTTCTAAAAATGAATCATCAACATCACAATCTATCCAAGTCGATGAATTCTATGTACATTGCATAAAATAATTGGTCTCAAAGGGGTTGTTGACTTGTTTATATATATATATAATATTATTACTTGTTATATTAACAATATTGTAACCAAATACATGTTTTCGTCAAATCCACTCTAAGACCAAAATTCGCCCCTGCTGAGTTTGATTCCTGGATCCTTCCCTTTAGAAAAAAGGAAAGGAAATTATTCCCATAATTTGGAATAAACTCAATGAACACAGAGATTGAAAATAAGACCCTTATTGTTGATTTGAAAGTTTGTCATGCGCATGAAGAATATCTGCCGGAGCAACTCAACGAAATTGTTCAAGGTGACTTACAAAGTCAAATAATTGACACTTTGAAATTATTGTCTAGCTATAAGAAGGAGAGGCATGTGCTCTATGGGTTGCTTGGAGCTTTGTTTTTCCTTGTGGTTGTCTTGATTGTCTCTACATGAAGATGATTCTTAAAAATGTACACTTTTTGATAATAGTTGAAGGTTATTGATATAAAAATGAAATTTAGGCAAAAACTAATGACTTATTGATATTTATGTAAGATAATGACTCATGTGAAAATGTAAGAAAAAGTTTCGAACTAATGTTATTATGTTTGATTATTTATTACTTGGTTTTGATGAAATTAATGCTAGTAATGTTATTATGTTTGATTTGGCAATGGCTATGTATGTGAATGTTTGATCAGAGAATTGGGTGGTTATTTTGGTGAGTTTATATTTTTTTTTTTTGGAGTGTATGATATATCTCAAATTCACTCTAAAAAGTTGATATTCATTTTCAAGTGTACTAATGCAATATGATAACTTAAAAGGATGTAATAAATATAGGGAACTAATATTTTCATATTACTTCCCTATATTTATCATATTTCTGCACGTAAGGCCCATATTTTAACCAAGGTGAGACGACTGCAGTAAGCTAATAAAGATACAAAATTAATTTTCCAAAATTTTGAAGCATTTTGAATGTTACCATTTTAAAATTAGAGATATATTTTCTTTTTTATAAACTGTTTGGCAATGACTTATTTTTTAACTTAAAAGTTGATTTTTAAGTCAAACAAATAAGCAACTATTTGTAAGTTATTTAAAAATAACTTATAGATCATTCTTAATAAGTTAGTTTGACCAAATATAATGTTTATTTTGTCCCTCTTCTAGGGGTGTGCAAATATTTTGGTTTTTTCGGTTTTCCGGTAAACCGGACCGGTTTGAACCAGACGGTTCGGTACAAATAGTAAACGGTTCGGTTTTGGTACAAAAATTTGGTATAAACCGGATTGTCGGTTTCGGGAAGGGTTTTGGCTAGTTCGGTATTTACCGAACCGAGCCGGTTGAACCGGTTGCATTAAAAATATTTATATTTTCTTATCCTTTCACAATTGACTAATTAGCAAATCTGACCCTCCTATTTGTCATGTTTTTGCTAAACTATTCCTCAAACTTTTTTTTTGACATAGCTATTCCTCAAAGATGCATTAGTCATGCAAAAGTGTTCCTTTTCTATTTTTGGTCAATTTTCGTTAGTCAAACCGTTAGTAAAATGTTACTTTTGGTTAAATATTTTCTCAAACTTTTATCATTTTCATTTATATATCTACTAAATATAAATATGTATATTATCATTTTCATTTAACTTGATATAATTAATTAAATTATGAACTTATGCGATAAATAACATAAATGTCAAAAAATAACAAATATTTATTTTATCAAGAAAATAAATTCATACACTTTTGCTAATTAAATTTCTCAAATATTAAAATTTTCGTAATATACATTAAAACATATATTTTTTAATTTAAAAGTTTAATACGCATAAAAAGTACAAATTAACACAAAAAAATTATATTATATTTTTTTTTCTAAATATTAAAATTTACATGAAACAAACTTAAAATTTTTTTGTTACGGAACGAATCTTATAATTCATATAATATAAAAAGTATTAAAAATTATCTTATAATTCTTATAATTCATATAATATAACTCTATTTACTCTGATCTTTCAATTGCTTCTTCCACAAGGACTAATATTGAGCAAAATATGAACATGCCTCCTTCTTTCAACTCTACTCCTGTTACGAAATTATAACATAATTTTTAATACTTTTTTATATTGTATGAATTATAAGATTTGTTTAGTAACAAGTTTTTTCTAAATTTGTTTTACATAAATTTTAATATTTTTTTAAAAATATAATATAATTTTTTTGAGTTAATTTGCACTTTTTATAGGTATTAAACTTTTAAATTAGAAAAAATTATGTTTGAATGTATATTACGAAAATTTTAATATTTGAGAAATTTAATTAACAAAAGTGTATGAATTTATTTTCTTGATAAAATAAATATTTATTATTTTTTGATATTTATGTTATTTATCGCACAAGTTCATAATTTAATAAATTAGATCAAGTTAAATGAAAATGATAATATACATATTAATATTTAGTGGATATATAAATGAAAATGATAAAAGTTTGAGAAAATATTTAACCAAAAATAACATTTGACTAACGGTTTGACTAATGGAAATTGACCAAAAATAATAGAGGAACACTTTTTGCATGACTAATGCATCTTTGAGGAACAACTATGCTAAAAAGAAAGTTTGAGGAACACTTTAACAAAAACATGATAAATAGGAGGGTGAGATTTGCTAATTAGGGAACCGAGCCGGTTGAACCGAGCCGGTTGAACCGGTTGCATTAAAAATATTTATATTTTCTTATCCTTTCACAGTTTCACTTTATTCCCCCAACCCAACCCAAACTAAATAGATCTGAGACTCAGAGTTCAGACAGTCAGACCATCCTCGATTCAAAGCTCGAACCTTTCTCTCCATCCCCACCATCTCCGCTCCGATCCATCTCTCCCACCGGCCAAACCTCCGATCGTCGATCCTCTCCCACCTTAGTTTCTCGTTTCTCTTTACTTATTCAGTCGTCTCTTCACTCGCCACTCGCTAATCGTCGACTCCAGAATTTTTTGAGGTAATTTTTCTACAAATTGGCCTTAGATGGTATATAATCCGTTTTTATTTTGAGATTTAGTCAATGAATTTCTCTCTATTTATGTCGATTTGTCTATATATGGGTGTTTACTGTTTAGGGCTTTTTTTGGGTGGTTTGTTTATTATGTAATGCTTGACTTTATGAACTTATCCTAAATGATGAGGGCCTGTTCGGGAATGACTTATTTTTTTTTGACTTAAAGTTAAAATTTTAGTAGATTTATAAGTTAAAATTTTAGTAGATTTTTAAGTAATAGTGTTCGCCATTATTTTTACTTATAAGTCAGGAATTATAAGTAATAATTGTGGATGTGTTCGGCTAATAACGACTTATAAGTTAAAATAAAATAAGAAGATTACTAAAATGTCCTTCAATAAGAAGAACATTAAAAATAAAAGAGGGCATTTTTGTCATTTAATAGTCATTGACCAACTTAAAAAATTACTTACTTAAAAATAAGTAACTAAATGTTACTTATTTTTTTTAAACTTTTTTTTCGACTTATAAGTAAAAAAAAAAGTTGTTCCCGAACACCTTTTTTGCTTAAACTACTTATAAGTTGGTTTGACCAACTTATTGACCAACTTATAAGTAGGTGCCGAACAGCTCTGAAAACTGGTGCTTTATGACTTATGTTACTGTATTTACTTTTATGTTTGTTTTTAAAAAAGAGGCATGCATACTTCTATAGTTTTGTTCATCCAGATGTGAAAGACAGAAAGAGGCATATTATAGATTTCATTTTTATGCAATCACAAATTTTTATCTTGTTGAAAATGATTTACAGGCTTGCAAGATGTGGTATTCACCATTCACTCATTGAGTACAAGTACAAGTAACTTTTAGTTGTGACATTGGATAGTTTAGCAATACTAAAATGAATATGTATGAACTGACTAATGTGGTATTCACCATTCCTTACTTAAGAAAATAAGAAGTGTGTGACTTTTTACCTAAAGTTTGGAAGAATTAAATTTGAAGTTGTTTTTTAAAAACTCATTTTTGCTTTGCAGTAATGGTGGATAACTGGATCATGCTTCCCTTGACATCTGAAATTCTGAATGGTGGCTCATGGCTGTTTTGTTGCTGACACTGGTACACTGTTGTTGGCTGTTTTATTACTACTAGTCTGCTACAATATTGATGTATTGATGTTTATTGATCCTTGAGATAGTACAATATTATGTATTGATGTTTCATTACTACTACAATATTGATGTATTCATAATTTGGAGGATTACTGATTTGTTTTGATGTTATGTCCTACTGTATTGCTGCTGTATTCATCTTGTTGCTTTTAATATATGGTTTGGAAGTCTTTTTGATTGAATGGGTTAATTGAAATGTGAAACAGTGATACATGCTTACTGGCTTAGTTGATAACAGTTCAGAGATGCTTCTTTCAGTTCTTTGTTTACATATAACCGGTACAAAGCAGGTACAAACCGGTACCGAACCGGCTAACCGGTTCGGTATACCGGTCTATTCGGTACCGGTATCGGTACGGGATTTTGACCAGTTTCGGTATTCGGTCCGGTCCGGTCCGGTTCGGTAATTTACCGATGCACAGTCCTACCCTCTTCTATCTTGATAAATTACATCTCTATCCTTTTAACCTTAAAAGCCTGATCTCTTTCTCTTCTAACGTAAACATTTTTTCGCCAACGGCTAAAATCGAAGATCTGCTCTGCTATCTCTCTGTGCTCGATCCGTCAATTTCTTGACTTTTCGCTCCGCGACTGTTACTCCTGCTACTCATTCTACTCCTTCGATTGCTGCTACTCCTTCGATTCCTGTTAGGTACCAAACCCTAGACCAAATATTTGATATGTATATATATGTGTATTATGTTATGTTTGAATCTTTGGCATGTGGTCTTCTTCTTTACCTCTTTAATTTTGACTGTAGTTTCGGAGCCTGTGGATTTCTATTCAATTCCATTTTTTGTTAATTTATGTTGTTCAAATGTTTGTTTGTTTGATTGATTGAATGAATTGTTGTATACTGGGTTGTGCTTAATTAGGAATATGTGAGCATCTTAATTTTAGTAATTTTCAGTAACTCTGTTTGAAACAAGATTTGTGTGTTCAAAATGTTAAGTATGTGACAAAATTTAATGTTTCGACTATCATTTGTTTGCATGGTTGATTAAGATTTTTCTTGTTCAAATTCGATTTAACTGACACATTATGTATGAGCTATGTGAATTTTTTTTAAAAATATTTCTAAAAATCAGATCAAGGATTATAAGAGGTCAATCTAAAAAGTAAATGTTAGTATTGCAGTTGTCTATGGACTCATCGCAATGGCTGCTCCACTTAGTTAATGTTAGTTGTTTCAAGTTTCAAAGTCAGTAGAGATAATTGTTTTTGCATCTAGAAAGGAAGGAACCATGTATAATTTTACATGGATCCAAGGTATAATTTTTTTATGAGAATTGAATATTAAGAAGAGAATTTGGACTATAAGCTTGAATTGATTTAAGTTGAAAGTTGTACTCTGAGAGATTCTTGATTCTGCACGCACGATGAAATGTTTTCTTGATTTTGAAATGTGGGCTTACGATTGTGTTTGACTTCCCCTTTTGAATTCTATTTAGTGGAAGATGAAAAAACACTTGGCATGTTGGTTGACCAATATTTTAGTTGAGAAAGTTTGAATAGAATTCAGTTCTTAATCAAGCTATGAATTCAGTGTTTTAGGAAGAAAAAAAAGGGTAATATATACACATAAGTTTAGAGCAACAGTAAAGAAGCTAAAGTTAGAGGAGGTATCTAAATGTGTATATTTTCATATCACAGATTGAATAGTTAATAAAAACATATGTGTGCCCAAAAGTTCATGGTTAAATCATCTTGCAGATTCTACACCAGCCCCATTTTTGGGGAATATGATATTAAGAAGATGGAAAGCCAAGAACAGTATTAGGATGAGTTTAGTATGTTATAAAACTAATCTTTTGAGTACTGCAGATTCAATTTCAACATTGCTATTGATGTGGACATCACATTTATTATTTCGGATTGTGGAACTTTCTCTTAGCTTGATATTTCTGTGTCATATTAAAGGATTCTGTTTTGGTTGCTAATTTTGGACCTCTGCAGATTATTAAAAGAGCGAATGAGCGTGGGGTGGATCCCATATCTTTGAGTGCTGAGTTTTGCCAAGAATTCCTGGATGACATGGCTGATCTTCAGTGACTACCCCCTACCTAACAGCCACGCGTTTCTGATCATATGGAACAAATCAAAGATATGATAGCCCAGGTGCTTTCTTTAAAGTTTTTCCTAATTTTTGATATTTCAGTTATGAGGATCTCTATCTATTTGAAACAAAATTGACAAATGCATGCATGCATGGGAGATCTCATAAACATGGACACTCATAACCTATGTACGCCGAGATACTCAGGGTTTCTTATGTTTATGTTCGAACTCTTTCTCAGACATGCTCCTAACGGTAGCTATTCTACTGCAATTTTAGAAATCCGAACTCCATAGATCCGAAAAGTTACTCTAGGTCAACAGTTTCTTTATTCTCTAATTTTGTTGTTCTTGTGTAATTTTTTTTCCCTGATCAAGCATTATTTGAATCCCTTACCTCATTGCTGGTGTGATTTTTATCCTTGACCTCAGAAGGGACTGTTTAGTCAAATTGTTTGTTTGGGATTTTCTCTTTGGTTTCTTTAGGGGATGTTGGACAAGATATTAATGGGAGATACAATTGTAAAGCGAGAGTTTGAGCTTCTTGCATCTTTACCGGGAAGGGACATGGATTCAATCAGGTGATCAGGTTAGAGAGGAGTGGGATTTTATGAAGAGCATTGAAGGAGGTGAATGGTTAACCCTGTTAACTTGATGTGGATGATTTGGAAGAGAGAAATAGTATATGTTAGCTTTTTTTGATAAAGATTATGTTGATTTTGAGATGGCTTGAAAATGTGATTATGGGTTCGATTGTTTTTTGTGTAGAATTCTTTGGAGCTTTTGTGGGGGTTTTCTTGTGACATTGTTTTTTGTGTTTAATATTATTTGAAAGTGTAGGTTTCCTTTGTGTAAACATCATATATATTGGGTTTATACCTCTTGGTCCGTTTCTAGTATTGTTTTTCTTGTATTTTTTTTAAATCTTGGAGTTGTGTGTAGATAGAGATAATATTGCATTAAGAATCTCTAACTTGAAATAAGATTATAGTTGATATGTTTAGAGAATTTGTTTAGTGTTTTATTTAATGAAAATGTGGATGATTGTTATGATATGATATTGAATCAAATTATCTTTTTATTAATGTCATTTTTAGTATTCTTTACATTTGATTTTAACTTATAAGTCATTATCAGCCGAACACCTTCATAACTTTTTTAACTTAATTTCTGACTTATAAGTCAAATTAGTGCCAAATGCTGTTACTTATAAGTCACAACTTAAAATAGCTTATAAGTCAACTTATATTTTAACTTTAAGTCATTTTAAAATAAGTCGTTGCCGAGCGGGCTCTTCATCTCTTTATCTTCTTCAAATCATCTGCGGAGTGAGTGGTGTTTTCACCCAATTTTTTCCTCCTACTCCCGTCTTCATCTTCCGCTTTCTCCTGTCTTTGCCGCTACCTATTTTTCGCTCAATTTTTTTCCCTCCTACTTCGGCCTTCCTCTTCTTCTTATTTCAAAGCTATGGTTTTGACGGTTAGGGTTTCAAACCTATTGAAAAAATTGAAGCTATTGAAGAACTGAGAGGTCGTTAGGGTTGTGAAACCAACGATCGTGCCTCCTCTTTACTACGGTTTCAGTGCCTCCACTGCCGTAGGTTTCAGTCTCCCGTGATTTCTTCATCATTGTGGGTTTCCGTCTCCCTCTTCTAATTCCAGGTTTTGACTGTACGATTTGGTTTTAATTTTGATGTTAATGATTTCGATTAGGTTTTCAATTTGGTTTGATTAGTGTGATTGTGAATTTTATGGGTTCATGATTATTGTTGTAATCTTTATTGCTGATCATGTAAGAACTTCAAAATTACGTTAGTTGTATAAATGATATATGTATGTATACCAGAACTGTGTTTGCAATTGTGGGAGCTGATTACTGTGTGATCGCATCAGATACTCGAATGTCAACTGGCTACAGTATTCTCACCCGAGATTACTCCAAAATCTGTAAACTGTACGCCCAATTCATTCTCTTTATTGCTTTAGTTCGCTTTATATTTTGTTTATTTAGTTGGTCTTTTATTGGGGCAAATTTTTATTGTTTTGGTTGCTTATTGATTGTTAATTCGTATTGATTTCATGATATAGAAGAACTTTGGGGCTTTAGAATTAGTATAGGTCAAATAGAAACGCTTATGTAAGGGAAAGTTTGCATTTTTAGTATCTGTCTTAATTAAATTTTGTGTTGAATCAAAGAACTTTGTGGTTGCTCATATCTGGGACTAATTTTGGTTTTAGTAAAAAGAAAGAAATGTAAAGAAATGGGAATAAGGTTGAATTTTGCTCTATATGCACTATTTTATTCTTCCTTGGCTTGGTCAGGTAGATGAAAGACCCAAGGACCTGTATAGCTTATGGGTGTAGTTTTGCGGCAGTTTATGCCATTTGAGATTTTGAATTTAATGCATACAAATTAGATCTGGAGGGCAGTAATAAGGAACTGAAACACATGTATCAATAGAATTGTCTATCTATAGCTACCAGTGGTCAGACATTGCGGATTTGAGCAATGGAATAATTTCTACTAACAGAAAAGTTTGACAAAACTTTGTTGTTTTTTATCTTTAATCGCACACACATGCCCTCAGAAATTTCCTATGCATAACGGGAACTTCTATAAGGGTTATGTATTTTTTGCATGGTGTCTCAACTAAATATTATTCAAAGTTCTGCTAACATGATCCTTTATTTGATGGATGAAACTTTAGTTTCAATGATCTAGCTAATAAATTTTTCCATGTGCATGCTCTGTATTTTTTTGAGAGAAGATTTCATTAAAAATAAGAAGAAATATAAAATCAAGTAGCGTGACAAACCTGCTAATACATGCATGATTTTGTTGTTGTTTCTACTACATAAGAAAACAAATGGTTCAACATATAATATATAAACAAACGTTTCTGTATGTAAAGGTCACTTGCTTATGTTGTTTATTCTTTTTGGCTTCTAGAGCGGACAAATCTGTTATGGCCTCTTCAGGATTCCAGGCTGACGTAAAAGCCTTGCAAAAGGTCTTGGCTGCTAGGCACCTGATGAGGTTTTAGAAAGTTATTCTCTTTGCTAGGTTTTTAGGAATATGATTAAAGACAGACGAATTTATAACTTTGAGTTCTATATTATTTTGTTACTTGAGGTTAAATTCTGTTTTTGAAACTGATGTCAAATGGTTCCCGTTTTCTTGATTCAGACTTATCAGCATCAACACAACAAGCAAATGAGCTGTCTTGCTATGGCTCAGTTGCTCTCAAACGCCCTTTACTACAAAAGATTCTTCCCCTATTATGCGTTTAATGTTCTCAGTGGTCTTGATAATGAAGGTAAGAACCGTAAGACTCTATAAGCTAGAATTTTCATTACTATATTGTTATTGACACCTTTTTATCTGCTTAACTTCAAGGAAAGGGTTGTGTTTATATGTATGATGCTGTTGGATCCTATGAGAGGGTTGGATACAGTTCTCAAGGGTCTGGTGCAACACTAATTACACCTTTTCTGGACAACCAGCTGAAATCACCAAGCCTTCTCCTATTACCAGCTAAGGTCAGTCATGACTTTTATCATTCCCCCCCCACCCCTCTCTTACAGTACCTGAAATCCTACATTCAGGGATTTTTTTTTTCTCTTTTGGAGGTTTCAATTGTCAATTCTGTAATTTTTAATTCAACCGTGAAGGGTGGGCTCTATACTTCTAAATGCAAGTTATGGTCAGCTCAATCTAGAAGAATCACCGTCATGGGGTCCTCGAAATGTGGACTGCTTCGAGAAATTAGAGCATATTGGCAAAGGCACTTACTGGTAAAACTAATTACTGAATTATGCATTATTTTACTTCTTAATTTATAGCTATTGTGTTGATTGTTGTTTCAAATTGTATTGTTTTTTCTGAATGTTGTTGATTGAATTCGTCAATCTCTTAATTTTATATTACGGTAATTCAAGTAATTTACATGAATTGTGTAGCTCAAGTTCTTTTTTGACATGAATGTCGGACAAATTATTAAATTCATTATTCAAACTAGCTCGTGCATTGCACGGGTTATCAACTAGTATACTAAAAAGAAAAAAAAAACACAACCCACCTACCACCACCCTCACTCTTGGCTAAAAAAAAAGGAAGAAGGGGGGGAGAGAGGGCTGGAAATGAAGTGAAGAAGAAGAAGAACAGAAAGGAAGAAGCAAAGAAGGAAAGAAAAAGAAATCAAGAAAGAGGTATTTTCAAAACCCTTACTTTATTTTTGGATTCAAGTTTTTATGGATTTTATGTGAAGAGGTTATGTTTATGCTTATTTGGGATTTAAACTTGTATAAACAAGAATCAAACAAAAGAAATCAATAAATCAAACAAAAAGAACGAAGAAAAGAAAATCTGGAAATTCCAGAAAAGTTAGTTTGCTATCCTGTTTTTGGAAAAGACATATCTTCTTGTGTATAAGTAATTAAGAGATGATCTTTATGTCTAAAAATAGCTCTGGAAGTTAGTTACACACAGAAACAAGAATCACTCAAAATTTCCTAATAGATTATTTATGGTAAATTTTTAAAGCAGGCTGGTTCGAAGAAAACTGCACTGTCAGAATCTGGGAAAAACAGATTTCGACATGCTTTTTGTAAGAATTTTCTGGGCTTGTGTGTTCGGAATCTGAACATGACATAAAAAGAGAAGTTGTAGATACGGAAGTTATCTATGCGTGTACGCAAGAATCACTTAAAAACTCCTTGTAGATTATTTGTTATGATTTTTCTAGCGAGATAGGTTAAAGCTGAAACTCGAAACTGGACAGATTCTGTCCGGGCTTTTGTGAGACTTGTGTGGAGCTATAGGTACGGAATTTGAACATGGTGTCAAAAGCAAAGTTGCAGCCCTGGAAGTTATTTAAATATCCCCACGAGTTTCATCAAATTCTATCGAGTAGATTAGTTATGATTTTTCTAGTTAAGCTGACCAAATTTTGTAACAATCTAACCTTGGTTGTAAAAAGAGAAATTCTGTTCTGATCGGAGAAAGGGCTGAAGTCAGGGCCTAAATGAGGTTAAAGTAGACGGTATAAGCTTTAATTTGACTCAAGAAAGAACGAAAACGGATAAGTAACGAAGAAGTTACGATTATACGAAAAATAGTGTTTGTTAGAAGTTAAATCAAGTTTTATAATTCGTTTTAAAATGAAACTTTGAGGATTGATATATTGTGACGTATGATGGTATATTTCGACGTACAATAACATATTTTGACGTGAAGAAGATATTGTTCAATTTTTTAGAATTTTTTTGATTTTGTTCCGAATGATAGGAATTATTGGAGAAATTAACAGGAATGTTAAAATATAATTATGGGAAGTAAATTAATAAAAGTAAATGCTATTATAAGGAAGTTAATTTGTTGATGGAAAATATTCTATAATGTTGTAGATGACTCAGAATTGAGTACGGGAGAAAGAAATATTGGATATGAATAATGTAGATGAACTACAGATCGAGACAAGTTTTGCAAAATTATGCAATTTCTTATTTTTGAGCTTATATGTCAGTTCCTTAATTGTTGCAAGTTCTTTGAACTATTTGATATTTTTAAATTGAGCAAGTTATAAATTCATGGCAAACTCTTTTATTTGAACAAGTTCCTTATTTATTGAAATTTGGCAAGTCATGCAAATTTCTATGATTGAGCTGAGTTGCAAGTTCTGGAGATATATGCGAGTTCTTGAACTCATATTATTATAGTAGGTTCCTGAACTCATAATTAGTATTGTAGGTTCTTGAACCCATAGTATTATGGTAAGTTCGTGATGAGTTCTTGAACTCATATTACTATGGCTAGTTCTTGAACTCATATTATTATGGTAAGTTCCTGAACTCATAATGTATGGTAAGTTCTATGAACGAAACAATATTTCTAGATTTGCAAGTTCTTAATATTCATGAATTTATTGGAAGTAAAGAGGATGCCATTTACAGAATGGAAGATTAAAATCCTGTAAAGGTTACAGGTTGGTATCAGGTAAGAAGAGTAAAACTTAGGTTGCGATTCAGGGACGAGATATGTGATATAATGTCTAAATAGAGTAGTTAAATCAATAAAAATAGTGATAGATATTATGGAAGATGTGTATCGTGATGCACCGAATCTGCTATAGAGAGAGGCAGAGATTTGGGGGCGTCACAATCTATCATGTGTTGTGTTAAAGACCACAAGGATTTGACATTATTTTACCGTGTTACAACAATATTGTTAGTAATTTCTTTTTCTAATGTCATTTTACTTCTTAAAAATTCATCCTGACGCTAAGGGGACAACATTAATTACGGTGGAATCATATGTAACTTGGATCACCTTCGTGGTACCATATTCTCCCAAAATGTGAAGGGCAAACTTCATGCAAATGATTGGAGAAGTTTTTGAATTAAAACATCTCCTATAAAATATCGTGAACGATACGGTAAAGAGATACAATATTTGTTCAAGTTGTTGGCTATAGCTTCGACTAGTTTGGTGAAAGATGCCTCTATTGTTGAGTTCATTTTATGTCGTCCACTTTGCTAGACTCCTGAAAATAGTTACTTTACCCGTGCTTTCGGTTATCTATCGAAGAATTATGATTTGAAAACAAATGATAACTTTAGAGATTATATTTAAATTTTAAAACTTAGTGACTGGGGGATCAAAACAAGATCTCTGATACACAAAGTCGATATACCAATCAAATATTGGCAGCTGTCTTTGCTTATTCAGGAGTGCGAAGGAAGAATATCTTTAGTCAAGAAGTATTTAGTTATTGTGGTTCGCCATTGATAAAGATATATCCACGACATATTCAGTACTATGTTCAATTGCAGAATTCCCTAGGAACGTATTAGAGCATTTTGGAGATAACTTTCAGGCATTATTTTCAAATGCATCAATAGTAAGTGTAGTTTTGTAATCAATCTTATTGATTTTATGGCGATATATATGTGAATTTAATAAATCCCAATATTTGATGATCAGTGAATTGGTAATCAATCTACCAATAAGATTGATTACAAGACTACATTTACTATTGATGCATTTGGAAAGAACGCTTGAAATTTATCTCTAAAATGCTCTAATACGTTCCTATGGAATTCTGCAATTGAGTCTGGTACTGAATATGTCATGGGTATCTTTATCAATGGCGAACCACAATAACTGAATACTTCTTGGCTAAAGATATTCTTCCTTTCCACTCCTGAATAAGCAAAGATAACTGCCAATACTTGATTGGTGCATCGACTTTGTGTACCAGAGATCTTATTTTGATCGCCCAATTACGAAGTTTTGAAATTTGAATATAATCTCTGAAGTTATCATTTGTTTTCAAATCATAATTCTTCGATAGATAACCGAAAGCACGGGTAAAGTTAATTCTATTTTCAGGAGTCCAGCAAAGTGGAGGACATAAAATGAACTCAACAATAGAGGCATCTTTCACCAAACTAGTCGAAGCTATAGCCAACAACTTGTACAGATATTGTATCTCTCTACCGTATCGTTTACGATATTTTATAGGAGATGTTTTAATCGGAAAACTTCTCCTATCATTTGCATGAAGTTTGCCTTCACATTTCAGGAGAATATGGTACCACGAAGGTGATCCAAGTCACATATGATTCCACTGTAATTAATGTTGTCCCGTTTAGCATTAGCATGCATTTTTGAGTAGTAAAATGACATTAAAAAAAAATTACTAACAAATATTGTTGTAACACGGTAAAATAATGTCAAATCCTTGTGGTCTTAACAAAACACATGATAGATTGTGACGCCCCCAAATATCTGCCTTTCTCTGCAGCAGATTCGATGCATCGTGATACACATCTTCCATAATATCTATCACTATTTTTATTGATTTAACTAGTTTATTTAGACATTATATAACATACGTCATCCCTAAATCGCAACTTAGGTGATACCAACCTGTTACAGGATTTTAATCTTCCATTCTGTAAATTAATTCTGACCTTTGTGGTCCTATCATTTCTTTCTACCTGCAACTGTTAATGTTTTGCAAGAGCGAGCATCAAATTTGCTCAGCAAGTATGGAATTGAAATAAACAGTTTAAAGAATGCTTTCGAATCAATAATTCAATAATTTCAATCTGAAAAATAATTAGCAGTTTTACGTTACTTGGATGGTCATAAAAGACCAAGAGTTCTTTCGAATCGTACTGCAGGTGATCTGCCTAGCAGTACTTTTGTGACCTGTAACATGTTATTTTACTGTTGTACACAGTGACTTATCAGAGTAATCTCATCAGTGAATAAATATATTTTGAACAAATGAATAGTTCGTCAAGGAAATTTTCAACGTAAGAAACTTAAACACTAGAGTCGTCATCTTTAAATCATTACTGACCCGTAAGGACCATGAACTCTTTCACAATGTTCAACAGTCACAAAGACTACGAACTCTGCAATAATGTTCAACAGTCACAAAGACTGCAAAACTTTACATAACATCATCCACACGCTAAAAGCGTGAAGTTGGCACTATATGACCCATACATGTTTAACCGTCATAGAGACTGAAAAACTCTACATAAAAATTCCCCTATAATATAAGGTTGTTCATCCCCGGTCTTAATTAATTTCACAGTAGAGTAGCCGAAACAAATGACATCCTCTTTACTTCCAATAAATTCATGAATATCAAGAACTTGCAAATCTAGAAATACTGTTTCGTTCATAGAACTTACCATACACTATTCAATTTTAGGGATACATTTCTTCCTAGGCCCAGAGAAGACTTAAAAAAGGGACCAAGAAGGGAACTATCAAAAAAACTAGGGAACTATTCAATTTTAGGGATACATTTCTTCCTAGGCCCAGAGAAGACTTAAAAAAGGGACCAGGAAGGGAACTATCAAAAAAACTAGGGAAAACTTACCTTTCATCTTTTATAGCTTGTTGACTACTGGCTTCTTACTAAAGGGTAGACTCAAATCTGTAAACTTACACAATATGCTTATAATTAAATTTGATATACAAGTAAACTAATTTGCACTCAAATACATTTACCACTGCCTATTTATAACCCATATAATTTTCAACCGATAGCTCGCTATAGAAACCCAAATTTTTGTCCAGCAATACAATACAGGCATAAGAAATCCGTTAGAAATATGCTAGAGGGAAATATATATCCTATCGAGTGTGAGCTTAGGGTCGATTCACAAGGGTGTCCACATATGCAAGCGTCTCTCTCTCTCTGTGTTGCAAAATATTCTAGTTGGTACCAATGCAATGCACAGACATACATAATGGAAGAACCTCCTTAATACATATAGCCAAAATAACAACATTAAATAATATATTTAGAGAACTGTCATAATGGTTCTAAACGTAAAAACTAAGCCAAACATATCTTCTGAGGAACTCAAAGACAAATAAAGGTTATAACCAACAGACTAGAAATGATGGACGGCTGCACTCTTCTCCTCCACTACCACTAGATCCTCTTTCGCTTCTTGATCCCCTGTACCTCCCGAGTCCTGACCAACAGGCCTGTCCTGTCCCTCCTGATCAATAGGTTTGCACTGTCCCTCCTGACCAATAGGCCTGCAAGAGAAGAGGGAGAAAACAGTTCTATAAAGTATTTCACAGCCAAAATAACATATAATTAATTTTTCACATCTCTTAAGAGTTTAAAATTGTAAAAACTAAATAAATAAAAGGAATGCACGGTAAGATTTCCCGTCTCCCAATTTTAAGAATGTCTAAACACTTGATACATGGTATCTACTAGTCACAAGAGGTTCAACTCATTTTTCCACATTGTTCTAGCCATTCTGATTTGCAATCAATTTGTGTCTTGAAATTTCATAGAGCTACATCAGTTTTTCTTTTTCTGTTTGTTCTTGTCAAGAAAATACTGTAATAAATGAGCAATGCTTATCACTTTCCAATGAATTAAAAAAAGAAAAAAACAAAAAACATTTGATTATAGATTATCATTTTGTACAAATATCCGTGTACATACAACAAGTACAAAGGCCATGGCTGCGTACCTTTTTCAACGTACCTGGCTTCAACATTGGAACCATAATTTAACATTTTGACATTTAGAACTATTACTGTACCCCCAAAAAGACTTGGAGCTAAGTGAACACGCTAATAAAGAGCAATGACAATAAAATCAGGCTCTATAGCTTTAAAGTTTTAAAGGCCAACGCCGACACATTTCCTCAGAGATTGAAGTAAAGACATAGTTCATAAGGATTTTCTGTTCAAAGGAACCAAATCAATATATAGATACAATAAAGTACTGTGATCCTTGGTTGTACGTTTCAAGAAATAGTAGGAAACTAAATTGTTATTTATAGAAACGATGGAAAAGATAAATGTTTTGATGGAAGCTTTGTAACAAAAGAAACTGCATACCGTTTCTTTTTCAGAGGAAAAAAAAAGAGAAGGAATGTAGACCTTTTCAATGGAAACGTGTCGGAACTTTCAGCCATTTTGATGCTCCTTGGGGGAAATGAAGACAACATGCTGCACTATTTTTCGGACATCGACTTGCATCCATGAGGACATGGATGGTTTGAAGAGATGGATTTGTCACAACAGGTGGATGCTAAGTCTTTCGGTAGCATGTGATTACTAGTTATACTGTAGGAGGATAAAATAGTCCATGAAATTTCTGTTTAAGTGCCCTATAAATTGGATTAATTACTTCATCTCAGAAAAGACGGCTTAAGTACTGATGTAGGAAAAGGTGGAAATAAAGAATAAGAGCAAGTATCCCCGCAGAAAATCGGTAAAAGAAAAACACAAGCATGAAACTTTAATCTCAAATTTATATATATTCAATGAAAACTAGTAAAGATTGTAACTCTTTATATAGGAACTCTACCGCTTAACAACCTACTAAAGAATCCTAATATTAAAGGGAAATAAACAACCAACTACATTCTACTTCTATACCTCCTATACCTTATATATAAAAGTACGACCAACAATCATACCTCATGACCATCCGAGTTAACTCATCAATTAGAATGAGTTAACTCGGGTGGTCATGAGTTAACTCGAACAGTCAATATTACATTTAATATGATAACTAATAATTGCAATTAATTTTCCTTGAATATGGAGGAAGAATATGGAAAGTTTTTTCTTAGAATACTAAAAGTTATATGCTGATTCAAATTATCTTCAACATTATATATGTATTATGTCAATAAAAAATGCTAAATATATGCCAATAAAAAATTATCAAATATTTGTGAAAAAATGATATAAACTAGCCCGTGCCTTGCACGGGGTAATGGGTATGAAACTATTTATAACTAAAATAAATCTCCTAATTAAATTCTACTTTATAATTAAAATCGGCAAAACTAATGATTTCCCTACTGCAGTTGGCATATTTTACTTGTTACACTACTAAAATTTTAAAAAAAATGCAATTACCACATTGAATTAATTAGAAATTGAAATTAGACGATTCTGTTAAAATAATTAAACGCTCGTTAAATTTGCTCCGAAAATTTCATACGTGGCTGGTGAAAAAAAAAGGAAACAAAAACAGAATATGCTTGAACTGCCATGCTAGACCATGAACTATAATCTTGTTGTTGAACAACAAATCAAGGTTTTTCATCTTCACTTAAATAATCCTCATCGCCCCAATAGTTTCTGTCCCAATTCCATCGTTAGGTTGTTCATCCTCTTCCTCCTTGGACTTCATCTGTTCATCTCTCTCTTTCACACACTCTAAAAAAATTAATGGGTCTCTCAAACTTGTAACAAAATATTGTAAGTTTATTAATGTATAGCAACTTTCATTTTTTTAAACTGTTGTTAGAAACATTCATGTTGTGACAATTTATGTTCTTATGTTGTTGGACTTGCAGGATAGGGTGTGTTAGAAATATGTCAAATGTCTGCAAAATTAAATGAATGACACTTGACTGAACAATAAGAATTTCTACCGAAACAATTAGGTTTTGGTATATTTTGTCATCAAACTGTAGTCTCAAGGAACAATGCATCTCTTGTATCTGCTCTAGTTGAACGTTGGAGAAGTGAAACAAATACATTTCACTTAAATTGTGGAGAGATTAACATTACTCTAGAGGATGTGAAATTTTTATTCGGGTTGTCCATTTTAGGAAAATTTTTGACTTACGGAGAACTTGAATATCCCAAAAGTTATTTTATAAGGGTTTTTGGGCAACAAGCTGTTGTAGATGACTGGGAACAATGCTACAAAAGGGGGGCATAACTTTGTCTTGGTTAAGACATAGATATGGACAATTACCTGAGGATGCTACTCCGGATGATGTGGTAAAACACACTAAAGCATATCTGTTGTACTTGTGTGGCGTTATTTTGTTTCCAACCAAGAGTAAATATATTGTGCATCCTAGATATTTGTTGTTATTGGAAAAATTGGATGAGATAGTTACATATGCTTGGGGCAGCAGCTTTAGGGCATTTGTATAGGGGGTTGTATGATGCTACTCGCAAAACAGCGAAAAAATTCGCAGGATGTGCAACCCTTCTTCTGATGTGGGCAAATGAAAGGTTCAACATTGGTCGTCCTACCCTAGGCCTAAGTCCCAGAAGTTGATACCTAGGACATTATCCTGGGCATACTCCTCTTTTGATCCTAATTCAAAAGATTATCAGCGACGAAAAAATCTAAATCACCATCTTGTGTTTTACCGAGGAGAGTTTGATAATATGTTTGAAACAAATGCGATGTGACGTCCATATAAGTTATAGACGTTTGGGTTGAGACTTTTTTGAAGTAAGGTTAGGTGGAGCCGCTCATATACCTTTAATACATTATGATATTGTTAAGTTTCTTCAAGTTAGGGAAATGTACATATTGTTGGGACAACTTGATTTGGAGGAAGTGGCTTCTTTCTAAAGGTTCAAGGTCGAATATACATAATGAATGAAAAACAACAAACAAAAGCATAAGTTGATACATAATTTAATAGAGGCAATGTCAGCAATAAACATATACTTACACGTTTTTTGTCAGGTTGCTTGCACATGGCTTGGAACTTCCCCCGACACCTATTGGATATAAAAACTTGGTTACATATAAAATAGAAATAAACAAAGGGAAGGAACATTAAATTAAAGATACATAAAACAACAAAAAGAGCTAGCTTACCACACATGGTGATTACTTATCTGCTGCTGCCTATGCTGATTTGATTCCTTCTCACCTTGTTTTCCTCGAAGGCAGAGTAAGAAATATATCCTTAGTGAATTAGGAATTGTTAACTTCTGCTTTTGGAAGTCATTTTTTCTTTTCTTGATAGATGCTTTGGATGGTATATGATCAATTTTGAAAGTATACATGCGTGGAATACGTCTAATTCTCTGAGATCTGGTAATCTTATATCGGCCTACTTGAAGAATTACATTTTTTGCCCTACTTTAGAATGTTCATCCCGATCTTCGTGCTTGTAGGTCATAAATATAGTCGTTTATAAATTTGTAAGTGCTGAAAAGTTAAAATAATTAAGAATTGTCGGGCAGTTGTCATTTTAGCGGTTTTAAGTATTTGCATAATGGTCTCAAAAAATCTACTTTGAGAAACCAACATGTCTGTTAATGAATCCTTACACTTGGTAGATATATTCTGCTTCTTCTCTTTGTTGTCTTTTCTGATCCAGGTGCGTGATTTTGTTGATTGCCCAACGTGGGATAATTTCAAACCAGCTTTCTGTTTTTCTCAAAAAAAAAAAAGAAAAAGATCTTTAATGTTTCCTTGCTTCGTTACTATGCATGGGATCTGAAATTGATTTACTAGCTTTATGAAATAAGTACTTAGCTAACTATGATCTATTGTATCAATACTAACTCTGCTGAAATGCGATAGGAAATCATTCTTGTTGAAGGTCTTAAACTAGATTATATTGAAGCCGGAATATATACTGTCCATTGCTTACTACTAAGATTGCTCGGTGCTGAGGGATCTCCTATAAGATGTATCCTGATCAAGTAATACTCTTGTAAGTGTTTACATTGCGAGTATTAGACTGTCCATAGCATACTGCAAATAAATGCTAAAACCTGCCTTCATATCAACACTTTAGAAGATACTATGTTTTCCATAATTTTTGTACTTATCTGATACTGTATGCACCATTACCAGTATAAGCTTTTGAAAATTTTTGAGAAGTTTGGTTGCTTACGTCATGTGATAACATATATTTTTCAGCAACTGCAGAAAGCATTGAGAGCCAATGAGGTTTCGAATGGACTAACATGGTGCAAGGGCTCTCCATTGGAAAGCTGCTTTAAGATCATTCTGAGAAATATTTATACACCCATGGCTACTGCTTCGTACAAGTGTTCAGAGTAGATAAACTTTAGAACCTTTAAAGTTTTTATTTTTATTTATTTTTGTTATATTTTGAATATTATAAGATCAATATTTACTTTGTAGTCTGCTAGTATTACTAGCGGATTGGGCCTTAACACAACATATACAATAAAAATAAAATTAGGAAATGTAAAAGAAAATGTAAAAGTACTTAGGACTCGGGGGTGGAATTAATATGGACAAAACTGATGTTGACTTGGATTAGGAATTGAATATGGACAAAACTGATGTTGAATTAATATGGATAAAACTGATATCTCCTATACATATATGGAATTGTATAATATAATTAGGACTCTTGGGCCCCGTGTTGCTTTGGCTGGGATAAAAATCTTGGGTCCCGTGTTGCTTCAAACTTGTTATGCTTCGTCCGCTAGAAATTCTAGCGGACCTTTTAAAAAAGTGTAACTGCTTCGTCTGCTTGGGCTAAATGGGGGCATTTTCGTCCATTTTTTTTTAATTCCGTCCGCTAGAAATTCTAGCGGATGCCGTCCCCAAAATTTTAATCCCAGCCGTTGCTCTTTTCAATGGACGCTTAGTATTCTATTTGCCCATTTTTTATCCATAGCAAATACATGTTATAGATCATTGCCTTATATATATATATCAATCAATACTTATATATAAAAGTACGTAAAGCGATCCTTTCAATCGGAAAATTCATTGAGTCAACCCTTAATTAATTAAGAGTTAACTCGGTTATTTCTACTCTCTCACGCGAGTTTGCAATCGAGTCAATTTTGTTGGAATTTGTCATATCAATTGTTCGGCTTTCCTTTTCTGTTTCCCTTCTCGCTTAAATTCAATCTCTTCATCTCTTTATCTTCTTCAAATCATCTACGGAGTGAGTGGTGGTTTCGCCCTATTTTTTCCTCCTACTCCTGTCTTCGTCTTCCTCCTGTTGCCGCTAACTATTTTTCGCTCAAATTTTTTTCCCTCCTACTTCGGTCTTCCTCTTCTTATTTCAAAGCTATGGTTTTGAGGGTTAGGGTTTCAAAGCTATTGAAAAAATTGAAGCTATTGAAGAACTGAAAGGTCATTAGGGCTGTGAAACCAACGATCGTGCCTCCACCATCGTGCCTCCACTGCCGTAGGTTTGTCTACCGTGTTTTCTTCACCATCGTGGGTTTCTGTCTCCCTTCTCCCTCTCTTCTAATTTTAGGTTCTGACTGTACGATTTGGTTTTAATTTTGATGTTAATGATTTCGATTAGGTTTTCAATTTCGTTTGATTAATGTGATTGTGAATTTTATGGGTGCATGATTATTGTTGTAATCTTTATTGTTGATCATGTAAGAACTTCAAAATTACGTTAGTTGTATAAATGATATATGTATGTATACCAGAACTGTGTTTGCAATTGCGAGTGCTGATTATTGTGTGATCGCATCAGATACTCTAATGTCAACTGGCTACAATATTCTCACCCGAGATTACTCCAAAATCTGTAAACTGTATGCCCAATACATTCTCTTTATTGCTTCAGTTAGCTTTATATTTTGTTCATTTAGTTGGTCTTTTATTGGGGTAAATTTTTATTGTTTTGGCTGCTTATTGATTGTTAATTCGTATTGATTTCATGATATTGAAGAACTTTTGGGCTTTAGAATTAGTATAGGTCAAATAGAAACGCTTATGTAAGGAAAGTTTGCATTTTTAATATATGTCTTAATGAAATTTTGCGTTGAATCAAAGAACTTTGTGGTTGCTCATATCTGGGACTAATTTTGGTTTTAGTAAAAAGAAAGAAATGGGAATAAGGTTGAATTTTGCTCTATATGCACTATTTTATTCTTCCTTGGCTTGGTCAGGTAGATGAAAGACCCAAGGACCTGTATAGCTTATGGGTGTAGTTTTGCGGCAGTTTATGCCATTGAGATTTTGAATTTAATGCATACAAATTAGATCTGGAGGGCATTAATAAGGAACTGAAAGACATGTATCAAAAGAATTGTCTATCTATAGCTACCAGTAGTCAGACATTGCGGATTTGAACAATGGAATAGTTTCCACTAACAGAAAAGTTTGACAAAACTTTGTTGTTTTTTATCTTTAATCGCTCACACATGCCCTCAGAAATTTCCTATGCATAACGAGAACTTTTATAAGGGTTTTATGTATTTTTTGAATGGTGTCTCAACTAAATATTATTCAAAGTTCTGCTAACATGATCCTTTATTTGATGGATGAAACTTTAGTTTCAATGATCTAGCTAATTTTTCCATGTGCATGCTCTGTATTTTTTTGAGAGAAGATTTTATTAGAAATAAGAAGAAATATAAAATCAAGTAGCGTGTCAAACCTGCTAATACATGCATGATTTTGTTATTGTTTCTACTACATAAGAAAACAAATGGTTCAACATATATAAACAAACATTTCTGTATGTAAAGGTCACTTGCTTATGTTGTTTATTCTTTTTGGCTTCTAGAGCGGACAAATCTGTTATGGCCTCTTCAGGATTCCAGGCTGACGTAAAAGCCTTGCAAAAGGTCTTGGCTGCTAGGCACCTGGTGAGGTTTTAGAAAGTTATTCTCTTTGCTAGGCTTTTTAAGAATATGATTAAGGACAGACCAATTCATAAGTTTGAGTTCTATATTATTTTGTTACTTGAGGTTAAATTCTGTTTTTGAAACTGACATCTAATGGTTCTCTTTTTCTTGATTCAGACTTATCAGCATCAACACAACAAGCAAATGAGCTGTCCTGCTATGGCTCAGTTGCTCTCAAACACCCTTTACTACAAAAGATTCTTCCCCTATTATGCGTTAAATGTTCTAGGTGGTCTTGATAATGAAGGTAAGAACCGTAAAACTCTATAAGGTAGAATTTTCACTACTATATTGTTATTGACACCTTTTTATTTGCATAACTTCAAGGAAAGGGTTGTTTATACGTATGATGCTGTTGGATCCTATGAGAGGGTTGGATACAATTCTCAAGGGTCTGGTGCAACACTAATTACACCTTTTCTGGACAACCAGCTGAAATTACCAAGCCCTCTCCTATTACCAGCCAAGGTCAGTCATGACTTTTATCATTCCCCCTCCCCCACCCCCCTCTTATAGTACCTGAAATTCTACATTCAGGGAAAGTTTTTTCTCTTTTGGAGGTTGCAATTGTCAATTTTTTAATTTTTAATTCAATCGTGAAGGGTGGGCTCTATACTTCTAAATGCAGGTTATGGTCAGCTCAATTTAGCAGTATCACCGTCATGGGGGTCTCGAAATGTTGACTGCTTCGAGAAATTAGAGCACATTGGCAAAGACACTTATGGGTAAAAGTAATTACTGAATTATGCATTATTTTACTTCTTAATTTATAGCTATTGTGTTGATTGTTGTTTCAAATTGTACTACTGTCTTCTGAATGTTGTTGATGGAATTCGTCAATCTCTTAATTTTATGTTACGGTAATTCAACTAATTTACACGAATTGTGTAGTTCGAGTTCTTTTTTGACATGAATGTCGAACAAATTATTAAATCCATATTTTGCACGAGTTATCAACCAATATGTACTAAAAAGAAAAAAAAAACACCCCACCTACCACCACCCTCACTCTCGGCTAAGAAAAAGGGAAGAAAGGGGAGAGTGAGAGAGAGAGGGTTGGAAATGAAGAGAAGAAGAAGAGAAAGGAAGAAGCAAAGAAGGAAAGAAAAAGAAACCAAGAAAGAGGTATTTTCAAAACCCTTACTTTATTTTTGGATTTAAGTTTTTATGGATTTTATGTAAAGAGGTTATGTTTATGCTTATTTGGGATGATTTAAACTTGTATTAACAAGAATCAAACAAAAGAAATCAAGAAATCAAACAAAAAGAACGAAGAACAGAAAATCTGGAAATTCCAGAAAAGTTAGTTTGCTGCCCTGTTTTTGGAGAAGGTATATCTTGTGTATAAGGAATTAAGAGATGATCGTTATGTTTAAAAATAGCTCTGCAAGTAGGTTACACACAGAAAAAAGAATCACTCAAAAATTTCTAGTAGATTATTTATTGTAAATTTTTAAAGCAGGCTGGTTCGAAGAAAACTGCACTGCCAGAATCTGGGAAAAACAGATTTCGACATGCTTTTTGTAAGAATTTTCTGGGCTTGTGTGTTCGGAATCTGAACATGACATAAAAAGAGAAGTTGTCGATACGGAAGTTATCTATGCGTGGATGCAAGAATCACTTAAAAACTCCTCGTAGATTATTTGTTATGATTTTTCTAGCAAGACAGGTTAAAGCTGAAAATCGAAACAGGACAGATTCTGTCCGGGCTTTTGTGAGACTTGTGTGGAGCTATAGGTACGGAATTTGAATATGGTGTCAAAAGCAAAGTTGCAGCCCCGGAAGTTATCTAAATATCCCCACGAGTTTCATCAAATTCTATCGAGTAGATTAATTGTTATGATTTTTCTAGTCAAGATAACCAGATTTTGTAACAATCTAACCTTGGTTGTAAAAAGTGAAATTCTGTTTTGATTGGAAAAGAAGCTGAAGTCAGGGCCTAGATGAGGTTAAAGTAGACTGTATAAGCTTTAATTTGAGTCACGAATAAACGAAAACGGATAAGTAACGAAGAAGTTACAATTAAACGAAAAAATAGTGTCAAGTTAAATCAAGCTTTATAATTCGTTTTAAAACAAAACTTTGAGGATTTATATATTGTGACGTATGATGGTATATTTCGACATAAAATAGCATATTTTGACGTAAAGATATTGTTCAAGATTTTAGATTTTTTTTTATTTTGTTCCGAATAGTAGGAATTATTGGAGAAATTAACAGGAATGTTAAAATATAGTTACGGGAAGTAAATTAATAAAAGTAAATGCTATTATAAGGAAGTTAATTTGTTGATGAAAAATATTTTATAATGTTATAGATGACTCAGAATTGAGTACGGGAGAAAGAAATATTAGATGTGAATAATGTAGATGATGAATTACAAACTGAGACAAGTTCCGCAAAATTATGCAATTTCTCATTTTTTTCTCAAAATTATGCAATTTCTTATTTTTGAGCTTATATGTCAGTTCCTTAATTGTTGCAAGTTCTCTGAACTATTTGATATTTTTAAATTAAGCAAGTTATAAATTCATGGCAAACTCTTTATTTGAACAAGTTCCTTATTTATTGAAATTCGCAAGGCATGCAAATTCCTATGATGAGCTGCAAGTTTTGGAGATACATGCGAGCTCTTAAACTCATATTATTATGGTAGGTTCCTGAACTCATAATTAGTATGGTAAGTTCTTGAGCCCATAGTATTATCGTAAGTTCTTGATGAGTTCTTAAACTCGTATTACTATGGCGAGTTCTTGAACTCATTATTATGGCAAGTTTCTGAACTCATAATGTATGATAAGTTCTATGAACGAAATATTATTTTTAGATTTGCAAGTTCTTGATATTCATGAATTTATTGAAAGTAAAGAGGATGCCATTTGTTTCGGCTACTCTACTGTGAAATTAAGACTGAGGATGAACAATTCTATATTATAGGGGAATTTTTATGTAGAGTTTTTCAATCTGTATGACTGTTAAACATATATGGGCCGTATAGTGCCAACTTTACGCTTTTAGCTTGTGGATGATGTTATGTAAAGTTTTGCAGTCTTTGTGACTGTTGAACATTATTGTAGAGTTCGCAGTCTTTGTGACTGTTGAACATTGTGAAAGAGTTCATGGTCCTTACGACCCCTCAATAATGATTCAAAGATAAAAGACACTGGTGTTGAAGTTTCTTACGTTGAAAATTTCTTTAACGAGCTATTCATTTGTTCAAAATATATTTATTCATTAATGAGATTATTCTACAGTGAAGTAACGTGTTACAGGTAATAGAAGTACTGCTAGACTGATCACCTGCAGTACGATTCGAAAGAACTCTTGGTCTTTTATGACCTTCCAAGTAACGTAAAACTGATAATTATTTTTCAGTTTGAACATGGTTGCGATTTTGAACATGGTTGCGATCCACCATGCCCCATCCTTCTAGTGTACGAGTGCTGCTTTGCTTCTTCGCCTGAGCCCTATATTCATTCAACAGAAGCAATAATAAAGCAAACGAAAGAGGAGACGAGCTATCTGTCACTTGACCAGATGGAAGTACGGTCAGATGAATAGAATCGATACTATCTCAGCTAAGTAGACTCACTCTACCGAGGGGCAAGAAAGGGAATAGACCTTTCAAAGTCAGGATGAAGTTCTGACCATCTGTCAGAGAAAAAAGAACGAACGGATCTTGTAGGATTCCCAAGAAATTCTTCGATTTCTTCACTTCGTTAAGGCGAGCAGGGGTCCCGCCTGAAAACGAATAGAGAGTCTTTGACTTGGAAACTTTTTTCTCTATTTTTTTTTCTTATATAGGATGTTTATCAATTTGATACAGACGAGTGATGTCCGCTCTTTCTTCAAAGAGGGAAAACTCCAACTTATTGAAATCCCCACGTCCTCTTTGGCTTAAGCTGTGAACATGCTTTCAAGCCTTTGACTACTAACGGGCTAACGCCTTGATTTAATTTTTCCGATAAAGGACAACAGCTCCCAAGAAGAATCAACTCAGAGTAGGACTCAAAAGCAAGTACAGTTTGGAGGGAGGCGGGCGTTGACCCAACCTTATGAGTATTCGGACTATAACAGTTCCGATGAACAGTCACTCACTTTTGACAGTTATACAATTCCAGAAGATGATCCAGAATTGGGTCAATCATGTTTATTAGAAGTGGACAATAGAGTTGTTGTACAAGCCAAAACTCATCTACGTATTATTGTAACACCTGTTGATGTACCTCATAGTTGGGTTGTACCTTCCTCAGGTGTCAAATGTGATGCTGTACCTAGGCGTTTAAATCAGACCTCTATTTCGGTGAAGGAGTTTACTATGGTTTGAATTATTGATTCGTAATTATTCCTTAAACTGTTTATTTCAATTCCATACTTGTTGAGCATATTTGATGCTCACTCTTGTAAAACATTAACATGTTGCAGGTAGAAAGGAATGATAGGACTAGAAGGGTCGGAATTAATTTATAGAATGGAAGATTAAAATCCTGTAAAGGTTACAAGTTAGTATCAGGTAAGAAGAGAAGACCTAAGTTGCGATCCAGGGACGAGGTATATGATATAATGTCTAAATAGACTAGTTAAATCAATAAAAATAGTGATAGATATTATGGTAGATGTGTATCGTAATGCTCCGAATCTGCTGTAGAGAGGCAGAGATTTGGGGGCGTCACAATCTATCATGTGTTGTGTTGAGACCACAAGGATTTAACATTATTTTACTGTGTTACAACAATATTTGTTAGTAATTTTTTTTCCCTTCATTTTACTTCTCATAAATTCATGTTGATGCCAAAGGGGACAACATTAATTACGGTGGAATCATATGCGACTTGGATCACCTTTGTGGTACCATATTCTCCCGAAAGGACAAATTTCATGCAAATGATAGAAGTTTTTCAATTAAAACATCTCCTATAAAATATCGTAAACAATACGGTAAAGAGATGCAATATCTGTACAAGAAGTTGGCTACAACTTCGTCTAGTTGGGTGAAAGATCCCTTTATTGTTGAGTTGATTTTATGTTCTTCACTTTGTTGGACTCCTGAAGATAGAATCAACTTTACCCGTGCTTTCGGTTATCTATCGAAGAATTATGATTTGAAAACAAATGATAACTTCAGAGATTATATTCAAATTTCAAAACTTCGTAACTGGGTGATCAAAACAAGATCTCTGATATACAAAGTCGATGCACCAATCAAGTATTGACAGCTGTCTTTTCTTATTCAGGAGTGCGAATGAAGAATATCTTTAACCAAAAAGTATTCAGTTATTGTGGTTCGCCATTGATAAAGATACCCACGACATATTCAGTACCAGGCTACATTGCAGAATTCCCTAGGAATATATTAGAGTATTTTAGATATAACTTTCAGGCGTTCTTTCCAAATGCATCAATAGTAAGTGTAGGCTTGAAATATATCTTATTGATTTTATGGCAATATATAAACTAATTTACTTGTTTATGTTGCGTAGACTGATTACCAATTCATTGATGATCAAATATTGGAATCATTGAATCCACATCTCCTAGATCATGGTGTGTGCTCCATGAAGGACTGATGAGGGCCATGTGTGATATTGAGACAATGACCAATACAACTCCGGTCTCCATCACGGCTATCGAGTGTCCATGGAGCGTTAAAGATATCTTGACACATCGTATATTTGACCCTAAATAGTGAGTGGTAGGCCATCAAATATCACAACTCAAATAGCTCGTCTTAAATAGTGTTGCCATAAAATCAATAACTCGTCTTATATTTTACGATCTGAGAATTCACTCTACGTTTCTGAGGATTCACTCTACTTTTCTACACTGAAGTCTAGTATTGGTTCGTAGAGTTAAATCATTCTACGATCGTAGAAACGTAGAGTTAAGTCATTCTACGATCTGAGGATTGACTCTACGTTTCACTCTACGATCTGTCTGATAGTGCTTTGTTCCATGATGCTCTATTTCATGGTGTTGACATTTATATTACGTGCTCTGTTACATTGAAACTATTTAAATCTAACTAAGGTGGGGGTGTTTCACCAAAAAAAAAATTCTCTAGTCGCTACTAAGAGTAGCGGCCAACAAAAAAAATATTCTCAATAAAAAAAAATTCCTCTTTTGGCCGTTGGATCTCTGAATTAATGGTGTAAGATCGGTTTGTTGGAATAGTGTCCATAGCAACCGTTTGCTATGAATCACTACCCACATTTGAATAGAGAACTAATTTGGTAGATGGAGTTCTGCATAAGCGCACATATGTAAACAGATATTTTGGGAAGATACATAGTCGTTATAATAGGCATTTAATTTTCACAATAGCATTTGAGTTTATCATTTTGCTATTGTAAGAAGGAAGTACACCAAGTTGTCTTGTAAATTCCTTTGAAGCACTTGGATATTATGGAAATATTTTGAATTACAACTAAAAATTCACAAGAGTGAGAAATTAGACGCATTTTATTGAAAGACACTATTTAAGACGAGTTGTTTGAGTTGTGATGTTTGATGACCTATCATACTCACTTTTTAGGGTCAAATTTACGATGTGTCAAGATATCTCTAACGCTCCATGGACACTTGATAGCTGTGAAGGAGGCCGGAGTTGTATTGGTCCATGTCTCAATATCACACATGGCCCTCATCAGTCCTTCATGGAGCATGCACCATAATCTAGGAATTGCGGATTCAATGAATCCCAATATTTGATGATCAGTGAATTGGTAATCAGCCTGTGCAACATAAACAAGTAAATTAGTTTATATATTGACATAAAATTAATAAGATTGATTACAAGACTATACTTACTATTGATACATTTGGAAAGAACACCTGAAAGTTATCTCTAAAATGCTCTAATACGTTCCTATGGAATTCTGCAATTGAGCTTGGTACTGAATATGCCGTGAATATCTTTATCAATGGCGAACCACAATAGCTGAATACTTCTTAGCTAAAGATATTCTTCCTTCGCACTCCTGAATAAGCAAAGACAGCTGCCAATACTTGATTGGTGCATCGACTTTGTGTATTCGAGATCTTGTTTTGATCGCCCAGTTACGAAGTTTTGAAATTTGAATATAATCTCTGAAGTTATCATTTGTTTTCAAATCATAATTCTTCGATAGATAACCGAAAGCACGGGTAAAGTTAATTCTATTTTCAGGAGTCCAGCAAAGTGGAGGACATAAAATGAACTCAACAATAGAGGCATCTTTCACCAAACTAGTCGAAGTTGTAGCCAACAACTTGTACAGATATTGCATCTCTTTACTATATCATTTACGATATTTTATAGGAGATGTTTTAATTGGAAAACTTCTCCTATTATTTGCATGAAGTTTGCCCTTCACATTTCGGGAGAATATGGTACTACGAAGATGATCCAAGTCACATATGATTCCACCGTAATTAATGCTGTCCTCCTTGGATCAGCATGAATTTCGGAGAAGTAAAATGACATTAGAAAAAAAATTTATTTAAATCTAATTAAGGTGGGGGTGTTTAAGGCATTTCTCCTGGCCACAACTCTTAGTAGTGGCCAGCAAAAAAAAATTTCTCTGTCCACTATTAAGAGTAGTTGTCAGCAAAAGAAAAATTCTCTTTTGGCCGTTGGATCTCTGAATTAACTATTTAAAATTTGTTTGCTGGAATAGTGTCCATAGCAACCGTTTGCTATGGATCAGTACCCTTTATGTAAATCATTTACTTATTGTAACTTCATGATAATCATCTAGCACTCACTATTCCAACTGTTAGGAATTTCAGTATTCAGAAAAGTGGATATAAGAAAACATGTAAGTAGGCTATGATACATATGCTACTCATAAGATAGTCATGGTTCTGCTTAAAGTTATAATTATTTTCATTTCCAATAATCAACATAAGATATTCCGTAAATTAAGCACACTTACTAATGGTCTCAATAGTTTGATTATCAAATGTGGCCTCTCTTTAGAAGATGCTACATTTACAAGATTATCAAGTGAAGTCCCTTCAAAGGATACTTTAAAGACCACCATGGGCTTGTCGCTACTTCACACTTATCATACATCCTATTAAGGATACTTCAAGTGGAATGGGGTATTCATTCAATTGAAGTTTAAGCACTCCTTTAAGACCACTGTTACACATAGCACTATCAACACTGACCTAAATTTTTATCCCCGTCTACTCTATAAATATCCTTCATGAGGGCATTATGTATTATAGAAGAAACTCATCATACTCTCTCCATTCTCTTCCTTGTTTAATAGTTATCATTCTTACTTAACTATGTTCACGGCTGCCCTAAATACAACCCGAAGACCCAAAACAACAAGTACCCGAAGAAGAGGAAGTTGACTACTCACAAAGGGCGTAATGGCTTAGATCCACGGTTCTGGGACCCAATGATGGATTGGTGACTAATGATAGAATTGGCAGTTAGATAAGATGACAAAGCCAATGATCCTTACAGGCTTTGTAGAGCTAGTTGCCGGTGCTTGTAGTGGATGGCTATTGGGGAGTTTGTCTCCGTATACTTCCAACTTGACATCGAGGTAGCTCAAATGAAGAGAGACGAGAACAAAATATAGAAATTGATAAAAAAATTTAGAGAGAAATTAAGATAATGTTTAGAGAGAAAATTTGATATCTAATATTTTAGGGATTGAAAATGATACTAGAGAGGGGAAGTGATATAAAATTATCATTTAGAAGCTAGAAGGAAATATTTTAAAGTGAGAAATCCAAATTTACGTTGTGTTTATTTTATCATTTTTAGAAGCTATATTATTACAATTCAATTTTAGGGATACATTTCTTCCTAGGCCCAAAGAAGACTTAAAAAAGGGACCAGGAAGGGAACTATAAAAAAAACTAGGGAAAACTTACCTTTTATCTTTTATAGCTTGTTGAATACTGGCTTCTTATTAAAGGGCAGACTCGAATCTGTGAACTTACACAATATGCTTTATAATTAATTTTGATATATAAGTAAGCTAATATCCACTCAAATACATTTACTACTGCCTATTTATAACCCGTATAATTTTCAACCGATAGCTCGCTAGGAATACAATACAGGCATAAGAAATCCGTTAGGAATATGCTAGAGGGAAATATATATCCTATCAAATATGAGCTTAGGGTCGATTCACAAGGGTGTCCACATATGCAAGCCTCTCTCTCTCTCTCTGTGTTGCAAAATATTCCAGTTGGTACCAATGCAATGTACAGACATACCTAATGGAAGAACCTCCTTAATACATATAGCCAAAATAACAACATTAAATAATATATTTAGAGAACTGTCATAATGGTTCTAAAAACTAAGCCAAACATATCTTCTGAGGAACTTAAAGATAACAAGACAAATAAAGGTTATAACCAACAGACTAGAAACGATGGACAGCTGCGCTCTTCTCCTCCACTACCACTAGATCCTCTTTCGCTTCTTGATCCCCTGTCCCTCCCGAGTCCTGACCAACAGGCCTGTCCTGTCCCTACTGATCAATAGGTTTGCGCTGTCCCTCCTGACCAATAGGCCTGCAAGAGAAGAGGGAGAAAACAGTTCTATAAAGTATTTCACAGCCAAAATAACATATAATTAATTTTTCACATCTCTTAAGAGTTTAAAATTGTAAAAACTAAATAAATAAAAGGAATGCACGGTAAGATTTCTCGTCTCCCAATTTTAAGAATGTCAAAACACTTGATACATGGTATCTACTAGTCACAAGAGGTTCAACTCATTTTTCCACATTGATCCAGCCATTCTGATTTGCAATCAATTTGTGTCTTGAAATTTCATAGAGCTACATCAGTTTTTCTTTTTCTGTTTATTCTTGTCAAGAAAATACTGTAATAAATGAGCAATGCTTATCACTTTCCAATGAATTAAAAAAAAGAAAAAAACAAAAAACAAAAAACATTTGATTATAGATTATCATTTTGTACAAATACCCGTGTACATACAACAAGTACAAATGCCATGGCTGCGTACCTTTTTCAACGTACCTGGCTTCAACATTGGAACCATAATTTAACATTTTGACATTTAGAACTATTACTGTACCCCCAAAAAGACTTGGAGCTAAGTGAACACGCTAATAAAGAGCAATGACAATAAAATCAGGCTCTATAGCTTTAAAGTTTTAAAGGCCAACGCCGACACATTTCCTTAGAGATTGAAGCAAAGACATACTTCATAAGGATTTTCTGTTCAAAGGAACCAAATCAATATATAGATAAAATAAAGTACTGTGATCCTTGGTTGTACGTTTCAAGAAATAGTAGGAAACTAAATTGTTATTTATAGAAACGATGGAAAAGATAGATGTTTGGATGGAAGCTTTGTAACAAAAGAAACTGCATACCGTTTCTTTTTCAGAGGGAAAAAAAAGAGAAGGAATGTAGACCTTTTCAATGGAAACGTGTCGGAACTTTCAGCCATTTTGATGCTCCTTGGGGGAAATGAAGACAACATACTGCACTATTTTTCGGACATCGACTTGCATCCATGAGGACATGGATGGTTTGAAGAGATGGATTTGTCACAACAGGTGGATGCTAAGTCTTTCGGTAGCATGTGATTACTAGTTATACTGTAGGAGGATAAAATAGTCCATGAAATTTCTGTTTAAGTGCCCTATAAATTGGATTAATTACTTCCTTCATCTCAGAAAAGATGGCTTAAGTACTGATGTAGGAAAAGGTGGAAATAAAGAATAAGAGTAAGTATCCCCGCAGAAAATCGGTAAAAGAAAAACACAAGCATGAAACTTTAATCTCAAATTTATATATATTCAATAATATGAAAACTAGTAAAGATTGTAACTCTTTATATAGGAACTCTACCGCTTAACAACCTACTAAAGAATCCTAATATTAAAGGGAAATAAACAACCAACTACATTCTACTTCTATACCTCCTATACCTTATATATAAAAGTACGACCAACAATCATTCCTCATGACCATCCGAGTTAACTCATCAATTAGAATGAGTTAACTCGGGTGGTCATGAGTTAACTCGAACAGTCAATATTACATTTAATATGATAACTAATAATTGCAATTAATTTTCCTTGAATATGGAGGAAGAATATGGAAAGTTTCTTCTTGAAATACTAAAAGTTATATGCTGATTCAATTTATCTTCAACATTATATGTGTATTATGTCAATAAAAAATGATAAATATATGCCAATAAAAAATTATCAAATATTTGTGAAAAGAATGATATAAACTAGCCCGTGCCTCGCACGGGGTAATGGGTATCTAACTATTTATAACTAAAATAAATCTCCTAATTAAATTCTACTTTATAATTAAAATCGGCAAAACTAATAATTTCCCCACTGCAGTCGGCATATTTTATTTATTACACTAAACTTTTTAAAAAATGCAATTACCACGTTGAATTAATTAGAAATTGAAATTAGACGATTCTGTTAAAATACTTAAGCGCTCGTTAAATTTGCTCTGGAAATTTCATACGTGGTTGGTGAAAAATAAGGAAAAAAAAAACAGAATGTGCTTGAACTGCCCAGCTAGTCCATGAACTATAATCTTCAACAATCTTCTTGTTGAACAGCAATTCAAGGTTCTTCATCTTCACGTAAATAATCCTCATCTCCCCCAAAAAACCTCCACTGCCAGCGCTAGTCAACACTAGTTTCTCTCCCAATTCCATCGTTGGCAACTATTCATCCTCTTCCTCCTTGGACTTATCTGTTCATCTTTCATCTCTCCCTTTCACACATTCTCTCTAAAAAAATTAATGGGTCTCTCAGATTGGTAACAAAATATTGTAAGTTTATTAACGTATAACAACTTTCATTTTCTTAAACTGTTAGAAACATTCATGTTGTTACAATTTATGTTTTTATGTTGTTGGACTTGCAAGATAGGGTGTGTTAGAAATATGTCAAATGTCTGCAAAATTAAATTAATTACACTTGATTGAACAAGAATTTCTACTGGAACAATTAGGTTTTGGTATATTTTGTCATCAAGTTGTAGTCTCAAGGAACGATGAATTATGTTCTAGTTGAGCGTTGGAGAAGTGAAACAAATACGTTTCACTTAAATTGTGGAGAGATTAGCACTACTCTAGAAGATGTGAAATTTTTATTCGGGTTGTCCATTTTAAGAAAACCTTTGACTTGCGGAGAACTTGAATATCCCAAAAGCTATTTTATAAGGGTTTTTGGGCAACAAGCTGCTTTAGATGACCGGGAACAATGCTACAAAAGAAGGGGCATAACTTTGTCTTGGTTAAGACAAAGTTATGGACAATTACCTGAGGATGTTACTCCAGATGATGTGGTAAAACACACTAAGGCATATCTGCTGTACTTGATAGTTACATATGCTTGGTTGTCCTACCCCTAGACGCCTAAGTCCTAGAAGTTGATACCTACGGTATTATTCTGGGCATACTCCTCTTTTGATCCTAATTCAAAAGATTATCTGCGCCGAAAAAATCCAAATCACCATCTTGTATTTTACCGATGAAAGTTTGATAATATGTTGGAAACAAATGTGGTGTGGTGTCCATATAAGTTATTCGATAGACGTTTGGGTTGAGACTTTTTTGAAGCAAGGTTAGGTGGAGCCGCTTGTATACTTTTAATATATTATATTATGATATTGTTGAGTTTCTTCAAGTTAGGGAAATGTACATAGTGCTGGGACAACTTGATTTGGTGGGAGTGGTTTCTTTCAAAAGGTCCAAGGTCGAATATACATAATGAATGAAAAACAACAAACACAAGCATAAGTTGATACATAATTTAATAACAAGCATAAGTTGATACATAATTTAATAGAGGCAATGTTAGCAATAAACATTTACTCACACGTTTGTTGTCAAGTGGCTTGGAACTTTCCCCCTAGCACCTATTGGATATAGAAACTTGGTTACATATAAAATAGAAATAAACAAAGGGAAGGGAAGGAACATTAAATTAAAGATACATAAAACAACAAAAGGAGCTAGCTTACCGCACAAGGTGAAGTATGCAATAACATGGAAAGAAAGCCCATGGATGAGAGTCCCTATTGATGTCCATTTTAGCATCCCTCTGAAATGGAATTGGGAGTTAGATTGTTTTATCATGTTCTTAATGGAGTCCTCCAGTGATCTGAGTCTAGATTTAGGCGATTTTGAATCTTCCCTTGATAAAGCTGGAAAAGGTTGAGGGGTCTGAAGTTGGTTTTCTATGTTAGAGGTTTCTATGTTAGAGGAACGGGGATAGAAGGGAGAAACACGTCTAGCTGGCTGATTAGTAAGATTGGCAGTGCCCTTTATTGAGGCAGTAAATACGTCGATAGTATTCCTTTTTCTTGTTTCTTCTTCAGATTGTCAAAGGAAGAGTTCATTTTCTGAAGCTTGTTATATGCCTACATGATGGCAAGGCTACCCAATGAGAAATGATAGAAGAAACACAACAAATAAACCCACCCCTGCAGGACAACTGAGATTTCCTTGACTAAGTATCGAGTTTCCTAAACTTAAAATAGCTGCGAACTGAATGCCATTTACCATGGAACTCGAGGCATCTTCAACTTTTCTTTCTAGTTGGTGTTCTTCAACACAATACATTGACATTTTTTTCATAAGAAGCCAATGTCTTCCGATCCTCATTAGACAAAGGTCTCCAAAGAGCACTAGCAACACCAACACCATCTCCACCACCACCACGACCATTACCATCTCCACCAGGATCTCCAGGACCAGTACCATATCCACCACTACCAACAATACCTCGACCAAAACCATCTCCATCACCAGCACCACGACCAGCACCGTCTCCAAGACCACTAACATCAGGACCAAAACCATCTCCATGACCAGCACCATCTCCACGACCACCATGACCAACACCATCTCCACGACCATCAGCACCACGACCAGAACCATCTTCATCACTAGCACCATTACCAACACCATCTTGACGACCACTAGCACCACGACCAACACCATCTCCACCACCATTACCAGCACCACAAACATCACCATCTCCACAACCACCAGCACCATGGCCAACACCCTCTCCACGACCACCAGTACCACAACCAAAACCATCTCTATCGCCAGCACCACGACCGACACCACCTCCATGACCATCGACACCACGACCAACACCAAATCCAGCTCCACGACTAACACCATCTTCACCACTACTAGGGTTTGACATAAAACATACATAACAAAATTAACAAAAAAAAAAGTGAAAAAGGGATACCGTAGAGGGTATCTAACTAGTATACCCCATAGGGTTAATACGTCCATTTTTAGACAAATCTAACTGTACGGATTTTAAGAACATATAAAATTATTTGAACATATAAATTTTCATATAATTTGGTGATGTCTATTATCGATTTTATGGTAATGAATGTTCAATCAATTTTAGTCGTCAAAAATATACTTATTTTACAAAGTTATAATAATAGTGTTACACAACTTTAAATTAAATAAAATTTACATTTCCTCATATTTTTGCATGATCTTTTCATCCGTAAGGTTAAATTTTACTAAAAAACTTGAGATAAACTTATTTTATAAAACTAAGGTATATAACTTATATATCCTAGAGGATATCTCCCGCAAGCCCAAAAAATAATAATAATAACAATAATAATAATAAATATAATTAAAAAAATAAAAAGAGAGGAAGAATATATATGAAGTTAAGGATCAATCAAACTAAACTGCATGTACAAACAATATTACATATATATGTTGCTAAATAGTCCAAGCCCCATGTACTAAATTTCAAAAGCTTAGTTAGCTAGCTAGAATCATTTCTGAGGGGCTGAATGGCACTTTTGAACATTCATTGCCATATAGTCGATAATAGACATCACCAAATTATTTGAAAATTTATATGTTCAAATATTTTTATATGTTCTTTAAATCCGTACAGTTGGATTTGTCCAAAAATGGACGTATTAATCCTATAGGATATACTAGTTAGATACCCTCTAGGGTATCCCTTTTTCACTTTTTTTTTTTGTTGATTTTGTTATATATGTTTTATGTCAGACCCTAGTAGTGGTGAAGATGGTGTTAGTCGTGGAGTTAGAGATGGTGTTGGTCGTGGTGCCGACGGTCATGAAGGTGGTGCCAGTCGTGGTGTTGGCGATAGAGATGGATTTGGTCGTGGTGCTGGTGGTCGTGGGGAGGGTGTTGGCCGTGGTGCTGGTGGTTGTGGAGATGGTGATATTCGCGGTGATGGTGGTGCTGGTGATGGATTTGGTCGTGGTGATGGTGTTGGTCATGGTGCTAGTGATGAAGATGGTTCTGGTTGTGGAGATGGTGTTGGTCATGGTGATCGTGGAGATTGTGCTGGTCATGGAGATGGTTTTGGTCCTGAAGTTAGTGGTCGTGGTGCTAGTGGTCGTGGAGATGGTTTTGGTCCTGGTGTTGGAGATGGTTTTGGTGTTGGAGATGGATTTGGTCGTGGATATGGTAATGGTCGTGGTGGTGGTCGTGGTCCTAGTGTTGCTAGTGGAGACCTTTGTCTAATGAGGATAGGAAGACATTGGCTTCTTATGAAAAAAATGCCAATGTATTGTGTTGAAGAACACCAACTAGAAAGAAAGGCTGAAGATGCCTTGAGTTACATGGTAAATGGCGTTCAATTTGCAGCTATTTTAAGTTTAGGAAACTCGATACTTAGTTGAGGAAATCTCAGTTGTTCTGCACGAGTGGGTTTATCTGTTGTGTTTATTCTACCATTTCTCATTGAGGCTAGCCTTGCTATGTTGGCATAAAACAAGCTACAGAAAATGAACTCCTTTGAAAATCTAAAGAAGAGACGAGAAAAATTGAAGAATACTATCGACGAATTTACTGCCTTAATAAAGGGCACTCAATCCTACTAATTAGCCAGCTGGACGTGCTTCTCCTCTCGATCCTCGTCACATAGAAACCTCTGACATAGAAAACTAACTTCAAACCCCTCAACCTTCTCCCGCTTTATCAAGGGAAGATTCAAAATCGCCTAAATCTAGACTCAGATCACTGGAGGACTCCATTAAGAACATGATAAAATTATCCAACTCCCAATTCCATTTCAGAAGGATGCTCATATGGACATCAATAGGGGCTCTCATCCATAGGCTTTCTTTCCCTGTTATTGCATACTTCACCTTGTGCGGTAAGCTAGCTCCTTTTGTTGTTTTATGTATCTTTAGTTTAATGTTTCTTCTCTTTGTTTATTTCTATTTTATATGTAACCAAGTTTCTATATCCAATAGGTGATGGGGGAAAGTTTCAAACCACGTGCAAGCAACTTGATAGCAAACGTGTAAGTAAATGTTTATTGTTGACATTGCTTTTATTAAATTATGTGTCAACTTATGTTTGTGTTTGTTGTTTTTCATTCATTATGTATATTCGACGTTGGACCTTTAGAAAGAAACCACTTCCTCCAAATCAAGTTGTCCCAGCACTGTACATTTCCCTAACTTGAAGAAACTCAACAATATCATAATGTATTAAAGGTTTACGAGCGGCTCAACCTAACCTTGCTTCAAAAAAGTCCCAACCCAAACGTCTATCGAAAACTTATATGGACGCTACACCGCATCTGTTTCCAACACATTATCAAACTCTACTTGGTAAAAAACACGATGGTGTTGTGGATTTTTTCGGCGCCGATAATCTTTTGAATTAGGATCAAAAGAGGAGTATACCTAGGATAATGCCCTAGGATAAACTTCTGGGACTTGGGCATAGGGATGGACGACCAATGTTGAACCTTTCATTTGCCCACACCAGAAGGGTTGCACATCCTGCGAATTTTTTCGCTGTTTTGCGAGTAGCATCATGCAACTCCCTATACAAATACCCTAAAACTGCTGCCCCCAAGCATATGTAACTATCTCATCCAATTTTTCCAATAACAACAAATATCTAGGATGTACAATATTTTTACTCTTGGTTGGAAACAAAATAACGCCACACAAGTAAAACAGATATGCCTTGGTGTGTTTTACCACATCATCTGGAGTAGCATCCTCTAAGACAAAGTTATGCCCCCCTTTTGTGGCATTGTTAACAGTCATCTACAGCAGCTTGTTGCCCAAAAACCCTTATAAAATAGCTTTTGGGATATTCAAGTTCTCTGCAAGTCAAAGGTTTTCCTAAAATGGGTAACCCGAATGAAAATCTCACATCTTCTAAAGTAATGTTAACTCTCCACAATTTAAGTGAAACGTATTTGTTTCACCTCTCTAACGCTCAACTAAGCAGATACAAGAGATGCATCGTTCCTTAAGACTACAACTTGATGACAAAATATACCAAAATTTAATTGTTCCAGTAAAAATTCTTCTTGTTAAGTCAAGTGCCATTCATTTAATTTTGCAGTCATTTGACATATTTCTAACACACCCCTATCCTACAAGCTCAACAACATAGGAACATAAATTGTCACAAAATGAATGTTTCTAACAGTTTAAGAAAATGAAAGTTGTTGTACATTAATAAACGTACAATATTTTGTCATAAGTCTGAGGAAACGTGATTTTCTTAATCCCATAGGACAATAAGATCCTAAGGTCCTGGATTAATATCCATAGCTTACCTAAACATTCATCACGATATCAAGTTTTAAACTATTTATACAAATTCCCATCTAATTTGGATATGAGCAAAATGACAAATTTACTTGGTCAATTATTCACACCAAAAATCAATCATGGTACTTGGATGCATTAGTTTATTGAAGTACATGACATACAAATAAAGCAAACTCCAAGCACGTGTTCTCAGTGCTAAATAAATTCAATTTTTGCTTTTGAACAACTATTTAAATACCAATAATATATTCCAACAAACACAATACAAGATTAAACATTGACATTCCCAACATATATACCAAACTCTAAACACAAAACAAGATTTTAAACACATATACCCAATATTTTATGTTACCCAAACCATCATGGTACCTAATTGTTTGACAAAGATAGATGGGTACCCAATTATGCTTAGTTTTCAATTATTAACCTTCTAATTCAAAACATTACCGATTAAATGTTGATTAAGTTGATGTAGAACACAAATCTTCCATGCTTGTATGCCAAATTTGTACTTTTGTTGCCAATCGATGGGTTTTGCGAAGAAGCTTTCATGAAATCGCCGGAGGATTGTAAAAATTAGGGGTATTTTTGTAAACACTCCGTTCGCTAGTAATACTAGCGGACGCCACATTTCCCAATTTAATCTCTGCCGTTGATATATGGAATGGATGCTATAGACGGTATATGCTCATTTTTGATCCATAGCAAATACATGTTATGGATCATTATCCTATATTTATTTATTTTTAAGTCGGTCTACGCACACTTTTCTAATAAAATTGGGATAATTAAGGTTGCAAAATGAATTTAGTTAAATTATGGAGGTCACTAGTAGTAATTATAAAATTAGTGGCAAGGACAGTGGCACTAAACATAAGGGTGACAAGCAGAAGAAACGCCCAATTTTTTGAGGCTGCTGTATGCCCAAATGGAAGGTAATTTCAAATTTTCTCCACTTACCACTTGTATAATTCAATAGAAATAGTAATAAATGTTGTTTAATGGATGATGTTAGATTCCATGGTGATCATCTTTACAGAGCTTGATTTTCTACTTTTCTTTTATAATTTATTAATGGTAACTCCTCTTTTCCTATTTTTGATGGTAACATTCAAACTTCATCCTACATTATCTGATTATAAATTAGATTAGAGTTGGTAATTTGTGGTATCATCATAGTACCAACTATGACGCACAAGTGTTTAACCTCTAAATTCCCTATTCTTTTTTTCTTCTATTCTCTCTAGACAAAACCCTAGCCTCTATTTTAGATCTTGGGAGACTCTAAATTCCCTATTCTTTTTTTCTTCTTCTTTTCTCTCTATTCTCTCTAGACAAAACCCTTGCCTCTATTTTAGATCTTGGGAGGGCACTCCTTATTTTGGAGAGACCCTCTCCTCGATCTCTCTTCTTGTGCTCTAATAATTTCTCCCTTTTTGTGGAGTTTATTTTCCCCTTTTGTGTTTTTTCCATGATACGACTGATTTCTTTCTCTTTGTGAGAGGATTTCATTATCATCTCTTGGGAGTTTGCTTTCTCAAGTTAGGAGATTTTTTTCGTTCGTGAGAATTTTTTCAGTGAGTGAATGGTTGAAAGATAGATCTTTTAACAAAGGCTCTAGCTAGAGAAAGGGTCTGAATTACATCGAGACTTTAGCTAACTATAGACATGATTGCAAGATCTTCACAAGTTTGTGAAGCAAGAATTCCTTGCAAAATTCTGTCTGATTTGGCAGTCCTAGTTCTGCAAGCATCAGGAACTGCCACTGGAAAGAAAGTAGAAACATATCATTAAAAACCTGAAGCATTCACTAAGATCATAACACAAAACCATGCATTTCATCTCGAAGAAAATTAAGGAGCAAAACAAATAGATAAAATCAGACTTGTAGAAGCTCTAATTACTGGGCGCATGCATTTGCTTGGTTTGAGTTTTTTCTTTTTCTCTCTCTTAAAATACTCAGGAAGGAAATCAGTATGTCATTCTAAAAACAACATCATTAAATAACATAGATCCAACCTAGAGTAAAATTCTGGGGTGGAAGGGACAACTGTTAAAAAATGTCAGGCATTGTGTAAAGAGCTCGATGCAGCCATGCTAGATTATGGTTTTCCATGCCAACGCTAGCAAGTTAGATTTTGTTAGTGTAAAGAACAGGTTATTAACAAGGGACAAGTAGTAAGGTTAGGCCCCGTGTAAAGGGCAATTTGAGGTAAGTTTGCCGTACCCTTAATCTGCTAATATGCTTTATGCCATGAATTCACATATTCTTTTAGCTGTCTCTGATCATCTGAGTTCCGGTTCTTAGATATATAAAAGTCTTCTCTTCATGATGTCATGTCCAGCGCTCCCCTTATAAGTATTTAATAGCAGAAACTAGGTATAACCAAGAAAACATGCTACTCACAAATGTTCATTGGAAAAATAATGAGGGGAGAATTCACTGTAAAATCTTGAACAGACTCTCTACATATTTGTTGTACAAGGATTGTAACATTGTGAGTGCTGCAAAACTTGACTCCTCTGTGTCAAAGCTCTTGAGGGCATTTTTTATCCTTTTTTTCCCTGGTTGGTTGTGACTTTCTTCAAGTTATGGAAAGGTACAGAGGTTCCTAGTGTTGGCACACTTGATTTAGGGGAAGGAGTTTCTTTCTAAGGTCCCAGGTCGAACATAAATAATGAGATCCTAATATTGTTCTGAGGTTAGGGTTCTCAAAAGGTGACGAGGCAGCCCCCACTAGTGGGATATTTTACAATGGAGGCTCCAGCTTAATCAAACTACCTTAGCTTCAGATGAGTCTTTCATTTTCTTTCCTTAATATTTCTACATGTTTTTAATATTGACCACAAAAGGAAGACTTTGGTTGCACTAGAGATTGAAAAACTACTATGAAACCTTTTTTTCTTTTTTTTTTTGCTAGTTAGAGACATAATTTAAACACACACACAGCATTTGCCACTACTAAGGTTAGAAACCACACCCTCTCGGTACACAAGGGATGATCTGTTAATTAACTACTATGAAACTTTAGTTACTCTGGAGCTTGAAAACTGCAATGAAGCATATAATCCCCATGAGCCTCTTTTAGTTGCAAAACATATATAAACAATTCACCAGAAGAATTTTCAATCACCAAATTAGCTCTAATACTAAGAGAAGACGCAAACCAAGTAGCACGAGAGAACAAGCATTGCAGTCTCCTGGTCAAAGCCTTGTACGGAACATAGCTCTTCTACCATACATGCACGTTTAATTACAGACTTCGTCACGTGCAAATAATTACTCCCTCTGTTCCATAAAGACTGACTTAGTTTGACTTTTCTGGTCAAATTAACCAATTTTAGAATTGATAATTAAGAAAATTTATTTATATTTTTTAACTTCCAAAAATTATTATTAAGTTAAATATAGTTTTTTATGATTATAATCTCTTTACCAATATTTTAAAGAATATTAGATAAATTTGATTCTAAAATTGGTTAATTTGACGTCAAAAGGCGGAACGGAGGGAGTATTAGCCGATCTCCATAGGAAATTGCGCATGATTTGGCACGCTTAATGTCCAAATCTTCTCCCAAACACTTCAAAGAGGACCATCAACACTACTCTCCTCTCTACCTGACTTAATAATCTTTCCCATCTTATCCAAATAGTATCTGGTACTGAGCCTTATCATTACTAACCCAGCATAAATTAAAAACCAGAGCTGTCAAATCATCAGACAAAGAATCACTTTATACATAACATAATATACACTGGAGTAGTCTCAGCCACTTCCGCTTAGAAGTTAGAAAGCAACTTTCTTTGCCACCAAAACACAACATAATATACATTGGTGTAACATTAGGCTACTAATTGATGTTATACTAAAAGTGCAATGCATTAGACTCCCATCACAAAAGCTTTAAAAATAATTCTTGCTTATATATAATACGACAAGAATAACGGAAAAATCTTTAGTTTAACATGCTACTGATTGTGACATATTTTAAGAGCATCAGAAAAGAGAAGTACTTGCATAGGATACTTGAGCTCTATACACTGGTGGGCCTGCTATTTAAATGTTGTTTCATCTCTAAGAGTTGCATACTTTCATGGTTTTGGTGTAAGCAGATGCATGAAAATCAAAAGTACTATACTTGAGCTCTATACACTGGTGGGCCTGTTATTTAAATGTTGTTTCATCTCTAAGAGTTGCATCCTTTCATGGCTTCCTCTTGACCGACAATCCTTTCCAGGATGACGCATGACATCAAACTCTTCGCGATTGAAGTTAAACACCATGATTGCATGTGTGCAAGGAGGCATCTCACGTTCCTTTCTTGTAATCCAGTGCAGAGCTCCATTAACAGTAGTAGCGGTGGTAGAACTTGCTGGTCAATAAGAGAAGTAGGAGAGATGTCTCCATTTCTTGTCCCCGAGGGTGCAGATAAAATACAGAAAGCCATTCCCTTGGACTTGTGTATATAGCAGCTTGTATTCACTAGTTAATGGTTGAAAGAAGATCCCACATATAGAACCCGTCTGACATGGATTCCTTAAAGTTATTTGCTCCTGCATCAATGTATATTTCATTGACAGGAACAGAAGTAATCCGTTGCAAGAATCAACCAACTGGGGACAATATTGATTCAGAGAGAGCTCGGGATGCACTCGTACTTTAGTAAACCATCTTTTCCTTTCCAGAGATTGGATAAAAAACAAAAAAAATCTAACTCATGCTCATCCATACGACTGTAGGACACAGGTTGCATAAAAACACCTGGATTAACACTTCTGAGATGCAAGTCCGCAAATTGAGATGTTGATGTTAAGTCATCCCACGTCTTACAGACTCTCCTACACCTGAGAACACAATCTACTGGGAGTCTACTAAGGATTTGAACGATAACCTCATGAGGAAGAGGCCTTACAATTCTTGAATCAACTGTGAATTGCCCAACAAGTTGGCTCCAAACATATGGAATCCATGGCTCGCTGGATCCATTAAACACCATGGCTCGCTCAAGCCTTGCGTTCTGCTTACAAGTAAGTTCATAACGTGGTTCTGGAACGAAAGGATTTGCTAGTTTGGGTGTGTTACCACAGAAGCAATTGCTATAAATTTTTGGAGATCAGTTTGATATACCTCGTTTCACAAACATTCCATCAAAAAGTTTGTATCTTCCTATAGAGCCTCTAAATCTCACGGCAAAAAGTCTAAGATGTGATCCCTATCCAACTATAATTCATCATTCTCCAAAGTTTAATCTTTACACCTATATATCCAATTACTTGCTATAGAAGTCGAAGTGAATTACTGTTGGAATAGTTCTTCCATTTATCAATTATTGAATTTTTATACCCCCTCCCCGTCCCAATTAAATGTGTATTTTGTTGTTGTAATGCACTACAAAATAGGAGTCTCATTTTTATTTTTACAAAAAAAAAATAGACACTATTTGTACTTTTAAATTTAAATTTAAAAAATTAAGATTAATTATTTCATTTAATATTATTGTTTAAGGAAAACAAAATGAGATATTACACCATTCTTAAATTGCACTTCTGCTGTACTGAAAGTCCTACTTTTTGTTTTTTTTATTTTTTTATATAAATTTTTGTATACGTTAAAAATCCATGTTCCACTCGCGTAAAAATTAAAGTCATGTTAAAATTAATAAACTACTCGAGATTAGTCTCCATAATTTAACTTTTTTATATATTTTGTAACATAATTACGTAATAGTATAATCATTAATTCAATAAAAAAGAATAATTCTATATATGGTGACAAAACACGTAGATTATTGTTACCGGTAGACACAACGGGATAGCCATAAAGATACATGAATAATAGATTGATGTATCTACTTGCAACAAAAGTTGACTTCTTATGGTGGTAATACCAAAAAAAAAAAAATTGATCTTTTTTTTTATATTTTGTGTATATTTCTTGTACATCTTCATGGACACTACAAGCTGGATTAGCTATGGCGGAATTACTAGTATATATATATAAATACAAAAAGAGTCGTAATTATTTATTAATGCATTGAGATTGACCGACCGGAGGTCTTCAACGGGGAAGAAGGGGACCGGAGCAGCAGGGCCAATGTGTTGGTGCTCGGGTTGAAAAAGGGTTTTGAATTGTTATCGAGGAATTTCCTCCTTTTGATTTAAAGGAAGAGGAAGCGTATTACTTTTTTTCTAATTAGAATATACAAGTATTATTTAAATCTATAAAAAATATATATTTTAATTTCAATCTTCTTCTCCTTTCTACATTAATATTAGTAAAAGTATTATTCAAATTTATTACAACTAAATAGTATCCAAAGTTATAATACTATCCAAATTTTATTAAATATATTATATAGTAGATTTAATAAATTTTTTAGATTTATTTATAAAATTAACAACACGGGTCTATTTATATTAATCGAGTATTCATAAAACGTGATCTATTAAGTATATTATATAGTAGATTAATAATTGTATTAGTAAACTTAACAAAACGGGGATGTAGCTCAAATTTAAATCACATTCAATCAAAAAAATTCACACATTCAATTGGAAAAGTATTTAAGAAGTTTTATTTTTAATTCTATTAATTTTATTACAAACTTTTTTTTTAACTCGACTATAAAAACATTTTCATCTCTAATAGGATATATAGGAGAAAGAAATAGTTTAGCTCATTCTCTTGCCAAGTTGACTATTTCTCGTAACGGATTTCAATCTTGGATAGAGGAGATTCCGCCTTAACTATCATATTTATAATTCAAACCTTCTTGATTAATGAATTTCTCCCCTGGGAATTCCCAGGGTTTGTAAAAAAAAAAAAATTTTTAAATCCTTTTTGTTTTTAAACCACAACCAATCGTTTAATTTTTCTGTCATTGCTCCCACTTAATCATCATCCAAATTTTTTAGTATACTTTTTCTTATTTATTTATATTTAATAATTAACATAATAAATTATTATTCATCTTGCTCATGCGCACGGGGCAGGTGAGCTTGTCTTACCTTATACACAAATTTCTACAAGTCTTTGCAACATGTGACCTATAAATTTAGGCGAATGATATTTTCACAACTAAAATTTTTAATTTCACAAGTTCTTACGTACATGAATAGTAAGTAGAGTTTACCCTCATATGAGAGAGGATTTTGTGAAACTAATATATTTTCTTGTGGAAATATAAATTTTCTAAATTTATGTCGGTAAATATCAATGTGTAGATATATGAGATAAGAGAAAATTAAGAAAAAACCTTTATTTGTACATATTTATAAATTCATGCTCCTTTTAATTTAAAATATAGGATTAATATTAACTTTTTAAATTTATTTTGAAATATTTTTAAATATGGAATTAGTATTAATTTCATTTAATTTTAGACAACACAATTATTAATATTATAATTTTTTAAAATAATACTACTAATTATAAGATTTATTATTTTAAAAAGTTAAATAAATCATGTCAATTTTGAATTTTAAAAGGGTCAGTGTTAAGAGTCTCAAAAATTTTATTGTTTTAAATAATGTTGCATTGAGCAAGACAAATTATACTTTCTGACATAGTCGATCACAAGAGATATTATTGGACACTAAAAATTTAACACTCCAGACATTATTTATACTATATTTTGAAATGTTCATAACAAAATGTAATTTACCGCCAACCCATAAATGCTTTGCCTAGTTACCTAACGTATTCATAAATGCTTTGCTTAGTTACCTAACGTGTTCTTAGTCTCTAATATGTACTATACAACCCATAAATGCTTTGCTTAGTTACCTAACGTTATTCTTAGTCTCTAATACTAGGAGAAAGTAGCATAAGCATGATCACAGTAGAGAACAAGCATAGCAGTCTCCTTGGCAGAGCCACATTTGGAACATAGCTCCTCTATCACACGCACGTTCAATTAGCCGATAAATTGCACACTTTATGTGGAACACTTGATCTTCAAATCTTCTCCCAAACACTTCAAATAAGAGGACCATGTCAACATAAATTACAAACCAGAACTATCAAATCATCAGAAAAAATCATTTTAAACACAAACATAATATATACTAGAGTAGCCTGAGCCACATTCCTGCCAGAAGCTAGAAAGCAACTTTCTTTGCCACCCAAAACACAAAGAAAGTTATTGCGCTGAGAAGAAAATCATTATTGCTTAATTATATGGATAATACGACGATAATAACGGACAAAACTTTAGTCTAACACACAACTTTGTGACACATTCTAAGAGCATCAACAAAAGAGATTACTTGCTTAGGATACTTGAGCTCTATACACTGGTAGGCCTGTTAGTCAGGGTGACGACTGACGAGGGTTTTGGTGTAAGCAGTTGCACGAAAATTAGAAGTCATATATTCAAGCTTGTTCTTTTCCATCCACGAGCTTTGCATTTTTCTGATGGTATTAAATTCCATATGGTACTGATTGCCACATATTTTAAGAGCATCAGAAAAGAGAAGTACTTACTTAGGATACTTGAGCTCTAGACACTGGTCGGCCTGTTATTCAAGGTGACGAGGGTTTTGGTGTAAGCAGATGCATGAAAATCAGAAGTAGTATATTCAATCCTGTTCTTTTCCATCCACGTGCTTTGCATTCTTCTAATAGTATTAAATTCCAAATGGTACCAAAATATGCCTCTCAATCTCCATGCTAACAGTAACTCGTTATTCCAAATCATCAAAGGCTTTATATCATAGTTGTAGTAACCGTCGAAAGTATATAAAAATGGGTAACGTTTCACATTCCAATCAAGGTTGATCGTGTACCTTCTAACCCAAGCGCAGGTTGCGTAGTCCTCTAAAATCCATATATCCATGCATTTACTGTATCTATCCACGTGACATAATGATAAATGTTGTTTCATCTCTAAGAGTTGCATCCTTTCATGGCTTCCTCTTGACCGACATCCCCTTCCAGGATGACACATGACATCAAACTCTTCACGATTGATGTTAAACAACATGATTGCATGTGTGCAAGGAGGCATCTCAAGTTCCTTTCTCGTAATCCAGTGCAGAGCTCCATTAACAGTAGTAGCGGAGGTAAAATTTGCAGGTCGATAAGGGAAATAGGAGAGATGTCTCCATTCCTTGTCTCCGAGTGTGCAAATAAGATACAGAAAGCCATTCCCTTGGTTTTGTGCGTAAAGCAGCTTGTATTCACTTGTTAATGGTTGAAAGAAGATCCCGCATATAGAACCCGTCTGACATGGATTCCTTAAAGTTATTTGCTCCTGCATAACGGGATTGTAGACGAAAAGCGTCGATGTATATTTCTTTGACAGGAACAGAAGTAATCCGTTGCAAGAATCAACCAACAGGGGACAACATTGATTCAGAGAGAGCTCGGGATGAACTCGTACTTTAGTAACCATCTTTTCCTTTCCAGATCTTGGATAAAAAACAAAAAAATCCAGACTGCAGGGGACACGTTGCAGAAAAACAACTGGATTAACACTTTTGAGATGCAAGTCCGCAAATTGAGATGATGATGTTAATTCCTCCCACCGCTTACAGACCCTCCTACACTTGAGAACACAATCTACTGGGAGTCTACTAAGGATTTGAATGATAACCTCATCAGGAAGAGGCCTTACAATTCTCGAATTAACTGTGAATTGCCCAACAAGCTGGCCCCAAACATATTGAATCCATGTCAAGAAATCGAGCAACATCTTATCTGAATCAGAACATAAGGAAATTAAATTTTTTAAAAAAATAAAATAAAATTTAAAGAACGTTAAGCACCATGCCAAGCTCAAGCCTTGCGTTCCGCTTACAAGGAAGTTCATAACGTGGTTCTGGAACGAAATGATTTGCTAGTTTGGGGGGTGTTACCACAGAAGCAATTGCTATAAATTTTTTGAAATCAGTTTGATAAACCTCGGTTTACACAAACATTCCATCAAATAGTTCGTACCTTCCTATAGAGCCTCTAAATCTCGCGGCAAAAAGTCTAAGATGTGATCCCTATCCAACTATAATTATAGTTCATTCTCCAAAGTTGGCTACAAAGTGTTTAGTTGTCGATTGATCGTGTACTGTCCATTATAAGATTCGACGGAAGCGATTTAGAGAAAATCTCTCCATAATGGTGCATAGTGAGAATAGCAAGAGTGCATGTACACACCAAAATGGTGCCTACGGATATTTGTTTTTCTAAAATCGCGTCCATTTGACCCTAGGTAGTTCATTCTCCAAAGTTGGCTACTAAGTGTTTAGTTATCAACTAATCTTGCACTGTCCATTATAAGATTCGAAAGATTCGACTGCCGCGATTTAGAGAAAATCTCTCCATAATGGTGCATAGTGAGAATAGCAAGAGTGCATGCATGTACACACCAAAATGGTGCCTACAGATATTTGTTTTTCTAAAATGGCGTCCGTTCGACCCTAGGTAGTGGCTGAACTAGATTGTGGCGAGTGGGGGCACTTGCCCCCAATGTAGTTAAGAAAGAAAAGTACGGTAATATCTTGAATTTGATATTAACACACACACACACACTCATATATATATATATATATATATATATATATATATATATATATATATATATATTATATATATATATATATATATATACGGGCCCGATCAAAGCACTACTCTTAAGGTAGCCATATTCCTTAAGTAGCACTCCCTATATAATGCTTCCGGTTTTTGGCTCCAATATGAAAATCACTGCATTTTCTTTCTCTCTCAAAAACAAAAACAAACTCCAAGTACTCTTGAAATTTTCTCTCTCCAAAACCCAAAATCGTTCATCAGACCCAAATCGGCACTTGGCATCTATTTCACCTCACCTATTTCACGATTCGGGGTCTAGGTTGAACAAATCGGCACTTGGCATCTCCTATTTCAGTCCAAATCGACTTCGACTCAGACCAAAACCTTGATTTCGACTTCGATTCGGTAAGGGTTTTTAACTATTTTGCTCCATTACAATTGTATGTCTAGGTTTTTGTTTTGTTCTGATTTCGATGGCTGTGGTCCAATTTCCCATTGTTTCACAGTAAAAATTAGAAACCTCTTTGCGGTAAAATTGATTCTAGCGGTGTTGAATATGACTTGTCTTATTGATTACTTAAGCCGCATAAAAAACTCTGCTTGTATGAAAGAAAAAAAATTTCTCATAAACTTTCAGTTTTCTCTGAAAATTTTATTAACCAGGTTTTAAAAATACAACTAGCAGCACTTTTTGACTTATTTACCAGCCTTATTTTTCATTTTACTTTCACTTGTCCAAATAGTATTTATAATAAATTTCAACTATCATTTTGAGTTCCAATTCTAATTTCAACCATTAGAATATGTAATATAGTATCTCAAATTGAAACTAAAACCAAATTAGTGAAACTGAACTTGAAACCTTTTGTTTAAAATTTACTTTGTTATTTGTTTAAATGTAGAACTGGAGCATCAAATGTGGATGCTACTCAGGAGCCGAGTGTAGATGATGATAGTGATTCACCCACAGGTAAAACTGATATTGCTATAACAACACTTGTATATTTATATTTTTTTTATTAATTTGGAATTTTTTTTAACAGAATGGCCTTTGGAATTGCATTAATCATGGGAGTAACTATACTATGGATGCTTCAGAATTTCAGAGTTGTTGTATTAGTTGGTGCGTTTGTTGTTATAGTCTGTATATTTAACTAGATTTTATCCTAGGATTTTTCTTCTTCCTTATGTGTCAAATTTGCAGAAGAACGATTATACTTGAGAAGAACCATTATTCTTGACATATATTTGTTTTGCTTATAAATATAACTATGACAAGTGTTGTTATAAAACAATGAATGAGATTTAGTGTGTGAAAGAGTTGTTTAAAGGGATTAGCAATTTACAAGTTTTAAGTCCATTAATTGTACTTTTAGTTTTAAGTCCATTAAAGGGATTAGCAATTTACAAGTTTTAAGTCCATTAGTTGTTTAAATGTCTTGTCGTCAGGTTTTATTTTTGCAAGAACATATCCAAGCATCAGTTGGGTTCAAGAATTTTGTCACGAAGAACCATGGTGTTTGTCATGATCCTTTTGTTGGTCCATCCCATATGGGCACTAGTTCTTCTACTTTTCTAGACTCATTATGTATGCAATGCAGCCTGTGAATTGTTTTTGGTTTTGGAATTCTGATACAAATATAATATGTATTTTTCAGTATTTTTAATAGATCCGAGTGTCTTGTCAATTTCGTGTTACTTGCAAGTCTTCAGGATTCTTATTGCCAAGTTCATTTTTGTCACAAGTTTTCCTTTTATATGCAGCATCAGTTTGGCTTGAGTTCAGATCTGTTTTAATAAAATATTTTGCGATTTGAGATGCATAATATAAAGAGGGATTTTGAAAGATGCAAGATACGAATTTTGTTTATTATGCGCCAAGGAAGCACAGTTGTTTCCTGTATATTGTCTTTAGAATGGAAAGTAGCAGGTAGTGAAAATTGTTTGGGTACTCTATTTTCATTACCTAATGAAATCACGAAATACTCTGTTTACATTACTAAATAAAATAATAAAATACAAAACAAAAAGCCAAATAAGTTATGAGGGAACAAATAAAATAGTGTATTTGATTTTGGGTTTTGGAGAGAGAAATTTCAGGAGTACTTGGACTTGTTTTGTTTTGGAGAGAGAAAGCAAATGTAGTGATTTTCAAATTGAAGCCAAAAACCGAAAGCATTATATAGGGAGTGCTACTTAAGGAATATGGCTACTTAAGAGTAGTGCTTTTGATCGGGTCCGTGTATATATATATATATATATATATATATATATATATATACTGCATAGGTATGCTTAATTCCCATCTAGGCACTAAACGGGTCCTCTGATGCCTAGATTTGTTTGGGGGTCTAGGGGAGCCTTGAAAGAATTAGACATCTACCGGATTGATCTAATAACGGTTTTAAAGCTTTACAATACTTAAAATGAATTTGTTAAACCTTAATTTTTTTTGGGTAATTTTTCACGTAAAAGTTTTTTAAGAAATTTTCATATACCATATCCTTTGTATACTAAACAAGTATATATAATAAAAAAATAAATAAATGAGATAGCCTAAGAAAACGCCTAATCCACCGAGAAAAAGCGTAGGCACCACTTATTGTTTAAAGGAAAATAAAATGAGATATTATACTATTCTTAAGTTGCACTCCTTGTGTACTGAAAGACCTATTTTTTGTTGATATCTTTTATGTAATTTTTTCCATATATTAAAAACTCCACTCGCATAGTAATTAAAGTGATGATAAATTTAATAAACTACTTAAGAATTAAGATAAGTCTCTGTAGTTCAACTTCTATATATATTGTGTGACATAATTACATTAAAGAAGATATAATTAGAACTAGGGCTGTCAAGATCCTGATTTGATCTGCTCCAACATAATTTATTGGATCAAAGTTCCATCTTATTTATTCATCTTATTTATTCAATGATGTGTGATAATTTGATTCAATGGATCTATATTTTAAATGGATCAAATCATTAATCAAATTTGATTTGACTTACTAATCCACCAAAAATAAATAAAAGAAGAAAAGAAATCTGATATGCTCCAATTACTTGATCGAAACAACAAATTGGCGTAAACCAAAAACTGCAAAACAATAAGCACCCCACTCGATTCTCAGGTGTTGTTCCTAGCAAAACTGGAATACTAATATTTTAGTAGTATTTGTTTGTTTAATAAATCAAGAACAATGATCCCCACCTGCTACATCCGTTCTTTTCTAATCCAGTTGTTTACTTAGTAACCAAACAAGTGAGTGGAATCAATCTTCAATTCTTTCAAAACGCATTCCTTGATTAAATTTTTGGGATATCATTATATAAATGTTCCTAATAATTTATCACTTGGATTTTAGTTTCTACCATAAAGTTGAAATAAAATACTTATTTTACATTAAAATATAAATATGTAATTGATGAAATATAAATGTTACAGTTACCAAAATATAGACTTTTTGTAAAAAAAAATTACAAATAAAAAAATTTATTTATTTTTAATTTGAGCGTTTTTTCCATCTTTTTTAGTCCCAACATATATCAGTGATGTTCCAGATAAGGACTAATACTAAAAAGTAAAAACTTGTTCCGGCTAAGTAAATAATTTTAGGGAGATTAAGTGAATTTCTTTCGTAACTTAATATAATTTTATAAATAATAACATTTTATATATTGGCATAATTTTATAAAAAAGAAAAAATTTAAATGAATCGATTTGGATCATGATCCGTATTGTTGGATCAAGTGGATCATGAAGCAGATCAATGATCTATTACATGATGAATCAAATCATTGATCCATTATCACACTTGGTGGATCATATTAAATCAAAGCATGATTAGCTCTGATCTGACTCATTGACACGAGAATTATTGTTAATGAAATCATTAAATTCAATGAAAACAGAGTAATACTATATGAGTCTTGTTATGCATTGCGATAAATTTACGCTGAATAAAAATTGCAAAACTTATCAATATATGCGATTGGTAAGAATTATAGGAGAACCCTACTCATTACAGATCTCCAAAAAAATTATGAGTGATACTTATTTACGTAACTGACAATCAAATCAAAAATCGACATAAACATTCCTAATATATATCATTTTCCATACTATATATGGTGACAAAAACATGTCTTGTAAATATACACAATGGCATAGTCATACAGATACATGGATAATCAATTGATGTATGTTTCGCTACAAAAGTTAACTTCTTTTAGTCCAATACAAATCTTTTTTCAATTGATTTTTTGTGTATATTTCTTGTATAACTTCATGGACACTACAAGCTGGATTAACTATGGCAGAATCACTAGCATATATACAGAAATAGGCCGCATGCATACACAAATGATCACGTATAAATACATAAAGAGTCGTAATTATTTATAAATACCTCTGAGATTGACCGACCGGAGGTCTTCAACTGCTAAGAAGCGGACCGAAGCAGTAGTTGGTGCTGGGGTTGAAAAAGGGTTTTGAATTATTATTGAGGAACTTCCTCCTTTTATTTGATTAAAAGGGTGAGGAAGCGTATGCTTGTTAAGTTGTTATGCACCGGCTAACATGGTAACAAATCACTATATATATATATAAATTAAAAACACAAACTTAATTTCACAAATTTTTTATTCATCCTTTTTCTTTTCTATTCTAATAAATTTTTTATTCATCCTTTGTTTTTTTCTATCCTAATTACCATAAGTAATATCTAAATATCTAACAAATACAAATTTTAAGTTCAACCTTAATTTTTTCCTATCTAGATTAGTATTAGTATAAGTATTATATCCAAATTGGTATCAATTAAATAGAACCCAAATATATAATGCTATCCAAATTTTATGAAGTACTTCCTTCGTCCCAAATTAATTGCTCAGTTTTAACTTTTTTTAAGTCAAATTGACTATTTTTAGAATTAATAATTAATCATATATAAATATATTTCTAAAATTATAAAAATTGGGGTTAGTAATAAATTGTATATACTTTCTTTTGGTTATAATCTCTTCTCCTATATTTTAGTAAAAATAGTAAAAAGATTAGTTTTAAAAATGGTCGATTTGACTTTAAAAAGTCAAAACTGAGCAATTGACTTGGGACGGAGGGGGACTATATTACATAGTATATTTAATAGCTTTTTAAATTTTATTTGTAAAATTAGCAACAAGTGTCTATTTATATTAACCGAGTGTTCATGAAACGTGATCTATTAATTAAGTATACTATATGATAGATTAAAAGCCTTATTAATAAAATTAACATCACAGGGATGTAGCTCAAATTTAAATCATAATCAATCAAAAAAAAATTTACATTCAGTAGGAAAAGTAACTAAGAAGTTTTATTTTTAATTATACCAATTTTATTACAAACTTTTATTTTTTATTTTTTTTAACACGACTATAAAAAACATTCTCATCTCTAATAGGAATAGAAAAAATAAAGATCTTTTTTGTTTTTAAACCATGGTCAATCATTTCATTTTTCTGTCATTACTAGCTCCCACTTAATCATCACCTAATTTTTTAGTTAATTTATTTATACTTTAATAATTTATATACATATATAATAAGACAAAATTAAGTTTTTTGGTCCTTGATCTTTGGTATGAGATTAGAATTTAACTGTTACTAAAACACTTTTTAAAGTCACCTGATTTTATTTTATTAACTACTATTAAAACATTTTTTAAACCTAACTAGTTAAAAAACTAGAACCAAAACACTATTTATGATTCTTAAAAACTTTAGAGTAACTTATTATTTTATAACAATTTTATTTCTTATAGAAGTCTTTTACTAATATTGATTCTCATGAGCCTAAATAAAAACACATATGGATCATTGTTAATATATTTAACAATCATAGATTATATAGTAACAAATTATTCTACTATTATATCATAATTATCCACAAACTAAAATATTAAAACTTAAGTAAGCTATATATAGCTAGAGCAATTTGAATTAATATTTACAATATAAATGACAGAGTTATTCTAATATAGTTATACTAAAATATACAGTCGTAATAATTAATTAGAATTAACTTATAAAGACACATAATGATAGTGTTTTATGAATGTTTAGTATTTTAATTTTTTTAAAGAAGACAAAACACATGTTTATTTTACGAGTAACATTATTTTTAACATTTTATTTATTTTAAATATAATGTTTATAAAAAAAATTGAATTTCACAAATTAACTTACTATTGGTATTAGAATGATTAAAACATTTGCTTAAAAAAATATAAACCATATCCAATTGTCTATTATAATTAATATTATATTATTTGATGAACCTCTTTCAGATATGAATCTATCTTATTCAAAAGGGATAATTGTCTTCCAACCCCAATAAAATATGATCATGACGCAACATCATAAGATTTTAATAATAAACAATGAAATAATAAAATTAAACTAAATTATATGCAATTAGTAAGTTAAGTTGTGAAATTATTCACTATTAAAAAAATTAATAGTTAATGTTAGAGAACAAAAATTCTTTTTATTGTCCTATAAATTTTAATGTTAACTTATTATTCTACAATAATTTTATTCTATAGTTCTTTAATTATTTAGTCATACAATAAATTTTAACTTAAAAAACATGTTTAGAATTTAACTTTACTCAACTTTAGACTCTAAATAATTAATGTTAAAAATATAAGAAAAATATTATGTTTACATAATAATTAATATATGAGACATTTAGTTAATTAATGTTAAAAATAATTATGACTTATATATTGTGGTTAAACTTTAGTTAATTTTTAAAACTAAAAGTCATAATGGTAACTTATTATTTTTCAACAATTTTATTCCTAAATAACTATATATTAAAAATATAGAAAAAATATTATGAAAAAAATAATAATTAATATTAAAAAGTGTAATAGATATTACAAAATATTTTAATGATTAAACTTTAATAATCTTTACTTAATCAATGTTAGAAACAAATCTCACTTATATATAGTTATTAAAATTTAAGTTACCATTAAAAATAAAAAATCATGACGGTGACTTATTAATTTTCAACAATTTTATGTCATATATAATTCCTTAAACAACAAGTTTAGGTTTTTAGGTTTCACTCATTTAAATTTTGAATTCTAAATAACTATGTATAAATTTGAAAGATTAAAAATAAAAGCTATATATGCTAAATATTAAAAAAACTATATATGCTAAATATTAAAAAAAACAAAAAAAACATATTACTATCATTCAATTGCAAATCTTTGATAATTATTTATTTGAGCAAAGTTTGTAGTCATTCTACAATAAATTAAATTAAAATTCGAAAAAATATTTTATAATCATTATAGATATAAAATAAATAAGGAATTAGAAATAAACTCGTGCTTCACACACGAGGTACTTAACTAGTTAACATAATAAATCATTACACATGTCACATGTGTTTCATACAGGGTTGGTGAGTTTGTCTTACCTCATACACAAATTCTACGAGTCTTTGCAACATGTGACCTATAAATTTAGGCGATTGGTATTTTGACAACTAAAATTTTTAATTTTACAAGTTTTTACTCACATAAATAGAAAGGGAGTCCACCCTCATATGAGAGAGAATCTTTGTGAAACTAATATATTCTTCGGGAAATATAAAATTCCTAAATTTATGACGATAATAAATATGAATGTGTGTAAATACATGGGATAGGAGAAAATTAAGAAAAACCTTTATTTGTACATATTTTATAAATTCATGCTACTTTTAATTCAAAATATAGAAGTAATATTGACCTTTTAAATTTAATTTGAAATATTTTCAAATTTGAAATTAATATTAATTAATTTAATTTTATATAGCACAATTATAACTATTATAAAATATTTAAATAACACTACTATTTATAAGATTTATTATTTTAAGAAGTTAAATGAATCGTGTCAATTTTAAATTTTAAAAGGTAATAATATTAAGAGTCCCAACTTTTTTATCTCAAATGTGTCGTAAATAATGTGGAATTGAGCAAAGGAAGGATACTTTGTGAGCTGTCGATTAGAGGAGATTTAATCATTAATATAATGATACCACATTATTTGAGACATTATTAGATACTAAAAATTTATCACCCCCGACATTGTTCATTTGAAAATATTTCAGACCAACACTTTTCATTGTTTTGCAATAATAATTGATAGACTTTTAACTCTGAAAGTCCAATTCTTACTTTGAGATTTTTAGTTATTTAAATATGTTCAACTTTGTCAGAAGTCTATTTTCTAAGGGTGTGAATGTAGGAACTTTTTTCATTTTCACTGTTATATACTCCCTATGTTTCACAATATAGGATTTTTCAAAATCAATATGAGATTTTTTCAAATTCAATACGATGATGCGACATAAAAGTCATCTGATACACAAAATTTCCGCAAATAGCAAAGGTCTAAAAATAATCAAATTTACGTAACCTTAGATAAGGTTACCTTTATTAACGGTAATAAAATGACTTTACAACATTTACCTTCTCTAAAAATTTAACCTTCCAATACAATATGCAATTATTAACAGTAATAAAATGACTTTACAATATTTACCTTCTCTGAAAATTTAACCTCCCAATACAATATGCAAATATAGAAGCAAAAACAATAGGGTATAACATCATAATCACACCAACTAAAGGCAATCTATCATGGTGAAATCCAAAGTAATCTTTTAAAAAGGCAGCAACAGTTTTTTTTTCTCCAAACGCCAAAATCTTCTTCTCTATGTCTCCATACTGGGAGGAGAGCATGCCATTGAGTGTCCAAGATGTTGGTGTGAGATAATAAAACCATAACCACCACTTTGGAATTTGCTGCAAGAAACAAAAATAACACAATTTGGTCAAAATTTGTCGGTCATTTTTTCATTCCACATCATTGGTAACTTTTCTTGCGACATAGAACGTAGAAAATAAATAGGAGAATTATATTCTCAGCGCAAATCATGCAGGACGCAATTGTACCGTATGTAATGCATGTTGTACCTTGTTCTAGAAATGGTAGTTTCAGTGTCGAAAATATCATTTCTAGCAAAGTAGAGATAAATAACAAAGTATGGATAAATAGGGGAATGATATTCCCAACGCAATTGCGCTAGAAATGGTTGGGAATATCATTTCCTAATAAATAGCTTACCGGTTGAGGAATTATAAATCCAGAGAAGAGGTTGAACATAGTGTAAAAGGAAGACTGTAGAATTGCAGCTACTGGGAAGGTAGGTGTGATTGCAACAATCATCATTCCCATGTAAGTGAAGTACAACAATGTACAGAACATGGAGTAGAAGAACCAGAACACTTTGTAAGCTGACCAATAATATCCAATCATTGGATATGTAATAATCACATATACAAGTGATTGGGCAAAGAGATAAGGAACCTCAATTGTCACCTACAAAATAATCACACATTTCAATTAGCACAAAAGGTCAGTTATTATCCTTCAAAGTTGGTTAAAAAGGGAAAAAAACAATGCAACCATACTTTTTCTTTTTTCTTTTTTGGTGGTGGTTGTTAATTATGTTAACCCATGATCCAATATTTGACAGGATCAAGTTGCATAATAAGAACTCAACAAGTTGCCAGAAATTTATACCTGCGCAAGCGCATAAGCCCAAGGAGCGTACATCCCAGCAAATCTTTCTCGATACAGAACATTTCGTTCTGTGGAGACATATGGTAGAACTGAAGAGGCATTGTTAATGCCAGCAAATATAGTAGCAGAAAACATTGAACCAAATATACTGAACAAACTCTGTTGGTTATCTCTGTCAAATAAAAATTATATCAATGTCAGTCGTCTGAATAAAGTCCAAGTGAAAAAATATTAGAAACTCATTGCACAAATTTAGTAATTGGAGTTTAACAAAGGTGGTCGATCAAAAAGTAGCATATGCAAGTCTTTTTCTTTTTTTGCGCTAAATTTTATTTACTTTGAGGGACGAATCGGAGCGACGCAGACGATCGTGGCAGTAAGGTCACTCTGCCTCTTACAATACCCCGTCACGTATTTATATATGCAAGTCTTTTATATTGAGGTTAAACATAACATAACTTGAAATTTGTTTACTTACATCTTCGTCCCTTGATCCCAAAAGAGTAGGCCAAAAAGAAGAGACGAGAAAATCATATGCATAGAGCGCATCAAATTGTATGAAGGGCTTCTCCAATAAGACAAATGTTGTTTCCATAGGCAGCATTTAAACTGTCCCCAACCATTTTGCGAAAAGCGCGTGGGAAAATATAACTCTTTTGAACCTGGAGGTGGAATACTCAAGCTCTTCACTAGCTCTTTATTGCTCCTACAATCAAAATGACAACAAACAACAAGTCAGGAACAATTGAAAATGCAGATATGCTGATAAACAATACTATAAACCAAGTTTTGTTGATATATTGAAATCAAAGGTACTGATGTAACACAAATAAAATTGACTTGAGGAATGTAAATAATTACACTTCCCTTAAAGTTTTATTTGTCTCCCTTTGATAAATTAAAGTTGTTTTGGATGCAGATAAATTACTTCTCAGGATACAAGTCACAACTTTGATAATAGCAAGTAGCAAACTTGACAACTTTGATAATAGCAAGTAGCAAACTTGATAATTATCAACGATCTCTTCTTTGAATTATTGAATATAGAAGCAGTATTTAAGAAAAGAAGAAAGAGTAAAAATTTAAGAGAGAGAAAGGATGAGAGGGAAACACATTGATGTGGTTTGTTTAGGAGCCATTAGATCATAACCAATTCAGCTGAATGGTCCAGATTATAACTGTCTAGATGACGGTTTATATCTATTAAAAACCGTGCGCAATCTAATGGTGCACATTGCACCTGACCAAATGAAAGGTTGTGATCAATTTCCAATAAACAGAATGGGCCAGGTCAAAAAGAATAGATCCAACCCAGAACACGGGCTTCCTTTACGACGCAATTTGCGCAGGCTGCCGGGCCTCGGGTGCCACACCGCAAGGGGTCCAATGTCCATGCATTTCCTTTTGTTCCACAGGTGAATTAACTCGTCACATGAATGTTATATACCCATGTACATTTAGTCATTTCTCCTATGTGGGACAAATGTTTATCAAACAACATTGCTTCCTTTAAACCTTGTTGAATCCTCAACTTTGGGACTCTGAATCTCCTATTAAATGATTCCATCTTGAATCAAGTTTAATACAGATATGTACTCCTACATGAGCACTATAATTAACATCTCATTAATGTTAATTTAATGCTTTTTAATTAGCATTAAATTAGTCTTAAAATTGACCAAAACTAATGCATTAAAGAAGCAAATTTCCAACAAGTTTGTTTAATTTATCCTGTTTCACTATCCTATAATGGAAGGTTTACTATAGATGCAACAAGACTCGCACAGGAACCACCCGTATATACTAATATTATCAACAATATGAACTTTAATCTTTGTGGAATCTCCCAATATTAAAGAATGTAACTGAATAAACAGTTAGAGCTTATGATGCATCTCTGAAACAAGATACAAGCAGGTAATGCAACAACAACAAATTAGATCATAGACAGACCGAGCAAGTTTACAAAACTAACCAGCACAAAGAAGTGCTCCACACCCTTTGGCCAAATAACCCTTTGGCCAAATAGTCCAAGCAAGTTTGTAATAAATTTTTAAACCATAAATTTAACCAATCCAAAGAAGTGCTAGGAACTGAAACTCACTCGTGTAAAATAGAACTCTCATAAACTTGGGCGAAATCTAGACCAAGCTCAGCTTCTGCTGATTTAGAAGTGACCTCTAACATCCATGTTGCTGGATTGTAATTATTTCTGATCTTTGGCACTCCTGAGATTCCCTGTTATGGTAAAATGAACATAATATAAATTGAATGTTGAAAAGCATGTAATATGTGAGAAAAGGAAACTGAAAACTTGTCAAAAATCTTATTATGCTCTGTGAAAACTGACCTCAAAGTAGTCAATAACTTTACTCGAGTGTTTGCCCAATGGTCCAGAGTAGATCACACGTCCGCCAGATTTCAACAGAATTAACTGCATGCAAAGAATAATGTCATGCAGAATAATGTCACGGATGCGTTATACCAAAGTTTCTTATATTCAAATAGTAAAAGACCTGTTGTTAGGTAGGATGAACCGACCCCTTATACCAAAGTTTCTTATTCAATTGATGTTTAACCAATTTATAAACACTCTTGATTTCACGGCATTATATCCCCTTCAGTTGCCATACTAATACTTATGAAGTTTTCTATAACAGCTGGTCAGTTGTATCCTACCTCATCAAATGCTTCAAATATGTCAATACTCGGCTGGTGAATGGTGCAAACAATTGTTCTTCCAGTATCAACCACATTCTTCACAGCACGCATGACAATAGCTGCTGATCTTGCATCCAATCCAGTTGTAGGTTCATCCATGAAAATAATTGAGGGGTTAGAAACAAGCTCCACAGCTATGGTAAGGCGCTTGCGTTGCTCAGTTGATAGACCACTAACACCTGGAATGCCAACCAAGGCATCTTTTAATCCATCGAGCTCAACAGTCTCAAGGACATCTTTCACAAAATCCTGCAAAGACGCGCAATTTTTATTTATTTAAAAAGTAGAATATATAAAAAGGAGCAGTAAATTCAACTTCTAAAGAGAGAGATCATACAGATTTAGTTTTTGAATCAATCTGAGGATGAAGACGTAGCCAAGCAGAAAAAGTAACTGATTCTTCTATAGTAACTTGCGGAGAATGTATGTCAGTTTGCTCGCAGTATCCTGAAATCCTAGCAAATGTCTCTTGAACCTTGGGGTACCCTCCAATCTTAATTTCCCCTTTGATGGTGCCACTTGTTTTCCTTCCAGCAAGAACATCAAGAAGTGTTGTTTTTCCAGCTCCACTAACGCCCATCAATGCTGTAAGAACACCAGGTCTGAAGGCACCAGTAATGTCACAAAGAAGTTGGAGTTTTTTCTCACTGAATCCGCGCTCTCTCATTTCCTGAAAACACCAAAATAGGACAGAACTACCAAAGTAAATTGATCTGAAAGGGTCCAGTTACCGTACAACCATGAAAATATATATATAGATGAGACAGGGTTCTATTATTACCAAAGGGGTGTCCACATAGTATTGGATATCTTGGAACACTACGCTAACTGGTTCAAAAGGTAGAACCATTCTTCCTGTAAATTCGAAAAAAGAGGCACCCTTATTATGTTAAAGAAGAAATTAATAGTTCTTGATGGAGAAGATTCTAGGATAAAATGGTGGAGAGAATTGTCTGACCTTTATTTCTGGATTTCTCCTCAATATGGTCAGTTTTTGTAGATTCTTCACTTCCTTGTATTTGTGAGAGCTTTTCACTTGAAATAATAGCACGAGAACCAGGAGCTGGATGGATTTTAATATGTAAATAAACATATATCACTCTGCAAATTCTCAAGTTGACATTCTATTAAAAAGATTAACTTACGCTTTAAGAAACTTAAGGCCAAAATAAATCCAATGTTGAATAATAATATAAATCCGAATAAGGCACCAAGTGATATCCAGAAAAAGTATCCGTCAAAGTCTAACCCACGGCTCTCAAGGGTTTCTTGCCCTATTGTTGTGTTTGTGGAGAGCATCTACACAAGAAAACTGGTAATTAGAGAATGACTAAGTAGCTCACTGTTGTGAATGTAATGTACCACAACAGATATATAAAGCAAAGCCTTAATGAGAAATGTATAAACCTTGCGGGCTACTCTTCTCATTGTCAATTGTTTTGAGTTGGATGATTCAACATGGTATTAGAGTATACAATTTCATTGACATGTAAGGCCCAACAGCCCCTATGTTTGTCTCAAAATCACACCACAATGGAGGGGGCATGTTGAGAATATAAAGGCTCGATATATAAAACTTGTTGGCTACTCTATTCATTTCTAATTGGTGTTGAGTTGGATGTTTCAACGCTCACGACCATCTTTTTCAAAATAATAAGCTATACTTAACAATAGGTTAAACAAAAGCATATGTTAATAGGATTTTAAAGTATGTAACATATTGAGATTCCGAAGTACCAAGATCAAACCACAGAATTATAAGCATCTCATATGAAGATTAATATTATGAGTATGATACTCGCTAGAAGATTTTATTTGGGCTAAATATCAATAATACAACACGTACCAAACAGATAAAGAAATATTATAGACGAATTCAAGAACAGAAACTTAAACTAGAATCAGAACATTTATGATGTCAGTAATTAAAGATACAGAGTGTATAGGTTAGGTTCTGACCAGTTAATGATAATCAATGCATGGTGAAAATACATTCATGCTGAACATCTCAAGGACTAAAGAATGGGTAAGGAGTAGATGGTCTACATGTTACCACACGTAAATATGCACTATTTGACAAGAATGCCGTTCATGATAGGTTAGATCAGTAAATAGGAGTTGCCTTTTGTTGTCAACTAAAGCATATTGTTCCTGTTCGTTGTAAATTTTGGGCAAGGATGAATGATGTTAAAGTAGAAAATAATTGGTCTACCTTTTTGCATATGAACAACTCTATTAAAATGAAATTAAGTTACTCCCACTCTTCTTTAGCACTGCCATAGTTAACAGATTCAACAGAAACACTCACCGTTTGCCATCGTGGAGCATGAAATTCATTTACAGTAAGGCCTATCTCACCGTATGTCAGTGGAGAAACCCAAAATGCCCACTTCAACCAAACTGGCATTGAGGCTGCAACAATAACCAAGCTTAAGTTCAGTTTGGAGACAATTATCCTTAATCAATGGAGAAAAAAATGTCAAAACCTTACATTTTGGGATGATGAAGCCACCAAATACTAATACAAATAATATTGACACACTACCAGCTGTTGTGGTAGCAACCACAGTCCGGCAGACTGATGCCAAGAAACGGAACATGGATATTGATGCCCAGTGCACAGCAAATAGTAGAACTAAATGACGGAAAAACCTATTAAACAACAGGTGATAATGGAAATTAATCAAAAGTTTGAGCTATTTTAATTGGGAGAGGCAATCACCCTATCTAGAAGGAGGTAATAGCACTTGCTCAATCAGAGAAATTATGAAGAAAATGAGATAAACTATTTAGGACCAATAAAATCAAAGCCTTTTCATGCCACACTCACCTCTCTGGCTCAGGGCTGTACCCGATGACATAGTAAGTTAGACACACCCACACTACAGCTTCCAAGACTGAAAGAGGAATCTTCAGAATGGCAGCTGGAATTGCGTATGCCCAAGCCGGGTAGAAACACAATTCTCTCTGTTTGTAGAAAACTGAAAGTCTTGCTACAGTCATGGTCAGCTCTGGAAATCCATCAACTAGAAGAATGATGAGAGAATAGAATAGTGAACCCAAATATTTGTTTGCATGAACAACATCAACCTCCATCCGAGTGCGCAAAAAAACAGTCATTGTAATAGATGCGATTATGACAAGCTGCACAAAAGAAATTTCAAACATTTTCTTTAATATATTTCAAGCACTCACACCTAATTTTTTTTAAAAATAGTTTCACAGGTTCAAATGATCATCACTTAAAGAAAATGTATTGCCAAAATAAAGAAGTTGATGAAGATAACCTGAACTGATTTGAATATATAAACGAACGAATTCCTCCTCATCAGAACAACTTCCCTCGACATGCATGCTTTAAATAGAGTCCATTTTGAAAGAGAGTATACACTAAAAGAAAGAGAATTTTTATGGCTCTGTGACTTAGTAAATGCCTCAGAGATCGCCTCATCTAGCTTCTTCCCAAATGAAGATTCCTTAAACTTTTTAGACAGTGTATCGACAGACGCGTAAGAATGAGTTTGCTCAGTTCTGTGCCAGTACTGTGCCTGATCTTTTCTAGAAATAACCTGCCAAACAGTCAAAAGTGTTAATAGTTCCACTGAGGACTTGATAGAATGAAAACGAAACTGATATGAGCTACGACGAAGTTACCTCCTGCAGAAAGTCAGCTACCCCTTTCCTTTCAGGGCACCTAAAGCCACAGCCCTCAAAAAATTCTAAAATATTATTACGGGATCCATGATACACAATCTTTCCTTCTGCCATCAATATAATGTCATCAAACATATCAAAGGTTTCTGGTGCTGGCTGAAGAAGAGACACAAGTATAGTAGCATCTGTGATGTGAGCCAGTTGTTGAAGACAAGCAATAATCTGATACGTGGTGGAGCTGTCTAATCCATTTGATATTTCATCCATAAACAATGCTTTTGTAGGGCCAACGATCATCTCCCCTACATAATACAAATTACATTTATTTCTCATAAATCTTCCATCCCTATACTAGCATGGAGTTAATAGTCATGAAGTTGAAAGGCAATATGAAATTTTGTATAAAGTAAGGAAGTCACATATCCTTAAGCTGCCAACAATGTATTCATATTACCTGTGGTCAATCTTTTCTTCTGACCACCAGATATGCCTCTTCTCATGGCATCTCCAACTAGTATGTCCGCACATATGTCAAGGCCAAGAATCTGCAAAACCAAGTGAACAATGTGCAAATCGTCAATGGCATATCCAAATGAGAAATTAAACATTAGAAGCTCGAAATCAACTAAAGAGAATTACTTTTAGAATGTAGTCGGTCTGAATAGTTGCTCTTTGTCCTTCAACAGAAATTGCCTGAAAAAGTTAACAGAGTTAAAGCGTCTCTAGAAATAAGCTTGCTAACTGAATAGAGAATATCAACAATCTTATGCAGGACCTTACAATATGGAATGGAGATTTAAATTGACTTGCTGGAGATGTATGTTTCTTTCCCCTTTACTTTTAAATAATGACTTCTCTTGTTAAGTCTGTAACGTGGTCTTTAGTGCACTGGGTACATCCTTTTGATATGGTAGAAAAGTTACATGATGATATTTTCTTACTTTTTGTAAGCCAGTTTTTCCCCCCCTTTTGTTTTTTCTTTTTCTATAGGCAGCCTGTTTTGATAGGTAATAATCAGAAACATACACTTCCACACATGTTTCAGTTGCAAGTTGTTGTCAATCCATAAGGGGGGAAAATAAAAATTAAAAGAGTAGAACAAAATACTATTTGAAATAAGTGTAAGGTAGTTGTTTTCATGTATCACCACCAACTCTCATCCTACGTTCATCAGGACCATCACTGTAACACCTCAGTTCCGCATCGAAAGATAAGAGAAAATTTTGTCTGTATATAAGGAATTGAGTTACTATTGGGCTAGTAATTTAAGGCCTTGTTTGGATAGATTTGATTCGATTCAGACTTGGGATTTGACCCAAGATTTGTTCCGGACTCGGGATTTGACCCGGGTTGTTTGTTTGTATATAAGGAATTGAGTTACTATCAATAGTACCTTCACTCATGATATTGGGCCCCTTAATTTAAGGTCTTGTGGGTTGTTACATATGGTAGTGGGGCAGTTTGTAATATGGTATCAGAACCAAATTTAAGTGGGGGAGTTTGTAATAAGGGAAAAGTTTGTTTGTATATAAGAAATTGAGTTACTATCAGTCATGACCTTAACCAAATTTAAGTGGGGGAGTTTGTAATAAGGGAAAAGTTTGTTTGTATATAAGGAATTGAGTTACTATCAATAGTAGATTCAATCATGACCTTTTAGGTGAGCCTATAAGGCCTTGTTTGGATGGATTTGATTCGATTCGGACTTGGGATTTGACCCAAGATTTGTTCCGGACTCGGGATTTGACCCGGGTTGTTACATAATGCCACAAATTTACAATCATTACTTATCATTAGGAGACAAACTTCTAAACAGAAGTAATTCATTCTAGATTTCAGTAGGATTTAGAGGACTGAAGATTCTTTTTTCTTCCTTTTTTTTCTTTTGATAACTAAATAGAGCATTAGAGAATCGCACAAGAAGCAGTATAGTAACTCCAGAAGAATTGACAGGAAAGTAGATATTATAGTACCTTCATATAAGTATCTATATCTGGATCTGGAATGATTCCCGCCTCTTTCTCCCTTCTGATGACCTCAGTCATTGTCTCTACACAAATGGAAAGAAAAATTACTTTAAAGTACTATGATATACTGACAAGAAATCCAGACTAAAATTGAGTTGTTGTGTGACCAAAGCAGGAATACCTGCTCGACTTCCAATACCCTGACAGCGCGCTGAAAAATCAAGTGTTTCCCTAACAGTCATCTCAGGGATATGTAGATCATATTGGTTTGTATAAGCAGAGGTTTTCTGGGGCACAAACTCTTCAAGTTTGTACCCGTTGTAAGAGATTTCCCCGGTAATCTGTCGAGAGAAGGGCAGACAGGCAAAGTTATGAAAAGGAGTTGGATTTTAGTACAATAGCTCTGGGTTATAATCAATGTAGAACTCAAAATCCCATTTAGAGGTGTATAATGCACTTAAGTTCAAACTTTGGCACTGGATAGAAGTATTCCACTGAATGAGGCTGCTTAAAATCTCAGTTTTTCCTTTTCCAAAGGTCTAAGCCAAACAACTGACAAATATATGGAGGTAATAGCGAATGCAGTAGTATAGAATGTGAAGAACTTTGGAATATATGTGAATTGTGACAAAACAACAGTTAGCAACTACTATTAGAAATTAATTATCATTAACCTGATACTAGAGAGATATCAAATTATCCAAGAGAAAGTTCCAAACCGTGATTAAGTGAAACCTAAATTCAGATTAAGTAAATCACTTGAATACAGTATACAGTGTGGAGCTAGGAAGTCTATACAAGACGTGTAGAACACCTGCACTATATATGTGAATGAAGAAATAGTGACACATTAGAATCCAGAAAGCTTTCATATTCATCACAAGATTAGAACAAGTACCCTTCTGGATTATTCTTTCTTTATTGATAGCTAGTCGATTCAAAATACTTTTTGCTATTAGATTTTACAATGTGCTATACTAAGATGAATGACAAACAAAGTGAGGTACCTTTAGAGATTTGTCTAGGTTTCCAGAAAGTGCTTTCAAGAAAGAGGTCTTCCCACATCCTGGAGGGCCAAGCAGTAAGGTCATTCTGCATAAAAATAGAAATAAAAATAAATAAAAGAGGTAAGCAATTAGATTACCTGAATTATCCTACCTAACCTTGATGAAAAGGGTTTTTTTAAATTATTTTAAAACTATTTTGCATCCTGTTTAAGCATATCATTGTACCACTGCAATGATCTACTTAAGAAAAATGATGGACAATAATGTTAGTGTTAAAATTGCATAACTCCTAATTAGCTGATGACACAATTTAATAGGTTTCCAATCTTGACATCTCGAACAATATGTGAAATATTATATTGAAAAAGTTCAATCATCAAACTTTCCATACTTCTCTTTCTATGAGGTATATTAAACCTAGTGTTCCAACTAATAACTCAAACAATTGTTCTTTATTTTCTCTTAATAAATGGCAAGGATGAACTAAATAATCGTACAATTCCAATGTATCCTATGATAACTAAAGCAATTTTTCAATTTACGAAGGACTATTATAAAAGCTTAAAAGGATTCAATCACCAGAAAAGTTTGGAATCTCCGGACTGTACAATATTAACATACCTATTGACTTGAAAGATAAAATATTAATGGTCGTAAGAGACAGATATGTTCCTGCTATAAGATGCTAAATAGCCAAGAAACAATTTATCTATCATTGGCATAAGGATGTTGAGGCTTCAAGTGAGTAACAAGACAAGAAATGACAGAACCAGAAATAAAGATATTCTTGTTTTAGATAGAAAAAAGAAGTGAATACATTCTTGACTCTTGAGAAGTTGGATAAATACTAACAATCCACACGATGATAAAAGTACTATATGATTTGGTTAAAAAAACAAAGATTAATGAGTTGATTCTTGCACTACTACAATATTACCAAAAGGGACTGGAGAAGGCAGTAGAAACAGACATGTCGGCACAAAAATACAATAGTAGTTCCTGCATAATGCATACTAACAATTTGAAATATTTCTTTCAGATAATATATGAAAAATTATTAGATGGCAAATAAAAAAAAGGCAGTCTCAAATAGTTGAAGTAAAGCTGCTAGTTCCGGAAAGTTAGAAGGAATTGTTATTGGCATAAATCTCTGTTGAGTTAAATTGCATAAAATTAACATTGATGAAGCTCTGTTGCTACCTTCCAGGCTTAATGATACCACTGACATCATTAATGATGTTTATCTTGGCCTCTTTTGACTTGAATCCAGTAAGCTTGGTAATGTCCTGTTAAAGAATTTCACAAGTAAATTTAGAAGTCTATCTAATTAATCTTGACAGTCCGAATTACACATTAAATACTTTGAATTAATGGTAATCCTATAAATTTACTTCAAGAAAAAGTAAGAGACTTACAGAAATCATGCTTTGGAGAGAATTCCATAGAGTTGGGAGCGGCTTGCCACGAACTACCTCACACTCTGCTTCCACGTGCATATTTTTATATCTCACCTCAACAGTGGGAACCTTTACACCAACTCTACAAGAATTATTTGAAACTTTAACCCAATTAATCATTCATTCATGCTTAAAAGGTTAAACTGATAAAGAACTAATATGCACAGAGAATGAAGAGGAAGAAGGAAAAATCAGCAGATTCGAGGGTCAAATACATCAGCAGAAAAACTAAGACTATTAAATATATGCATAATTGTGTGTTTGAGAAATGCTGTGCACCAAATGTTCAGCATATCCATATTGGTATTATGTTTCATTTTTGTTTTCTTAATTTTTGCTTTATGTGTGTTTGTGTATCTACATTTCTGTATATTTAGAGAAAAAAAGTGCTTACTTGTCTATTCTTTTTCTAAGTTTGTGCAACAAATGAAGGTTGTCATTCTCAATGTGCTTGATGAGCTTCTCAATGAACAAATGCCTTTCTAAAGAACCAAGCTTAGTAACATCAATTAATCGCTTCCCTTTAGCATCAACTCTATCTCCTTCATCTTCATCATCATCAACTAGTGATGACCTCAAACGTTCAAAAGTAGGCAATCTATTAATTTCAGCCCATTGTTTCACAAATTCAACATCAGCATTATCCTTCAAAGAACTTAAATTTGAATTGCTTCGGAAACTGGAGGTATGATGCCGGAAAGATGATCTCAAACTTCTTCCTACCTCTGAGAGCTCTGTTCTCAGTGACTCTATTTCATCTGCACCAACTAACTGAGCCATATTGAACAACCTTGCAGAGCTTCAAACCGGCACTGGTAGGAAGAGAGACATAAAAGTTATATACATGTGTGCATATATATATATATATAATATATATATATATATAATTAGGTAAGGGAATGCATCATCTTACATGATTAGGTAAGGGAATGCATCATCTTACATTTTTGGATAGTAAAGTTAAAAATGGTAGCGGGTATACCATGCTCTAGGACATCAAGCCTCTGAGTGATTGTGTATGAGAGAGACAAAGAGAGATACATGTTTTATCTATGAGATAACAATAAATTAAAGCCTCTTCCCAAACGTGGGAGGGGAAAAAAAAGGATGTAATTAAGAATCTTAGTAGCTAAAGTTACAATGACAGAGTAGTTGACTTCATGTTTATATAAGTAACAATGACTTTCCTGTGAAGAAATAGTCTTCCTGTTTCTCCCATCATCAGGATTGAAAATTTAAACCAAAATGAATTATTGAGGGCCTAAATCGCAGCTTAAGATCTACCTTTAGTCTGCTGCACAATCTAACTACTGTTAACATTTAACTTGATCTTCAAGTATGAAATATTATAAGCTTATTTTTGTTTTTGTTTTCATTTTTCGATTATATCTAATGGTGTATTGAGGGGTAGCAAATAGAAGAATTTTATATTACTAGAACATCCCTGGTTAAATATTAGAAAGCATATATGATGTATTCCATATTTTTTTTAAATCTTACAAACAACCCTAATTTTTTCAAATGGATAAACTAATTTAGGCACAAGAAGTAAGTAATTAACTAAGATACTTTAGCTATATATTCTGTAAGTTGAGTGATCATTCATTTAGCCAAAATCCAAGTACACCACCATGTCAATTGCCATGAGAAATGCAGTTAGTTAAAAAGTGATGATTTTGTCGTAATTTGCAAGAATTTAAAAGAGTATACCAAATTTGGAATAGGAAATTAAAGAGCATTAGTTATTTCGTTGGCAAGACAATTATATAATCCCTTGGTATTTTTATATGCTATTATTAAATCAAATAGCATATTGAAGCCTCTAAGTCAGAGCCTGAGTCGTTTTTTAATGTTTTTTTCCTATTGTTTATTAGCTAGCTTGTCTTAACTGTCAAGTACTTCAACATTTTGTTCCATGTGTGGACAGAGCCATCTCGGAATCAATAGAAATGCAGTGTAAAATTTTATGGTCAACCTACATAAGTATAAATTAAACAAACTAATATCAACCCACCTGTTAGTACTTCCTGTAAGTACATCATATCAAACTGCCGTTTGATATGATTTTCAGTGATCGTAAAGGCAAGACTAGTATGATGGTTATTTGACCTGGCAAAAATACAGAAAATAACTGTATTTTTAACCTGTTAGTCGAAATAGATGATTTCAAGAAGAAAGCACAATTCCTAGCACAAAAAAGTTTGCAACTTTTTAAATGTTACACCTAACATAAGACCTGCAGCATGGCTTTTTAGGCAATCTAGAATAAACAAAGGCCTTCCTCATGCACTACAGGAAATGAAGTGCATATTACTAAGCCGCCCCACCAAGAACATTTCTGAAATCATATATAAATAATGAGTTACATTATTAAATTTTGCAGCATGTACACTAACGAAAACGTTCCATACTAAATTTTGCTGCATGTAGACTCATGGCATGCATCCACAAGCATGGTTGCAGGACTTCCATAGTTCCATTAGATGGACCCTCACAAGCATGGTTGCAAAATAAGTATTTGCTGAATAGAGAGACAAGTTGTCAGGTATAATATACGTGTCTCGTGTGACTGATACTACAGCATGTCTGAGGAGCTAAAATCCATACCAGAATTACACTAGTTCCTGAAATAGTAAAACTCTTAACCTCATAGAAGCTCCCCCATACATCAAATTTAAGGACAATGTCTAATGGTGTGATATATATTAGAGCACTTCTAGGGCGACATTCCCTTAGCGACATTCTAGTGACCTTTTTTTTTTTTTTTTTTTGGTTTTTTTTTTTGTTATGACTTCCAAATAATTTATATGATTTATTGGAACAAATTATTTTTTTTAAAAACAGTGATTTAGGTCTGTACAACACTGTTTTGCATATGTATCCAAATCACACCTAAATCACTGTTTTTTTTTAAAAAAAATTGTTCCAATAAATCATATAAATTATTTGGAAGTCATAACAAAAAAAAACCAAAAAAAAAAAAAAAAAAGGTCACTAGAATGTCGCTAAGGGAATGTCGCCCTAGACTTTCTGTATATGTTACTGTACCTTATCCTATCAAGAAAAAAAGGATAATGTATAATAATGTATACACAGTATTACAGAAGTATCCAAGAAACCAGAATAAACAATTAATTAATTAAAAAAAATACACTTAGAATATATGATCAACCTTGGCCGAGGTTATAAAATCGGGCACCCTCTCTGCTATAAACCCTTTTGAGTGAGTCCACACCCTGAGGTGGGGGCATGACCCCCTAAGTATTTTGTTTATTTTTCATATTAAAAATTCATCTAGACTAACAAAAGCCAGCAAAACAACTAATGCTAAGCAAAAAACAAGAAGTACATGCCTTCTAATATTTTAAACAATAGAGTACTAATAAAATTCTTAAGTATAAATCACTTTCCCCAACTCATTGCATCCCTTTAAAAGTAAGGAACATTGTCCCTATGTTATATACAAAGAAGCTTCTTGGAACTCGATATTTGAATTCAGATTTTGGGGATACCGTGATTACTGAACTCAAATGACTTGCAATTCCAAATGAACAAAACAACAAAATTAGAGCATGACAGTTCATTCATAATATAAAAAGCCATTAATATCCAGAGGCATGTAATCATAATTGTCTTCTTATGAGAATTTAAAAGGTCGGCATTTATCAAATACGTTCAAAATTGAAACATCATGATTATTCAGTAGTTTAATGCACCTACTGATATCCCCATGAGTAGTCAAAAAGAGCTCCAAAAATATCAACATTTAAAGACACAAAATTTTTGTATGACTTTTGTTGCTAGTAAACACATTAATCAATTACCCATGTATCGGTATTAATTCATAGGTTAAGTCATTGTATCTAGTCGCAACAAGAACTGATATGTCTTTATCGCAATATATAGAAGTATTCATTTCTCAAAAATTGATATGTACCTTTTGTTTAAAATTCGTTGATTGAACTCTACAGCTCTCCCCAATAAGTAGTAGCCTTGCATGATCCACAACACATTAGCAGTTACCCCACCATATTGAATTTATACAAATAAAACAATATCTTCTTGTAGGATTCGCACTCACCAAAATCCTCCTTATCTAATTGTTCAAAGATAAACCAAATTAGAAAAATGCCTCTTTATCCAGAACCAGAATTTGCTCATCAATTGGCACCCCAAGAGCAAAACCCCCTTGGTATATCAAACATTAAGACCCTGAAGCCATGCCAGCCCTCATTTTCCCCTACACTCACATCCGGGTTGACAAAGATCTGCATTTTTGTGCCCCAAACCAACCATAACACTAGTAGCCCCTTAATAATTCTGGTAGTCACAAACATTAATCTATTAGGTTCATTATATCTGTGGCTCATCAAAATTACTGTTACTTAGCCACTTCAGACTGTGCTGCTTTAAGACTGACTTGCATTTGGAGATATTATCAGTCAGTCATTTCTTCATACAGGGAGTCTACAGAAATGCATTTGGTATCAGATCATATGGGTGAAGTTCAATTTTTCCATAATTTAAAGAATGTTGAAACAAACCCAGAAATTATTTACAAACGAAAATCAAACAACTTAACCACAAGCCGCTAAAAAGAATGATTTGGACTTGGTTTGTTATAATATCCAACAGTATCCATGTGTACAAATTAGGGGTTTCAGAGGTCTTTTCAGCATCTAACATCAATATTTTTTCAAAGACTGCTTCTTTCAAATTAAAAATATAGTAAAGAAACTGACGGCCACTATTTTTTGGACATGGATGGTCAGATGACTCGGATGCAACAGGAACAGGTTCCTCCCCATTTCAAATGAAATGGAGACTCATTTCACTAATTATTGGATTATAACGATTTGGTTAATAATTATCCAAATATGTTAATAGATAGTTAATGATATTTAGATTAATCTTAAAAATAAAAAAAAATAATTCGACATTTTTTTACCGTTAAAAGTCTAACGGTGAAAAAATGTCGGATTATTTTTTTTTTTTTAAGATTGATCTAAATATCATTAACTATCTATTTAACATATTTGGATCATTACTAACCAAATCATTATGATCCAATAATTAGTGAAATGGAGACTCTCCATTTCATTTAAAATGGAGAGGATCATATTCCGATGCAACAAGGCATTCAAAGTAAGGGCGACAATAAAGCGTGTTACACGAATTCGTGTGGTGTCTGTCAAGTCATAGGTATCACACGGGTCAAACACTAGTCTAACTCATTTAATTAATCGTGTCAATATGCTAAACACTAATAATAACCCATCTCTCTATATATATATATATTAAAAGGGTTGCATATTGACCTATTTAATCACAAATTAAAATTTTAAAATAAAAAATATATAACGTTATTCACAAACTAATCCCCTGTCTCAGCCTTACTCAAATAACCACATGAGACAAAGAAATTGAAATTGAATATTCGCTAGCATTTTTCGGCCTTTTAGGGTTGTATTGCGCCTCGACAACAAGGCTTGCTATTTATTCATTACAATAATATATATTTAACAAAGTACAAAATAACATGTTTAAAAAAGTAACTAAAAAAGTAAAAACTAAATATTTAAGATAAATTATAACTCCATATCATATTTATTTTTTAATTATTTTAAATAAACATGTCTAATCGTGTTAAATGTGTTAACTCATTGACAATTCGCGTAGCACATTTAAATCTCGTATTAAACATGTCAACTTATTTATGACACGAAAACTATTTATACTCGATACTAACTCTCTTATTTTATGACGTGTTAGCGTGTCGCGTTAAAAATTGTCACCCCTAATTCAAACCGATTGATATGATAAGCAACCATCGTGGGGGCTTAGAGCATCTCCAACGGTTGATTCCTAGACTAAATATAGTCTAAGAATCATGGTTTCTCTCAAGCAGTGTGACTAAACATAGTCCATGGACTATATTGACAAGGTAAGGAGACTAAATCAAGGAACCAAATTTGTGTCTTAAACTATATTACAATTATTTTAATCATATTTAAATGGGAGGGTGGAAGATGATTGGAACATTTTTAAATTCATTGATTATTTTAATCTTTTGATATTATAGTTTACGGGATAGTCTATCTGCAAGAAGGATTGAAGACTAAAGGACATTTGTTGATATTATATGAACTAAATATAGTCTAGAGGATAGACTTATTAATGAAGATGTTCTTAGTTCTTTAAATGTACAGAGTTCTTAATGATACCAAAAAATAAAATATATGTAAGAAACTGACGGCCATTATTTTTTGGACATGGATGGTCAGATGACTCGAAATTGTCGCCGCTAATTCAAACCGATTGATATGATAAGCAACACAATGGGGCTGAGTGCTTTAAACGTATGGAGTTCTTAATGATACCAAAAAATAAAAAATATATACACTAAAGAATCCTGACAGCCATTATTTTTTGGACATGGATGGTCAGAATCAGATGACTCGGATGCAACAAGGCATTCAAAGTAGAAATGGCAATAACGTCGTATTGGGCGAATTGGTGTCGAGTTGGACGAAATTCGTGTCATGTCAAATTAATAGATATTACGTTAAGGTCATCACTAACCAAACTTATTTAATTAATCCTATCAATATGTTCAACATTAATATTAACCTGTAAATTAATAGTGTTAAACGTGTTGACCCATTTAACTGTCTAGTAGATAAATTAAAATTTTAAAATAAAAAAATGTAACGTTATTCACTTATTTATTGAATAATAACACTATTTATTCATTACAATAACAAAATACAAGATAACATGCTTTAAAAAATAACTAAAAAAATAAAAACTCAATATTTAAAATAAATTATAACTCCGTATCATATTTATTTTTTACTTATTTTAAATAAATGTTTTTAATCGTGTTAAACATGTCAACCCGTTAACAACCTGCGTTTGACATATTTAAATCTCGTGTCGAACGTGTCAACCTGTTTATGACAAGAAAATTGTTTATACTCAACACTAACTCTCTTATTTTATGTTGTGTTTATGTCGCATTAGAAATTGTTACCCCTAATTCAAACCGACTGATATGATAACCAACCGATTGTGGGGCTGCTTACAAAATTAATTAGAGTCATGTTATGTAATGCGATAAATTTACATGAAATTATAATTGCGAAACTTGTCACTACATATGATTGATAAGAATTATAGCAGGACCTACTTATTACACATATATCAAAAAAAAAAATTATCGCTAATACTTATCCACGTAACTAACACGTAAACATTCGCAATATATATCATTTTTCAACTAATTATACTCCCTCAACACTTCAACAAAAAGAACAAAATGACTCCCATCAATAGAATTTATGAGTTTTTTTTTTTACCATTGAATCAGATATCCAGCTAGATTGGAGAAAGACTGATCAGCCGATTGATCAAGAGTGTGGACTACCAGGGTGTTATTGGGAATTCCACATATACCCCGTAAAAGCAATAATGTTATTAGCTTGATATGATGCTATGATAGTGGCATACACTTTGTTGGTTGTGGGGCTAGGGCGCTGGCCTAGCTGTTGTTGTGCTTGATTCTTAAAGGTTTATTTGGTTATTAAGATTTGCACAGGTAGTATTTAGTGTATTTTAGAAGGCTAAACCCGCCAAACTCACTGTATCTTTTTGATACGATGTTTTTGACTCGTAAAGATTTTGTTTGTGCTATTTTTAAGTAAACAAGATTTAAAATGTGTTTATTCTTCAAAACGCACCACACATACTAAACACACTCTAACTAAACGAACACTAAATAAATATTATGCTTGATTTATATTCCGACAAAAATATGTAAACTTTTATTACAAGTAGAGACATCAATTAATTATTCACGTATTTGTATTAATTTATAAACTATATCATTGTGTTCACTGGATAAAAAAATAGATATATTTTTGTCTTAATATATAAAAGGACTTTAAATAAAAAGACATAAGTACTAATGAAAATATTTAGTTAACCTATTTTATACTTCCCCTTTGTACTATTTTCTTTGTAGTTTACAGAGGAAGTAGTCCTTATTCTTTGCCAGAGGAAGTATTTTAGTTTCTGAAATCTCGAAATTGATAATCTTTTGATAATAACTAATAAGTTGGTGGAACTTCTGATTATATGTGCCAACATAATGACATCTTACCTTTCATTTTTTTATACCTGTTAACAAAAACCAGAGAAATACAGCAGACAATATTGAATTGCAAATTAAATATGAACCTGTACACAGCCAATCCCCTCAGCTAGCCTCCCCACCCCCACCCATCCAAATAAAAAAAAAAATCTTAAAACAAATGTTTTCAGTCATTTACATACACAACAATCATCTTTACATAGCTTTTGGGATTTTGCCTAAACCAAAAAAATCAAGCACTGAAAGGAAAAAGAAAGAATAGGGGATAAGGGCAAAGGAAAGCAAGTTCAAAAACGAACAAAAACGTTTCTCCTGCCACCACCAATGCTCGGAACCTCTTCCCCCAAGGGGTTACTCCCCCAACTCACCCCTTTCGCTTCTTGATGTCCTTGCACATACAAGCTTAGTCTTGCAAATTCCACATACTTAACAAGGTTGAAAACGTAGTAAGAATTACCACTCAATGGATACGAGGCTAGGGTCCTTTAGATGATAGCATATTTGGTTATGTTATCTTAGTTCCTTTTGCTCTCTGATCTTGGATCTGGATTGTCACTTTTGTCAGTGTCATAGTTCTCCCTCTGGGATTCAATGTCCATGCTACCTGTTTGAGTTCTTCGATGCCTTCGATCCTAAAAATAGACGATCAAAAAATCCATGTCAAACTATTTTTAACATTTATACCTAAGAGCTGCAATTAAAGTTTTACAAAAGGCTTATAGAAAGCGAGCTTGCATTGTATGCACTTAGGGAAGTAACATGAAGTTGAGCAAGTAAAAGATGGAATAAGGTTTACCACATATGAACATAAAACCAACTAACTATATGAGCAAAAAATAATAATCTTTGATCTTCCTAGTTAAGATTAAATCTTCAAAGTCACTAAGTATGGACAAGTTGCTGAAGTCTCTACTGTCTGAGAGTAATCAGTGATGAATGATAGGCCTTTTATATGTTTATATAGTTGTCAGTACAGAGGGAGCAGCTGCAACATGATAAAGAATATTTCTAAAAAGCTTATTTGACTATCACCTATAGCAGAAAATCTCCAACATTTCTCATACTAGCCTCTTACCCCAAAAAAACCTCTTTCTCTCTCCCCGGGACTCTGGAGTGGTCAAGATATTACTAAAGTGAAGACCTCATCAAAACCCCTGACTAATGCTTCAAAAAACATTCCCTCAACGATCCCAAAGGGAATGGTGGAACAACCCATTGTCTTCCACTGGTCCCATCATAGGACCAAGCTTAGTGTCTTTCTGGGTCCTGCTCTGACCCAGGTCAGAATGAATCATGATGGTGCAAATAGTTCATAGAAACTGTAACCGCAGGACAGAAGTTTTGGCTCTATAAGTATCTTTAAGGTATAAAGTTGTCCTTTATGATTGATGCATTGGGATATTTTTTTAACTTTCGAGTACTAGTGTTTCACTAAAAGTTGTTAGAGTTGGATCCTGTGCTTACATGGAATTTTGTGATAATTTGGCAACTGGCATTTATGTGGCATGAACACTAAGGCCTAAGCTACATTCATTAAAGAGAAAAGCTGAGGCAAATGACAGACATGCTTGATGGGAAAACGAGATGCTATAAATTGAATATATAGATCAAAGCTAGAGTTAGCACTAGGGAGTTGATGGTTTAAGAAACTGCATATCGAGTTTCTTTATACTAAAATTCAAATTTCATCGATGCACATGTACAGAGAAAACCAAACTGACCTCCCTTGGTATGGGATATTCCTCTGATTCAAGCATACGAACAACTTGGCTCATCTTGGGTCTCTTGTCAGAATCTGGATCAACACAACGTAAAGCAGTTAAGAGGGCTCGCTTCAATGCTCTTGTTGATGGCCTCGTTTCAATGTTTGGATCCATTACTTCCTCTGACCGCCTGCTTCCAACCATCATTTTTAGCCAATCTACTAGATTAACCTGCAAACAAGGTTACATTCATTAATACCGTAAAACTCTGAAGTTAAAGCATCAATGAATGTTGGAAATAAGAAAAACCAAACCAAACTCAGAAAAAAGGGTTTCCACTAGAAAATAAGTCTTTTATGGATCAAGAAACATAATAACTTGGCTTGGTAGCTTTATTAAGAAAACACTAATTACATGTACAGTTCCATCCAATAATGATGAGCAACAACTGCAAACAAAAATTATCCAAATGAAAACTTATGTAAAGAGTAGAATCAGAATGGATAGATCAATAGCATATAGCTATAAAACTTTTGAGATGCATGTACTTATAAGATCACGGAACAATTCCATTTACTTTTCGATCCAAAGTGTTGTTGGTAAGTAGCAGTGGTAAAAATCTTAACTTCATTACATGATTACTTAGCTTTTACATGAAGTCCACATTAATGAAAAACTTTGCCATCTATAGAGTAAATGAGAAAGGTGGGGGGCAAAAATGTAAACTACAATTACAATCCAGATTAATTTCTCTTATAAAATGATGATACTCCTCACACTAAATCCGGAAAATGTTACTATTCAGCTGTCGTCTAGTAGTGAAAATTCAAACAATATCTTGTCTCAGAATTCAAAAGTCTATCAAATTATATAATAATTGCTTACCTCTTGAGCAGGACGGCCATAGTCTACAGGATCTCTGCCTGTGATTGCTTCTAGAAGCAACACCCCGAAACTATAAACATCACTCTTTTCGTTCAAAAGGCCAGTATTTGCATATTCAGGAGCCACATACCTGTATAAATTGAAGGAAAGAAATTGAACACGAAATATGAATATGCTTTTGGATCAGTCTAACTTAAACAGGAAGTTCACAATACCACCTTTTTGGCCACAAGAACAAAAAAAACATGAAATATTCATCGAAACAATACAAACAATATACTGACCCAAACGTTCCCATGACCCGAGTTGTAATGTGACTTTTTCCAGCACCAAGCAGCTTAGCAAGGCCAAAATCAGAAACCTTGGCGTTGAAGTCATCATCAATCAATATATTGCTTGACTTTATGTCTCTGTGCACCACTTTTGGCTCAATTGCTTCATGCAAGTATGCAAGACTGCAATTAATGTATCACATGAGATTTGTAATGTCAAGATAACGGTAGAGATGTATTGACTTACGCTTTAGCTGTGCCAAGAAGAACCTTCGTCCTGGCCTCCCAAGTAAGATAGCCATGCTGGCGCATAGATCCATGAAGCCATTGTTCTAAATTCCCATTATTGACATACTCGTAGACTAGCATCCTGATATGGTTAGAAAATATGAAATGGGAATAGCTGTACGTGATATGTAAAAACCTAAAAGGAAACCAGACACTGCAAGCAATGTCATCGTGCTACTAATCAAAACTTTAAGAGCATAACACAGTTAGCTTTAGGCTAAATAAAATGAATATTTTTAATCAATAGTTTGGTTTTGTAAAGCATGGCAGACTCATCCCTGATATAAAACATTTTCGAAATGAAATCATACCTATGAGTTCCTTCAATGCAGTATCCCAACAGTCTAACCAAATTTTTGTGGCGCACATGACCAATAGCTTCAACCTCCACACTGAATTCTTTCTCTGCTTGTCCCCTAAAAACAGGAACAAAATTTAACCTAAGATGTTTAAGGGGAAAAGATAAAGCAATGAACAAAGTTGTGAAGGAAAGCCATTTTTAAACTTACAGGTTGTTGAAGAGCTTCTTAATTGCCACTGGGCTCCCATTAATTAAATGTCCCCTATAAACAACACCATACCCACCTTCACCAAGAACATTGTCCTTTGAGAATCGGTTTGTTGCAACTTCAAGATCTCTTAATGTAAACCAATGACCCCAACCCAAATGAGAAAATTCAGGCAGACCAGTTAAAGGAGAAGGGGCAGTTATTGGATGTGACGAAGACGGTTTATACACAGCAAATGTACCAGAACTCCCTTCTTCTCCAGATTGTGACCCGCAACCGTCTTTGTCCAGATGGTGGAAAGAACCTAATTGACTGCTGCTATTATCTCCATTCTTCTTTTTTCCCATTCCAAGATGGACCAAAACTTTATCTGATTCTTTATCACTTGATTTGTCATGAATAGTGAGAAGAATCCCTTCACGTGGAGCAAATTCATTTGTAGAAACTTGCTCCACTCGTACTTCCTTTATTTCCTTTGAAACGGTTGGAATTTGGCTAAGGGGAATCTTTTCTGTTGTTCTTTTCAATTTCTTTTGTGAAGTAAGATAGAAAGCTAATGCCAGGAGGATAACTACAATAAACAATCCCACAATTATCCCAATAATTTCCCAGACCTCGAGGCCAAAAATAGCAGTTTTCTTGGATAATCCCCTGTTTAGATCGGTAGACATCTTTTGCACACAATGGAGACCTACAGGGGTAACCCAAGTAACATGAAAATTGCAACTTTATATATACATTTGTGCTGATACAGTTTTGTCATTCATGCAGAAAATTCAGACTTTATAGCCATTTTTAGCATCTTTCTCACTCACATCAATTCATGATGATTCAAGTTTGTAATTTGAATCATCATTAATGCTACAAACATGAATCACTTCCTTTCCAAGCTAATAAAATTGCTAGAAAAGAGATAATCAAGCATGTAGAAACAAATTAAGATGACTTAAACAAAGTGATTGGCAAAATCCAACAACTTCATAAGAAAAAGGCAAACAACGTGACAAGATCAATAATTAAATTACCATTTTTTAAACACATTAACACAAGTTCTTCATTAAAATTCAATGTTAATTTTACTTAAACTAATAGGCAAAATAATCAGCTTCACAAAAAAATAAAAATTCAACCCCTTACCTTTTAAGAAAAGATTCAAAACAGCAACTTTCGGAGCCCAGATCTCAGAAATCCCATCAGCAGACAATCTGCTTAACCTATGAAACAAACACCATTATAGATCTCTCTAATAAAAAAAATTACCCAGTAAAAATTTTCACATCCAAAGACACCCAAATCAGTCAAATTCTAAGCCACCCTTGCTTAAAAAAGCCACCTTCTATAGATTTTCCATCTGGGTTTTCTCTGTAGTGGCAAATGTGAGTCTCAATCTAAGCTCAGATGGAGCTTTCTTAACACCACCTTCTGCCCCCACTTCTTCTTAAGAACCCTATAGGCAAGAATGACACCAAGATGAATGCTGTATTAACATGGTGAGTTTTGATACATTAAAAAAATATGGGGAATGAAATAGAAGGAAAAATGGAGTTATCAGTAGTTGGTGAGGGAAATTTTGGCAGAAAAAATGCAAGGTACTCTTTTTCTTTTCTTGGGTTTCTTCTGAATATGACTGATTATCTGAATTCTACATTTGATCTAAAAAAACCCAGAAAATTAGTGATGGTTAAGGCATTGAAAAATGGCAGCTTTTGGTTTTCAAGACACAACTGAACCGACTCCCTACCAGAAAGTTAAGACTACTTTTTACCTTATTGCCAGGCAGGAAACAGAGGACTAGTACTAAAAAGAAACACACTCCATAATGCTGACAGGGCAGAGTAAAATTGTTGTTAGTGGGCTCAGGGCTGGTAACTTATTTGACCCAGTTGAGTCTAATTGATCTATCGATTGAGCTTGTGACCAACCCCAAGCCTAAAATTTAGAATCCTCCTTTTTTTTCAGTGGCCAAAAATAAATTTAACCACGCATCGCATTGAATTACATGTTATGTTATTAAAATTATACAAATTTAGAATGATTACATTATTTAAATATTTTCTTAGTGTTACGAAAGATGAATGACTCTTAAAATTAACTTTTAAAACTTACAACATTTTTAGTAATAATATATATTTTGAATGTTTTATATCGACTTCTTAATTGCTATCAATTCTATATATTAATAAGTTTCGCAATTATAATTTAACGTAAATTTATCGTAATACATAACAAAACTAATATATATGCAAACCGACCTTCAAATAATGTTTACTTATGTTTCAAGTATTTTGAAGTTTTGAAATGGATTATCAGTAGTTTATTATTTGGACACTTAATGTTTTTGACAAACATTAACAATGATAAATATTCATTGATTCACATGTGATGGTTGGTATCTTGAATTATAATGATAGTTCTATACACCACGTTAAACCTACCTTAGCTATATACTTATTAGTTATTATACATGGGGGGAGAGAATCAATTAAGAAAGGATCCAATGATCCTTGGTGCCAGCAGATTATTGTATGGATGGGTATTTTCATAATTAAAAATGATAATTTTATAAAATCTCTGCAAACTGAACATTAAGTGCGTTAAACCAGTATTTACGTAGTAAATATTATATTTCACTCGTGTAAAAGAGATTCATAGATACATCACTTTTATTTGTAAAAATAACATTCCATTGGTAGGGGGAGGAGTGCAATATAAATTGGTGCAATTTAGGCATTATTTACAAACCACAAACTAAAGTTTTTTAAAATTCAACCACAAATTATACATTAAAACAAGCAGATTTAATGTTATTTTAAAGGCTGTAAAACAATATGGCATATAGGTAAATTAATATATATACAAATTAATCAGCATCTGGTGCTTTATTTGCCTGTAGCAACAACTTAATTATTTTGGGGTTTTAAAACTATAAAGAGTGCCTTGATCAGCAGCAACAGCATGCAAGATAGAGTATTCAATTAGCAGGCTCAAATAATCATTGTGGAAGTGCAGATAAAAGATACTTCCAAGTAGCAGGGGCATGTCATTGCCCCGCTTTTGCAGCTCATGAACAACTGACTATTAAATTGAATAAACAAATTCAATTATTAAATATTTGCATACTAACTATATTATTTTAAAACTGATATCATACACTTCCAACTACATATTTATAATTAAAATAGGAACGCGAAAAATAGACTGCATTAAGCTGGGCTAATCTTTTTTCAGAGGGTGGAAAAAAAAAGGGGGCATCTACAATGACCATTACTACAATTTATAATAACCATCTATTGCTTTTTTGCTGAATTGCCTTCGGTGGACTTCTAATCCCCAAGGAATCCGATGCTTTGTACAACAATCCTAAATAGAACAGCAAATTACCGCTTCGAAAACAAGACCAAGATCACCATTGACATGGAAACCACAATCTTGAAACCAGAGCTTTCCCAAAAGTTCTGTTTATCAACACCTGAAACTCCAGCTTGTTGCTTTGTTGCTAACTGATCTCTCAATTCTTTTATCGCTTTGTCTCGCCGCTCTCCCATCTGTAACGATAAGTACAATGACAACTAAGAGGAGAAGTTGGAAAATGACAAAGATTTACTTGGTAAAGTTTATTAGTATTGTTATTTAAATGAAAATGTTTTGTACAGGCAAAATAAAAAGGTCCCTTTCATTATTATAAATAGGAAACTACCTATCTCAATATAGGGGTAGTTGTGAACTTCATCACAGCATGCAAGTCCATGTGAACAGGCTACATACTTAAAAAGAGTCCACCGTTTAGATACAGGAATCATAGTTTATACACACAAGGGTCTTAACTCTTAAGCAAGAAAGAAATATAAAGGGACAATTGCACACTAATAGCCTAATATGGCATGAAATGTATAACTGATAACAAGCAAAAAGTTTTATCAGCTGTACATGCACAAGGTTTCAATCACAAATTAAGAAATTTGAAATTTTGAACAGAAGATAGATTGCATTACCCTTTGAAGTTTGCGTGTTTGTGCACGAGCTTCCTGGAGACAGAACTCTAATTTTAAAACCCTTTTCTTCAACTCCTGATCAGCTCTCCGATGCTTCTCTAGCTGTCACAGGAACAATTCAAGAGACACATAGGCAAAAGCCATACAAGTGATGGAATAATTTAATTAGACAACTGTAGTTGATAAAAGATAAAGAGTATGTTAAAATATAACTCCAGATGAGCGTACCTGTGATTCTAATTCCTTGGTTTTGAGCTTCCAGTGAGCAGACATTATCCGAATTTCATCTCTCAGCTTGGCTATTTCTTCATCCTTAGCACTTAAAAGCTTATTGATCTTGTCAAAGTTCTTTGGTGAAACCTCATCCAATATCCGCCTCAACTCGCAATCACTACTTGGTCCAGCTTTTGCCAATGCTTGCATAATGTCATGCTCCATTCTTATAACTTCATCTTTCAGTTGTTTTTGGGAGGATTCCCTTGCTTGAAGATCCTTCTGCAAAAGATTTAACTGCTCTGACAACCTATTAACACGAATTTCGTGTTCTTTTATGGAGTTATTTTTCTCATCTAACTCCTTCACTAATACCAAACACTGGAGCTGTGAGGATTGAGCCAATGCATCACTTGCATCTGCAGTTGCCTGAATAGCTGTGAGCTGTGATCTAAGATCATCCAAGTCCTTGAGGTACTGCAGCACATAAAAAAATTATGTTGAGGATTACATATACTGAAATATGTGAGTGCCAAAAATGTACAAATATCACATTGACCAATAAAAACTTAAGATGTGGGGAAAAAAGGAAAGGAAAGAAAGTAAAATTTGCTGTTGAGTCCTTGTAAATGGAATAAATGATTCCTTTATTTCACCAATTTAGAAAAGAAAAACTATCCTGAAATAGACATAAAGTCAAACATCACATAATTGCCATATTCCAAAATATTAACAACTTTACACATTAATTTTTCAACCACCACTCAATTTATAACGTCTATAATTTTATTCTCTAATAATTACTGATTGACTATAAACAAGGGGATTGATATTTCAGCAGGTTATTTTGATAGTTTCGCAATGGACCCCACATTCAAACAGAAAATCATCTTTTGTGTCCAATTTACCCCTATTTGCAACAACACCCCATTCCTCTCTCTCTCTCTCCCACCTTCTGCACTTCAGCTTCTCTTTCTAACCTCCACAACTATCCCAGTCTAACCCAATTTCACCTACTCAAGCAGAAAGTAAGTAATCTTTCATCCGATGAGAGAAAGACCCACAAATTTGAACTACATACCCAGAAATTATCTAATCCAATCCATCATCTCCTCCCTCCATCAAAACTCCCCCATACCTGCATCCAATTCAAATCTGATAATTCTTTTTACTAAATTCACTTTTCTCAATTAAATTACTCAAATAGAAGCTACAGCGGTAAGCCATGGATCTTCCACCACCGCTAGTGGTGGTCTGCGACTGCGAGGGCTCATCATCATCATACCCAAACAAAGAACTCATCGACGTACACCCAAAAATTCCTGAGCATTGTACTTGGGATCTGGAATTTCTGTGGGCACCTTCTTACAGTGGTTTTATGATGTCTTTATCATGTTAGATCTATTGAAAGATGAGAGGCCGTGGTGCAAAGATCAGTCAATTGCAGACAGCAGGGCTCAATTAGGTGTTGTAACAAATAGGGCAAAATGGACACAAATAAATTACTTTTAATTAGGATGTAGGGTCTACTGTGGAAATATCAATCTAACCTGCGGAAATATCAATTCCCATAAACAATTATAGTTGATTTGGAAAGTGCCCACTTCTTAACATAGTTAAACAAAATTATAAATTATACATGTACAAATTCATCACACAACTTATCAGTTATTACTACTTTTGGGGGGGGAGAGAGAGAGAGCTGGAATCTCTATCATCAAAGACATACTTCTATTATGCACACCACGCACAACTCTTCGAAATAGGGTAGACTTTTGACTTCATATGGTGCTCCAACAGTTCAGTTAATATCTAATACAGTCCTTGAATTTCCTACATACAATAATATGCAAAATGTTTGTGGAATGCAGTTTGTTGACAAATTTTTGTGCCATGAAATTTAAACTTGGCAGCTTTCAGAGCAATGTTTAAACAACAATACTACAGTGCATTTATGTTTGGTTTTAATTAATCAATCAGCTTAACTAAAGTTCATTAGAACCATCTAAGGTCCTTGGAACTTTAGCTAAACAACTCTGAACTAACTGGCTATAATGAATCAAAAAAAAAACATAAAAGGAAGCTGCAGTCTAACATCTGTTAATAGTATTGAATTCTAGCAAATATTTAAATACAATTATACTATCTTACAAAATACTTTTTTAAAAAGGATCCTAAAAAAGACTGAAAGTGTATTCATGATATATCTGTATGTGAGTGAGTGAGTGTGTGTGTGTGTGTTCAGATTTGAATGAAAAGGTTGAAAAAAACAAAAAGTGAATATTGTGTAAATGCAAAACATCTGGTACCAACTAAATCACAAATTTAATTAAGATTGAGACTTTCTTTTAGATTCTTCCTTTTTCCATCTATTCTCATTTGGTAAGACAAATTTCTGAACCATTTAAACCGCGAACCAATGAACCATAAAGTGAAACAATAATATATTATCACAATATTTTAGAGACTATTCCAGCTCTGCCACAAAACAAACAACAAAATCCAAAAAGCAGCCTGAAAATATGCAGCTGAGATGTCTTATTGGATCGAATACTAATATAAGTTAAAAGCACCTAAACAGTCATATTTAGATGCACAAAACTTGGACCAGATTATCTCAGGCAAGATCAGCAAAACCTTAATTATGCAACTGGGTGTTGATTTGAAGCATTAAAGCAAATCTTAAAGAGAAATCAATAATTTCAAATAAAACAGTCGTACATAAATCCATAATTATACCTTCTCGGCACTAGAAGCCGTTGCTTGAAGCTGCCCATCTCTCTCATCTAAGCTCTTACTTAATCTAGATATCTCTTCTTCCATGTTTTTTGCTTTAATCTCCACTTCCTGAAAAAATAAAATAAATTTTGACACAAATTACAAAAATACAGGTCCCACACTCAACACTAACTTTATAGAGAAGAGCAAAAGGTTGAAATCATTCCATTTCTCAAGTACATATATTAATTAAATTACATATACTATAACAAATTAAGCAAACAAATTGACATGCCTGTCTTGTTAGGGTTTCCTGAACAAATGATTGTTCCTTAGTAGCAAGGCGGCTTCGAACCTCCTTCAGTTCCGATGCTAACGACAGCACATTCCGACGAAAACTCTGATTCTTCTCATTCAGATCCTTCAATAATGGATCTATCTCTCTACTACTAGACATAACCGCAATTACTCAAAGAAATTCTGATGCTGCAGAAATACTCTGTATCAAGCCCCAAAATGAATTGTCTTTGTGCTTCGAGTTAAAGCTATCCACATATCTGCATGTGAAATTTGACCGCATTCCAATTCATTTACTCACAAAATTTAAATTGAAGAAACAATAACTTTTTCCCATTTCCAGTTTAAAATTCAAATTCATCTTAACAGTCAACACATATATCAACCTTGGTAAGAGAGAGAAATATGTAATTTTGAAAGGTCAAGTAACTTTGAAACTGATCTACGCCACAAGTTTATTACTTGGAGAAATCACAAGAAACGTGTTGCTTCACAAGAAAAAACAACGCTTTAAACTATAATAAACAGAGCATACACATACACATATAAATATCTACATACACACTTGTAGTGAGAGAAAACACGCACAAAAACAAACGAAGGTTAAAATCTTCGATTCAGCTTATAACTAATTACTTCATTAGCACAAAGAAAATGAAGAATATCATATAAGTGTATAAAAACATATATAATGAATATGCAAGTTTTAGAGAGAGAAAGAGGTTAAAGATGAGACCAAAAAAATCATACTCAGATAAATCAAAGACTCGTCAAAGCTACAGTAAAGCTACTAAGCTTGATTTCTGTATCTATAAATATATGAATATGAAGAAGTAGGAGAGACAAAGCTATGGAGAATTCACCGGCGGCGATTGATCGGAACAGAATCGACGGACGGAAGTAGGGGGGGCAATAATCTTGGTGTGAGCGTTTAGTATTGAAGTATTTCTCCTCCTCCGGTTTTGCCGTGAAAGAGCGAGACGTTTGTTTTGAGGTTCGGATTTGAGGATTATGTTGCGTGATTCTGGTTCGGTGTTTCCGAAGCTGGATCATGAATGACAAAATCCGAACCTACGGCTGGTTTGGCTGACCCGAGCGAGCGCGGCAAATCCAAAAGTTTCGTCGATTCGATAACTGTGTACGTGGAGGGTTTGCAGAGCTTTCGATTTGATGTGTACATTGTTATGGTCGGAGTTTTGGTTTGTAGTCACGTGATACGCACGGATGTAGTTACTGTGGTGGACTTTTCTATATAATCTAATAAATTCATGATTTTGAAATTTGTGACAACTCAACTTGGTTTTAATTCATGTTCCATACAAAAATAATGGGGTAGGATTGCATGCGAAAGAATACTTAAAATCTTAAAATAAAAAAATTATTATTAATCATAACTATAAAATATAATCTTTGGACACGATTGTCAAAATATAATTTCAATTCGCACCCTATATTTTAACTCTAAAATTAATTTGCCAATAAAATAAATCTTTTGACACTAAAATATAATCTTTTGACACGATTGTCAAAATTAAATTTCAATTTACACCCTAAATTTTAACTCCAAAATCAATTTACCAACAACTGAAAAAGTTTGCTCATGTTGGAGGGAGCATCCCCACTTAGTGATCAGCCCGCTAGTTCACGCAAATCTGAAAAAGTTATCACGAACGAATCACATGCAAGGAAACTTGCACGTGTGGTTCTGCCCTGATTTTCCTGAGGGTATCTAATAACCTTGTTTATGCTCGCCGCTGGTGCACCTCTCTTAACTATTGCCCAATTATTCTTGAATAATCTTTTTAAGAGGGGATATTTTACATATTTCTGCCAAATCCTTTTGACACGATTGTCAAAATTAAATTTCAATTTACACTCTAAATTTTAACTCCAAAATAAATTTGCATCTTAAATTTTATTGTGAATTATGTGCACTTTATAATTTTAGTGAGAAACTAAAATACACCCTTTGCACCTCTACATTAAAACAATTTACACCCTAAACTTTAGTACAAAATGTGCAAATTGTTTTAAAATTCAAAATTTAGGATGCATTTAATTTTAAATAAAATTTATGGCACAAAATGATTTTAGAATTAAAGTTTAGAGTGTAATTTGGGATTTAGCCGTAATTGTTAGTATGTAACTTTAGGTGTTGTAAAATGAAAATATGTAATTGTATATATACTTAAATAGTTTATTTATATGAATTGAAAATTTATATAGTCTATTTATATATTCACCTGATTTTTGAATGCATGACATTTATTTCGCATTAAAGAAAACACAATTGTGACGAATATGCATTGTTAGGATTCTTTTCCATTGTGGGATTGCCACATCAATTTAAATATTGATGAAATAAATATAGGATTAGGTTGATTACATTCCATGTGCCTTGATAAGAAATAATCACACAAAATAATCAAAAATTCAATGAAAGGGATGTCTTAATCTTGTCTGATCTATGTTTATAGATATCATACATTTTTTAATTTATCTATCGTTATTCATTTTGTAAGATTTGTTGATTGTGGTTTAAAATATGTATGTTTGTTTTTTATCATATCCAATTATAAAAATAAAAAATAATATTCTTTCTGTTCTAAATTATATGATTATTATTGACTTTTGAATGTCAATTTAAGATATTTTCAAACTCAAAATTGAGATGACTCATTAAAAATTATAAAATAATAAAACTTACAACAAGTAATATTTTTTAGATAGTTTACTATATTCATCATTGTGTTGATTAAAATTAAAAGAATATATGTCAATTTTGAGTTTAAAATTTTTTAAAGTTGACTTTAAAAAGTTAATAATGATCAAATAATATAGAACAGAGAGAGTACTAATTAAATGTTTGTAAGAGTAGGTCTAAAGTATGTAAATAAGTTGGCATATATTACGTGGGTGGAGTCTTTATAAAAACTAGTGGTCACCGCATACACGTTGCGTGTTTAAATTATGTGGGATAAAATATGAATTTTATAAAATTTAGAAGAGTAAATAGAAAGATATAAAAAATTAGCATTAAAAAAGATAAAATAATAATATATCTAAAGTTTGTACGGATAAAAGAGTAATAAAAAAAATGTGAAGTCTTGCGGAGGCTTTATAATATAGATATATTTCTACTAACCCACAAACTCCTTAAAGCAAGGCAAAAAAGTGTACTCCAAGGGATATTATGGAAAAAACTTTGAGACCTTTCAAAAATATTTGTTTTAAACTAAAATTGTCCCTAACATTCTGTTTGTGAGTTTTTAAAATTAAGAAACGGAGAGAAAAGCTAAGGAAAATTGTAATTTTTTTAAAAAATCTCATGTTTGTGAGTTTTTTAAGTCAAGAAAAGTAAAGAAAGCACAGAAAAATTGAGCTCAATTTTCCTGATTAAAACCGTAGAAAAAAGGAAAGAAAAATAGATTTAATGCATTTATTGTAATTCCATAATTATCTTTACTTACAACACATTAGTATTAAGCATGTTATATTCCATTTGTAAGGTTACAAAAATAATAATATATCACAAAATAAAAATCATTTGTTTTCCTTAGCAACTCACAAAAGATACGAAAGTTGTTATGTTTTTTTTACTAAACTCACAAACATAATTAAAGAAAATTACTTTTCTATCATTTTATTTCATGAGTTACAAATCCTTAAGAATCCGATCGTATGAAAAACTCACAAACGTAATGCAAGGAAAGACTGAGAAGCCGATCGAATGTCGACTCAGTTTCTTCCAAAAAAATCATCGCAAAAGTACATTCTCTAAAAATTTGATGCCTAGCTGTTTCTTCAGCCCTCCCACAATTCTACAAAGCGTATCATTCGGCCAGCGAAGGTTAGACTTTGTGGGCAATCTCTCATGAATAACTTCCATAGAAAATTTTGGATTTTTGGAGGGATTTGAACAGTGTGTCCCAAGGGAAGTACTAAAGAATGATAAGCAGATACATTTATGGCCGTAAACGGATATATTCGAATTTAAATACAGTGATATTCGTATCCCAAAAAAATATTTTATCTGTATTCGTATCTGATATTCGATGAATTTCTTAAGATACTATTCGAATTCGATATTCGAAAAACTATTCAAATTCGTTTTCCGAATAATTATCCGAATTTATTGGCATAATTAATTAAAATTAGTAAATAAATAATTAAAAAATTACTATTATGATATTACTAGAATATAACACAATCATCAACCATATAATTTAATTACAAAATTAAGAGAAAAAAAAAAGAAGATAAAATCTATACGCACCTCAACTCTACATGCTCCTTCCCGATGCACAACTTAATGTGTCGTTTTATAGCACCTTTTTTTTAATTCCTTGCTAAAACAAAACAAATCAGTAGCAAGACTAAAGAGCAAAACCTCCCTGCTCTAAAACCCTTTGCCGCCATCGACTCCAGCAACTTGAGAGAGAAGAGGGGTTTTAGCGGTCGTCAGCCAATCGGGAATTGTAGAGCATATCATGTGGCGGCGCCGAAAGCTCCTCTATGTTACATCGGAATCGCTAGAAAGTCCGCCGCTTTCCGTCTCATGAAACAAATGGTTATCTTTTTTTATTTTTATTGTCAATCACTAGCTTGATCGGAGTCATTTCAGCTCAAAGATTTCAATTAAAATATAATTTATTTACAGGGGTGGGAAGAAGGCGGAGGTCTTGGGAAAGACAAGCAAGATACCAAAGGTCATGTCAGGGTGAAGAACAAACATAATACTTCTGTTAATTTTTAATAATTTCTTTTTCATTTGTTTTTTAATTACTAAAAATTTGAAATAATCTATGCTCGGATCAATTGATAATAATATAGAAATGGAAATAAAAGCAGGGAGGTTTTGCTCTTTAGTCTTGCTGCTGATTTGTTTTGTTTTAGCAAAGAATTAAAAAAAAGTTATGTAAAACAACACATTAAGTTGCGCATCGGGAAAGAGTATGTAGAGTTGAGGTGCATATAGATTTACTCAATAAAAAATTAACCACTCTATTTAATAAATAAAATATCTTTATAGAAATATTAAAAAACATTATAATTTTATAAAGACCCGCTCTTTGCTTGGGATTATGATACCAAATATCTGATATCCTTATTCAATAAATATGTTGGCGTATAGATGTTAAGCGAATGCGAATATATATGTATTCATATTTATATCCGTTTATTTACAAATATCTCTAATCGAATACGAATAATATCCGTGTAAGTCGAATACGAATAATATTCGTCTTAAACGAATACAAATACGGACGAATATCTTATTTTTCGGTTATCGCTTACCACACCACCTATCATACCAAAATGAGATGGTCTCCCCTCTGCCCACAATCCATTGCAAAATTTTCAAAACCTGATCTCTAGCCTGAAATTAGGAATTTCCATGTCCTACTGTGATGAATTTTGGCCATGGCATTCCGTCTCTAGTACCTAGTCTTCACCCGCAAGTTATTCACCAAAAATTCGCTACAAGCCTACGACTCACATAAGGTAAAGATACATTTGTAAAACGATAAATTTTTAAAGACAATTTTATATTCTTAAATATAGTCTTAGTATTAGTTAAGAATTCAAGTGTGGTGATTTGATATTGAAAATGATGATTAAAAAGTAATAACAAATTAGGAAGATCATGTCACTTTTATGACCATAAAATAAAAATATATCTCTAATTTTAGAAAAGACTAAAAAAAATATATCTCTAATTTTACAACAGAATAATTTTTATTGATCATTTTTCACTTCCAATTTTACCCTTAAAAAATATTTATATTACGCAAACATAATACTTTCGTTAAAAATACACTGGATCATTGATGTCGGTATGTACTCTTTTTAAGTTAAACACCTTGGACTTACGAAGCAATATGACATAGGCTATGACGTGGACCAATCAAATTTCGAGGACTATACTTTAAGCCAATTACAATAGATCTTCGGTTGGAATGATCTCAATCGTGTATATTTCTTTAGACAGTTGACGTGTCACTCTGGGATTCTCTTACCTCACATCTCGTCCAGTTGGCTTCGTCTCTGTCTCCGTTTATCACGGAAGAAAAAGGCCAATTGGGTATTGTCAGTATTTTATGCCTTGAATAAAAATATATATTTAATTTTAGAATAAATAAAAAAAATATATTTTTAATTTTGAAGCAGAAAAAATATAATTTAATCAATACAATAGTATAGTGTAATTAATCTTTTTAAAAAAGTATTACTAAATACAATAAATTTATAATTTTCAAGATTAAATAAAAAAATTCAAAAATATCTTAAATTAAATTCAAAGAATCAAAACTGCTACTTTGAGTTTTATTAGTAAACAAAAACATAAAAATAAGGACCCAAAAGTGAAGATTCAACACATTTGGAAGTATAAATAATGAGACTTATATGAATTTGAAAAATACTTTTTTTATTTTATATTTATTATTAGAGAATTAATATTTTTATAATTAAAAATTTTAATATTTTTTATAAAATCTCTCTTATAAAGACTGATACGAGTATGAAATTCATTTACTATATATGTAAAAGAAAAATGGGTTCTCTTAACATGTGCTCTTGAATTGTGTGCATATTCCCTTAAACTTGGTGTAAATACAGAAATCAAGAGAATATTCATACAATTCAAGAGAATATATCTTTGAACTGTGTGCTTAGCATGTGAACTTATGACACATGTTAAGAAATTCTAAGGAAAATATCAATTTTGTTAATAAAAATATCAATTCTCTATTTTATTATATTACCTTTTTTTTTTACTTTTTTCTTTTCTAATTGTGGGCCAGGCTAAGAATATATAAAGAATTGTGGTGACTATTTAGTAAATGGAGGTGAAGTCAGGAATACTTGAAGACGAGGAAATTGAGCGAATATCACAAGTACGTTTATTTGTCATCTAAGTAATAATTTATTAATATTTTTAAAAATATTTGATGTAAGATTTTATTATAACGAGTTATTTCTAACATAAAGCGGTTATAAATCGTTTGATGTAATTATGTCATATTATTTTTTTTTACCTCTATAAATTTAATTATATTATTTTATTATCCTTTTTATGTTAATTTTTTTTTATCTTTTTATTAATTTTTCAAATTTTATAAAAAAAATTATTATATATATATGGAAAAAATATTGGTACACAGTTGTGCACTACACAGTAGGGCTATGCCGACGGTTTTTTAACCTATGGCGACGGTACTACCGTCGGCATAGACCTATGGCGACGGTATTACCGTCGCCATAGCCCAAAAAATCATCGTCATAGCACTACTGTGTAGTGCACAGCTGTGCACCTACATTAAACTCTATATGAAAAAAAATATATAATAAAATTTATATATGTGATACGTGTGCTACCGGGTATAATTATTAGTATAGGATAATTTGGAAGAAGGCACACTTGTCAAATCATATGGAGGGAGAGGCAAGGCAAATTGACTGGTCAGATCTTATGTTTTGGAGACGGCCCAACTTTGATCTCACTCCACTCGTCTTACTTTGGTCTTTTTCTTGCAAGTCGCAACTTGCATGAAGAATGAGGGAGACTCGAATATTGCTATTAAAATACCATTAATGTCCTTCACACTTGCATACAGGGGAGAGTAAGAACCGATTTTACAATTGAAATTACATGTAAAATTGTAAAAAATACATCAATGGTTCTGATAGCATATTATGATTTTTTCAATAAGAATTGTGCTCTTTGCGATTACAATTTTGATATAAAAGTCACACCAACTGTTTAGGGTCGTAAATTTTAATTGAAATCTTCAACATTTTCTACCCCTTCCCATACGCTCACGACTACCATCATCTAGACTCTTTTACCCAATTTTAAAATGGACTAAAAAAAATTGGATCAAATTTTTTCACTGATTCTTTTATTATAAATTTTTTTGATGAATGAAAAAATTAAAAATTATAACAAATACCATGGTTAGTTTTTTTGTCAAAGTTTTTCATTCAAAAACAAATAAATTTGAACGAAAAATTAAATGACCTAAGTAAATATTTTATAATCCCTTTCATACTCTCTATATTACAAAAATAATAAAATTGATATAAAAGTAAAATAATAATCTAATTGCAAAATATACAATTTTTTTATTTTTTTTCTTTTTCATCCAAAACTTAGGAACATAGTGTTAGGTTTCTAAAAGCATAAACTTTATATTTACGCCAAAAATGTTTTGGTGACATATCTCTACTCACTGAATTTGCTTTTCAACAGACACAAAATATTAAAATTTAATTAAATATAAAAAAGGAGAAAACAAACTCAGACGAATGAGTAATTCTAACCTGATAGCAAGACGTCATAATGTCTTAATTTTAATCTTCACGTTAAGATCTCATCAATAAAATTATCATTAAAAATATATAAAATTATAGTTAAAGTAATGGTTAATGTGGCTTTTATTGAAAATGGTAAGTATTGACATCTTTTTTCTAGTTTATTTGGACAAAATTTATGCTATACATTCTATCAATATATATCTATCATGTATTTACAAATTATACACGACAATTAATTAAATTCTATCTATCCACTAACATATATAAAATCGCACTTATCTTTGGTCCAACTTTTTTTGGTACAAGTTTTAAATATCAATTTATCTATCTATTAAAGTATATAAAATCACAATTAACTTTGATCGATGTACAACTTTTATTAGTATCAATTTATGCATTTAGTGTTTATTTCTATATGCATTCAACTAAATAGTGAGAATTGTTCGCATTCCTGTGAGTATTCATAACATTAATTCAAACCATTAACGAAAATTATTCATATTTCTAAATTCTTGGTGTTCAATTTAAAAAAATATATAAAACCACATTTAACTTTGGTCTCTGCTTCTTTTGATACAAGTTTTAGTATCAATTTATGCATTTAATGCTTATTGTTATATGTATTCAAAGTAATAATGTGAATTGTTCATATTCGTGCAAGTATTTATAACAATTAATTCAAATCATTAACAAAAATTACTCATATTTCTAAATCTTTGGTGTTCAATTTAAAATAAAAAATGAGAATTGTTATACATACCAAACAAAGAAAAAACTTACATTGATGATAAATTAATATGATGTAAATTAATATAACTCTATTTTAATACAACTATGTTGGAGTTAAATTGTATAATTTTAATATTTCAATTACAAAGTTTATAATCTTTTTGATGCAACTCGAGTGTATTGCAGATTTTGTATTAAAAAAATAAAATTATTTTGACTGCAAAAAAATTTCAATAAAAAACTTATGAAATACTCATAAGTTTAATAATAAAATATTCATAGATTTATATCAATTTTAACTTTTTAATTAATACCCGTGCTATGCATGGGTAAGAAAAACTAGTCCAGACAAACGAGAAAAAGTTGTGCAGTTTCTAAGCACTACTTTATCTTTCTCGTTTTCTTATTAATTATGACAAATCCACATTTATTTATAAAAATATTAAAAACTATTTACATATAAAAATATAATATGTTGACACGAATCCACACATTTAAATATTAAGTAGCATCCATATTTATACACAATTCCACCCACATAAATATTACTCCATCCATCCTCAAATAAATAAATAAAATATATTTTTCACACACATTAAGAAAAATAAAATAGAGAGAAAAAAAATAAAAAAATTAAATTTATTTTTAGAAGTTTTACAAAATTATGTAAAATGATAAGTATTTTTATTTATTTATTATTAGTATAATTCATTAAATAATATATTTATTTTTTATTTTATATATTTTAATCATTTTTGTGAAAGAGAAGTGAGTAACATCCATTATTATATAAGAGATACACACATGTAGAACTATAATAAATTATTTATTCCCTAAAATAATTAATTTGCCTTTCAACGAGTCAACCTCATCAACCAGTCCAACCGCTCAGCAATCACCGCAAGAAAAATCAGTCGAGGGATAAAATAATAAAACAACATCTCCAAAAAAGGATTAAGGTGGTATTTGATTGTATTTTAATGCATCTTAACAGTTCATCTCTTAATGCATCTTAATATTTAAAATTGGGATAAAAAATTTCCATCTGGATGTCTCTAAATCATTAAGATATAAAATTAAATTTAAACTATTCAAAGGATCACATTAAGATATATTAAAAAATAAAATATTAAAATACAATCAAACACCGCTTAAATAAACTATGAATCACATTTAAAAAGCCATTACATGTCCCATTTAAAATTATTTACATATGAAAATATAATATGTTCACACGAATCCACGCATGTAAATATTAAGTAGCATCCATATTTATACACAAATCCACCCACATAAACATTACTCATTCTGTCCTAAAAAAAATATTTTTCACATATATTAAAAAAAGAATAAAGTAGAAAAAATAAAAAAAAAATAAATTTATTTTTAGAAATTTTTCAAAATTATATAAAGTGACAAATATTTTTATTTTTTTATATTAATATACTTTCGCTAAATGATATATTTACTTTTGTTCATATATTTTAGTTATTATTTTGAGGAATAAGTAGCAAGAATACTTATATAAGAGATACACACATGTAGAACTATAATAAATTATTTATTTATTCCCTAAAATATTTAATTTGCCTTTCAACAAGTCAACCTCATCAACCAGTCCAACCACTCAGTAATCACTGCAAGAAAAATCAGTCAAGGGAGAAAATAGTAAAACAACATCTGCAGAAAAAGGACCAATTGGACGATGGATCCCATTTAAAAAGCCATTACATATCCAGACGACATATGAATAAAATAAAACCAGTCACAAAAAGACTGTCCATCTCCCTGCTATTGTGCGCCTTTCTCCGGTGACTGTAAGTTATCCTCACCTACTCCTTGCACTTACACATACACTCATGGGCGGTGCCGGCGGAAATAACGGTTTAGTTCAGCCTCATAACGCGGTGGCGGAGCCGCAGTACTCGGGGGCGAAGATTTCGGTGTGGTGGGACATAGAGAATTGTCAGGTCCCTAGGGGCTGCGATCCTCACTCGATCGCGCAGAACATAACCTCAGCCTTGGTAAAGATGAATTACTGTGGTGCTGTCTCTATTTCAGCTTACGGCGATACCAATCGGATTCCGTCAAGTGTACAGCAAGCACTCAACAGCACCGGAATTGCCTTAAATCATGTACCGGCAGGTATATATATATATATATATATATATGATATATAAAGACATTCATTTATGCATATCTAGTGTAAATGATAATAATTGTTGCCTTTTGTGATTTAGCTTGGATCGCCGGGAATTGTGGTCGAATTTTGACATGATCCGTAGATATATGCTAGTAATTACTTCGAATTTGGTCTGATACTGTGAATCTGTGATGGATTTATAAGTCAAATGTGAAAAATTGAATCTTTGCTAGCTTTGATGTTTACTTTTGTCTGAGCTTTTCTAGGTGGACATGAAAATTGGACAAGAGTATTTGAATTTTACCTATTTATATTTTTACCCACCATTGAGGGTCAAAATACAAATAAGTGAAATTCTAATTCACTCATGTCCAATTTTCATGTCCACATAGAGTTTTTGCTTCTCTTTTTATGTGTTTGTTTGGGACTGACTTGTGCAATATTCTTGTTTTATTTCCACAATCTTTAATTTATTTATTTTTTGGTGATACGTGGAGTATCCCGACTAGCGTCAGACTAATCTCTCCACCCTGAACAAGGCTTCCGAAACAGGCTTTCACGTGCGGTCCGTGACCCTTATGCTGTTTTGAGTGGGAGTCGAACTCAAGACTTCCGGATTTGCGGCTGGACCCAAGTTTTCACTTAAACCTTATTTTCACAATCTTGTTGTTTGTTTGTTTGTCGTACCTCGGGGAATCCAGGACTGTTACCTTTACAACTTTTGGGGAAGAATAAATGACCTTGCTTTTGTTTTTATGAACGTATATGATCAGTTGACAAGTGTTCTTCAATTTTTTTCCAGAACCTTGAATTTCCGTTATTGGTAGTAGTAGTTACTGATGTCGATTTTGGGCTTATATCAGGAGGTTTTAGGCACCTGACTAAATACTAGAGACCTTAAGCCGTTGTGCTCATTAATGCAACTAATAAACTTCCCTACAAGCAGTGTCGGCATACCCTCAATTATATATTCAACACGTGTGAGTCAGTGGTAGGACTAAATTTTAGTGGCAGTGTGGAGAAGTCAGACAGCCACTAAAGCCCTCATTGATAATGTTTCTATTAGCGGCCTAGAGTAATATCCTTTTAAGAACTGTTTGTATCTTATAGTGATTATTAGTCCCTTTTGTTTCTACATTCTTTAAGTTGGATGTTTTTATTTATTTGAAATAGATTTCTCTGTGATGAGTAGGAGTTAAAGATGCCAGCGACAAGAAAATTCTGGTGGACATGTTATTCTGGGCAGTGGACAATGCTGCACCCGCGAATTATTTGTTAATTTCTGGTGACCGAGACTTCTCGAATGCTCTCCACCAATTGCGCATGAGGAGATATAATATTCTTCTAGCACAACCTCAAAGAGCATCGGCTCCACTCCTTGCAGCTGCAAGGAGCGTATGGCTTTGGACAAGTCTTTTGGCTGGAGGACCACCAGTAACAAATGGTGAATCGTCTCCACTTGTTGATAATAGCTATAGTCATGCATTCAATAATGACCAGTTACGTATTCCAGTTACCGAATCTTTTCCGATAAATCAACCCGTGGATACCTTTTATGAAAGTGCCTATTTGGGAAATCAGAGGTTCTCAAACATGGGAAAGGGAACTGATGCTAAACATAAAGGGAAACAATTGCGGAAAAACTTGAGTCAACCTAGTATACCGAGAACTTCAAGCCCACCAGTAGGGTTTCAAGAAGATCAGAAAAGAACAAATTCTCATCAACCTGGATATTCACACCCCAAGCAATACAAGGATTCTCAAGAGTTATCTGGCAGTGGACCTACCACAAATTTCTTTCCTGGCAGTCTCGATTCTTCTTGGACTCATAACACTAACTTTCAGAGCTCTTACCAAAATCATCACTCACAGCCAGTAAGGCCGAGCAACCTCTCTATGCAACCTGCATATCCACCAGGCAATTCATTTCCACCTAATCATCACACCCAGCCTCCTCAGATGATGCCTTCCAGATCTGATGGACCCAGCTTTACATCTGCTCCACTGTCAAATGTACTTGATATGGGTAAGCTAAACCTTTCGGAATACACTAGCGGAGATTACAAACCTTCTGTTTCCCAACAATGGAATGGAGGAGATTTGAAACAAAACTCTATCATTGAGTCTCTGGATGAAGTAAACATAAACAGTCCACTAAAAGGACATATTGCGCACAATTCATCTCCATTTTATCATGATACACAGAGCAACAGGCACCCAAGTGGTCCCCCAGAATTTCCACCACCGTCTTCCTCAGCAATGATTACAACTAGCATTCTTGGTAGTGGTGTATGGGGGACTCCAGGGTGCCCAAAACCTTCTGAATATGTACAAGGCCTTATTGGGGTGATTTTGCTAACGCTGAACACCCTCAAAAGTGAGAAGATGATGCCAACAGAAGCAAATATAACTGATTGCATGCGATATGGAGACCCCAGGCACCGCAGTACGGATGTTAAGAAGGCCCTAGAGAATGCCATTGAGCAGCAGCTTGTTGTAAAGCAAAACTTAGGTGCTTTGCAGTTATATGTTGGTAAAAATGAGAAACTATGGAAGTGCGTGAATCCTATAGGTGCTAATCCTAAGCAGTATCCAAAAGCAACATGGGATGAATTACAAAAATTTCTAACATCTTCTACTGGACGATCAGAAATAGTGGCTTCCCAGTGCAGGTAAATTGTGACTACTATTTTGTGTCAAGTTATTAACGCTTCTTATAATTTAATCTGACTGATAAATTTGGAATTGTACAGGTATGAAGCAGCAACTATTATAAAAAATATGTGCTTAAAGGAACTTGCTTTGGGTGACATACTTCAGATTTTGCACATGGCAATCAACATAAAGAAGTGGATCGTACATCATCAATCCGGATGGCAACCAGTTAACATCACTCTTGCAGATACTAACCCTGATTTAGGGTGGTAGCTGCTACCAAGGTTGAAAGAATTAGTTATGATTGGGAAAGGGGCCTATAGGTAATTATGAGGTACAGAACAAGTGCTGGTCATTGGGATTTAGTACTGTACAAAGGAGACCTCTACATTCCCAATTACCGAATCAACGATAAAATAGCTATCTTAAAGGTTCAAGTGCATAGAGATGGTTCATCTTCTTATCTATTTTTACTTCTAGTTCTTTTCTCAGGGTACTCAGAAAGTGGTTGCTTGGTTGGAGCCAGGTCAGATATAATATTGCAAAAGTTTTCAAGGCTGAAGATTTGTTAGTTGCTCGTGCTGTATTCTGCCAGGCGCAGCATAGTTCCGCCTCTTCCTGGAAATTAGATACTGCAGGCTTTGGTTGTTGACTCATCCATTTACAGTTTTTGGCCAAGTATTATGAATTGTCGGGGATTACTACAATAGCATGCTGTTAATCTCAGATATGGTAGAAGAGTTTCCTGGGAAAGATCATACTTGCTTTTGGCTGAGCATCATTTTCTGGGGGTGCTACAATAGCATGCTGTTAACCTGAGTTGTCTTAGAAGTGTTTTCTGGAAAAGATTGTAACTGCTTTTGTTCAAGCATCATCTATAAGTCAGAGATGGACATATTAATTGGACAAATGTGTTTATGCATCTTACTTGAGAAGAATAGTTTGTTGTCATTTGTTTTCATGATAATTTACGCAACTGGGCCACTGGCGGTAAAGCGAGACTACATCTGAAAAATTGTTTCTTTAGTCGATAAGGGGGTGAAATAGGGATGGAGTTTGCTTACTGGGCTGAGAAAGGTAAGTTGAATGGTCATGATGAAGATAGAAAAAGGCAGCCAAAGAACATCCTGATGAAATAGGGATGGAGTTCGCTTACTGGGCTGAGAAAGGTAAGTTGAATGGTCATGATGAAGATAGAAAAAGGCAGCCAAGAACATCCTCAAACCTCAATTATCAAATTACGTTTAACTTCCGAAAACTGGTGCGTTTCAGCTGGAATCTGATTCACCTTTGATCAAACTACTTTACCAAGGATTAAGGAATATGAATTCTCCTCTTGGCTTTATGGTGTGAGCAGTCACCATCTACAGAGCAATCAAGGTATGATGATTGTATATGGTGAGAACCTGCTAGTGTATATGAAGACTGTTATTCCTTTCTTTTTTTCGTTGTAGTGCAAGTCGCTTGTTTTGTCTTGTTGAAATCATTATGTAGATGCATGTATATTTTCGTGAGCGAGACATGTTCATCCCAAGCAGAACTTAATGTTTTATGTTATCAAATAGACACACTATTATGTAATGTTCTTATTCTGTTGATGTTTTTATTTTTAATTTTTTGTGGTTCTAGCTCACATTAGCTCTTGACTCTCTGCACTTGAATATACATGAGCCATATTTAAGAAACTTGTGTTTTTCTCCATTAATTAAAATTTAACTTTCATGAAAAGACTTTTTTTTTTTTTTGGCTAATGATAAGACTTCAAAGGACCACTGCATGATGCCTTGCTGATTATGCTGTTGGCTGATGGTCCTCAAATTTGTCATCAACATTGAATAAAGCCTTTTTCCCAAGTCTATAATCTGGCTTCAGTTATTATTTGTTTCTTCCTGCAATAAGCTTGTTCATAGAATTTGATTATGCAAAAAAACAATTTATAAGTTCAAGAATTACTTGTGCTGTTGTGTTTTCTGTCTTGTACACAAAAATAATCTCATTTGCAAAATTTGTAAATATTAAGAATGTATTTTTGTTTCACGATTACCCAAAAAATATTAGTTGTTAGTTAAGTAATGGTGGTATGATAATGAAAATATAGAAATATTGTGTAATTTTATACTATCTATAAAAAGGAGAATTGTTTTGTAGAATAAATTTTTTTTTCTTTGCAAATGGAATTCTTTGTGGAATATTTTTTTTTTCTTTTTCAAGTGGGATTCTTCTTGTGGAAGATAAGGAGTATATGCTTATGCTTTTATCATTTCAATCACCACCCAAAAGTAGCTTGCTACATTCTTTAATGTGGAGAGTAAGAAAAGTATAAACAATGAATGCAAGCAAGGTATAATCATTTGAGGTAACTGAAACTAGTAATATTATTTGTCAACATATGACCAAAATTTATCATATGTAATACATAGAAAATTGAGGTTTTCTTTTTCTTTTTTTATAGAACATATTCTATTACGATTCAATTTTAGAAAAGTGTGCGATTGAACCCTCGGAATTCGAATAGTTAATTTGATAATGATATTTTTGTTATTATATTATGTCATTAATTAAAATTGTGTTATCTTATTGATTAATTAGTACTTGATTTCTCCCCTTCATTTTTTCATTTTATTTTATAAGTATTTTAAATATTTAATATAACAGTTGTAACGTCTCTAGTTATTTATTTATTTATTATTCCCTCCGTCCCAAATTAATTGCATTTCTAGGACTTTTAAAAGTCAAATTGACTATTTTTAAAACTAATATTTTTACTATTTTTACTAACATATAGGTGAAAATATTATAACCAAAAGAAAGTATATACAATTTATTACTAATTTTAATTTTTATAATTTTAGAAATATATTTATATATGCTTAATTATTAATTTTAAAAATAGTTAATTTGACTTAAAAAAGTCCTAGAAAAATAATTAATTTGGGACGAAGGGAGTATTGTATATTTATGTATCTCTTATATAATTGAGAAAGAAGAAACCTGGTACTCAGGGTACCATTGTAGTACTGAACATTCATTGGCCCCTTCACCATGCAGTCAAAAGACTTGTGATATCAGTTCCATAATTTTCAAAGCAAAAGTAGTACAGCAGAATACTTCTACTCCATTAATTTTGTCGAAAGGCGTTACATCAACCAACCACCTCCATTCGGACCCACAGGGCCAACATTGTCATTTAAATTTCACCATAGACCAAAAAGACAGGGCCAACATTGTAATTTAACTTTCAGCATAGACCAAAAAGACTACTCCATAATTTTAAATGAAAATAATTATTTGCACAAGAAAAAACAAGAAAAAAACTGATATTTACACAAGGTGTCACTCACAAGAATGTGAGTCTCACTTACTACTCATGTAAAATCTTACGAAAATATCAATTCCATTTGGATCCACAGGGCCAACACTGTAATTTAACTTTCACCGTAGACCAAAAAGATAGGGCCAACATTGTAATTTAACTTTCAGCATAGACCCAAATGACTACTGCATAATTTTAAATGAAAATTATTATTTTTACAATGAAAGTTGATATTTTTATAAGATTTCACTCATATAAATGCGAGTCTCATTTCTACTCACGTGAATAGAACCTTGCTAAAATATAAATTCTCTTTTAAATTTTCTACTGGTCAGGAACGATAATCTTCTACCCAAGTCATGTATTTTTTTTAAAAAAAAAATTTGTTGGTATTTTTAAGTTCTTATTATCAAAAGGTCATAATATTTGGGGAGAGAATTCAACCCGTGACTAGGAGGATTGAATCTATGATACCTAGGGAAAGGACATGCTTACATGGTGATTCCAACTAAATCAATACATGTTGGTCATACATTGTTGACAAATACTTTTTTTATTCTAAATTAATATCACTCTGTCCCAAATTAATTGCTCAATTTTAATTTTTTTTAAGTCAAATTGACTATTTTTAGAATTAATAATTAAGCATATATAAATATATTTCTAAAATTATAAAAATTGGAGTTAGTAATAAATTATATATACTTTCTTTTGGTTATAATCTCTTCACCTATATTTTAGCAAAAATAGTAAAAAGATTAGTTTTAAAAATGGTCGATTTGACTTTAAAAAATCAAAATTGAGCAATTAATTTGGGACGAAGGGAGTAGAAAATAATATATCGTAAATTATTTTATTGTCAATTATGTAAATAAATATGAGTAATAAATTTGTTTTTAAAGATGAGTGTAATATGGTGGACCACTTTTATAATCTCATGCAATTCTATATATACAGATCTTTCGCAATTATATTTTGACATAAAACTTTCGCAACATGTAGCACAATTCTTATAAGATTATTATTGACTTTTGATAGTCAATTTGAGATATTTTTAAATTTAAAATTGAGATAATTTATTAAAAATTATGAAACACTATATATTACAATGGCTAGTAATTTTACGATAATTTATAATATTCATCTTTATATACTAAAATTAAAGAAATTTATGTCAATTTTAAATTTAAAAATAGTTAAATTAACTTTAAAAAGTCAAAAATAATCCTATCTTTTAAAGCAAAAGAAGTATATTTTATCATGTCTTTTGTCATGTATTATTGACATGTCGTACATTTTACTATCTCTGTTTCATAAATTTTAAAAACTTGAAATTTTTTATTTGGTTTCATAATTGGATTTTATGAAATGTGTGGTTGAAAGTAATTTAAGAATTTGAACCATAAAACTTTTGTGAGTGGAGGACAATTATATATTCAAATGGTAAAATTGAATTTAACAATGGATAAGTTTGTCACTAAACCCATACAAGTTATTAAAAAAAGAAGTTTTAGCAAACTTTTTTAGGATTTCTTAAAATAAATGTATTTATGGAACGAGAAAAGTATTTATTTATTTATAATTACATTTGTAGATGAATAAATTAAGGCCTAATCAAACCTAATAAAAGGTTATCAAATAGCTCCGAAGTATTTTTTTTGTTATTCGATTCCAACCCACAACAGTTGGTTGGTGACAATTTTACGTCTTACACGCTACTTGCGAAAGATTTCTGAGTTTCAATCCCGACAAAAGTGCAGTGGGGATTTCTTCAGATGTGTATAGTTATTGCAGACGCAATGTGCCATGCTGAGAGTTTGGAGTACTTTATCTATCTCTCATTTTTATACCAAAAAAAAGGCTAATAGCCTAGTTAGGGCCTGTTCGACAATGATTTATTTTTAAATGATTTTTAAGTTAAAAATTAAAATAACTTGTAAGTCATTTTAAATTGTGATTTATAAATAAAAGTATTTGACTATGTTTTAACTTATTAGTTAAAATAAGTTGCGAAGATGTGTGGATAAAATAATTTATAAGCCAAAATACATTGTAAAGAAAACTGAAATAATGATAAAAGAGTCTTTATATTTGGTCAAATTCACTTATTTGAAAATGACTTATAAATCATTTTTTAAGAGTTACTTCTCAAAAAGTACTTATAAGTCAATTTATAAGTTAAAAAAATAAGTCATATATGAACACTCAAATAGTAAAAATTACTTATAAGTTAGTTTGATCAACTTATAAATGACTCCCGAGCAGGCCCTTAATAAGGCCTTTTCTTTTAATGTGAAAATTCTCCACCTCTCATCAAGAAATAAATGTATCCCTAAAATTGAATTATAATAACATAAGTTTACAAAAAAGAAAAGAAAAAAGAAAAAGATAAAAGGAAACATAACTCCTAGGTTGTTATAGCTTATAGGGGTCGTATAATGTAACTTAATAAAGATCAGTGGTAGTTCTGTAACAAGGAAATACTTTGAGATATTTCTTCTGTATTTATACCTATGAAAATATCACGAACTAAACCTCAAAGCTTCCTCTATTGTCAAAATGGTAACTAGATTCTTGCCAAATTCTAGGGTTCATTGTTTTTAATCGCCTGAATCACTAACCTGTTGATCACTACATGGCATCAGCGCTCAGGTCAAAACTCTTTTCCTGTTTTTGAATTTATCTATGTATCTGTAATCAATATGTTCTTTTTGTTGAATAAAAAAGAAAAAAAAGAAAAGAAAAAAAGAGGTGCAACTACTCATGAGCTCCTCTAATGGCTGTAAAGCTCTCATCTTGGAGAATTTCCAAGAAAATTTCGAGATGGGTACATGTAAATACTTATTTTTCTTCACTATCATGTGCTAGCGAAACCCAAATAATCCCTGAAATAGATCAAAACCCCCCAAATTGCAGTGAATTTGAAGGAAAGATTCAATTTTTGAAAAATAAGCTTCACCCAGACAGCTTGATTCGGGTCTTGGATTCTACCCATGATTTGAATTCTTCTTTGAAATTGTTCAAATGGGCTTCCCTTCAAAAACGGTTCCAGCACAATGCAGATACTTATTATCGAATAATTTTGAAGTTGGGAATGGCTGGGATGATTGAGGAAATGGAGGGGTTTTGTAAGGAAATGGTAAAGGAGCACTGCCCCGGTTCAGAAGAAGCTCTTTTGACATTAATAGATTCATTTGTTAGAGAGAATAGGCTCAATGAAGCTTTATGGGTTCTTGCTACTCTTAGTTCCGGTAGATATAAGGCTTCCATTGGTGTATATAATGTTTTGTTGGGTGCACTTGTGGAGGAGAAAAAAGATTTACAATCTGTGTTGTTTGTATATAAGGAGATGGTGAAAGCGGGTATCGTTCCAACTGTTGAGACGTTGAATTATTTGTTGGAGGCTTTGTTTGAGGCCGATCGGGTGGACATTGCTTTGGATCAATATAGAAGGATGAGAAAGAAAGGGTGCTGTCCTAATAGGAGAACCTTTGAGATAGTCATAAGCGGTCTTATTGATAGGAATCAAGAGGATGAATCAATTGTGGTTTTGGGTGAAATGTTTGAGCTTGGTTGTGAGCCAGAATTGAAGTTTTACACTCGTATAATAACTCAATTTTGCAGGATTAATAAATTGGAGGTCGGGATGCAGTTGTTTGAAATGATGAGAGCTTCTAAAATTGTGCCAGATTTGCAAACTTATGAGGTTTTGATACAGTATTTATGTGAGAATCTCCGTGTTGATGATGCAATAATCCTTTTTGATGAAATGAAAGGTAATAGTGTAACACCATCTGATCATGTTTTTGTGGACATAATTAATGGATTTTGTATATCAAATAAGTTGAATGAAGCAACAAAGTTTCTGGAAGATGGACATTTTTTGGACACATTGTCTCATAATGCACTTCTTGAAGGTCATTGCATTGCTGGTAACTTTCTTGGGGCAAAAAAATTGTTTGATAGAATGGTAGAGATGAATATAGCTGACAACATGTCTTGGAATAATCTTTTCCGATGCCTTGCTCAGAATACAGGAATCAGTAAAACTCTAGAATTTCTCGGTAGAATGATTGTTTCTTCATTTGTCCCTGAATCTGACATATACTCTGCTCTTATTATCGGAAAATGTAAAGTGAGTGAACTTGAGGATGCTCTGGAGCTTTTTTATCAGGTTCGTGCCAGATGTTGGGTTTTGGATTCCCTCTCTTATGCTGAACTAGTTGGATGTCTTTGCCAGAGGGAAAAGATTCACGAGGCTGTTGAAGTGTTCTGCTACATGTCTAGTAAGAGATGCACACTTTTGTCTTCCTCATTCGATATGTTGATTGCAGGACTTTGTAAAGCAGGAAATGTTGATAGCGCTATCAGGTTGCTCTCATTGACTTACTACTCTGGTACATCTTGTTCTAATGCCACTTACAATGCTATTATGATATGTTTGTCCAAATCAGAGAAGGTTGATGATCTTTTTATAATAATTTCAAGAATGATTGTAGAGGGTTTCTCCCTTGACGTTGAAGCATACTGCATCCTCATACAAAGCATGAGTGCAGTCGGACGGACAATGGATTGTGTGTTGTTTATTAACTTAATGGTAAGTGAGGGTTTATTACCGGATCCGGAAACTCTAGCTAATTTGCTTTCTTTCTTGGCCAAGCAGTCTCAGTTTCATATAATATTACCTGCAATAGATAAGTTTGTATCCAAGTATGAAATCCTTAGTCCAGCTATTTACAACACACTGATAAATGGCCTTTGGAAAGAGGGATACAAAAGTGAGGCCTGTCGTCTATTGGATGTTATGTTGGAAAAGGGTTGGGTTCCGGATGCTAGTACTCATGGATTGTTAATTGGTTCCTCTGTTGGAGAGGAAACAGAAAACAAAATGTCCACCTACGAGAATTTTGAAGTGCAAGATAATATTAGCAGCATACTTGCTGAGGGCTTGACGAAAACGTCACACGCGTCCTCTACAAGAGAATTATGACTAGCAAATTTCCCAGTCATTCTGCTGGACAGAGAAATGCATAACAAATGCAAGATTGGAGGGATAGTGAGAACTCCACCATGGTGAAGGAATCAAGACCGCTTGGGAACCTGGTTTTGTTTAGGGCCATTATCCTGCAGAAGCTAGCTTTTTCATAGTAGAAGAATTTTGACATGACAGGTTTAGTCATCAGTCTACAGTTTCAAAATATTTGTTGCTCGTTTCAAAATCAACATTATTTGGTTGTCATTGCAATAAAAGATGCATGCTGAATTCATTCTGTCATTCTGTTCATTTTATGTTCTTGTTTACTCATCTAGTCATTTTTTGATCCCTGCTGGCTGCTAAGTAAATATTACTTTTCTCTTCATTATAATGAATACCACTGGATACGTCGAGAGTATTTTTTGGGGAATTGGATTAGTTCATTGGATGCGTCAAGAGAGGGATGGTAAAGCTGTCTTGCAATGGTATTCTTTGTGGTATTTGAATGGAGAGGAATGCTTGGATTATTAGCGGCCAACTGATGTACTCTTATATATTGGAAATAGGTCATTTTCTTGGCTTCTTTGTGGTCTTCTAGCGATGTGTGCTTTTGGTGTGATTTCATGTCCAGATTTGTTGAGAGAGACTGTTGGGCAGCCTAATTTAAGGGCTTTGTATTTTTTTTTCCCGTCGTTTGGGAGGGTTTCTCATCCTCGGTTTCTCATTCTGTAATATCTCTTCGCTCTTTTCTAAGTTATATTTTCTTTATTATCCAAAAATAAATTAATAAATAAACCAGGTGGAGAGAGAGAACTAACAATTCTTGTGTTCCAAGAGTTTGCATGACAAAAGCCAAATATTGAAATCTAATTGATGCGTTGTTTTCATGAACTGTTAATTTACCCCTTTTCAGAAAGGTCAAATTCAATGCCTTCTGTCCTATTATATTTTCTTACCCCGTGCATGAAATTTGAAACGATAGAAAATTCTGTGCTATTGATTTTTTCTGTTCTCATTTCTGCAACTTTTATTATATTATTGCAGTGGCAGCCCCAGCAGCAATTAGAGTACAGTAGGGCATCAAACCACTGAACTCTGAGTGTAATTCAGCAACTCAGCCTTCTCTATCAGCAGGATGAACTTTTCACAAGGCACTCTGTGCACAATCACATAGCTGTTATTTTGGTGACTCAACAGTCCATACAAGTGATCAAAAATTCTGAATTTGCGATTACTCAGCCTTTCAAGAGTCTGGAATATCGAAGAATGCAGTAACCATAGAGGAACTAATAGATAAGAAACAGCCAGATTTGTGCTTCTGTCATTTATGCTGGAGTAAAATCTCTTACCCACAGAGGTTCAATATTTGCACATGCCATGTGAATTTTCAAGAACAATTACTAGGAATGAATTCTGAGAGTCTTCATCTCCCGAGGGCTGGCTCTGCATTTGAGCAAGTGTTGACATTCTGAAAATTGAATGACAGTGAAAGTGGAACAACTGGAAATCATCAAGAACAAAAAAGATGCTCTTGAGCATTCAAACGGCTTGTTATTTTTACCTAGTTCACTAGTGCTTTTTTTTGTTTTGTTTATCACGGTGGTTGTTTATTATAATATTTTTTTGATTGTTTCCAACAACAAAACAACTTTTGCTTAAATTTGCAACCATTTCACAGCTTTCAGTGTCATTTTTTCGTGACTGTTCCCTTTCTACCTGAAAGTGCTACACTCTGGAGTACTACTTGGTATTAAAAGTGTTACTTAATATATTTTCATCAGAAAACATGTTCCATGTGTTGCACAATGAAGACTCCTAAGATGAAGACTCCTAAGATTCTGTATCAAATTTTGAGAATGCCAAAACTTTCAAGCTGTACCATCAAGGCCAACCAAAAACCCTAGGTACGATTAACAGGTTACTGTTCATATGCAAAAATTTATCCCTGACAGTTGCCATTGGCGTAGCCCAGGAGCATCATTTGTGAGGTCACCAACGCAATACTAATACACATACTACAAAACCAAGGGCAATACTAATACACTTTATGAGGTCATCAAGGGCAATACTAATACACTTTATACTACAAACAGTAGCATCGCAGCAAATTGCGTTTATGTTTTGGTACAAACGTTTCAAAACGTAACGTAGTAATTTGTTTCAAAATATTAAATGTAGCAACTCAAAAATCTATTTTCCTATTAAGTAATGAGTAACAAGAGAGAATAAAAACATTTATTGTATATTAAATTATTATAGTTTCGTTTTAAGATTTTGCAAATGAGTGACATCTTTATATAGGCATTAGGTCATGCAACCAATGACTAAGATCCAATCTAATTTACATTTAAGATCAACTATCCAAAAAATTCATTCTATATATATATATATATATATATATATATGATATTTACAAGTATAATTATCATCTTGACAAATCTACAACACTATTAAAAACCCAATATGTATAAGAAAAATCTAATAAATGTTAACTAATGTCATCAAGTGAGCGCCTTGTAGGTGTCCTGGAAGACTCAGCATAGCCTTTTTTAAAAATGTACATGTTTTGATACTAACTCAACAGGACTTAACTATAATTTTTAAAAAATTATAGTGTACCACATTTTAGATAAAAGTATAAAGTACCAACTAAGTAACCCGAAGAAACCTACCCCTACCGTACGTACTCCTTCGTATCATGAAAAATAACGCTTTCCAATCTCATTTTCATTCGAGTATCATGAAAAATAACGCTTTCCGATCTCATTTTCATTCCATTTTGCGTACTATATCCAACCGCAATCCACGTAACGCTAGGTTAGAAGACTTGAGCAATCAACAAATTATCCCAATAACTAATTGATATTGATCTTGTAGAAATTACAATGCCCCTGACCCCTGTTAACCAGTATAAACTAGGCACTACAAATTTCCTAGTACCTCATAAAATTAAGTTCTCAAATTTATCAGGCAAAGAATGTCAGTCCTGTATCCACTGCTTCAGAGAAACAAGGCACTGTTGATTAAGGGATACCTCTGTTTGCAAGAATTAACAACAGTGCCAGCCAAAATGTAGATCAGCACAGAAGGAAAACAAAGGTCACTATTATAAACTGTACATCTAAAATTTGACATTGCCAAACAAAGACAGCATAAATAATCATAACACATGTTCTTAACAGCCTCCACAAGACTAGATAGACATTCAACTAGATCTACAATGACATGTATTAAGAAAAACTGGCCATCTATTAGATACAACTCATAGAAACCAACCATCACAAAGTCTCTATTTGTTACACAAACCCATTAGACTAACCGAATTAGCGTCTGAAAATAGGGCCACCTGCAATTAGATATACACATTATAAGTATTTGAGAAAAACAAAAGCCTGATTTGAAATCCAAATATACACAATTTCAAAAAAAAAGAACACATCCACACGAGTTAAAACTAGTCACCTGCCTTAGCTTTAGCAGGTTGTTCTCATAACATCCCAAGAAATATGATCATTGTTGCGAGCCACCATTCCCTTCTCTAGCATGATCATTTTGAACATACTGCTGCTGCTCCACATTCAGAACAGCAATCGGTTCCACATTCAAAACCGGAACCAAGTCAAGACCCAAATCACCAGACTTCTTTTCATTTCCGGTTCCATTATTCTGAGCATTGTCATCAACTTCCATTAGCGCCGCATCACTACTACCACCACCAGACACCACATTTTCTGACTCAACCACTACTAGTTTCTCTTTCTCTCTCAACTCCACCGCATTCAAAGCCGCCAAAACAGCACTAGAACTATCCACTCTATCCATCCTATTCCGATCACCAAACAAATTCCTTTCTCCCACATTCGTCACAATTCTATTCCCAATTCCACTTCTATGATTCCCAGAACCCGAAAACTCAGCTGATCCTATACCCATCTTCACCAACTTCTCCTTAGTTTCAATGGATGCCAAGTGTTCCACCGCCTCCTTAGCCCTTTTCCTTGTGATGGCCGCCTCTTTCACTCTCTTCTCCGCCTCCGCCTTAGCCCCTGCCGCAGCCTTATTCATTGAATCGGCAGCAATCTTGGCCGCCGCAAGTAAAACAGTAGCAGCCTTCTTATCAATTTCTTTGTTCTTGATGTTGAAAATTGGGGAATTAGGGTTTGTGCAGAGAGGGCAAATGTAAGGCTTATTGGGATTCGGGCCAACGCATGAGGAATGAGAGGAGGAGTAGCATTTGAAGCAGGAGACGGAGTCCGGTAAAGGAAGGGGAATGGGGGTGGAGCGGGACTCGTAGATGAGGAAGCAAGTGGGGCAGAAGGATTGGGAGTTGAGGCGGAGGACGCAGGTGGTGCAAAGGCGGCGGAAGTTTCCGCGGTGCCGGAGGTGGTGAAGGAACGGCCGTGCATCGACACCGCACTGGCCGCAGTAGACGACGGTGGCTGAATCTTCTCGCTTCATCATCATAATCAGTGGGATTGGATTGAAAAATGAAACATTTGATGAGAGAGAAAATGAGTACCGAAATGACAGAAATGTAAATAAGATTGAAAATTGAACCCTAAATAGAATTCATGTCATCTAACATCTTGTGTATGGATGATATCGGAGCAAAAATGTAGTGGATTTTTTTTTGTGGGTGAAAGGAGCCCTAGGGTTTCGTAACGACCTGAATTGAAGAAGACGAAAGAAAGAGGTCAGTTAAAACTGGGAACTCCAGACTAAACGGTATCGTTTTTTATTTCTACAAGTCAATTGGCCTCCCTAGTACATTACATAAGCTGCAAGTACAACTCCAATGTTATAACTTGTCCTCCAAAGAATGTCAGAATTACTGACTATGTGTTTTAAAATGTGAAATTAAATAATATTTTAGCATATAGTCGATTACAAAAAAATATTATCATATGTACTCAACTAATATAATAATATTATATAAAGTATAAAAAATTTGAGATCTCTAACACGTAAAATTAAATAGAAAAGTTCAAAGAAGCGATGAGACAAAAAAATTATTTTGCACTCGTATATTTAAGAATTTTATTAGGGATATAGACTTTATCCAAAAAAGCCTCATTTGTTAAAAAGAAATACACAAAAAGTACTTTTTTATTGATATTAATATAATGCATCGTTTTTAAATTTGTCACCCTAATTTTCATGTCTCTACTGTTAAATCAATAAATATAAATATATTCAATATTATAAATTTTGTAAATGTGATTTTTTTTTTATACCCAAGTACATCCATTTAATGTAGCTTTTTGTTAGCTCTTTAAGAAAGGAAAAATAGGGTAGAGGGTGCGTTATATGGTTCCACAAGCCTCCCTATTCATGCAGGGAGAATATTTATGTTAGAGAAATTTTGTGAAAGTAGCAAAATGACTTGTGAAAACAATAGATCCCAAAATAAACATAGAATGAAATTGCAGTTCCTCCATTTTATACCCAAAGAGTCCTAATTCAAGAGACCAAAAACAAATGAATTTTTGGGAATCACATGTCCAATGAATTGAAATCAACTAAATGTAGAAATGGACTTAAACTTGTTACCCTAAACAATCAAAACTCAACTAAATTAAACAATTATGTGTGCTTGAAAAAACAGAGAGAGAAATAGAGAGGAAAGCCAGGGAAGAGGCAGTGCATGGAAAGGGCAGCAACACTATAATATATGTGCCAACTATCCATCTCATGCTCCGTCTCGCCCTTGGCTACCCTCTTCTATCCGTTACCTTTACAAAGGATACACGCTATACAGATGGTATAAATAATACAGAAGATACAGGCAATACAAAAGATTTGATATTATTCCAAAATTATCTGCAAAAAAAGTTGTATCACAACATAGGACCATGTTGGTGACCCTAGGCACAATGTTGTTATGTTATTAGAGATAATCAAAGTCTTGCAAATAATACGTTTATAAAGGGAATAAGGCAAATATGGTAAATACACATGCTAGTACATGATGTACTACTTATCTTGAAAAGGGGTTGTACCACAACCACAAGTTGAAAGTATAATTTGTGCTCCAAACTGTACTACGCCAAGTACTATATAGTTGTGGCGTGTGTTGGACATATACAGTGGGGGGTTATACTTGGAAAACTTTACACCCTGTGCAAAGAGTGTGCCTTCACTATCAACTTCAAACTCAAAACTCGAAAACTTGAGACTTTTAATTTGGCTTTTTTTTTGTTGCTACAAATAGATGGATTGATATCCAATCAATTCAAAAAGGGAGAAAAAAAGAGAAGTGAACATAACAACACAAGGTATAATTTTATTTTATTGTCATTAAAAGAATGATAATAAAGAACAAATATGTTATTCAGTGAAATTCACTAATATATAAAAAAATGAAAAACTCATTATTTTATGTAATTTTATGAAATTATTAAGAATAAAATTTAGAATTTTTTCTACTTTTTCTTTTATGTAAAGTAGAACTTTTTCTACTTTGTCATTTAATGAGATTTACTAATATATAAAAAATGAAAGTAATTTTATGAAATTACTAAGAATAAACTTAGAACCTTTTTCCTTTTTTTTCACTTTTTTTAATTTGTACATAGAATATGAACATCCTTTGAAGCACGGAGAGAGTAGAGAGTACATAACTATTGCAAAATGAAAATGCAGTCAACACTAGCAATGATCTCTTTGGCCCTCGGGACAATTACACAATTGAATATTGCGGGCACTTGATAGTTATATCTGGCATACACATTAAAATAAAATATTCAGTACACTACTAAAGTCATGTTTGTTTGCAAATATTATAATTCATAGAATTATAATCTCAAGACTATTAATCCTATGATTAAATAGTCCTAGTCACATGTTTGTTTTTTATGAGATTATTCATGGGATAACTTAAAATAATCTCATGTTATGTTTGTTTTTTCCAGAATTAATTAAATGATTGGATAAAAAAATATCGTTTAGACTATTATACCCTTACCGATAATAACATGTTTTAAATTATAATTTAAACTTGTTTATACATCAAAAAATGATGAACAATTAATTATAAACTTTTAAATACTACTGAAATAAGTTAGTGAGTTCACAATGCTCTTCCTGTGTGAAATATTTGAGAATCAAATTATCATAAATTAGCACATAAATAGTGCAAAATACATTATATGTGAAATATTAAAATTTCATTAGAAATCACCAAAACTAAAATTACAAAAAAAAAGGTTAAGATTAGCTATTTTACTTGGCCACTAAAATTTAAATGTAAAATTTAACTATTAACATCTGTTGAGATTTAAATGTAAAATTTAATTATTAACATCTGTTGATATAATTTTAGATTTTTTCTTGCAATATTTGATCAATTGATTGCTCAACATCACAGCTTAAAGGAATGTGCCACAATATATATTTCCAACTTTCAGAATACGAAATCATATATATACCCGCGCTTCAATATATTTGGGCAGTAATGTAAAGTACTTTAACGTGAGCTTCCGTTAATTTGCCTTGAATCTCAAACAGGATATTATGGTTATTTTAGAAAAAGGTTGAGGTTATTTTTGTCTAAAAATTTTTAGTCCCAAATGGTGGGGATTATAATACGTTGTTGAACATGGTATTAAATAATTCCTCATGTTAAGCTATTTTATAATCTCTGCACTAATAGTCCGAAATTCAAATTTAAAAACAAACAAGACATTTGGGATTAATAGTCATATCTCAAGTGTAATTCCTCCAAACAAACATAGCCTAAGAGTAATGAATCCAGTTTCACTTGGATAATTCATCTGTTCAGTAAAAAGTTCATATCTTGACTTTAAAAGTCAAATCATAAAATTGTAAAATTTATATATTATGCTTATTTCCTTACGTTTTGAATATTACTCCCTCTATTCAAGTTTATTTGTCTTAATTTTTTTTTAAATTTATTTATCTTCTTTTTTATTTTAATACTATTTTGACCTTATTTTTTCAATACTACTCTCATTTAACTTTATTCAAAAAATTCATTGAAAATAACGGGATATACATTGAAAAACGTAACACTATTAATTTTGACATTGAAAATACAATTACACTCCTTTTTCTCCTCTCTTTTATTTTATTATTCCAAAAAAGAGTTAGAAGATTAATTAAAATAAATAAGATGATAATAAAGTAGTTAATATGGATAATTTGGAGATAATTTTTTTTAATAGACGTGTATTTTTAAACTAGAACAAGTAAAACTAAATAGAGAAAGTACAAATTTTATAACCAATTGTACATCATAGAAAGCTTACTATATTTAAAAGGTATCAAGTAAAATCAAATAAATTTATGTTTAAAACTCAAATTAGCGAAGAAAAAAAAACCGAGGAACACTGCATAAAATTACGTGAACAACCATATAAAAATAATGTTATTTTGCGTAATTTAGTACATTTTGTCTCGTATTATAAAAAAAAATATTTTATAATTTTTTAAAATATTATTATTACGGGGATAACTCACGCAACAGCCTGAATATTCCTCGACCTTCGTACCCTCTTAAAAATTAATATGAATTTAAAATATTGCCAGTATGACTTTAAATTATTGGAGTATTAAAATGGAGGCAGTATTCCCCTTAAAACACGGAATGGACTTGTTGAACAATTAAACCAGCTGTCTAAGTAACTCTTTCTCTACTTGTTTAATGAGATATCTTAGCAGGCCATGCCAAGTGCTCTGATAAATTAAGTTGACAGAACGTGAAGAGAGAGAAAAAAGAGGAAAGATAAATAATCCACTTCTTGTCTTTGTAAAAGTTTATATTTACACCCCTATCTCTATCAAAGAGAGTAATATTAAATAAAATAATAATAGCAATAAAAAAAATGTATTTTCAGTTCAAGAAATAATTACACAATATTAGGATATCTAAAAAACACTTAAAATTATTTATCTTAAACTGAGGTAAGGTAAAGCCATCTGAAGATCCATAACCATAACCATAACCATAACCATCTAATAAATTATTTCCAATTTTACATCATCCAAGTGTGCCAACCTTGTCAAAAATCTGCTAAATAAATCTTACACCTATTTTTTTTCTAAGATTACTTTGTAAAAAATTTCGGACAAGAAAGAATTTGCAGCAAAAAGAACAACTTAAAAAGAAAAGAATAACTTAAAAAGAATCCAAAGCTAGAAAACTTTCAAAGTATATGAACTCTAATCAGTAGATCCATGCTGAAGTGCTTGGTAGAGTCCAATCTCCAATGTATGCAATCCTTATCCTGCAAGTAGAAGACCAAACTCAAATAATTACTTCAATGGCTTTGATAGCATCAAGATGTATTATGTAACTGATCTAAAATAGAAAGGTTAAGCAAGTGTAAAACCATAAAGCCATCATCTAGGCAGTGTGACAGAAAAAATATTAAAATTAAGCACCAAATTTACATAAAAGTTTCAGACAGAAACATACCAAATAGCGCGTTATATAGCTTCCCACTTAAGGGAGGAAAAGAAAACTAAAGTTCGATATGTGCTTGGTGAAGTTTGTGGCTAGTTCACAGGAAACAAAATATATTCTGATTTACAGAAGAAACATCTATTCACAAAGATATATTCTAATCTAAGGGAATTGATATTTTGTAAAATTTGATATTTCCACAATATCCTTCTCACATGAGTGTGGGGCCTATTTACTATTCATGTGAGAAAGACCTTGTGGAACTATTATTTTTACTTGTGAAAATATCAATTCCCTAATTTAAACCATGATTCACTTGAGAGAGAGGATATTCAGCTACACCTGAAGCTTATAAGGACGCACATAAGCTAACGCCTTTTTCAATGAATTCTTAAGAAAAATTACAAGTTTCCAATACTTATATTTCACGTATCTGATAACTGAATATAGAATTTCAGAGGGTCAAAAATAGAAGAAAAATTAGCTTAGTCTTCATTAGGAGCTTACATTTCTTTTATGAAAGCAAGAGCTTCTTTCTTGTGTTTATTTGGTTTACCTACTTGAGCCAAGGAACCTAACAGAGCAACTATTGTTGTGTAGAATAACCTACAAAAATCAAAATTTGTGTAGATTAACTCCTGAAACTGGTCAAAGTTTCACTCTGTAGAATAACTCCCAAAGTTGAACTAGTATGAAGTTTTCACATGAAACAATGTGTATTAGAGGCTCAGAGCTCTAATAATGCTTGAATTAGGCTAGCAGTCAACTGCAACACAATATTTTTCTCTGTCAAGTTCGATGGACAGTTCCGAAAGAGATACATAGAAGATAAGAGAATCAAATAGTTGTTCAGCACTATCCATGTGCATAAAAGAGTCAATAAGCAACCTCGACATACTGAAACATAGACAAGTAAATTTACTCAACATTCAAAACCAGCAAAGCATGTATTTTTCACATGTTCAAAAGAACACGTCACACGTACAGGTCCACGGGTATCATGTTTTTCGAGAACACCAAAGAATATCACATGTTTGACAAGCAAATAAATGCAATTTTTTCATCGACCCGAAATAGATAAAAGCATAAAGTTACGATCTGAAAAAAAACATCAAAATATATACTTACACAATCTAACACTCCAATAACTCTTTGCAAGTTGACTTGTTGTGCCCAGTACCCTTGCATCTACTGCATTGGAGCTGACGTTTAACTACATCTTTGGACCCAAGTTTCTTAGTAGAGGGCCGGCCTGGTGGGCGACGAGTTGGAGGAGGGTTGACAGTCACTGACACCGCAGCCTGAGAGAAATCATTCACGGGCCTATCAATATTCAGGATAGGATGTACTGATTCTGAATATGTTAACCTGTAGCTTTCAGTGGTGAAGTATCTAGCGCAATAATCATATGGATCACGGTTAAGGCAATTGATGATGGCAATTGCATGGCAGCAAGGCAACCCAGTAAGCTGCCATCCTTTACAACTACAATCACAGTGATCAACGTCAACTTCTTCAATGAGGTCACCATGAACCTCAACTTTATTACCAGCTGATATTAGTACTGGAAGTGGACGAACTTTAACACTCTCCTTCTCTAGTTTTTCCTCCATAGATGGAGTTAGCCTCGTCAGCCATTGATTGGATTCTGCCCTTCGGGTATAAAGTATGTCCATGATCTTACCCCGTATAGCATCAACCATCTGAGTTATTGGTAATTCATGTGCATCTGATGCCCAACTGTAGAACTCCTCCCCAAAGTTTGATGTCATATGGTTATATCTTACTCCCAAGAAGTAAGCATTTGCCCAATGCTCTGGTTCACTTTGCATGACCCATTCGTAAGCTTCCAATGAAATACTTTTGATGCGTTCAACACATGTTTGGAATCCCTCAGGCCTAGGTTCATAAGCTGCAGCAAATAAATCCTCAACCATGAGACGCTTAACTTCAAGAGAGAACTGGCACTTCAAATCTCTTAAAAATTGCTCTGAAAGGTAATGCAGACAGTAGCCATGGTACACATCCTCGTTCTGAAATATGTCCACAATTGACTCCTTCAATCCCTTCTCTCTATCAGCCACAAGCGTTATACCATGACAAGTTGATAATGCAGACTTGAGTTGTACTAGAAACCAATGCCAATTATCATTAGTTTCTGTGTCTACTACAGCAAAGGCAACAGGAAAAACACCATCATCCCCATCAGCGGCAGTTGCGGCCAACAACATTCCTTGGTACTTCGAATTTAAAGTTACACTATCAAGGAAAAGAAGAGGTCGGCAGCCTTGTTGGAAACCATACACCGAGGCACGAAATGATACAAAGAGGCGATGAAAGCTTGAGTCATCCTTAGTGGTAAAAGTAGCAAGACTACCAGGATTTGTCTCCATTATCATTTCACAGAAAATTGGTAGCTGACCATATGCCTCTTTATAGGAACCCTGAAGCTGCTCCTTAGCAATCTCTTTTCCACGCCATGCCTGAAAGTAGTTGAGTTGAACACCAAACTCCTTTTTTATGTCATGGACAATATCCTTGGGTTTATAATTTGGAAAAACCTTCAACTTCTCCTTAATCATACTTGCCACCCAACTTCTTGTTGCATGGTACCCAGTTGTTACAACAGTCCCTTCACATGTATGTGTTGAATTCATTTTCTTAATACAAATTAGTTGGGTGGTGGACAACCTTGATGCATGAATTCTCCACGGACAACCTTCAACCTTGCACTTAACAGTCACACGGTGACTATCATTCTTCTTATACCTAAAAGCAAACTGATGTGCAACAGCATATTTACGCAAGGCCTCACGAAACTCATGTACACTATTAAACCTTTGGCCTACTCCAGTTATATTGTTCTGCCATTGCTCTGCAGCTTTCACATGCTTTACGTCACTGGAAGCAACAAGAGGGAGAGGGGGAGGCATACTAGTGGATGTGTCAAAAAGGGCATCAACATTGGTGGAATCATCAACCACATCAAAATTGGCATCAAGCAGGAGATCAGCCTCACTTGTGTCATCCACAGCATCATCTCCAACACTTGGTGGAGCATCAAATAGAATCCCAGCTTCTGACAGACTTGTCCTGCTCGACCTGCAAGATACATGTCCCCAAATATCTCACCCTGAGGTAACAATTAACTATAGCACAAGACAGCAAGGGAACTACCTACTGCCAGGCATGTTTGAGACATCTGGGTTGACAACTTCTTCTGTCATAGCATATATATCAGTGGTGCTGTAGTCACCATGGAATTTGATCATGCGTTTGAGATCTTTGTCATTCGAGATTGAAATAAGAGTCTTCCTATTTCCCAGGAGGAAATATTTGATAGACATGGTAATAATGTTGTAGTTAAACATCTCTGCTACCTCCATTTTGAAATCATTAAATGCCATTTCATCATCAATTTCCATAGCATGAGCATCCCCGCCTTTGTACGACAGTGTACCATCTTTGTCTGTCTCAAAATCACCACCAGACTGACAGATAACAATAACTTTCTTCCCAGACATGACCTAAATCATATTATAGTAAATTCAAATGTCAAATGATAACTTCTTTTCTTATCTAAACAAAATGTCACAGTATAAATTTTTTTCATTGTAAACAAAGTAGAACCTTATAAGTTCTGGACAATATTAACACATGGTAATTCTAAAATTCAAACATGAAACCATTCAATCTAAAGTCTTTTAATGGTAAGAAACACATTTTCCACCTTTGACATGTTTCTTCCTTCTTAGCTTTTTTGGAAAAGAGCAAGTTCTACCTACTTCCGCTTATTAATTGACGGACTTGATGGAAGAATGGACCTAATAGCTCTTTGGAAAAGTTATTTAGTTTTTTCTCTTTACTTCTCTCTCTAATTTATTATATATATTGAAATATATACATCATACATATATATATGTATATATATGAAATCAAATTCTTCAAAGAATGCATTTTTATTTCTGAACAGGGCCTAACAGTAACTCATTTAATGCCACACACAAAAAAAACACACGCACACAGGCATAATATATGTATTTTTTCGTGAAGGACCTATTTCAATAGACTTGCACTGTGGCACATCGACATCTTTGAAGTGCCACTTAGTGAATGAAAATTATGACCAGATTAATGAATAACTTAAACCATACTCAACTATACTCAAGCCTAAATCCTAAACTAGTGGGGGAAAACAAAATCAAAACCCCAATCCTAAATCTTCACAGTCATCCAAAGCAACTCATTCAATGCCCAATTCAAATAAAAAAACACATAAATCACAAACACAAGCACATATGGAGTAATGGGGCATAAAAACATCTCAATTAACAATTCCACAAAATCCAGAAGAAGAAAAAAAAAAGTAAACAACAAATAGCCCTAAAACATAAGAAATTCTAACCCTAACAATATCAGATAAGGCGAAAATTTGTTGAAAGTTCATACCTTTTAAGTCAGAAAAATCGATTGTGAGTACCGAAAGAGAAAATTGGGAATTTGATGTAGAAAGTTGTGGAAAAATGAGTTCGTAACTGCTCTGGGAATGCAGCTATGCTTCTACCGCCCAAACATAATACTCCCAAAAATAGCCAAAAATAGCCTTGTTTATAATTTTGGAAATTTAAAAAACTCATATATACAATCAATAAATCATTTTGAAACCTATCTAAAAATACTACTACTAATTTTTAAAAAATAAAATAATGTAGCCAAAACGTGGATAAATTGTATCATTAGTTTATTGTAATTGCAACTTGACTTAAAAATGATAAAATAACAGTTTTTATTACAAGAAATGTAATACTCTCCTTGTCCCACAAATATAGTCGTCTCAAATTATAAGATCATTATTAATTTTTAAAATTTAATTTGATATTTTTAAAATTTTAAAATAGAGATGATTCATTAAAAATTATGAAAAAATAAATTTTACAATAAACAGTACTTTTGAAATAATTTATAATATTAATCATTGTATCGATTAAAATTAAAGGAATTCATGTTAAATTTTGAGTTTGAAAATATTTTTAATTGATTTTAAAAAATCAATAATAATCTTATATTTTAAAACTGACGGAGTATAGAAATTACATTTTGTTTATCGTTAAAGATAATAAAATTTAAATATAGTAATAAACATATTATAATAATAAAATTTGAATAAATCGTATCTTTTTAAACTACTATCAATAAAAAAATAAACTTTCATGGACACAAAAAAAATGACAAATTTTGTTTAAAGAGTAGCATTTATTTTGTGACCAAAGGAAGTAGGGTTTATAAACAATTTTAAAAAGTAAAAAGTAGTTGATAACTTGTCATGTGAAATGGTTTATAAACAATTTTTATAAAATCATAAGAGTCCGTCTGGGGGTGTTTTTAGGTGGATTAAAAGTATTTTTAAATTAAAATTTAAAATATTTTGATGTTTGATAGCTCTTCAAAAGTGCTTTTAAAGAGTAGAGATTTGGATTCAAAAGTATTTTTAGTTGAAGTAGAAAAATTTTACTTTTGCCTGAAGCACTTTTAATAAAAGTAAAAAATTATGCTTAAATTGTTAAAAACAAAATAAAATCTCATACTACATCATTGTCTTAAATTTGTCATCAATATTTTAAAACACTTTTACAATTATATAACTAAATATTATTTTAGTTTTTTTATAAAAAATATTTTTTTCAAAAATTCTATATTTAAAAATATTTCATCTCATCCCAATTCCACCAAACCCATTAAGAAGGCTTTAGTGCTTGACCAAGTGGAGCCTATTATTTTACTATCCTACTTTTTTACTTTTATTACTCACTAACATTCTACCTCTACTTTATTTATATTCAATATTTTTATTTTGGTCATTTCTAATGAAAATAAGTGAAACATTTATTGAATACTAATTGGGAAGAACAGAATTAGTTGGAAATGAGAAAGTGATATCGCGGAATAGTTTGAAGGTAGACTTCTTTAGGGATGAGGTTGTAAATTGTAATTGATTGACACCAGTGGCGAAGCTAGGTAGGTACTGTGGGGTCAATTGACCCCACTGAAAAAAAAAATATTTTATAATGTAAGATAAATTTTAAAATTTTTAAGTATTATATATAAATTGACCCCACTAAAATTTTATAAATTTTTTACTATACGGGGTCAAATTGAAAATTTATAACTTTGTCAATCAAATTTTAACCACATATGACTCATATCCTCTCAATATATGTATATCTTTTTATAATATTTTAAACTAAATAATAATCTAATTTATATTATTTTTAGAAATAATTAACGAATTAATTACTTATGAACAGTTGTGATTAAAAAAAATCTATTACAAGTCAATATAGTGTATATATACTATATATTATTACTTATTATATTGTCATTGTCATATAGTATATATGTGTGTGTGAGACCCGAAAGTATAAAAGTATTAAAAAAAATTGGATCGGACGCGCTGCCCCCGAACCCCCAGCAAATTTTTTATAACTTAGTAATAATTTTGACCCTACTGACAAAAATTTCTGGCTTCGCCACTGATTGACACACAAGAGTCTCAACCCAAACAACTGAAGAGAGTGTTCTATTTCTTAAAAAGACTTATTCCCTTGTTGGTTCCAGCTTAAGAACTACTCGCCATGGAGTCGTGCTGGATACCAAACACATTTTGTTAATTTTGAATTATTGTTTTAGGTGGTTTTTCATTAGTAAACATTTTTTTCCTTTTCAAAAACTGCTTAAAAGCAGAAGCAGTCAGCAAGAGTACCAAGTAAAAACACTAATCATTTTCTTTAATCAATAAACAACTGAATCAACACTAATCATTTTCTTTAATCCATACTATCTCTATTCCATAATAATAGTCGTTTTAACTTCATTCACATAAATTAAGAAAATCATTTAATACTATCATTTAATAACTAAAATTTGTCTGAAATTATATCACTACTATTTATGAAAAATTAAAAACTACTAATACAAGAAAGAGAATTGTTGGGACAATAGGAAAAGATAAAAGTAATATAGAAAAGTAAATAATTTATCTTTTTAAAAAATTATAAATGATAAATAAATTAAAATAAATTTTTTATTCTAAAAAGTTTAATACGAAACGGGAGGCAGTACTAAACAACTGATAGGCACTACAGAAAATTGAGAGAAAAGCTACTAGGAATCACACTTGGGAAAGTAAACAACTGAGATATTTATTGTTTCGAGATCTTTGGCACAATAAGTGCACCTTTATTTATTTATTTATATATTTATTGAGCTTCTCCTGCGTGTGTAACATGTAGTCAATGGGTCATGCTAGGGCCATACTAAATGCACCTTTCATTGGACGAAAACAGAATTAGAATACTGCCTCAGGTCTAAAAATATAAAATTATTATTGAGTTTATAAAGTCAGTTAGAAATATTTTTAAATTTTAAATTATTCTAAATTTCTTTAATTTTAATAAATACAATAATAATATAATAAAATATTTCGAAAGTATTACTCATCATAAAATTTATTTTTTTATAATTTTTAAAAAATCATCTCAATTTTAAGTTTAAAAATATATTAAATTAATTTTCAAAAAGCCGATAATCATCTTATAATTAGAATGGAGGGAGGGAGTACATGGATTGGTGGGGCAAATGAGAGCAAGAGAAAACAACTCTGCAGCAAGGCAGTGAAGCATGGATTACCCTGGCAGAACCAGAAATGGGCATTTTATTATCATCAAGTCACTTGCAACAAAAACAACTACAAATAAGAAAACACTTCTACAAAGGCCTCGAACAACATGCTATTCGGGCGCAGTTTTGTAGCTCACACAAACATGTAAGTTCTGGTTCTGTCTATAACGACAAACGGTCAGGCAGTCCAATTGTTAAATGAGGCAGTGAAAAACAGTCTCAAATTGTATCTACAGCACTATGATCATGTGTTTTTGAGCTCTGAGAAAATGCCTTGATCTGGTACACTTGTTTTGAAGCTCTTGAATCCCAATGTTATGAAGGCTGCTGAAGAAAGCCTATTATCATCATGACAACTAAAATCGCCTTTTTGAGTTAAAAATGAAAAGAATGCAGGAGAAATTAACAAATTTACGAAAAGTAAAATGTGTTGCATAGAATGAAATAGCTAGTAAACAATTTTGAGCTTGTAAACCAATTCAATGCAGGAAACAGCATACCTTAACAATTCTAGAGAAGTGCACAAGTTAACCCATCCGCAACAAGTTTGTTAACTGCATCTCTAAACCTCAAATAATCGTCTAGTGTATTATAAACCTGATGCGAAATCCTAGCATACCCTGTTATCGGATTAACCTCCCCATCCTCCGGGGCCCTGAAATAAATAGGCACTTCAATCTTATAACAATTTCTCAAATGTGTCCTCAACTTCAAACAATCTGACTCACTAGTAATCCCCAAAGAAACTGGCATTCCCACCATAACCATACTCGAACACATATCCGGGGGCGACCCAAGATTTGTCCCCCACGAATTCACCAACATTTCCCCCATTTCAACAACTTTCTCATGATTCATCTTTCTTATCCCATCAATCCCACCTTCAAACCTACTCACAAACTCCATCACCTCGGGCACCACAAGCTGTGCACTATAGTCCCTAGTCCCAATCCACCCACTCTCTATGGCCAACCCCTTGCCGTACTCATGAGAAACAACCGGATGATGCAAGTTGGATATTTTATCCGATTTTCTACAGTACAAAAAGGCAACCGAAGGTGGACAAAAGAACCACTTATGCAAATTACTAGTATAAAAGTCTGCCCCAATTTCCTTCATATCAATCTCAACACTGCCAATAGCATGAGCAGCATCCACGAAAATGTAATCAACTCCCTCATCTCTACACATTTTAACCAATTCTTTAACTGGAATTACCACACTAGGCATTGAAGTAATGTGATCAATCACAGCTAATCTAACTTTTCTGTTATTCACTGATTTTCCCTTATCTAAAGCTTTCTGAAATTCCGATATAATTTCTTGATTGGAAGATAAAGGGAAAGGGAGTTTTACTTCAATTACATGGCCGCCGGAGCGGGTGATGTAAGCCTCGACGGACTTTTTGACAGCGCCGTAGGCATAGTGCAGCATGACGGCAGCGTCGCCGGGGTTGAAATTGGACTCAAGGAAAGACCAGGAGATGTGCTGGAGGACGATGGCGGAGGCGGTGGTGGCGTTATCGACGAGGGAAATTTCGTCGACGTGATCGGCGTTGACAAGGGTCTTGATGAGCTGCCGGGATCGGAGAATTGAGGACTTGAGAGTGTTGAAGTAGCAGTGGTCGGGTTGCCGGAGGAATTGGAGCTGATGGTGTTGCTGGGCGTTGAATACGGAAGCTGGGCAGGAGCCGAAGCTGCCGTTGTTGATCCGGGCAACGGTGGGGTCGTGGTGGGAGAACTCCGATTGGAGTTCCGGCGGGGTGATGAGGGGAAGGATGGGGTTTTTGATGCCGTTTTGTAGGTGAGAGGCCATTTTGGAGGAGAGAGAAAAGTAGGATTTACGGGAGAAAATCATTGGATGAAGAAGTGAAGAACTGGAGGTGGTGATAATGGTTGTGCGTCATTTTGGAAAGAAAGTTGCCGGCGGGGGAATTTGCGGAGGAATTAAAATCGGCCGGCGGGAGAGAGAAAGAAGATAAAAGCAGAATTAGTGCGTATAAAGCATAATGAGGTTTTGGAAGTGGGAGATTCCAGTAACAGATAAAATCAAAGCTATTATGACTAGGCAATTGACTAATTGAGTATTAATTAATCTTGAGATCTGTTCTAGTTTTGGCCCTTTTGGGATTTATACTATTTGATTATGATATTTTTGTTTCTTGTTGATGGTTATTTCTAAAAAAAAAAAAAATTAAATAGAGAGCATGTTGGCTCCTCTAGAGTTGCAAAAGCCTCGATTATGACTTCATGTAATTCTTGATTTGGCCTTTTCTTCCAAAGATAAAAAGCCCTAGAGTAACAAAAGCAAGCCTGGATAATGATGCATCTTTATGCCATTTTATACGGTTGCGGTGTAGCGTGATTGTGAATGTCGTTAGTTGCAAATGGATGCTAAGAGAAGAGTAGAATTTATTTATTTTTTCAAATAATATTGATCAAATAAAAATATGTAATTGTCAGCAATTTTTTTTTTTAAAATTCAAATTTTTTTTCTTTCTTTATACACAATACATAGATCGTCGATTCAGTATTGAATAAGAAAATGAGGATTTCGTTCTTCTGCATTTAACATTGGGTAGATCTCATACAATAATTGTACCAGTTCTATCGTATCTTTTGTTTCATTTCTTCTAAAATAATCACAATTTTTTTTTTGATTATGAATTTATTACCAGAAATTCAATGCGCAATCTTTAACATTCAATGTGTATTCCTGAATAATCTCTATGCATTATATAGTTACTTGCGATGCGAATGGATGCTAAGAGAAGAGTTTATTTATTTTTTCAAATGCCGTAGTTTTACCAATCGTTGTGCGCATTTTAACTCATTGAAACTTTCCATGAAATAAAAATATTTGCAAAACTTACCCTTTTTTTTGGGGAACAAAGGGAGTTCATTTTGCTAAGGCAATTTTTCGTGCTTTGCTGTTTATAAAAGAAAGTGTAGAATTATGCAGATTTACGATTACAAGGGTGTCATGACTTATGTTGCACCAGTGTTTTGCTTTTTATTGTCTGAAGAAAAAGACGCATCGTCACGAATACACAGGACTTAAACGCCTTAAACTCACAACATTAAAGCATTTTTAAGCAAACAAAGGGATTTGAATTCTCTTTATTTATGAATAAATGGAGGAGCTTTCATTTATTCTCCTATAGACGAAAACATTAATTTGAATAAAAATAAAAATCAGATGGCTTAGATATGATCATTCATAGTATATAACTACACACACACACACACACACACACACATATATATATATATATATATATATATATATATGGGACTGATCTCAGCTGTTCATCGAACAAGAAAATTGATCTCCCGCCCGCAGTTTAATATGGAGATATAGCAGTTTAATTTACGGATTGAAAAATTGTCCAAAATACCCCTCTAAATTCAATTTTTTTTAAAGTTTTACAGGCTCCGCAGTATTAAACTGCGGATGCTAAATTTATTTATTTATTTTTTTAGTTTTTTGGGCTTCGCAGTATTAAATTACAGATGCTAAATTCAAATTTTTTTATAAATTTTTCGGGTTCCGCAGTATTAAACTGTGGATGTCTAGTACTTGTCATGTTGTCAATGATACATGCGTGGATGAAGGGGTACCTACTGAGAACAAGTTCTTGACTTCTAATGGATATAAGCATACTGATATGACCAAAGAAATTGTTAATATGGATTTCCTCTTTCAAGATGGCTTCAGATCTGCATCTTGTAAAGATTGTAATAAGGATGCTGCTAATGATTGTGCGAGTAAAAGAGAGGTTAATATTGACTGCTTATTCCATATGGGCAAAATTCTTCATCCGAATATATGACGTTCATCATGATGGTGCTTATGATTGTGGTGCTGTTGGGCTAAAATATTCATCAGAATCTGAAAAGGACCAAGATTCAGCTAGCTTTTGTGGTTCGGGGAATCTGATTCAATCAGGTAAAGACCAATATTCAGCTAGCTTTTGTGGTTCTGGGAATCTGATTCAATCATGTGGGGAAAAGTGCAATGCAGCCGAGAAGACAACGGAAAGTGTTTCCAATAGCATGCTCTTGGTGAAATAATTTCGCGAGGAAACCTCCCTCAAATTTCTGCTCGAGTCTTCCAAGTGTGTTGATAATGACGTTAAACAATCTAATCAGGTTGGTAGTCTCTGTTTGTCAAATGGATCCCATTAAGATGAGATTAATGTTTCTTACAGTTGTCAGTTTTCTTTCTTAAGGACGTTTCTGATGCAGTTTACTTTCGGTTTAAGTTCGTTAATTGTTGTTCTCTGAATGGAGGTGCCTTCTCAAAGCACAACCGTTGCAAAATATAACCCCATCAAGATATGGAACCCTTTAAAAAACAAAAAGAAGTAAAAATTGAAAGCAATATCAGTTGCTCAAAGTAAAATGATTAATATGATAGGCTGGATTCTCCCTAGTATGAGAAGGAGAAAGAGATCCAAGAGGTGCCCTTTTGTCTATTATTTAGGGAAAGTGCCAGACGGTTGGGTAGATAAGGCTAAAGATGCACCTTTATGAGTTGGCACAGGAGTATCAAGTAAAAGATAGGGTGGGGGGGGGGGGGGTGTGGTTAGCTCATTTGCACACCTTGAAAATTGATTTTATTAGCTTGAATTGCAGATATCATGTGCGCAAGCTATTTCATGTAGCAGGCAAGCTATTTCATGTAGCAGACATTTGCAGTATTATTAATACTCCGGATGCCAAATTCAATGCTGCAGAGCTCGGAAAACTTAAAATAATTGAACTTGTTCTCAGTAATTACCCCCTCATCCATGCATATATCCTTAACAGCATGACAAGTACCATCTTTCTAGCAGACAGACATCTGTAATTTAATACCGCGGAGCCCGAAAAACTAAAATAAAATAAAATTAAATTAAATTTGGCATTCATACTTTAATACTGCAGAGTCTGAAAAACTTTTAAAAAAAATGAATTTGGAGGGGTATGTTGGACAATTTTTTCATTCGCAGAATTAAATTGCGGACGAGAAATCAATTTTACCGTTCGATGGACGGCTGAGATCTGTTGTAAGGATAACCTTATCCTTACAATGTTGGCTATGAATCAGTCCCCTATATATATATATATAGAGAGAGAGACATACATATATACAATATATAATCTTAACTATGCAATTAAGTGAGGATATTTGACAATAACCTCATTTCCAAAGAGAAAACAATGCTAAATTCATATTAGTCCTGATGGCTCATCTGAATAGGATTAAGATCTCCTTTCTTGAAACTGGGTATAAAGATTCATTTTCCACAATATAATTTATAATTCAAAACTTGATAACAACCAACCACTATTTCTTTGTGTCATAAGCAGCTATATTCTGGGGTTCACACTCGGGGCTGAACAGGCGAACCAGCAAAGCTGTGCTTGAGCTTACGGAGACAGCTCCACAAGCAGCCCACCTAAGACTCCGAGGAACTGTGATTCTAGGACCTGCAATGACATGGAGAATATACCAATGAAGATCATTCCTGTGGAATTCAATGGGTTAATGCATCACTTTCACTAACTAGTGTAAAGACAATTTGTTAAAGCTTCAACAATAAATCATGAAGCTTAGAGTCGATAGTGGAAAAGGGTATAGAACTCTTTAACCTATTTCAATGCGTTTAATGATTAAATTAACCTAAATACAAACTGAAGTAAACAGATGAGTTGCCTTTTGCAAAATCAAAAACTAGTCAAGTAAGATTTCTAAAACAAGTGAATGCGTACATATATATACTTTAAAGCTTCAACTTTCGTTTATTATTAAAACGCAATTTCGGAACAAATTAAGATTTTTGAAGAGGGAGTAATCACCAAAATTTTCAAAACAAACAAAACTTTTAATTTACGCGTAATCACCAAATGCGATATTATTTGTGCATAAAGGGAGCATAATTCAAGTAGGAAGCAAACAAATACACAAGATCTAAAGTATTAGGTAGTGGAGAAAATAGAACAAACCGTAATGCAAGCGACAGAGAACCCAAAACCCTAATGCTCCTCCGACAGAAAAAATTCCAGCGGTTTGTCTCATCAATCTGGTGCAAGGTTTTGAATCTGATCTCATCAGCTCACCATCAGAAAATCCAAAGAAACGTCTTAGTGCCATTGCTTACTTTACGCAACAATTCAAAGGGTTCCACTTAAAAGTTTAAGGTGCAGCAGAAGTGGGTTTTCAAAACTTCACACTGTTGTAGCTTTTATGATGCAATATCTCTTCCTGTAAATTTATTATTTATCACACCAAGAATTATATTAGCCTGATCCATAAACAAAACTACATCAAGAAAACACTCATTTGAAGGAAATAGGTGCTTTCTGAAAGATAAACAACTAAACTACATGAAAAATATCAATACAAATTTGAAAGTCAGATGATAAAAAGGAAAAGAAATCTGAAATATAAACAATGTAATACCCATGTTCTGCTTCCCACATCGCTCATCCACTAAAGTTCCTTCCCTTTCCTTACCTATATATATATATATAACTAATATTTATTTTATTTAATAAACAATAAGGATTTTCTTATTTTAAGAAAAGACTTTTTGTGTGAAGTCCTTTTTAGTAAGGACCTCCTTAGTTAAAAATTTTCAGTAACGAGGGCATAGGCAGACTACGCACCTCATAATTTCGGGTATGTTTTCTTTATTTTTCGTGTATTTATTTAATTTAATTTTCTGTATTTCTATTTATAACTTTAGTTAATATATTTTAGTTAGTTTGTTAGTTAATATTTTAGTATTATTTTGGCTAGATATTATGTATCTCTTTAATTTATTAATTTAATAAATATTATGGGGGTTCAATATATGCATACAAACTATTAATACTAATATTGTAGTATTTAATAAAATATATTATTTTTGTGAATAGATTACTTTGAGCGAGCCTAACTAATTGCATCTGTAATTGTGGGTATTGCATTACGTACTCCAGGTACGGATTCCGTACTCCTTCAGCGATAGTCTTCTGAAATTTAATTAATTCGTTTTGTTTCGTGTTTTGAATTCTGCTATTATTTCACATAATTGTTTTTGTGAAATTCATATAATTCTTTCATTTTTGAGTTGATACATATGACTCGTATTTGTACTTTTTGAGTTGGATTATCATGTCTACTATTTATTTTGATATCTGTAGAACAGTACAGGTTGTTACCTTCTTTTGAGATATTATGATTATGATTTGATTTGGTTCAACATGTACGTATAGAACCCTTTTTGTTGGTATTGTGTCACATGTGTTGTGACATGGTATTTTGTTAGAATATACCGTAGGGTATACCTGAGCTATAACTACCTGTGGGGGTACCACAGGCATGTCGTCTTGGCACGAGAGACATGACACTTCCGTGGCAGTGTGATTAGTCCACGGCGTCTCTGTTCTGTGCTCCGATGGGAGTTGGTCGTTTGGTGATTTGTTGTGAGAGGCGTATGGGTCGGCCCTAGTTTTCTGTTCTGTTCTGTTCTGCAGATTGGTGATGTTGTGCCAAACACGCCTTCTGATTTTGCATGCATTTGGATTCGCGGTCCAATGTGTGATTGCTTATGTAGCATTATTGACTTGTCTATGTGGCAAGCTATATTTCTGAGCTCGGTATGAAATAACACCCAGCCATTTGATTCAGCCTATTACTTTGTTGTGTTAATTCGTTTCAGTTCAGTTCAGTTCCTTAATTGATTTAGTTAAATTCAGTTTCATAATTCTGTGCTCTATATCGTACTGGGCATTTGGCTCATTGCTGTGTCTTTCTTCCGGCAGGTACTCAAGGGGATCATGGGCAAGTGTGATGAGAGCTCCTCACCTAGATGGTTTAGATATTTTGGTTATGTTTTGATGTTGGATCTCTGTTTAGAGTTGTATTGAACCTTTATTAAGATTAGGATGTACTAAACAATATGTATTTTGAGCCGGTTGGGCGGTTGTTAATACCTCTTCAGACTAATCTATTTGTGGTTTATTATTTTGGTATTAGTTTATATTTCTGTTGTGCTTTGCACGTGACCTCCCTTTTCTATTTTCGGAAAGGGGGTGTTACAGAGTTGGTATCAGAGCCTAAGTTCTTTCTTGTAGAAAACCTATTTAGGTTTGACCTGTGAGTTATGGGTAGACTTTGGGTTAGGTTTTTGTTCCATTTGATATGTCGTTCAGCTATCATATTAATCGGATTCGAATTATTTTGCTTTAGTCCATTGTTTTCTTTATTAGATGGCTCGTAGATCCGCTAGAGTTGCTGGTAGACGAGGAAATAGTAGGGGAAGATGCGTGCGCCAAACCGATGTACATTCTGATATGCAGCGTGATGCGCAGCCTAATAATCAAGATAATGCTCAATTGGCAGCTTTGGTAAATCAGGCGATTAATCAGGCTTTGCCGCAATTGGTGGCACAAGTGGTTCAGGCAATGCAACAACCGACACCAGAAATTCCTAATCAAAGAAACCCCGGGAATGGTGGTTCGCAGACAAATTGAAGAAGAAGTGAATACTGTTGGGGTTGATCCATCCATTGTTCCGATGTATTTGTGGTTAGAAAGGTTCCAAAAACAGAAACCACAATCATTCACTTCAGCCCCAACTCCAATTGATGCAGAGAATTGGGTTTCCCATTTAGAAAAGATATTTGATGTGCTAGGATGCTCGGATAACCAGAAAGTGGTACTAGCTAGTTATAAATTAGAGGGGGATGCGCAAAGGTGGTGGAAAGCAATGAAAGTAACAAAGGGTGATGGATTTGTAGAGGCACTTACCTGGGCAGAGTTTTGTGATATCTTTTATCAACAATACTTCTCAGCTGCTGATAAAGAGGCTTATGGTAGAGAGTATCTGTCTATTCGGCAAAAGGAGGATGAGTCTGTTACGGATTTTATGACAAGGTTCACTAGGCTGGCAAGTTTTGCAGGAACCTCAGCAGGGACTGCATCAGAACAAGCTGAGAAATTTAAGTGGAGAATTCATTATAAGTATCGCCAACATCTCATTAACATTATATTCGAATATGTGTCAGCAGTGGCTAATGCAGCCAAGAATATTGAGATGGAGCGACAAGATTTTCGAGCTTCTAAACCGGAGGGAGGTCGAAAGAGGGATAGAAATGACCAGCAGAGTCAAGTGTCGGGTCAGCAGGGGAGAAATCAGAATGGTCAGTGGAACAAGAACAGAGGTGGTCAACAGGGACAGTGGCGTGGCCAGAATCAGAACACAAGCTATCAACAGTTGCCTCAGCAAGGTCATAATCGTCAACAAGGGCAAAATCAGGGTCGTTACCCAGGACCAGCAGGTGGGGATAACCCTAATCTCATTCCAATAGCTCCTTGTGCTACTTGTGGGGCTAATCATCCAGGAAGACCTTGTCACAGAGTTACTGGTGCATGCTTTTTGTGTGGTCAGTTGGGCCATCTTGCCAAAGATTGTACTCGACCACGTGGTAATGGTGGAGGTGGTGATAATGGTGGCAATGTTGGTCAGCGCCGTGGTGGACGAGTCTTCGCCTTGACACATAATCAGGCAGCAGGTGCGCCAGGTACTGTTTCTGGCACTCTTTTAGTTGGCAATCGTGAGGCTTCCATTTTATTTGATACTGGCTCGACCCATTCGATTGTTGCAAATTCTTTTGTTCGACACCTTGGTGTGTCATCTCAGTCTTTAAATTCTGCTATGTCTATTACTACCCCGATGGGAATTTCTATTGTTATCTCTGATTTGTATCGAGATTGTCCTATTAGTTTTGAAGATAAGATTCGTGGGGTAAATCTTTTTACCGATGGGTATGCACGATTTTGATGTGATTCTTGGAATGGACTGGTTAGATAAGCATCAGGCCACTATCGATTGTCAATCGAAGAGAGTTATCTTTGGGAATTTGAAGTCCCCGGATTTCGTGTATCAAGGTTCACGACCGGGTAAGGTGGTGAAATTAATTTCAGCTCTAAAAGCTGGAAAATTGGTGGCTAGGGGTTGTGAGGGATATTTAGCAATTGTGAATAACACCTCTATGGGAGAGTCTCGTATTGAGGATGTTCCGATTGTTCGTGAATTTTCTGATGTGTTTCCAGAGGAATTGTCAGGATTGCCACCGCAACGGGAAGTTGAGTTTACTATTGAGCTTGTTCCTGGTGCAGAGCCTATCTCTAAGGCACCGTATAGGATGGCACCATTGGAATTGCAAGAGTTGAAGGAGCAGTTGCAAGAATTATTAGATCGTGGTGTCATTCGACCGAGTGTTTCACCATGGGGAGCTCCGGTTTTATTTGTAAAGAAGAAGGATGGGTCTATGAGGTTGTGTATAGACTATAGAGAGTTAAACAAGATTACCATCAGGAATCGGTACCCTTTACCGAGGATTGATGATTTATTTGACCAACTTCAAGGGGCGAAGTATTTTTCGAAGATAGACTTGAGATCAGGTTATCATCAGTTGAGGGTAAGAGATGAGGATGTCTCTAAGACAGCTTTTCGTACTCGCTATGGGCATTACGAGTTTCTGGTGATGCCATTTGGATTGACTAATGCTCCGGCAGTATTTATGGATTTGATGAATCGGGTGTTTAGGGCGTACTTGGATAAATTTGTCATTGTCTTTATTGATGACATTTTGATTTACTCTAAGTCTAAGGAAGAGCATGAGGAACATCTTCGCATAATTTTAGGAATTTTACGAAAAGAGAAGTTATATGCTAAATTCTCCAAATGTGAGTTTTGGTTGGAGCAGGTTATATTTCTGGGCCACATTGTGTCTGCTGAAGGCATTAAGGTGGATCCTGCGAAGGTTGAAGCTATCACTAAATGGCCGAGACCTACTACGGTGACGGAGGTTAGGAGTTTTTTGGGTTTGGCAGGGTATTATAGGCGATTTGTAGAAGGGTTCTCTTTACTTGCCTTGCCATTGACTCAGTTGATGAGAAAGGGCACGAAGTTTGTGTGGAATGAGGAACGCGAGAAGAGTTTTGAGGAGTTGAAAGAAACGGGCTTGTGACAGCTCCAATACTTACATTGCCATCAGGGACAGGAGGTTACCAAATTTATAGTGATGCTTCTAAGAAGGGTTTGGGGTGTGTTTTGATGCAGCACGGTAAGGTGATTGCCTATGCTTCTAGACAACTTAAACCTTATGAAGTAAACTACCCCACTCATGATTTGGAGTTGGCAGCAGTAATCTTTGCTTTGAAAATTTGGAGGCACTATTTGTATGGCGAGACTTGTGATATCTTCACCGATCACAAAAGTCTTAAGTACATCTTCACTCAGAAGGAGCTCAATATGAGGCAGAGGCGTTGGTTGGAGCTTCTTAAAGATTATGACACTAGAATTCAATATCACCCTGGGAAGGCGAATGTAGTTGCAGATGCGCTTAGCCGAAAGAGTTCAGAGAGTGTAGCAGCCCTTATTACACAACCACAACTTATTTCGGATATGGAACGGTTGAGTTGGAGTTGGATGTACAACGTGCAGATGGACATGTAGCAGGTATGAGAGTGGAGTCTTCTCTTATTTCGCGGGTTAAGGAAGCTCAAAAAGAAGATGGCGAGTTATGGGCAATAGCGCAAAATTTGGAGGGGGGAAAGCAGCTTGAGTTTCGTATTGATGACCATTGTGTGATTTGGTTGGGTAAGCGGTTGTGTGTGCCGTCAGATCCAACTATTCGGGAGGCAGTATTAGCTGAAGCTCATAGTTCACCATTTTCTATTCATCCGGGTTCTACGAAGATGTATAGGGATTTAAAGAAGAATTTTTGGTGGAATGGGATGAAGCGAGATGTGGTTGAATATGTAGGAAGATGTCTTACTTGTCAGCACGTGAAAATTGAAAATCAACGTGCTAGTGGATTACTGCAACAATTAGATATTCCTGTTTGGAAGTGGGAAGATATTACAATGGATTTTGTAACTGGGTTGCCAAAAACGTTCAAGAAGAATGATGCTATTTGGGTTGTAGTAGATCGATTAACCAAATCAGCTCACTTCTTGGCTATCCAGGAGGGTTATTCTGTAGATAAGTTAGCACAAATCTTTCAACAGGAGGTTGTTAGACTTCACGGAACTCCAGTGTCAATTGTTTCAGATCGAGATCCACGGTTCACTTCACGGTTCTGGAAAGGGTTTCAACGAGCTTGGGGCACTCGATTAAAATACAGTACCTCTTTCCATCCACAGACTGATGGGCAATCTGAGAGGACTATTCAGACTTTAGAGGATATGTTAAGGTCTTGCGCATTAGAATGGGTCGGGTAATTGGGATGATTACTTGAGCCTTGTTGAGTTTGCTTTTATAACAATAGTTGGCATGCAAGTATTGATATGGCTCCATTTGAGGGCATTATATGGTAGGAAGTGTCGGTGCACCAACTTGTTGGGATGAGGTTGGTGAAAAGATCATAGAAGGGCCTGAGTTAGTTCAGATCACTACGGAGAAGGTGGCGGTGGCTAAGGAGAAATTGCAGTCGGCTCGATCACGGCAGAAGAGTTATGCTGATAAGCATAGGAAGACCTTAGAGTTTCAACCTGGTGAACACGTGTTTTTAAAAGTTTCTCCTTGGAAGGGTATTCGACGATTTGGATTGAAAGGTAAACTTAGTCCACGTTATATTGGGCCATTTGAGATTCTGGAAAGGGTTGGCGAAGTTGCATATCGGTTAGCTTATGTGCATAATGTGTTCCATGTGTCAGTGTTGAGGAGTTATCATTATCATCCGTTACATGTGGTACAATATCCGTTCGATAAAATTCGGAAGGATCTTACTTGTGAAGAACAAGCCGAGAAAATTTTAGATCGACAAGAGCGGATTATGAGGAGGAAAACAATTTCGTTTGTTAAAGTTTTGTGGAAAAATCATTCGGAACGAGAGGCAACTTGGGAGATGGAGGAGTCTATCCGGGCGGAGTATCCGCATCTTTTTGATAATTAGGCACGTTCCTTTTCTTTTGATTCCGAGGACGGAATCCTTTTTTAAGGGGGAAGTAATGTAATACCCATGTTCTGCTTCCCACATCGCTCATCCACTAAAGTTCCTTCCCTTTCCTTACCTATATATATATAACTAATATTTATTTTATTTAATAAACAATAAGGATTTTCTTATTTTAAGAAAAGACTTTTTGTGTGAAGTCCTTTTTGGTAAGGACCTCCTTAGTTAATATTTTCAGTATCGAGGGCATAGGCAGACTACGCACCTCATAATTTCGGGTATGTTTTCTTTATTTTTCGTGTATTTATTTAATTTAATTTTTTTGTATTTCTATTTATAACTTCAATTAATATATTTTAGTTAGTTTGTTAGTTAATATTTTAGTATTATTTTGGCTAGATATTATGTATCTCTTTAATTTATTAATTTAATAAATATTATGGGGGGTTCAATATATGCATACAAACTATTAATACTAATATTGTAGTATTTAATAAAATGTATTATTTTTGTGAATAGATTACTTTGAGCGAGCCTAACTAATTGCATCTGTAATTGTGGGTATTGTATTACGTACTCCAGGTACGGATTCCGTACTCCTTCAGCGATAGTCTTCTGAAATTTAATTAATTCGTTTTGTTTCGTGTTTTGAATTCTGCTATTATTTTACATAATTGTTTTTGTGAAATTCATATAATTCTTTCATTTTAAGTTGATACATATGACTCGTATTTGTACTCTTTGAGTTGGATTATCATGTCTACTATTTATTTTGATATCTGTAGAACAGTACAGGTTGTTACCTTCTTTTGAGATATTATGATTATGATTTGATTTGGTTCAACATGTACGTATAGAACCCTTTTTGTTGGTATTGTGTCACATGTGTTGTGACATGGTATTTTGTTAGAATATACCGTAGGGTATACCTGAGCTATAACTACCTGTGGGGGGGTACCACAGGCATGTCGTCTTGGCACGAGAGACATGACACTTCCGTGGCAGTGTGATTAGTCCACGGCGTCTCTGTTCTGTGCTCCGATGGGAGTTGGTCGTTTGGTGATTTGTTGTGAGAGGCGTATGGGTCGGCCCTAGTTTTCTGTTCTGTTCTGTTCTGCAGATTGGTGATGTTGTGCCAAACACGCCTTCTGATTTTGCATGCATTTGGATTCGCGGTCCAATGTGTGATTGCTTATGTAGCATTATTGACTTGTCTATGTGGCAAGCTATATTTCTGAGCTCGGTATGAAATAACACCCAGCCATTTGATTCAGCCTATTACTTCGTTGTGTTAATTCGTTTCAGTTCAGTTCAGTTCCTTAATTGATTTAGTTAAATTCAGTTCATAATTCTGTGCTCTATATCCGTACTGGTCATTTGGCTCATGCTGTGTCTTTCTTCCGGCAGGTACTCAAGGGGATCATGGGCAAGTGTGATGAGAGCTCCTCACCTAGATGGTTTAGATATTTTGGTTATGTTTTGATGTTGGATCTCTGTTTAGAGTTGTATTGAACCTTTATTAAGATTAGGATGTACTAAACAATATGTATTTTGAGCCGGTTGGGCGGTTGTTAATACCTCTTCAGACTAATCTATTTGTGGTTTATTATTTTGGTATTAGTTTATATTTCTGTTGTGCTTTGCACGTGACCTCCCTTTTCTATTTTCGGAAAGGGGGTGTTACAAACAACCTTTCCTATCTTGTAATACATACTAGGGGCCATTGCTTGCTTAGTAGAAAAAGCTCCGCGTCATTCGAACCTGGGTACAAATTTAAGTATAGTCCCGTTGCACAAATAATGACTAACAGTAGGTCTATATCCAGTCAACCTCCAAGCATCCAACATAAGGCAATGCCGCAATGGCGTTAGATAAGACCTTCGTAAATTGAATATGAACTTAATTCAATTCAACAAAAGCCTAGTCCAAATCGCATGACGTCAATCAAATGAATCATTTTTATCTTTCTACTGCATGTAGTAGTATCACATCTTCACTAAATTTCAAAAACAAACTACATACATTTCTTAACTATTTCCTTCCACGACAGTATTGATCTTGCCCACCCTCAAACATTGCTTTCAACCTTTGTAATATGCATCTGACAACACATACTTTATTACTTAAAGCAAATGAATTGGTTATTTACAAGTTTAAACTCATACCCTGAAAAGTTTTCATACAAAGTTATGCTACAATTACTACATACTAAAAAATCAGCATCCATTATCTTGGAAAACATCGCAAACCAACCACATCACTGTCCAATTGTCTGGAAAATATATATTCTCTACTTGCACATCAAACAAAACTATACCGAATACTACTTACCACTTTTGTCTTTTGGTCGTATGTGTTTGAGTGCCTATGCATAAGGAACTGAAAAATGAAATATCAACAACCCTAACCATAAATTACTAATTTCCATGAAGAATAAAATTCATCAAAAAGGAAAACGCCCAAACAAAGAGCTTAAAATAAACATGGTTAAAGCCATTTGAAGAGGTGTACATCAATTCCACGGTCAAAATACATTATTATGCAATATGACTACAACTCCAACCAATAATAACAATGTATATGATTCTACTAACACAGGATAAACACATAAATTCTCAAAATGTTACTATTTCATCGAACTGGGTTTATGAAAATGTGCCAAAATCTATCGTATTCATAAGCAAATGAACAAGATTCTCCCGCAAAGTATTTGTATATCAAATCATTGAATCAAACAAAGAAACAAAGTACAGTTGTAATTTAAGAAAAAGCCAAACAATAGACATAGTAATACCCACTGCACATGTTCATAGAAATATATGTTTTTCATAAAGATTTCAATAAAACTTTATTTAAGCGAAGCCTTACTGAGGCATTTTGTCGAACAGTTGAGTGCCTTAGCATAAAAGAGCCGCTAGATACCCAGTTCTGGGTGCATAAACTAAAGGGGTTATAGAGCTTCGGAGATACCTGTTGGGTATTTGGCTGAATGGTCTTCGATCTTGTCCGCGCGTGACCGGGATTCTGATTGTCAGTCCTTTGACACGACACCCTAGCTAACTGCATACACCCGATCGAAGTTAAGCAAATTTTGTTCTACTTTCCTTTCTCTTTTAATTTATGTACTCCCTCGGTCCAAAAAGATGATTTTAAGTAAACTTTTCTACATAAAACTTGAGAAAATAATTTTTATTTTTTACTCATAAAGGACCCACCCTGTATATAAGATGTTGAGTAATATTTATACCGTCTGAATAACTATTAGACCTGACAAAAGCACTCCAAGTCCAGTTCACCCACAAAAAAAGTGGACTATGAGTTTACATTTTTAAACTAAAAAAAATCTAGGTCTCTTCGGCCTAACCCAGTTTTAGCCTAGCCCAAATTAGTCCCATAGGTGGCCCAACTCATCAAAAAGTAAATTAATTAACTTATTCATTCCATTATAATACTATTCAAAAGTTAAGTATTAATTCTAATTTTTTTTAAATTTAATAATAAACAAAGAAAAAAATAAAAATAAAACATCACTTTTAGTTCTGTTCGTCCGGACTTTTAATCACACTCTCTTTGTCTCTCGCCCGTCTTTCTCAAATCGATGGTTTCTATTCTTTTAATTCGATTTATTTTTCTTAAGACTGCTTCTATCTACTACTATAATCAAATTAAAATTTTTGTGGTACACCTGCCTTAATTATTCATTACTTGTAATATTTGAATCGGAAAAAATTATTATATTTTATCGTTAATTTCTAGTGTTTTAACCTTTGTAATTAAACTATTCGCGAGCGATGATGTCAAGTCTTTAATATTATTTTGTCAATGAAAAATAATAATAAATAGTGTTTGAATTATGTATAAGTAAACATGATAATTAAAACAAGAAAAAAAAAGTGAATAATAATTAGTGAATTTGTCAAAATTGATTTATTATTATCACAGTCGTACTAATCAATTGAAATTATTTGCTCATTCCCTTTAATCAAAAAAAGACTATTACCTAAAAAATTGTTAACGCTCTTGTTCACTATTTTTTTTAAAATGACCTTTACTTAAAATCACTAATTCATTTATATTAAATAAGCTTATTTTTTTAAATTAAAGGATTTTTTTAAATATATGAAAAATCCATGGGCTGAGCCAGCCCATTATATCTTGGGGTCTCATTTTTATAATCTAATAAAAATTTAGCCTTTTTAGCCCAATCCATTTTTAACCCAACTCATCTGGCCCTGTCTAGTCCATTTGTCAGGTCTAGCAAATATGCATTTTTGTATGCTATCTATAACATAGTAAAATGTTACCTAGAACACACAATTGTGTGACAAATTTAAAAAGTAGAAATACAAAATTTAGTATGTGAGAGAAATTAAAAGGTAATGGATAATAGGAGTGCAAATATTAAGGTAATTTTTTATTAAAAAATATAAGAGACTAAGATTCTAAAAAAATAGCCGCTTTTTTTGCTCACCCTTAATAATATAGATTAGGAAAAGAAATATTTTTAAATTCACAGACTCATCTAATAAATATTCTTAAAGACAAAATAGTCCTTATATAGTATTTTAATGTTTTTTTAAAAAAAAGCTTTTATTAGTATTACATTTTAATTTTAAATACATAGTGAAGATCGAGAGAGAGGTTAGGAGGTGAATGTGGAGAAATTTATGAGAAACTTTAAATATGTAGCACTTGATGTTAACTTTGCCGAAGATATATTTTAACTTGTGGCCTTACACTACAAAAAAAAAAGAATTTATTAAATTTACTAGTATTTAAATTATTTTTTATAATATTTTATTTATTTATTTAAGTAAGAGGTATCATCCTTCTAGTAGGAATTTTTATTAGGAAGTCCAGGTCTTCTTAGGACCTTTCATTATATTTTTAACACGTGTAATAGTCATACATAATTAATACAAATTGGCCTCCACATGTTATGGGCTATTGGTTAAAAAGAAAATTATTGTACACGTGTTAAAAATGTATAAGAAGGTCTTTTTCCTAATTGGAAGACCTGGACCTCCTAATAAAAACTCCTTCTCGGGGTCAACTTTCTTTTTCAAATTTTCTATGCATTTTCCTGTTCTAGTGTACAATAATCAATTGATGCTTATTTATTTATTTATTTTTGATAATTTCAATTGATGCTTATTGATATTAGTTGCGAAATAAAACAATTTAAAAATATTAATTCAAGGCATAATTTTAATCTTCTTTTTAATTAGGAGTACTTTTTAAGGCCCTTAACCGGTGAAAAAGTACAGTCACGTGCCTGTAAGTAAAAATTAAAGGATAAAGTTTGTTTCACGTGCCAAACTAACTAGCGGCTCTTCTCTATGCCAGTTCTCACCTATATACTGGTCAGTCAGTGGACAATCCCAAGAATTCTTATAGCCCTGTCTTTTTTATATCTAAACAATTTAGATAGATGGTGGATTTAGCTTAGTCTCTCAACCTTCTCATAAGTTCTTTCTACCTCACCAAGGTATGACTTTTATATCTTCATCATCTTCATTAATCCATACATGGGTTTGCTTGGTGTATCACAGATGCTGAATATGTGTGTGTGTGTGTATATATGTATGTATATATTTTATATATATAGTATGAAATAATTGAGAAAGTTAGGAATTTCAATTAAGCAGTGGCATAGGGGTTCTTACCGCTTTTTTTGATCATTAAAACTAGTTTCTTGACTAGCTGTTTTGATGTGCTAGTGCTCAGAACTGAACAAGTTTGCATCTTCCATAAATAGGTTTCTACCCCATATTAGTAGGTTTTTTTTTTTTTTTCTGTAAAAATAAATGGTTGACGCCTAGCCACAACTATCATATGACTGTTTGTATTATCAAACATAGTGCCCTGTATCCCAAATGTATAGTCCTTGAGTTTGCCAGCAGCAAATGTTAGTGTCACTCTATTATTTGAATCTAGCACTTTGATTAGAGCATGGCTTCCTATTTTGCAAAATAGATTGCTCTCTGTGCCTACAGAATACTGGCAGAACTTAAATTTTTATTTCTTCATTAAACAGGAAATTTGTAAACATGTGGCAGAAGTATCTTTGTGCAGCTCTCTGCTTATGGGCTTTCACATGCACTGTTCTTCATGCTTCCTCTGACGGCTTACTGAGAATTGGTTTGAAGAAACGACAGCTGGATCTTCATAGCATAAAGGCTGCCAGAAGCACAAAATTGGAAGGCAAATATGGGAAGGTTGTGAAGGGCATGCATCACAGCTTGGGTGATTCAGATGTAGATATTGTATCTCTCGAGAACTACTTAGACGCCCAATATTACGGAGAGATTGGTATTGGTTCACCCTCCCAGAATTTCACAGTCATATTTGATACTGGCAGTTCAAATCTCTGGGTTCCATCATCAAAATGCTACTTTTCAGTGAGTTCTTCTGAACATTAGTTTCACAACCTTTCATACCTCATAAGCACAAAGTCACCTAATGTCTCAAAGTTACATGCAGATCGCTTGCTGGTTACATTCTAAGTACAAGGCAAAGAAATCCAGTACATATACCAAAAATGGTAAGACACAATAATGTTTGATTCGACCTGCAAGTTGTCTACTATAAGAAAACATTTGAAGTTTTGAGTTTATTATAGGAGTCATACTTGACTTAATCCTATTGGTTTCTCATAGGAAAACCTGTTGCAATACATTATGGATCTGGATCAGTGTCTGGCTTCTTAAGTCAAGACAATGTTGAAGTTGGGGATCTTGTGATCAAAGATCAAGTCTGTTTTGCTTTATTCATGTCCTAACTTAAAGTTGGTTCTTGCCTTTTGTATCGTCTGATGACCATACATGTTATTTTTAGGTTTTCATCGAGGCTACAATAGAAGGAAGTTTTACATTTGTATTGGCAAAATTTGATGGGATTTTTGGACTTGGATTCCAGGAAATTTCAGTTGGCAACGTGGTTCCACCCTGGTACTGTTTAACTAAAGCTTAGTTGTTGTTGTCTTTTTGGGTTCCAAGTTGTTTTGAATTGTTCATCCTTGGAAGGAGGATGGGATCAGCCCTTTGTCTTTCTTGACTCAGTGTTTTACATACATCTAAACTCCTATGAAAAGTACAGGTACAATATAGTGGACCAAGGTCTTGTTGATGAGGAGGTATTTTCCTTTTGGCTTAATCGGAATCCAGATGCAGAAGAGGGAGGTGAGCTTGTTTTTGGCGGTGTTGATCCAAAGCACTTTAAGGGGGAGCATACTTACGTTCCTATAACTGAAAAGGGTTACTGGCAGGTTTGTATACTCGAAAGATGTAAAGTTTCTGCCATTTTCATCTCATTTTATTTGATTTTTCTGCTACGAAAACTTATCAAATCCTATGTTTCTTTTCAGTTTGAAATGGGAGATTTTCTCATCGGGAACATTTCAACAGGTTATTTTTACAGCATTTTAACTAGTGTTGTAGATATCGAGATAAGGTTTCTCCCGTATTATGGCCAGTCCTCCGGCTAGTAATGATCGGAGGCATCCCCTCTCTCCAAAAATATAATGTGTTTCCAATGGGTTGTAATATTTTCAGGACAGAAGTGATTTTTCCAACGTATTATATGCATTGTGAAATTGTACACATTTATTAAAAGTTGTACATTGCACTGAAAATATTGCTTATTATTATGAAAATTTCACTACTTTTTCGATGACATCAAACTAATTTTAAGAAGTTAAAAAGAAACACAGGATTATATTTTGAAAATCGTAGAACTCAGGATTATTTATATTTATGAAAGAAAGGTTTCATACTCATGCTGAAGTTTTTGAGTAGAATAAGTATTACAGGATGGGATATCCATGTTTTTCCATTCTTGTCAACTTTCATTTCTCTTTGTAGTTATAAGCAGGATTCTGTGTTATCTTGTCAACCTATGTTTTTGACAAATTATAGGAAAGGGTGACTAACATTGCACTGAGACACTGTGGCGGGGTCTTTACAGACCAGTATATTTTTCCTGATGTGTGATCTGGTTGGGAAAAATTAAACTGAATTCTAGGATAAAAAGTTCTTTTAGTAGTTAATTACTTAAAGCATGTCGAAGTCAAAAATCTTTGTATATTAGTAGCTCTGAGTAACTAGGTAAAAGTTCAAATGCTTAACAATTTACTCTTTTTTTTTTTTTCAGGTTATTGTGAAGGGGGTTGTGCTGCTATTGTGGATTCTGGAACATCCTTGCTTGCTGGTCCAACTGTATGTTCTCCTACCTTTTTCAGCTATCCAAATTCCGAGTGATCCTCAGTATTTTTGGATTCTTTTTTCTTTTTTCCTTTCAAACACATACTTGTTGAGACATTTTCTTATTAGTCCATCAATTTCAGAATGTTGTGACTCAAATCAACCATGCCATTGGGGCAGAAGGAGTAGTGAGTGCGGAATGTAAACAAGTTGTTTCTGAATTTGGAGAGACGATCTGGGATCTCTTATTATCCGGGGTTTGATATATCTTCCTCAACTATATATCTCTCTACCTTATTTATTTAATTTAACTTATAGGATTCAAATTCATTTATGAAGTAACTTCCATCCTCTACAGCTGGAACCTGAAGTACTATGTTCAAAGATTGGTTTATGTCACTCAAATGGAGGTCATCAGCATGTGAGGTTAGGAAGCTCTTACTATTACATGTATCAATAATGTCCTAAATATTTTTGTATGCTGAGTACACTTCACAAAAGTTCATGTTTGGAGGAAATTAATTGGTTGGGATTTCTGAAAATCTGTTGTAGTTAGCATAAAATTTGTTGAGATTTCACGTGAACCAATTGAAAATATGATTGAAGGAGGTTGTCCTTTACCTTCATGCCATCATCATTGAAAAATACATGGAATCAGTCTTAATCAACATAGCCAGATATTCCTCTGTGCTCTTTTTTTTTTCTTTTATTTTTTCTGTGAGGGGGGTTGGGGTGAGAATAAGGGCCAGTATTATCCTCCATATTTTCAAGAATTGCAGCACACATAACCTGTTTTGAATCTTTGGATAAATGAATCTATTCTTGCAGTTCAAAAATCCGAACAGTAGTTGAAAAAGAGAACCGAGGGGAAAAATCTTCTGACGATATCCTCTTCTGCGATGCATGTGAATTGGTTGTTGGTTGGGTCAAAAGCCAACTAAAACAGGAGGGAATTAAGGAGAAAGTGCTCAACTATGTGAATCAGGTGATTCATCTTAAGCTGTATCCTTATCTACACCATTTTTATTTTCATAAATTCATCAGATTGTTTAGTGGAACTGAAATAACAATTTTGTGGTATTGAATATATTATGTACATTTTACCAGCTCTGTGATAGCTTACCAAGTCCAATGGGAGAATCAGTAATTGAGTGCGATAAACTTTCCAAACTGCCAAACATTACATTTACCATTGGAAGTAAAGCTTTCAGTCTCACCCCTGAACAGGTAAGAATTTTCCCGTAACAACTTCTAGGTCTTATAAAACATACTTGTTTGTGATACTTCTTGTCCTTGATGATGCTCTCTCTACAATCAGTTAAGTGCTGCTGATAAAATTGGGACGGAAATTGTAAAAATTGCAGAAAATCTATACAATTATGTTATATTTTACATTTACAAGAGCACCTAATTTATACAAGAGTTGAAGCTAGTGGAGGAGGAAACAGGTTCCCTGTTTCCTGAGTGGAGGAGCACAGCACACACACACACTCACATACAGCACACACAGCACCAGTTCTAACACTCCCCCTCAAGTTGGTGTATAGATATCTCGCATACCCAACTTGAAACACAAGGGATGAAACATCTTACCACTAAGACCCTTAGTCAGAATATCAGCTAGCTGATGTTCTGTTTTTACAAAAGGTAAGCAGATAAGACCACAGACTAATTTTTCTTTGATGAAGTGTCGGTCAATCTCAATGTGTTTCGTTCTATCATGTTGTACTGGATCATTGGCAATACTAATGGCTGCCTTGTTATCACAAAACAACTGCATAGGCCCTTTAGTTGAAACACCCAAATCTTCTAGCAAGGTTCGAAGCCACATTAGTTCACATATACCCAGGGCGATAGCTCGGTATTCAGCCTCAACACTAGATCTTGCCACAACTGACTGTTTCTTACTTCGCCAAGTGACAAGATTACCTCCAACAAATGAACAGTAGCCTGATGTAGATCGACGATCCTCTATAGAGCCAGCCCAATCTGAGTCAGAAAAAGCTTCGACTCTCATATGACCATGTGGTGCAAACAATAAACCCTTACCGGGTGCAGACTTGAGATACCTCAAAATTCTGTAAACGGTTTCCATATGACTTTGTCGAGGATCATGCATGTATTGACTGACTATACCCACAGCATAAGATATATCGGTCTAGTATGAGACAGGTATATCAGTCGTCCCACTAGACGTTGATATCTTTCTCTATCAACCGTAGGTCCTGTGCCTCCTCCTAGATGATGATTTAACTTCAATAGGAGGAATCAGCAGGTTTTACATCCTAGCATGCCCGTTTCTGTTAAGAGATCAAGAACATACTTTCGTTGAGATAGGAAAATTCCACTGGAAGATCTTGCAACTTCAATACCAAGGAAATATTTCAAGGTGCCCAAATCTTTGATTTCAAACTCTTTAGCCAGACTTGCCTTGAGGTTAACTATCTCTTCTTTATTATTCCCCTGTCACTACAATGTCATCAACATAAACAATAAGAATGACAGTCTTACCATTTATTTGTTTGACAAATAGAGTGTGATCTGCTCGACTTTGTTTGTACCCAAGTTTTATCATTGCTTTGTGGAATTTACCAAACCAGGCTCGAGGAGATTGCTTCAAATCCGTTATAAAGCCTTTTCGCAATCTACAAACCTTTCCCTTGGTGACAGATGAGGCAAAACCAGAGGGTATTTCCATGTATACCTCTTCTTCTAGATCCCCATGAAGAAATGCATTTTTCACATCCAATTGCTGAATATCCCAGCCAAAGGTTTGCTGCACATGAGATTATGGTACGAACCGAGTTCATTTTTGCCACGGGAGCAAAAGTCTCCTGGTAATCAATGCCGTGAGTCTGAGTGTACCCTTTTGCAACTAGTCTGGCTTTGAGGTCTTTCAACTGTCCCATCTGCCTTTTGTTTCACTGTATATACCCATTTGCAACCAACTGGTCTTTTCCCATAAGGAAGAGTAACTAGTTCCCAAGTATCATTCTTTTCAGGGCATTCATCTCTTCTATCATAGCATGTTTCCACTTCTCATTGCTAATTGCTTCTTTCCACCCCTGAGGAATAGATATAGAGGACAAAGAAGAAACAAAGGAATGGTAGGATGTAGATAATTTATCATATGAAACAAAATTTGAGATAGGATGTTGTGTACAAGACCTGACACCTTTTCTAAGAGCAATAGGAATGTCAGTATCATCAGAAGAACAAATAGGATCAGGATTCATACCATTAGTATTACCAAGACTCGGTTCAGGGCAAGGTTGGTGTAGTGGTGCAGTAATGGTGACCTTATTCTTCCCTTTTCGAGTATAGGTCCTCAACTCAGGCTCGGACTGTAACTGTAACTGTAACTCCCCCTGTGTAGCAGTATCAGGAACAACAACATGAGTAGAGGAAGATAACTGTAACTCCCCCTGTATAGCATTATCAGAAACATCAGGAGTAGAAGAAGATGGTATAATAATACTTGTATTTGTATTTGTAATACCAATTTCGAAAGATGTCTCCTCATCAATAACATCCTCCCCCTGAGGAGACGGTGAAGAAGAATAAAAAGGTTCAGACTCCCAAAAAGTGACATCCCGAGTGACAAATACTTTGTGAGAAGGGGGATGATAACATTTAGAACCTTTTTGGGTTGGAGAATAACCAATAAAAACACACCGAAGAGCTTTGGGATCTAATTTACCTCGAGTGGGGGATTTATCATGAACATAGCACACACATCCGAAAACTCGGGGCGAGGGAGAAGGAGTGGTTATGTGCTGGAGAAGGAGATAGGACTTTTGTTTCCTAAGCTTCTAGAAGGAAGGCGGTTGATTAGGAATGCCGCAGTAAGAACCAGCATCACCCCAAAAAGATTTAGAGTTTTCATGGTAAACATAAGTGTGCGGGCAACTTCTAGTAAGTGTCGATTTTTCCTTTCTGCCACGCCATTTTTGTTCTGGGAGTTTCTGACACAGGAAGTTTGAAGAATGATCCCATGTCGGGAACGGTAGATTCAAAAAAACATGATTATTACTGTATTCACGACCGTTATCACTATGGAGAATTTTGACTTTAGCGTTAAATTGAGTTTGAATCATTTTATGAAAGTCCTGAAAGCAGTCAAAACTTCATTTTTGGGAACGCAAAAGGTAAATCCAAGTGACACGAGAATGACAATCAATAAAGCTAACAAACCATCTAAAACCAGAACGGGAGAACAATCCGAGAGGGCCCCCAGACATCTGTATGGATTATAGCAAAAGAATCAGAATGACGACTGTTAATAGCAGAATAAGTCGAACGTTTGTGTTTACCAAGTTCACACGGTTCACACAAAAAAACTGAGTTCTGTTACATTTCTTAACAAAAGACGGAAACAAAAATCCAAACACGGAAAAGGAAGGATGACCCAAACGACGATGCCATTGATGGAGGGAGGCCAGGTTGGAGTCTGAAACAGAGTGAAGAGCCTGAGTAGGGGCCATGTTAGATGAGGGAATATCTAAATAATAGAGACCATCAACTGCACTACCACTGCCAATCTGCTGTCCCGTCACCAAGTCCTGAAAAATACAATGGTTTGGAAAAAAAAGTTACGGAACAATGCATAGATTCAGAAAGACGTTGGACAGATAATAAATTAGCAGTGAAGGAAGGAATATGAAGAACAGATGATAAAAGTCAATGAAGGGGTACAAAAACTACAGAACCACTCCCTGAGATAGAGGGACAGAGAGCCATCGCAACTCGAACCTTGTCCTTTCCCGAACGGGGCCATATATGAAGTAAAAAGGTTTGAGGACCCAGTCATATGCTCGGAGGCACCTGTATCTATAATCCAACTATGGCAAGTAGATGAAACATGAAAAGCACGAGGAGGGATACCTGTCTGGGCATAATGAGAGGAAGTAGGATTGGAATAGAATTTCCGAAAGGCAGTGATTTCCTCAGGAGTCAGTGCATGAATAGTGTCTGCGGTACTAGGTACATCTGCAGAGGTGGAGGAGTAGACATGTAGGGCATGAGATCCACGTCCACGACTAGAACGACCGCCGCGTCCTTTAGGACGCCCATGAAGCTTAAAGCAACGGTCTCGGGTATGATTCTTCCCTCCACAATAGTCACAGTCACGGGACTCCTTCTCAATAGGAGAGGGAATGGGAAAGCCCTGCTTAGGATACGAGGCAATCAAGGCTGATCGGTCAACAAGATTTGGTTTGAGTACCATTACCCGACGTCTACTTTCCTCTTGCTGGACTCGAGCATGAGCCTCTCTCAGTGATGGAAAAGGTGGTCTGACCAAGCAGCTGTGCTCGAACGTGATCAAATTCTATATTTAAACCAGCCAAGAAATCTACAACCCTGTCTTCATTAATAAACTTTTGATAAGCCGTGGCATCTTCTGGACACTTAGCTGAGAAAACCCGGGTAATGATCAAGCTCCTGCCAGAGTGCATTAATCTCTGCAAAGTACTGTGCCAACGGGTTTTGTCCCCTTGATCCAACTCACGGATTCGCTTACGGATATCATATGCCTTAGACATATCACCAGAAACAGAGAAAGTTTGAGAGATAGCTTCCCAAAGTGCATAGGCAGTGTCAAGAACATGTAGCTACTCGCATATGGGGGTTCCATTGAGTTAAAAATCCATGTTTTGACCATGGAGTTATCGGATTTCCATTCTTCTTGAGCAATACATGCTTTGGACAGGCATGGTAGTTGTACCAGTAATAAAGTGTTGCATTCGGTTGGCTTCAATTGACATACGACATGCTTGTGACCAGGCAAGATAATTATTGCCATCCAAATTTAAAAATGGGCTAAGAACCAAAGCGGAATTGAGGTGATGATTTCTAATCATTTGTCCTTTATTGGTTTCGATAATAGGACCAGATTCTGCCATGGTGATATAATAGGAGCAACAATTTATCCAAGGAATTTAACAACAAGGATAATATACAGGCTCCCAAAAAATAGTACGAGGGTTTAAATGGTACTAGTTTAACACTGATAAACAACCCTTTTTTTTCTTTTCTTCAAACAGTATGAATGAGCAGTAGAATAGACCAAACAGTACAAATAGCAGCAGCAGGAGGATGTGTATAGGCCAAAGCCAAACAGTACTTGGTAATACAAATAAGCCCAATAGATATACCAGCAATGGTGACCAAATATATAAGCCAAACAGTACTAGGGTTCAAGCCAACAAGCTAACAAGCCAAGGTGATAACAGTGAAGAAAATAAGCCAACCGAACCAAAAATCAAGCCAAATCCAAACAAACCTGATATTTTCTCTAGGAAACCACTGTGGATGGAACAAGGAGGAAGAGGCGACTGGACTGGGAGAAGCCGCGCCGGAAAAGGCTGCCGGAAACTGGCTCACGCGCCGGCGCGTGGCGTCGGCGCTCCGGCGACTGGTCGGCGCGTGGAGGCGCGTTGCGGCGGCGGGTCGGAAGCCGGAAAGTTCAGCTTTGGTCGCCGGCCTATGGGTAGTCCGATTATGGCATCAATTTCAGGGTATGTATTTGTTTAAACTAGTTTTCAAATGGAAAAAGGTAGCAGCAGCGTGCGGAAGAGAAAAATGAGGAAAAAAAAAATCTCTGATTAATGAATCAGGCTCTGATACCATGTAAAAATTGCAGAAAATCTATACAATTATGTTATATTTTACATTTACAAGAGCACCTAATTTATACAAGAGTTGAAGCTAGTGGAGGAGGAAACAGGGAACCTGTTTCCTGAGTGGAGGAGCACAGCACACACACACACTCACATACAGCACACACAGCACCAGTTCTAACAGAAATATATGCATGACAGTGACTAAGCTTGCAATATTTGTCACATTGTCCACAGCTTAAGTTAACTGGCATAACTGTACTGTCATAACAAAAGAATTGTAATATTTAGATGTTACAACCATCGTACAGAGAACAAGTTATGCACTTGCTTTGATCTCAATATTCTAAATTCTCTAATTTTTTCCTCTTTAACTTGCTTTCAGTATATACTTAAAACCGGAGAAGGCATTGCTACCATCTGCATCAGTGGGTTTATAGCTTTGGATCTGCCTCCTCCAAAAGGCCCTCTTTGGTATGTAACCCTGGCTGTTAAATACCCTTTCCATTGAAAAAGGAGAGTAAAATTTTAATAAATCATTCCTTTTACCGAATTAATTTCTCATATCACCTCCCAACTTAATTTAAATAACAAATAGATATCAAATGAAAGCTAGTTTAATCACTTTTTAGTTGTTTGAAGAAAGCGAAAATGGGACTCTTATTTTGGGGCAAGGAAAAGTAAATGTTTGCAAGCTTGATTTATATACATTGTATTTGTAAGTTGTAATGTGCAGATCATGCTTATTTGCATGATATCATGTGGTTCTCTACTTGTCAGTAATGCCAATAAAAATTTGCCTGCAGGATCCTTGGAGATACATTCATGGGTGCGTATCACACTGTCTTTGACTATGGTAATCTACGACTCGGCTTTGCTGAAGCTGCTTAATGTCTACCATCTTGACTAGTATTTCAAGCAGTAATCAGTTAAGTTACTCTTAAGAAAGGTAGAGTTCATGATGGATGTGGTTAAATATAACGAATTAATAGTGCTTACACAGTATATGGTTTTGTCCACTTTGTGTAAATAGGTCACGTGGAAATGAATATTATTTCCCTGACGTGAAAAGTTTCCATCTTCTCTTCGAACCATAAATATGGTACTGTTATTGTAAAATATACCATCGTGTCGAAATGAATATTATTTTCCTGTGTAATGTGCTGAGCCAAGCCGAGCTTTAAAGTTCTAAGGTCATTGCACGAGCCTTAATTTATATTCAAGCTTGACTTGTTTATCAAACCAGCCAAACTCAAATAACTAAAATGAGCCGAGCTTGTTCAGGTAACGAGCTCAAATATTATATCAAGCTTGCCTCAGTTTTACATTTGGGTATCTCGAGCCAATTTTAAACTAGCTGAGCTCAAGTGGCTTGGTTCATTTTTCTACCTGGACATAGACAAGCTCTGAAAGGTATTTTAAAGCTTGAGTGGCTTGATTCATTTTACCACCCGGGCACGCTTATTCTAGGGAAGTATTTTGAAAGGTATCTACTCCAAAAATCATATTTATTGGGAACAAAAGCTTGTAAGAATTCTTGCTGGTGCAAGAAAAAATTGCTACATGGGAGAAGGTTTCACAGTTTGGCAAGTGAAAAATGGCAAGAGTATTGACTAACTGAACCCAAAAGAAGGGTTTCAACTTCAACATTCGCCCACCAACTTGGCATCACAGTTTTAAACTGCATATTAAGTTTGAAACTCTAGATTATACTTGTGAGGCTTCTACCGATACCAATGTCAACCTCGGCCGAAAAAGTGTGTATCAATGTGGAGTTTCTCAAGGGAAAATATAGAAGCTCAATGTGAAGGAATACCAATCCCTAGCTTCAACACCCACTTGTTTGGTTCTAATTGTAAAGTCGAAACCACCTTGCCATTACCTAAATGAAAAAGGATTAAAGCAACCGACTAAAAAACACCCACAATTCACATATACTATAAGAGAAATTTATTCCCAATCATCACTCAAAAAATTGACGTCAAGACCACCACCTAAACCAAAAAAGATCTAAAGGCTTGTAACAGTAGCACGCGTTAAACCAAGGTATGGGTCACGTACTAATATACAAATTCAGCCACCAGAAATGGAAGAAAACAGTCTTTTAAGGTACAATAGTTATCCACAATTTGACATGTATGCAGTATGCCCAACTAAAGGGCCAAACTCTATTCCTCATCACTATCATTGCCGAAAACCGAGGCAACCGCTTTTTTTGGCTTCTTAGCAGCATTACCGACTGAGCTCTGCATGAAAAACAAAAGTATTATGTAATTTAGTTGGTTATCCATTATTGCAAACAAGAAGACAAGAAAGTACAAGAATTACTTCAACTAAAAGCTAAATGACACTAGGACTCGGTAGTCAGCACTGGCCAGTGAATGCAACTGGTATTAATAACACATCAAGGCAGTGCAGAAGATTGTGCGTTCCTTTACAAAAATCTTCACGAAAATATGTTGCACCGACATAACCCAAGTACCACAGACTCAACGCTTCATCACTTAATCTGTGAATTTATCCTTTTATTTTCGTTTATTTTGTAATAAACGGAAACGTGCAAAAAGACTGATGCCATACAGGGCCAATCCATGTACATGCAAAGTAGAGATGAACAACAAAATTGAGCTCACCCCAGAAAAAAATTGCTAATAAATTCAGCAAATGAAAGTAACATAGGAACTCCCGCATAACTGAAAAGGTTCAAAAATAAAATTCTTTTAAGTTTGTTTACTTTTTTAATACATAAGATATTGCTTAGTCTTGTAGATTGGCATCCATATTTCATAGTGTCTCTTGCTCCCCCATGCACAGACTACCGGAATTGCATTCTAGATTGCATTGCTCTCATTCTAGCACCTCCTTGCCAAGAACAATCTGGGGCAGGGAACCAAATGCAAACCTTAACCTGCCCCATCCAATGCAGGCAGGTCCTTGTGTCATTTCACAGACGAAGTCAAGTTTCGCACATCAACCAAGCGCCCAATCCAACCCAGTTATGGCCATTAGATACAACTTCACATGCATATGCAATTACAACTTCATGTAGACACTTCAAATTAATTTGCATGCTTCTTCGGTAAGTATTCTCATAAGCATTAATAGAGACAGGAGAGAGAGCCAAACTATTTCTACTTACAACTTCATCCATCACAGAAGTTGATTTTCGAAGAACTCCCAAAATCATTAAAACTCGATAGAATTGAAAAAAGAATAAACAACCTATAACTAATTTGGCTAGACTTTAAAATCCTAACTTTCCATCCAATGAAAGTCGGATATATTATCAAAGATCATCGCATACACCTCTAGAAACTAAACATAGATGCTACTAATTATCCTCTTGACGACCATCTTGATTTACCGCGGGGGACCTATATTTTAGAATGCATCATCTCTCTGTTAAACACCAAATAGAGCTAGCAGAGTTGTTACAAACAGCTAAAGAATGCTTACAATCATTAATGGTTCCATCTTCTCCATCTAAAAAGCAATACTACATAAAGAGCAGAGTATAATCGTGTTACAAGAAAAAGTTGAGCTACTTGCTGGATTTTGTCAGCGTGGATGACTGTGTTCATGAAAGTGGAAAATATAGTTGCAATTGTGGCACTACTAATGATGTTGATCAATACAAAGACAAGTTAAGTTGATGGTTGGATTTAGATGTATGGTAAGTCTAGATAAACTTTACTACCACTAAAGTAGCTTCCGTCGTGGTCACGATAAAGTGGATTATCGGTAGAATAACTGTGATAATACATTTGCTTCTCAAAGACATAACTAATTTTATATTTTAGAAAAAGGTAACTTCAAAGATCTAACCTATAACAAAACATGCAAGGGTCTTAATACTTTTCCTTTCCAATTTCTGTTTTCATGTAAAAACTTTAATCAACTTATGTTATCTCTGTTTTAGGTTTAACAAAGAATCAGGTTGGCAAGAATAACTGACATATCAGATAGTGGTTGCAGTTAAACAAAGGACCACTTATAAATAGTCCTAAAAAAATCAAAAACTACAAAGTGATTTGTAATTTAGTTTCTCCTAATGTCTTGCAAGTACCTTGGACGTGCCACCTTTTGAGGAAAATCCAAATTTTAGCACCTTTCTTTGATCTTGATCAGCTAGTGTTGTAGCACTACTCCCTGCAGAGGAGACCATAGCAGCTCCAGATTCCTCTGGTTGGTCTTGTTGTTGTTGTTGTTGCTGCTGCTTGCGAGCATCAGCCCTAAATTTAAGAATAAAAAAACATTAATCAACACAAGATTATAGACTATAGAGTGACTTAAAAAGGCCATTAGGATATACAGAGGTAATAATGTCTTTCTTCTAAGATGAGGTAAAGTGTGTATGGGTACATCTGAGCAAACTTGGCCATCTCTCTTTCTTGACGTTGTTGTTCTCGCTTTTGCCTGTCATCACGAGTGCTAGTTCCGTGCATTTCTCTCATTTCTTTGAATCGCTGGAAACCATTACACAAAGTGAATATGAGATGTATAGATGGGTACAAAGTATGTTGACTTTGTACCAAGGTATGCAACGACACAATAAAACCTTTCACCTTTCTGTGATTGTGATCATATGAGCTCAGATGAGCTTCAAACTCCACAGCCAACTTATATTGCTTGTTGCAAAGCACACAATAAAACACCTTGCGTATTTCCTTCACCTCGGTCTGAATTTTCTGCTCACGTTCTGCTATAACCTGGATGTTCATAATGTGCAGGAAGCAGGCAGTAGAAGCCACCAGGTAATAAAAACTGGACCAAATTCTCAAGACCTCTCAAACTTGAAGTTCCCTTATGATATACCATTCTGGTCAAAAGACAAACATATATGCTATATGCTGCCTTCTGCTATTGGATATAGGTTTCAGCAAAAGTAAAGCATCAACTCAAATTATCTAATGTTGGAAATGTTTATTAATGCTCTATCTACATGTTAGCAGAAATTGGCATACCTCCCGCTTCTTTGCGATTTCTTCCGTCTCCTCGACCTCAATATCAAGTTTTTTCCGCTGGATATTTTCTTCTGCAGTAAAGAAATCATCTTCCTCTTGTTTTCCAATTCCTAATTTTGGATCTCTCATCCCAGATTTAATTGGCTCAATTATTCCTTTAAATAACCACAGGAGATAGAAATTAACCCAAATTCTTTTAAAAATAAATAAAAAAAATTCTAAAAATTCATGAAAAAATAATTGTTATATTCCTTTCAAGAAGGAGAATAAACTTTGAGATGCTCCAAAGTAAATCTACCAAGGAAACAAAAAAGAGACAAAAAGACCAATTTTTTAAGTGAAGCTAATAACAATATTCAAGAGGGGGGGTATTTCTAGAGTTAAAATAATCAACAATATTCAGAACAGAGTTACCCGATACTCTCATTGACCTAGCGAACCGCGTATTGGTACTTGCGTACTCAAACACGATACTCTTACGTGCCAATACACTCAATTTAGCGTACTAAAAAATTTCTTTGTTATTTTACCTATAATTGCACAAATATCAATATTATAACTTAGTATTGGATGCTCAAACATTATATTTGTCCTAAACTATTTATAAAACAACTAACTTGTTGATTCAATTAAAAATATTCTATAAAACTTTATTTTATTTAGATTCTAAGAGAATTTCTAACTATAAGAACTTATATAAAGAAACCCTAGCGTACCGCGTTTTAGCTATGTAACGTACCGCGTACCCGTATTCGTACCGCATACCAAAACGAACCACGTTCCAGGTAACACTGATTTAGAATTTAGAGACCATTGATGTATTATCCAAGCACAAATTTGGTCAAGCAATTAAAAAGTGCGCCTAGTTATCATATATGCAGAGTTTGTAAAAGATTCAATTCAATAATTTTGGATGAATGAAACTATCTGGAAAACCATAATACAGAAAAATAAGAATGAAATTTAATGACCATTCAGAGTCTCGGACTAACTTTTGCACCATGAAAAATAACGAGCAACTTGAAGAAACAAAGAGAGCATCTGAAAATACATATCATAAAGTAAAAGTACAGTATTTACCAACTTGAGTTACTATGTTACAATCACTTGCGTACAGGATCTTGGTGTGAGTATGTGTCTAAAGGGCAGATTGGTCACTTCTAAAATCATGCATGGAGACTTGGCTAAAAAGGGTCCAAAATTTCGATATAGGTATTTTGATACGGCACAGTAAACATATATTGGATAGTTTAGCTTTTATTGGACTCGAAGGTCAAAAACTTTCAGCTAAGAAGCTCAATATTAAATGCCATCGCAAGCCAGTGAAAGCCCAAAGACTAAGCTATATCACAAGCATTATCATTATCTATACCCTCATACACTTCGCCTCAATAATTAAACAGGCCTGCCTACCCTACTGGTGTCTGAGTTGTATCATGTTGAAACAAGCAACTCAAGTTAATACGCTGAGTCTATAAAATAGCTTATTAATTGCAAATTAACCAGAGCTGATATAAGTTTAAGAGAAATCAAGACCTTCATAGCTTATAAAGAAGAACAACCAAGCTGTCTACCAACCGGATAATCCACTAAGAAATGCTAATTTAATCAACAAGCTTACTGCTTACTGTCACTACTTGAAAAGGTGAGACCATTAATAACAAACTAATGCATATACAGAGCAATAAACATAAGAAAGCCCGTGAAAACGCCTTTACGAGCAAAAGACCAGTTAAGGAATAACACAAGCCAAAGTCTGTTAGAGAAATTCAAGCAGGAAAAGCGATTGAAGCAATTGAACGCCTATTTGCAATAAAAGATCCTGATTATACAAAAGAAGTTTTAGCAGCCTAGCACCCAAAGTTGCCCCAACAAGAAGCAAAGAACCAAAGACTATCCTAGAAGGGGGAGGGGAATGGATTATGCGGGACAAGTGTCAAAGAAAGTTTGAGCTATACTAGGATTAAGGTCAAAATCTTGTGTAGTTAAAATTTAGAGTTATCTTGGGCTTATCTCAGGTAATTTTATAAATTGGGGATTCCAAGTGTCCAACTTAAAGTTAACTTAATTTTTCGTTCTACAAACTATGGAATTTTTAATGATTTTTGAAGTTGGAATCAAAGCGTAGCAGTAAAATGCTTTTGAATAGTCCGACTAATTTGTGATGATTCCCTCATAATTTTTTTTGATAAAGTGATTTATTGTTGATCAAAGCTTTATACTGTGCTACTTGAGATTGTTGTCCACAACGTTTGAGAAAGCAGCAATATATTGCTTGCAGTTGCGGGCCAGTGACTCCCTTGCAGCAGAACCAAGAACCACCTCTCCTTCTCTCTCATGGCTTCTTCTTCTATTATGCTATCTTCGGCCTACTACATCTTAAATAATATAGACAGATATAATTTTGGAGGTGATTTAGTACATGGAATCTGTTAGGCCCATCAACTTTAACAACATAGTAGCAGACAAAGGATGTTTAGTATTAGCTGCTGAGTGTACAAACCACAAAATATATGTAGATGATTTAGTACATGGTTTCTGCTATGCAAAACAACTTAAACAACACAATAGAAAACATAGGGCGTTCATTAATAATTACTGAAAGTAAAACAAAACATCGAATATATAGTAATCTAATAGAATCAAACTGGTAATGTAACCGTAGCACAGAACATTATTAGCAAGAAATCGCATAAAGAAAATTTATAAATCCAGATTATTACAAAAAACAAGGATGACATACACTTGATGCCAGTAATTTGATATACAAATCATTAGCAATCCTTTAATAGACATACCTTGTTCATCCTTTCCAAGACCTTTTCCTTTCCACCCCATCTTTTGGAGCAACCTAAACCCAACGTTAGATGATGTCAGTTGTGTATCCAATGATGCTTGCTCAACATTATCTAGATCTACATTTTCCGTTGGCCTGTGATTAATTGGTAGACGAAAATCCTCTGCAAGAGTCTCAAGAACTGAATCCTCATTTGCCTATAACAGAAAATCAACAATACATGTCATCACATTTATGGTTTCTATGCCTTAATGAAATTGCGATGCTGGAAGTTATAGGTTAAAGTGCAAACAATATCTGGTGATAGATTAATTTTGATTAAATGATATAATAGAACAAATTAGATTAAATGATAAATTAGAGCTTGGTGTCCTTTTTATTCAGCCTCAGGCTTCACCATGATAAATCAGCAAAAATAAAAATTAAGCCGACCTAAAAGAATATAGGACCATTATATATAAGTTATAACATAACCGTATTTTTAACAACATTGAGCTAATAAATGAACCCAACAACTAACCATGACATCCAATGGAAGAAGCATCAAAATGGGATAGAAGAACAGGGGATGATGCACTCTAAATGTCTCTCAGATCTTTTAAAAAAAAAGTCACTATAACATAATTTAGCAAGACACAGTTTTGGAATGAGAGCAAGCATGCTTCAATTCCACCCTCAAGATTACATTTTTCAAAGATTTACCTCCTCCAATTTCTGTTGTCTTCTATCTCTCATGCGATTGTCCTGCCTGACATTGTACCATCTATTCTCCATATTGTATACCCTAGATCACAGAAAAATCAATTAGATGCCAGATAGAATCATCCCAAAAGCACATAACTGAAAGTATGAACACATAACTGAATAACTGCATGAAATTAAAACGCTGCCAGCATAACAACAGCAAAAACTTTCCAAAGAATTTATGCTCACAAATAAAGCCCTCCACACCTCCGATCTAGTCAATGCTTACCGCAACAACTACATAGAGTCTTAATCGACAAATAAGCATGTACATTTCCTCAAACCTCAATATATATATATAAAGAAGCAAAATCCAGTGATAATAACTAGAAGGCACCCTAAATTATGCTACTCAAAATCCTTATAAACCCTACAAGATGAATCACTATTCTACCAACAATCCAGAAATAATAATAATAATAATGGAATTAGGTAACCATATCTTACTACTGATGCAACTACATATGCATACAAATGATTACATTATTTTCAATCTATAACCTAAATTGCAGTTCAATTAAACATAAACTCAGTAATACGATTTGCCCCAAGTTTGATGCTTAAGTCCAACTTCACCCAATCGAATTCAGAAATTTCTTAATCTAGGTTTAGTGCTTTCAATTAGATACGATTCATCAACCAAAAGAACTTTACCTGACTCAGAAAAATTGGCTCCGATTGCTATTTCTCTCTCGTCGAAGTGTCAACTGGCGATCAACTCACGAAAGAAAGGGAACGAGAAATCCAGGGGTCTCATAGTGTTACTCGTAGTGTGTGTTTCTACGTCACCGTTGGCCTTAGATTATGCCACGTTGACAATAATTCGGGTCGAACAAGCCATTGTTTCGAACTTGTTGGGCCAAAATTTAGCCCAAAAATCTTGTTGGGCCTAGCTGTAAGCAGCATTTCGGGTTTCTGCCTCACCCGTTTTCCCCTTTACGTAAAAATTAAGAATAATCTTATGTTCACGTATTATACGTGCACGAATGATAGAATCCATGCAAACCATTAAGATATTTAAAAATTCAAATTATAAACTCGATTATCTATTTTCTATCGTTTTTATACTGTTTGTTTCTATTTTCTATCGTTTTTTATACTGTTTGTACACAACTATTTGTATATAATTTGTGAATACAGAAATACTCAAAAATTAAAGCCATGGTGAAATTATATGTATAAATTAATTTCGAAAGTTTGGTACATATTTACATACTTACAATTTGAAAATGAGAAATTAACATTCAAATACTCATATACTCGTATATTATACATAAAGGGGATCATTATAGGGTGGATAATTACATTAAGTGGGTATTTGGTAGGATCTTATTCTTAGAACTCGAGGTGCAATGCATTTAAATTATGCTAAACATGGTAATTACTTTTGGTAGTAAAAGTTCTATCTGAGTAAGTTATTGGAATTAATTGATTTTATGCCTAAAAAAAATAAATCACTTTTGAATAGTATATTTCTAGGGTGTTGATATATGCACACCCTATATTACTAGTTACACACCTGAATATAAGTAAATCACTATTTTGTCCTCAATAAATGTAGTCTCAATTCACTAGTTTATCATTTTTCAATTTTACCCTTTATCGTACTACACATAATATAACACAAAATATAATTTAAAAAAAATACAACTACTATGAACGATGGTTAACCATTAATGCTAAGATGAATATTAATTTAATTTAATTTTTATAAAAGAAACTAGAGAAATACGTCCTCCGTCCCAAATTAATTGCTTTTCTAGAACTTTTTTAAGTCAAATTGACTATTTTTAAAATTAATAATTAAGCATATATAAATATATTTCTAAAATTATAAAAATTAAAATTAGTAATAAATTGTATATATTTTCTTTTGGTTATAATATCTTCACTTATATGTTAGCAAAAATAGTAAAAAAATTAGTTTTAAAAATAGTCAATTTGACTTTAAAAAGTCCTAAAAATACAATTAATTTGGAACGCATGGAATAAAATTTACGCCCAAATAACACATTAAACATAAGATGAAAAAAATTGTCATCTAACCGAATCTAACGTTGGATTGTAACGAGTTTTTTCTGAGACTTGGTTTGGTGTGTTACATAGAAAACGTCACATGGGTTGGTTTTGTGATTTTTAGTTTCAAAAGTGAAGGCTCATGTTATGTATATTTGTTTGTGATTTCAAACTAACTCATTAGGCAGACTAATTACGTAATAATCCCTCCGTCCCAAATTAATTGTATTTCTAGAATTTTTTAAAGTCAAATTGACTATTTTTAAAACTAATCTTTTTACTATTTTTGCTAACATATAGGTGAAGATATTATAACCAAAAGAAAGTATATACAATTTATTACTAATTTCAATTTTTATAATTTTAGAAATATATTTATATATGCTTAATTATTAATTTTAAAAATAGTCAATTTGACTTTAAAAAGTCCTAGAAAAGCAATTAATTTGGGACGGAGGGAGTATTATATATATATATTATATTTTTTTTAAAAACAATTAAAAAATAGAAAGAAACCCTAAACCCCAAAATTTATTAGTTTAGAACAGAGAAATTAAGAATGAAAAATCACCTTCATTAGAATTACAATGATTGGATGACTCAAATAGCTTGAAAATTTGTTCAAAGTAGTTGAAATTAACCAAATCAATTGTTATATTCAACTGTAACATCTCTTCATCTGCAACCTTCTCTTCCATTTTTGTATTTGTGAAATTAAAAATTCTATAGAAGATAAATCAATTAATTATATTATGGACAAAGTCAAGATGAGATGAAGTGAATTGGGAGAAAGATAAGAAGATGAAAAGATTGAGAAGATGGAAGAATAAAAATGATTCCCTAACTAATAATCTGCTCTATAGAGAATAGACATGGGTTGAAAGGGTAAATTGGGCATATAGCAAATAAGCTAGTTAGGATCCAATTCATTAAGGGATAAATTGGTCTGTGTGCAACTAGTAATATAGGTTGTGCGAATATTAGTTCCCTATTTCTATTACTTGTTAGGATAATTTTTATCTTGAAGAATGCCTTCATTTCTAATATTAAGTTCGAATACACAATCTAGTAATAAGATAATCATATATCTTGCGACTTTATATATCGATTTTTTAGTTGTGAATTACGTGAATAATTCTAATTGGTGATATATATCTTAACGATATATTTAATATAATGAGTCAATTTTATTATCTTATCCAATTCCATGTTTGATATATGTTACAATCGTAATTCGACAGAAAACTCTCACAATACATAGGGACTCTTATGTAATAATACACTCGTCTAGGGAGAATTTTATATTCTCTTCTAGTAGTATTAATTTTGTTTTTAGGAATGTATGTACGTGTGTGTATATATATATTGAATGGTGTTTAACTTTTTAAAATCTTATTAAGCTTTTCTGCAAATCCATCCTCCTTCATAGAACAAGTGACTGAAATTCAAAGTGTTTAATTTGGAAAATAGTTCTACATTAAAGAAGTGAGAAATGCGTGTGATCAACACCATAATAATATTAGATTGTATAAATTTTAGGATTATGATTTTTTAAAAATATCTGCGAAAGGTGGATCTAATTGTATGTAAGAATCGTGCAAGATATATGATAATAATAACTATTAAAAAAAACCCTATAATATAGTATGAAAATAAAGAACAAGATACTATCTCTCAATATAACTGAACTTCAAAGTATTCACTAATTTTTGAAGGACATATATAAAAGGCTGCATGATTAACTAATACATCCTAATTAAGTGTATCTTTGGTTTTAGAGCGTTTAGAAGTACACACATATTTGAAAATTGTGTTCGTTTAATAGCAATTTAATTTAAACGCAACGTATTTAACTCACAAACGTTATCGTTATCATTGAAGACGTTTGGGAGGAGAAGCTGATCTAGAGCACATCAGTGTATCGTCTTCCCACCTCTTAAGATTGATTTGCCAGTAGTTGCGTTCACCAGTAGTATACCGCCCACTCCAAGTAGCAGTTGGTATGATAAAAGCAACGGGAAAGGATTTGTGAGGAGCACCTGGGGGTTCTGGAAAGGCCCATGCAAAAGAAGGGGAGGTGGACACAAAATTGAGGAGAGCAGTCTCATAAGTCTCCTTGCAAGTACGGCCAAAGGGACGCTCCTGGTCAAATCCAAACTGCCTCATCACTCTATGAGGATTATAAAGTACGGTACCGAAATCATTATCCTCGATAAAATATGGAAGCTCCGCAGCCCGAAGGAAGACGAACCAGGACAATGAAGAACCATTCAACCCGTTGGTGTTTAGATAAGAGCGAGACTCACGCCTATAGAAGTGAGGAAGGTGACCATTGTTTTCTGAGGCAATAGTGTAAGGACGAGCGGTGAAACATGAAAAATCATCAATGAAAAGCCGCAAGTCTGAGCTAAAGCGGTAATCAATCCAGCGGGTCGTCCGAGGGTCGATGTGGGGTAATAAAAAAGGGTCTGAAGACTTCTTTTTCCTCTTAGAAAGATGTTCAAAAGAAGAATAATCCTTGAAACGCTCGAAGAGGAAAAGCTGAAGGAAGGAGCCTGGAATGAAGCAATTCACGTCATACCTGAGTAAACGAAAAGGGAAGGTTGGTAATTCAAAAAAAAAATGCAATGTAAATGTGAAAGACAGTTAATGAAAGTATGAAAAATGAATACCTCCCAACAGATTCTCTAAAAGCGAAGGCCACCTCATCTAAACGGCGATGCAAGGTTCCCAAAAAAAGGGAAGCAAGAGGAATCTCCAAACCCCGAGATAGCAGAGCTGCTAAACTAAACATACGAACTGAGGGACCGTCAACAGGAGACCCGAGAAAGAGAAAGCGAGACAACCACATAGCTAGATAGGCTGCCAGAGGAAAAGGACAAGGCTCCTTACGAAAAGCAAGGACGGATTGGTCGTAAGTCGAACTATCCCACTGGTTAGTTTTGTAATCTCGAAAGAAATAGTGCACCCAAGATAACCAGGAAGTCTTCTGTCGGCTAGTGGTCTCGAAATCTGGAAGGAGTGTGTCACCTTTGAATCGGGAGACATAATGGGAAGACTGCTTGAAGGCCTCCATCAAGTAGGCAACGCATTCAACATCTCTAGCAGACATATTAAAGTCGAACTATCCCACTGGTTAGTTTTGTAATCTCGAAAGAAATAGCGCACCCAAGATAACCAGGAAGTCTTCTGTCGGCTAGTGGTCTCGAAATCTGGAAGGAGTGTGTCATCTTTGAATCGGGAGACATAATGGGAAGACTGCTTGAAGGCCTCCATCAAGTAGGCAACGAATTCAACATCTCTAGCAGACATATTAGATGGGTCACAAGAAGCTGAAGCGACGACAGGGAGGCTACAAGATATAACTCAACATAAGCACATAATTTGAAAAAAAGAGAGGGGGAAATAAGAACGAATGAAAGAAACAGAAGGAAAGGCTTACTGGTAGATAGCATAGACATCCTCTAGTGTAGGGGTGAATTCCCCCCAAGCAGTAACAAATGTGCATGAAGAGGAGCACCAGCGGGAAATCAACACAGTAAGAGCGTCATGATCCTGCTGAATACGTAGATCCCTACATAGCTGAATGCAGCGATATATGCCCGCGCTCTTTAGTATATCCTTATACTCAACATTCCCAAGGATCTCGTCAGTCCAATGTTGCCATCCTTGAAGAAGGCTAGATGAGTCAAACAGGAAGCGAAAGGGACTGAAAGGGTATTCTTGTTTCTCTATGCACATGCGGGGAATGTGACCGGAATGGGGGAAGTTGTCCCAACCTCCGTGTAGACACCCGATTTTTGCATTTCCTATACTAACCCTGACAGGAGGGCAAAATCGTCAATTGACCCGGCACACGAGAATAAAGGGTGGACATAAAGACGAACCCTCAAAACCACCACGACGGGATGATATTGAAGCCGACACGACAACAAGCGAATGTCGAGAGTCAGTTACTGATCACTGTGCTTGCCCGGATGACGTGGCACGTTTCCCGACGGGTTCCGGACTGCCGAGCGCAAACCCGTCAGTGGAAACCAACGGTACGACACGAAAATCGAGACGAGGCACGGAAAACGAGAAAATCAGCACAGTTAGCCGCAGATCAATTCGCGGCCAAGGACGGAACTCGAGGCAGCACGGGACTCGAAGCGCACGGGACTCGAGCGCGGCTGGGGGGAGAACCAAGGGCCAGCCGCAGATATATCTGCGGCCAACCGCAGATAGATCTGCGGCTGCCCTTGGCAGTGCTATATTAGGCCAGTTCGCATACAGGAAGAAAAAAAAAAAGAGAAGAGAAGCATTCAGCAGCAGCAGCAACTCGGTAGGAACAAAAAAACAGCAGCAAAAACAAGAGCAATTAGGAGAGAAAAAGAGTGAAAAAGAGTGAGGAATTGTACCAAATTTGTGAGATTATATTCCCATATTCTCTACTATACTCAATACACAAATTCATACATATTGTGGGGGATTAATTGCAAGGTGAAAAACCCTTTGTTCTTAGCATTTTGGTTATACCATTTTTGTTAATCTTTTGGGTCATCAGAATCACCTTAAATGTAGTTTTTTTCTTATATGTTATTGTGAAACCATGGGTTAGGGACTATTAGTGAGGGTCTCATCGGAATGAAATTCCCCCTAATAGCCCGATGATATCCGTTTGGTGCAAATCTTAGCTATTATGGTATGGTATCATTCATAGTGTATTTCGATCGTCATTGTAAGACATCCTAGAGTGTTAGGCATCCCGTTGTTGTTTATTTTCGTTATATCCATTTGATGGTTGTGCAATAAGTTCGGATGTGAGCCTAGGAATGTGACCCCGTGGTCCAAATCCGATGATGGACATTTTTGAATGTATGTAATCGGGTGGATGTATCCGTTATTGTAAATATGTAATCGTCGGGCCTTAAAACGACGCCAGGCGGTAATCGTGTTTAAGGCCCCGAAATAGTGAAACTTGTGATTGTGGGCGTTTGGGGTTATTTTGATGGCTTACATGCCCATGAATAGCCTCGACGCGTGTTTATGCTTGATTGGATTTTGGGACATGAAAAAATGATTTCAAAGATTAAACGATGAAGGTTTTTTCCTTAAAATCAAGCAAACTAGGAGGTTAGCATCACGTAGCTAAAAAATTGGAGGTGTTAATGAATGTCGATTTCTATTAAACGAGAAGGCTAAAAGAAAGTCGTTTTCAAATGTCACAAAAATGGTTTTATAAAATAAGACAACGTTTTATTAAATCTTGGTGCGTAGGGTGAAAGATATCCTAGAAGTTGCCCATCATTTTATGAAAGCAATGTATAGATTTCGATTCCTATTTTCACGAAGGTCTAAAACTTTTGTTTTGCCAAAACGACACCTAAGGAAAATCTCATAGTTTTGCCAACTAAAATCAAACCTTTCTCGCAAAGCTTTCTCGTTTAAGCCGATGGACATTCTAAGGCATTCTCAAAAGAAAAACACAATTTTCCCTAAATAGTCCAAATGATTCTTTTATGCAAACTCACCGCAACATTTACATAGGCACACACACACACACGCGCGCACCCACACATTTCATGAATTAAAGGATAAGAAAGCATCAAGATTGCGGTAACCGTGCTTCACGGAAGTCGAGGGGTGCCTAACACCTTCCCCTCACTTAAGCAAGCCCCCGAACTCTATGAATCTCGATTCGCAGACCAATTAATTCGGAGTCACATATGAGCCAGCGATTTATAAAAATGAAAACTCGGATGAGTTGGTACATCCATTTCAAATATACCAACTGGCGACTCTGGTTAAATTGGCTCATCATAAAAAACAATCTTTAAAAAACCCCGTCGACATTTAATGCCGATCTTTTCCAAAAAAATCATTCAACCAAAAGGCTAAAATTGGAAAAGGCAAAAGAGACGAGAAAAACCCGGCGTCGACAGCTGGCGACTCCGCTGGGGACATTAGAGGGCTTAAGCCGCATTGAAATCTTGATGCTTTCCTATCCTTTAATAATTCAAGAATGTGTGTATACGTGCAATATTTTTGAGGTGTTTGCTTATTGTTGTGTGAATGTGTGCTTTTGTCCAATGAATGAATGATTGAATGGAATTGCTTACTTTAAAGAAATCATTTGCATGCGGTGAGGACGATGAATGTGAATGTATGTTGAGAGAGTACCTCCTCCTGAGGCGAACCCGTCGGTTGCTTATTACTGGACTCGAAGGGGCTGCTCCCCGGAGATGGCTCAGGAAACGCACCACCCAAATCCGCTCCAATCGAAAGGTTTCAGACGAGTAGATTGCGAAGATTTGGGGACCTTCATGCCGAAAAGCCCGTGAGAGTAACCCTAGGATAGGTCAGCCCCAGATTAACCCAACGCAGGAAAAGTCTCTTCATGCCCTTCTACGTTTATGCATATAAATGTCATAATCCCATTGCAATATATTCATATATGCTTCCCCTTTATGTCAAGAGAAAATACTAACCTCTGTGTTTTGCAGGGAACGACACGGGAAGCATAATAAATCGTATCTAGCATGCATTATTCCAATAAAGAACCGCTAACGTGTTGTTTTGCAGAAAGAGGGAAAAAAAAAAAAAAAAACCCAAAACACAAAAAATTTACAGCTTTAGCATGCATCCGCATCCTTTCATTGCCCAAGACTGAACTTCGAACCGTTTGCCTGCAGGATTGCTCCTCAAACCCGTTCGCAGTCTAAGAAAGCCCAGGTCTCTAACTCTGAAATGGCTGATCTTCCCAATCATAGTTCCATCTCTCGGGAAGAGTTTGATGATTTTAAAAAGCAGATGATGGAAATGGCCACCATGCTAAAAGAACAGTTCCTAATCAGACAGGATTCGTCAAACCAGGGACCGCATAATGTACCACCGCCAGGGGGTGACCAGAATCCTCCTAAGGATGATGCAATCCCATTTAAAAATAACCAACATCAGCTTAAGGACGAGCCGGTCCTCCCAAAGGTCATTCCTGCCCTCAACAAAACAGTAATCACGATTCCAGAGGAGGGAGATACTGATGACCTTCGCAGAAAAATGAAGCAGATGGAGGAGACCATCCAATCTCTAAAAGGCATAGGCTCCTTGGGTAGGGTTAATTATGCAGATTTGTGTGTCTTCCCCGGAACCAGATATCCAGAGAAATTTAAGATCCCCGAATTCGAGAAATACAATGGGAAAGGGGATCCTTACACTCACCTGAAAATATATATTGGAGAACTGGGGTCCTATGCGGAAGACGAAGGATTAAGGATGCAATTATTCCAGAAAAGCTTGACGGGGGAGGCGAGGATCTGGTATGCCCGTCTCGATAATGCCCGGATTCATAATTGGGAGGAGCTGGCCCATACCTTTCTGACACAGTATAGCTTTCAGGCACAGATGGCCCATGATAGATATCAAATGACAAAAATCAAGAAGCAACCAAGGGAAACCTTCAGGGACTATGCCCAACGATGGAGGGGTATGGCCGCACAAGTGAATCCTCCAATGAGTGAGTCAGAGATGGTGATGACCTTTGTGGATATACAAGAAGCACCTTATTATGAGCGGGTCATATCAGGGGTTGGAAGACCTTTCGCCGAGATGATAAAACACGGAGAAATGGTGGACATGGGGTTGAAATCGGGTAAAATCCGGGACTTCACAGCTCTTGAAACGGCTGCGAAACAAATCCAAAGTGGGAATTATGGCAGTACTTCCCGCAGGCCCCAAAAGCGAAAAGAGGAAGATGTCTCTCTCGTGCTGCAGGGATCATCCAGGAAAGTGGAGAATAGCCCTCCTGTACAAATACAAAGATTTGTGCCGCCCCGGCAACCCAATTTTGATAATCCCAGAACGGACGGACGAAGGAGGTTTGAGACCACACAGAGGCGGGTATTCACCCCGCTTGGGGATCCTCTTGAGCAGATTTTGGCAATATTGATATCACAGAGGAAGATTGTCGATTTGGCACCTCCATGTGACCCGAAGGGAAGAAAATTTGACCCCAGTAAAAAGTGTGCATATCATTCGGGTTCCCCGGGTCATGACACTCAGGAATGTTGGACGCTGAAACACATAATTCAAAACCTGATTGATAGCGGGGAAATCGTGGTGGAGCAGCCCGAGCCGCCAAACGTTAAAATCAATCCCCTACCGAAGCATGATGGGGGAGGGGTCAATATGGTGGAAGCCATCGAAACCGAAGGACCGCCAAGGCGAAATTATATGATAGGGATTTATGGGATGGTTGGCATGACGGGTAGTCAGGAGAATATGCAGGGGGCACCGATTAGGTTGACGGGTGCAAGCCGGAGTATCACAGGGGGGCCTATCAAGTTAGCGGCTCCAAAACCTCTCATCATCGCAGCAAGACCACAGATCCCTATTTGCAATCTAAAAACAGTACCGTGGAACTACGGGGGTGTATTAGAGGAGGCGGCCAGTTGTGCTTCCGTAACATCAAAGGGGAATCCCTTGTATCTTCCAGGAAGAGTCCTCAAGAGTAAGAGAAAAGAGAACGAGAGGATATCCGAGGAAAAAGCCGTGGAGTTCTTGGAAAAGATGGATCATCCGGAAGTAAGGGGGATCAGGACGGTGAGCGAGGAATCGACTCTAACGTCGATCATGGATTTGGTGTTATCGTCCAGCGACCACTGCAGAATCTTGCCCAAAGTCCTAGGGGAGGCTCACATTCCCAAGACAATTAGCCAAGAAAGTTTCGGCCGCCTAGTGGACCATCTGCTAGAGAACAATGTGCTATCATTCACAGATGATGATATCCCGAAAGAGGGAAGGGGGCATCGGAGACCGCTGAACATCGCAGTGATCTCATCAGGGTATGTCATGAATGGGGTATTGATTGATGGGGGATCAGCACTGAATATTTGTCCCCTCAGTACACTGAGAAAAATGAACATTAATCCCAAGCGCTTGCGGGCCAGTCACGTGGTGGTGCGAGCCTTCGATGGATCCCGGAAGGATACGTTGGGAGAAATAGAGTTGCCCGTGGAGATAGGGCCGTGTACTTTCGATATTTCCTTTCAGGTATTGGATATCTCCGCCAGTTATAACATGTTATTGGGAAGACCATGGATACATATGGCTGGGGCAGTTCCCTCTACACTACACCAACAAATCAAGTTCATCGTCAGTGGGAATCTGGTAATAATCTCCGCAGAGCGTAATGACCCTTTCCCGTCCAAGAATGGTCTGCCAGTAATCAATGTGGACGAATCCGCGGCGCCTGCCAGTTTTCAAGCACTGGAAATCAGCTCTCTCCCCACTATAGAGGTCTGGGAGCTCCAGCCATAAAATCGAAAGCCTCCACTGAGCTCACCTTCGTTGCTAGAGAAATGATGAAGATGAAGTTTCAACCTGGGCAGGGTTTGGGAAAAGACAACCAAGGAATTTCCACGCCTATTCAACTGCCCAACCAGACAGGCAGGGCAGGGTTGGGATATCATGGAGGCATAGAGCGGAACCACTCTCAAGGGGAAGCCCCATTTCGATCGACTGGAATCCTAATGCCGAGGGACCATAATGAACAAGGAACGGACAAGCCCGTGTCCGAATTGGAAGGTAAAGATTTGACTCCTGCGGATGATGAGGCAGTCAAAAGGAAGAGTTTCCTGCGGGAGGTCATGCAGCAGTTCGAAACCAAATGCTATATCTCTGGACCATCAATGAACATTGGAGAGGGGAAGGATACGGCCACAACGTCGGGGGCCCAACAGAGTGTGCCTGTCATCGATTGGGCAGGGTTAGTTATCCCTAACAATGCTATGAGGGAGGACCGATACGATGTGGCGGTAGTCGTCAAGGAAGTCTCTGGTGCACAGCCGCCTGTCATATGTCGCATCCCGACTGATCTGACCACCGATAACTGGACGGTGGAGCCAATAATATCCAGACAAGGGTGTACCAATTTGAGTATTCCTTGCTTAACAAGCGATCCCTCAAATTTGAATGATGACTATGATTTTGATATCGAGCTGGATTTCGATTTAATGGGTATTGAGCAGGACGAGACAGATTACGATGACGCGCCTGACGAGATCAAAGGGTGGGTCGAGGATAAACCCAAACCCAACTTAGACCAAACCATCACCATAAATATCGGAACCCCTGACCAACCCAAAGAGCTCAAGATCGGGACAGACCTGACCCCTAACCAGAAAGTAGAAATGACCAAATTGCTACGCCAGTATGAGGATGTGTTCGCCTGGTCTCATGAGGACATGATCGGATTATCCACCGACATTGTGGTACACCAGCTGCCCATCAAGGAAGGTTTCAAGCCCGTCAAGCAAAAACTAAGAAAGCTAAAACCGGAATGGAGCTTGAAGGTAAAGGAGGAGATCATCAAACAGTTCAGGGCTGGAATCATCATGGTGTCCACCTACCCAGAATGGTTGTCCAATGTGGTCCCAGTGGCTAAGCCTGGAGGAAAGGTAAGGGTATGTTGTTGACTATAGAGATCTGAACAAGGCCAGTCTCAAGGATACTTTCCCAGTACCTTTTATACACATATTGGTGGATAACACAGCCCAATACGAGATGTACTCTTTCGTTGATTGCTTTGCGGGGTATCATCAGTTTATGGTGGCAGAGGAGGACCGGGAGAAAACAGGCCTTCATCACCCCTTGGGGCACTTTCTGCTATAGACGGTTGGCTTTCGGTCTCACCAATGCAGGGGCTACTTATCAAAGAGCTATGATGGCCCTGTTCCACGATATGATGCACAAGGAGATAGAGGTCTACGTGGATGACATTATCGTGAAGTCAAAGATAGAATCTGATCATGTGACCCATCTCCAAAAGCTATTTAACCGGCTCAGAAAATATAATTTAAGGCTCAATCCGGCAAAGTGTGCTTTCGGAGTGCAATCGGGCAAACTCTTGGGATTCCTGGTTAGTGATCGTGGCATCGAGTTGGATCCGGCCAAGATTAAGGCCATTGTGGATATGCCGGCACCCCGCACTGAAAAGGAAATAAGAGGATTTCTGGGAAGAATAAATTTCATCAGTCGCTTCATATCCCATTTGACAACCACGTGTGAGCCAATTTTCAAGCTGTTAAGAAAAGATGTCTCCCAAGAATGGAATGAGCAATGCCAGGAAGCCTTTCAGATCATTAAGAAGCAGCTGACGGAATCACCCGTGCTGGTACCCCCGAAGGATGAGATCCCTCTATTCATGTATATATCAGTCAATGACATTGCGATGGGCTGTATGCTGGGGCAGAAGAATGAATCAGGCAAAGAGCAGGCCATTTATTACCTCAGCAAGAGATTTAGCCGATGTGAACAGAATTACACCCCTATCGAAAGGACCTGTTGTGCTTTGGCTTGGGCTGCAATGAGATTACAACATTATCTCCACGGGCACACCACGTACCTGATATCAAGGATGGATCCCCTGAAATATATCTTTGAACGGCCCATGCTGAACTGTCGACTTTCAAGATGGCAGTTAATCTTACAGCAGTTCGACATTGTATACGTAACTCAGAAAGCCATGAAGGGGCAGGGAATTGCAGATCAATTGGCAGAAGCGCCATCAGGGGGAATGGAGCCTTTAGACACTCCTTTGCCGGGCGAAGACGTATTCTGGATCTTGCGCGCGAGAGAGGATGACGAGGGGCAGTTCTGGAAATTGTATTTTGATGGTGCCATGAATGCGGAAGGGGGGTGGCAGGAGCCGGAGCAGTCCTGGTCTCTATCACAGGAGAGCAATACCCCGTAGCCACTAAATTACAGTTCAGTAACTCAAACAACACAGCTGAGTATGAGGGATGTATATTGGGACTCCGTTTGGCTCGCGATATGGGGGTGAAAAGGTTAGCAGTGTTCGGGGATTCGGAGCTGGTAATCAGACAAGCGATCGGGGTGTACAGCACTAAAGAGCTCCGGTTGCTTCCATACCACCGTTGTGTTATCCAACTGATGCAAGAGTTCGAAGATATCGCTTTCCGACACATCCCCCGGGGACGGAATGATTTCGCCGATGCATTGGCGACTTTAGCTTCTCTAGTCCACACAATCAAGAGCAGGAACGTTCCACAGATAGAGATAGCAGTGCAGAATGCCCCGGCATACGAGGAGCACGTGGCGGTACTATCGGACGAGGGGGTTCTGCCAAAGCAGCCTTGGTATCACGACATAAGGGAATATCTGAGGGATAGATCCATTCCCGACCAAGCCAGCCGAGCGGAGAGGTTGAGAATTCAAAAGATGGCAATGAAATTTTATCTGAGCGGAGATTCACTGTACAAGAGGGATGCCAATTTGGGATTGCTACGATGTGTAAATGAAATGCAGGCCCAAAAGATTATGGACGAAATACATGGTGGAGTGTGTGGGCCACACATGAGTGGGCCGATGCTGGCCAAGAAGATCTTGAGAACGGGGCATTACTGGTTGACGCTGAAAGCCGACTGTGATGATCACGTCAAGCGGTGTTACCAATGCCAGGCGCACGGTAATGTTATCCATGCGCCTCCCAATGAACTGCACTGTATGACCTCCCCTTGGCCATTCTCAATGTGGGGTATGGATGTGATCGGAGCAATAGAGCCCAAAGCAAGCAACGGCCACCGATTTATATTCGTCATGATCGATTACTTCACTAAATGGGTAGAAGCAGCTTCTTTCCCCAAAGTAACTCAGGAGATCATCGTCGGTTTCATCAGGAATAATGTCATTTGCCGATACGGGCAACCTGAGGTTTTAGTCTCTGACAATGCCAAGAATTTGAACAATACCCTCATGAAGGGATTATGCGACCAGTTTAAGATCAAACACCTCAATTCTGTCATTTACCGTCCTAAGATGAATGGGGCAGTGGAAGCTGCAAATAAGAATATCAAGAAGATCATGGCGAAAATGTCCGCTAATCATCGGGGATGGCCGGATCTGCTACCTCTCACCTTGCTGGCGTACAGAACGTTGGTACGTACTTCTACAGGGGCAACCCCGTACGCTCTGGTATACGGAATGGAAGCGGTTCTGCCAGTTGAGGTTGAGATGGCGTCCCTCAGAATCTTGATTGATGCTCAGATAAACGAGGAGGATTGGATGCAAAGTCGGTACGACCAATTGGCCCTAATTGATGAAAGGAGGGTGGCCGCTGTGTTGCACGGTCAGTTATATCAGCAAAGGATCTCCCGATCATACGACAAGAAGATAAGACCTCGAAAATTCAAAGAAAATGACCTAGTGTTAAAGAGAGTCATGCCTTGTCAAGACGAAGCCAAAGGGAAGTTTGCCCCGAATTGGGAAGGACCATTCGTGATTAAGAAAGTGCTATCCGGAGGAGCCCTCATACTGCAGGATATGGATGGGGAGGTGTTTCCACAACCCCTCAATTCCGACTCGGTGAAACGGTTCTATGCATAAAAAAAAAAAAAAAAAAAAAAAAACAAAAAACAAAAGATATTTCTCATCATTTTTCTCCTCGTTCTTTGGAAGAACGAACTACGTAGGACCTGATCTCCCGACTTGTGGGGGTACGTAGGCAGCCATCATGGCACGGTCCCATGCCTTACAAAATAACACTTTCTTCCATCAAACCGATTCCCAATAGCCAGAAAAACCTTCCTATACCCTCGAAACTTTTTCGAAACCAGCCACCTGATCAGCTTCATCTTAAAGTGACCTAACCCTAACCCAACCAAGCAGTTAGCCCAAATCTAAGACTCAGCCGATGAAATCGACAGGAGGTGCGGCAATATCTGACAAATCCCCATCAAGACTTGAGAAGAGAAAAAAGCAAGATATCAAAATCATGGTTAGCGGGATAAAATGAGGGTCCAATGAAAGGCAACGATACGACAAAAGGGGAAAACGACTAAATCTAAATACTTGTCTATATAAATAGGTCATTTTGTTACAAGGTTTCTCTTTTTGATAACCGATGAAACTGACATAGTCTATGCAGGAAATAAAATGATCTACCAATCTGAAACTAATCAAAGCAGGATGGATTAAGTGGTGGATAGATCTGAGGCATCAGCATTCCCGGCAATTTGTTGCCCCATCATGTCGACGCGATCCAATAAGCAATGGCTCGGCTAAACGGTCTCAGAGTGAGCATCTATAATTGCCTTAGTCTGCAATACAATGGCGTCTCTATCAGCAAAAACAACAAACTCTTGGAAGGGCTGAGATCCACGCGAACCACAACAAGATGGTAAGCAACCCTGGGAAGGGCTGGTATCCACAAAAAGAAAAAAAGACAAAAACAACAAACCCTGGGAAGGGCTGAGATCCAAGCAAACCGCGACAGAGTGGTGAGCAAACCTGGGAAGGCATCCAAGCAAACCGCGACAGAGTGGTGAGCAAACCCTGGGAAGGGCTGAGATCCACGCGAACCACAACCAGATGGTGAGCAACCCTGGGAAGGGCTGGTATCCACAAAAAAAAAAAAAAAAAAAAAGAAAAAAAAGACAAAAACAACAAACCCTGGGAAGGGCTGAGATCCAAGCAAACCGCGACAGAGTGGTGAACAAACCTGGGAAGGCATCCAAGCAAACCGCGACAGAGTGGTGAGCAAACCCTGGGAAGGGCTGAGATCCACGCGAACCACAACCAGATGGTGAGCAACCCTGGGAAGGGCTGGTATCCACAAAAAGAAAAAAAAAAAAAAAAAAGACAAAAAACAACAAACCCTGGGAAGGGCTGAGATCCAAGCAAACCGCGACAGAGTGGTGAGCAAACCTGGGAAGGCATCCAAGCAAACCGCGACAGAGTGGTGAGCAAACCCTGGGAAGGGCTGAGATCCACGCGAACCACAACAAGATGGTGAGCAACCCTGGGAAGGGCTGGTATCTACAAAAAAAAAAAAAGACAAAAACAACAAACCCTGGGAAGGGCTGAGATCCAAGCAAACCGCGACAGAGTGGTGAGCAAACCTGGGAAGGCATCCAAGCAAACCGCGACAGAGTGGTGAGCAAACCCTGGGAAGGGCTGAGATCCACGCGAACCACAACAAGATGGTGAGCAACCCTGGGAAGGGCTGGTATCCACAAAAAGAAAAAAAAAAAAAAAAAAAAAGACAAAAACAACAAACCCTGGGAAGGGCTGAGATCCAAGCAAACCGCGACAGAGTGGTGAGCAAACCTGGGAAGGCATCCAAGCAAACCGCGACAGAGTGGTGAGCAAAACCCTGGGAAGGGCTTGAGATCCACGCGAACCACAACAAGATGGTGAGCAAACCCTGGGAAGGGCTGATATCCACAAAAAGAAAAAAGACAAAAAACAACAAACCCTGGGAAGGGCTGAGATCCAAGCAAACCGCGACAGAGTGGTGAGCAAACCTGGGAAGGCATCCAACCAAAACAAAAACCCTGGGAAGGGCTGAGATCTAAACTAACACCCTGGGAAGGGCTGAGATCCAAACTAACACCCTAGGAAGGGCTAAGATCCAAACAAACCACAACCCTGGGAAGGGCTAAGATCCAAACCAACAACAACCCTGGGAAGGGCTGAGATCCAAGCAAATCACGTATGTATTGTCATTCTTGTGCACTGTCATTCATGCATCGAGTGTCTATTCTTTATCCTGTTCATTTCATTCATCATTGCATAAACATGATAAAGAGGGGCAGCTGTAGACACCCGATTTTTGCATTTCCTATACTAACCCTGACAGGAGGGCAAAATCGTCAATTGACCCGGCACACGAGAATAAAGGGTGGACATAAAGACGAACCCTCAAAACCACCACGACGGGATGATATTGAAGCCGACACGACAACAAGCGAATGTCGAGAGTCAGTTACTGATCACTGTGCTTGCCCGGATGATGTGGCACGTTTCCCGACGGGTTCCGGACTGCCGAGCGCAAACCCGTCAGCGGAAACCAATGGTACGACACGAAAATCGAGACGAGACACGGAAAACGAGAAAATCAGCACAGTTAGCCGCAGATCAATTCGCGGCCAAGGACGGAACTCGAGGCAGCACGGGACTCTGTAACGACCGCGAATTTTGCATGGCTTTGTAATATACGCTTACGATCATTATTTAATGAATGAATTTTTATTAATATTATTTTGTGTGATGTGCTTAAAGGTTATGTAATAATCTAGATTATGTATTTGCAATGATATTAAGTGTTGTTATTTGATAGGACTTATTAAAATGTTTTCGGAGAAATACCGCTAAAATTCTATTCGCGGGTTACTATTCGCGTGGGCACTATTCGCCCCAAAAACGTCTTTTTCGTTTATTTTGACTTTTCTAATTTTCTCATGGTGTTAATGTAATTGATTAATAATCCAAGTGTTGGATTTTATTTTAGCCAAATTGGGAGTTAATTAGAAGCCCCAAATTGCTTAAGGGTGGCCCAAACCCATGATCCATGACCCACGACCCGACCCACGGCCCAACCCATGACCCATGAGGGAAATGGGTTAAACCATCAGCTGAGCAATTGAATGAAGAAGAAGAACACGGATGAGAGGAGAAGGAACAAAGGAATGAGAACATTTTGGGTAGAGCAAATTCTTGCATTTGGGGGAGCAAAAGGGAGGAAGAACAATTGGGAGAATGGGAGGGGAGTTTCCCACACATGGGAGAGGCCAACTTCAGCTTCCCATACATGGGGAGCTGATCACACCAAGCATGCTTAACCCTTCCCTCCTCCAAGGAAGCTCAGTTCATCCCTCTATATATACTACCCCTTGCTTGCCTTCCATTCCTTTGCTCATTGTTGCTAAGTTAGAATCCAGAAATTTAGAGAGAGTTGTGAGAGTTGGTGCACGGGTGGTTTGAAGGAAGAAGAAGAAGGGGTATAGCAGCTGGTTATCAATCCTATTTTCATCCTAGAAGTTGCTTCAAGAGGTTAGTGTTTTGGAACCAAACTCAGTTCCATGGTTGCTTCAGTTTTGAGTTTCATATTGCTTGTTTATGAGAGTATATGTTGCTGAAATTGTTTGGTTAGTTCATGAGTTGATATGAATGTGGTTAAACTCTTTAAAAGCCTTAATAATGATCAAGGAAAGTGGAACAATGTTTGATAATCAAAACCTTTGCATAAGGAATCAAGAATGGACATTAATGGACTGTTGGACAATTATGGACTGATTTGGACAATTTATGTACTTTGTTGTAAATATAGCTTTTGGTTGGTTATTTTGGTTGTGTTAGATGGTAGAGAATTGTTGCCATGTTCTTAGAGACATGTGGGTAATGATTTCATTTGGAAATCTGGACTAGAAACATAATTAAACTCTAACCCCAATGTGAGTTTGTAAGCCATGCCCACCAACTATTTGATTTATTGTCTAAGAGAATGATTTCTCTAAAGGTCATGAGAATTAATTTTGATTAATTGTTGAAATGGTGTTATATTGCTTAGTTTGGTAATGAAAGCATGTCATAAGTCATACAATCTTGTTATATGATAGCTAAGAAGCAAAAGAGGAAGAATGTATTAGCCTAACTCTGAGTTTTGCTGAAATATAGTCGGATTAATCTCTTTGGAGCCATTATTTCGATTTATTAAAGTGTCTGTAAGATTATGAATCCATGGGGGTTTGGTAGTTCATGTTTTAAGCTTTCCGTAGCCTCCGAAACGGCCTAATTTCGACTTAAAATGAAGAAGTTATGAGGTTTTTTGTAATATAGCAAAAACAGAGCATGCTGGCAATTGGCACCTAGAGCACACTGCCGGTTAGCGCGTCCCGCGCCCACCATAAGGCTAAATGGGCGCTTCCCGCGCTAGAGCAACAGTTGGCTGGACAGCTTCGACCTACTTTAGTAAAACATACATAACTTTCTCATACGAACTCCAAATTGGATGATTCAAGATGATCCGGAAAGCTAAGAAGTAGAACTACAACCTCCAATATTTAGAACTGTAATTTAATGTCTTGACAAATTTCTAAATTGGCCATTTTTAGGACTATTGTGCATTAGGAAGCAAAAAGAGGGCGTCGTACATGCACGTATGTAACGTGTAACGTTTCCAACGCTAAAAATTATTGTTGTAAGTTCTAGAACTTGTACATTATGGTTTATAATGACCTTTAGCTTTAATCAATGATGAACTAGACAAGTGTATGCACAATGCTAAACTTATGTAAATGAGGCGTATCGGGCGTGCGTTGTACAAACGCCGAAACATCGTATCAAGTGTGTGTAACCTTGTTTGATATTATGTTTCTAATTAGAATGTAATACTATAGAGTAATGTAGACTAATATTTGACATCAATTATGTGGCTAATTGGTATGTGGATATGTACTTAAATGTGTAGGACTTTTGAAGGACGATTAACGTCGAGTTATTAGCAAGCGCTTAAGGCAAGTTCTTCTTTAACTCTTGTCTAACCCTTGTGTTGGGCAAGTTCTCTAACCCCATTCATTTACTATATTGAATGCAAGTTCCTTATCTTATACAAAAGACGTATATTGTGCAGATTTTCTAATTCTTGTTTAAGTTGATATTGCACAAATATTCTATATTTTCCTAAATCACACCAATGTGGTGTATTGAGCAAGTTTTCTAATCCTTGTCTAGTCCTCGTTCTAGGCGAGCTTATCAACTTCATTCGATTATATTCTTACGAATGCTATTTAATGTTCAAAGTTCATATTTACGCAATACATACATTATTGTGTGAATTCCATACTTATGCCAATCTTTCATATTTGCACAAGCGTTCAAGATATGTTATTGACATAAACTGTTAAAGCTTTTAAGTTCACCTTATGCATGAACTGTTTACGAAGAGTGTCAATGCCATTTGATTCGGCTAGACTAACGTCCATGACTTAGAAAGCTATCCAAACCAATTGTTTTGGTACGGACTCTTTGCAGAGATGAACAACCCTCATAGTAGGGAAAAATATATTTTTAGTCGGGGAACCGACACGCGCGTAAGTAGAACGTTTGAGGATTATGCATAACGCCGGGTATTTTAGGCTGATCACCTATTGTACCTGTAACTGTTGTTTTGGAGTTAATAGTGTAATACTGTTAATTCTAAAAAAAAGGTAAGTGCCATGGTGGCCACTCAGTGATTCCTGCAATTGACACAATTTGAAATCCTTGAATTCATTTGATATTCATCTAGTCCATAGTGACTCCTCAGTGATAGTAGAGATTTGTATTAAAACTTGAGAAATCTTACTTTTGATTATGTATTATCCTTATTGTTATACTTGCTGGGCAAACTTGTTGCTCACCCTTGCTTTCCTTAAAACATTTCAGTGGTTACCCATAGAGGCGAGAGCTCAGGAAAGGATAAAGGCAAAGGCAAAGCCACGAATTAGCTTTGTCACACTATGTTATGATTATGCTATGTTTTAAGACTCGTTTAGAAATTATGTATTAAGTTATGTCATGTTATTCAGGACTTATGTATTAGGACCTTTTGTATTATGTTATGTCAGGAATTTGTAATTGGTATCGAGACTTGGGACGAGAGTATTTATGTTATATCAATGTAAATATTTCTATTATTCCGCAAATAGTTATTAATAGTATGTGTATGAGTTGCATAGTGATGCACTAAATTCGAGGTTAAAGTAACCCGGATTTGGGGGCGTCACAGGTTGGTATCAAAGCTATAGGTTATAAACCTTAGGAAATGGAGAGTCCTTAGGCTATAACCTTGGAGAACATAGAGAAATAGAAAGCAATAAAACTCATGTAGAGTTTACGAGATATAGACTTCGATTAGAAAGTTAGTAGTGTCGTGAAATGTATTTTTCATTCCATGTAATGGATTTATATTTTGTTAAGAGATACTGATAGGTTTTGTTTATTTTGCCTTGTGTTTGTAGTATGCCAGAGATGGGCGAGCCAAGCAGAATTATGGAGGAAGAGCCACGTGACATCCATGTGGTGTTCGAGTCACCCCTTATAGTTGAGCCTATTACGGCAGTATCCCCAGCCGAAGCGGATTATGTGATGGAGTCTGATCCGGAGGAAGACCCGGAGGAGGACTTCGAGGAAGACCCCATAGGCAGTGATTCCTTAGATGAGTCAGGAGAGGTGCCCCATGATGGTACCACATATGAAGATGATCTGTTAGGGGAGTATGCTGATCGCATCATCGAGCTAGAGGATACAGTCCGAGAGTTGGAACAGGAAGCTCAGGGACGACATGAGGTCTCTGTGCAGTTAGGGGCTATGGTCTACCATCTCATGGCAAGGAATGTAGAACTGGTAGGAAATCTAGAGCAGTCCGAGCAGCGGGCGGGAAGCCTACAGGTGGAGAAGGAGGCTTTGCGAGCCCAACTAGAGGTAGAAGTAACTGACCGCATCCAAATTGAGGAACAGCGGGATGGACGCCTTAGAGCGAGCTGATGACTTAGAAGGTGAAGTGAGAAGGAAGAGGAGGAAGATGAACCGGATGGGCTATGCATTCAGCACGGCTATCGGTTAGGTGGATAGATGGTGTCTGGCATTATCCGGCCGAGGAGGGGCAGACTCGCCACACTCTGAGCCGAGATCTGATGGTCCGTATGGGACATTTGGAGTATAACCGCGCCGTGGAGCGCGGTATGCTTGGATAGACTAGTTAGTTATGTGTCTAGCAGTACATGATTTTGTTAATTTTATCCCGACCTTTTGTATTATGTATGGGATAAGTTTTGTATACCCCAAGTCTTTATGCTTGACAGAGGGTACTATGTTTTTTGTAAATTCCCATCTTTTGTGTTATTAGGGGGTGAATGGTGACGTTCATAGCGGTGTGCTATAGGACAATCACGTATGATGTACTGGCTATTAACTTATCAATGAAACGTTCTTATTAAATGTGTTGTTTAATTGTTAAATTACTTGGTAAACATTTGCATGGTATGGTGAGATAGTAACATTTAGTTTCATTCCATTAAACAGAAGATGCCACCACGTAGAATACCCGTTCAACGAACCCCTCAAGGGTCAGTGAATAATGAAGGAGGCCAAGCAGACCCCATGCAACGACTAGCAGACCTACTTGAGGGAGTGTTCCAAGGCAGGAATGCAGGACCCGGAAACCCAATTCCCCCAGTTGTCCCGATAGCAAATTTTAAAGACTTCAAAAGTGTGGGACCCCCAGAGTTCAAAGGGACGACTGACCCGATAGAGGCCCAGTCTTGGGTTAAAGAAACCGAGAAGGCTTTTACCATTGCACGCGTGGGAGAGGACCAGAAGACTGCATTCGCCACCTATATGATGAAGGGAGAGGCGAACTATTGGTGGGAAGCCAATCAACAACGGGCCGGAGAAGGTGTAGTACCGTGGGAAAAATTCAAGGAACTGTTCTTCGAGAATTACTTCCCGAAGAGCATGAAGAGTCGGATGGAAGTGAAATTCCTGGAACTTAAGCAAGGGGATATGACAGTGGCACAGTACGCCGCCAAATTTAATGAACTCGCACGCTTTGCGCCACACCAAGTGGATACAGAGGAGCGGAAGGCGCAACGGTTCGAACAAGGGCTGAAGCCATGGGTGTACAGTAAGGTGTCAGTGCTCCAAATCGAGACCTTTAATGCACTCTTAGAGAAAGCCATCATAGCTGAGGGTGGAAGTGAGGCCTTGAGTCAATATAACAGGGAAAGGAAGAATAAGAAAAATGGAGGCGACCATCGTGGAGGAAGTAGTAGCGGAGGAAGCAACCTGGGGAAGAGAAAGTGGGGATAACAGCAACAATAGTACCAACAATAATCCGACCGGAAGCAATCAGGGAGGATTCAAAAAGAGAATCGAGGCATGTTCAAAATGCGGGAAAAAAAACCACTTGGGAGAATGCTGGAAGGGACGCAGTGTCTGCTATAACTGCGGCAAGGAGGGACATATGGCACCAAAATGCCCAAATCCGAAGAAAATCCGTGGATGTTTCGCTTGTGGATCGGCCGAAGCACCAGATCAAGGACTGCCCCCAAAAAGGAAGCATCGGGGGAAGTGGCTACAAAGGGGGAAGCAACAAGCCAGCGACTGGTGGGGTGGCCCCGTTCAGCCTAGTCGACCAACCGCCAGGACATTCAACATGACGGCCCAGGATGCTATAGCTTCGAGGGACGTGGTGTCAGGTATTATCCCGATCAATGATATAAATGCTTACGTATTATTTGATTCGGGTGCTACCTACTCGTTTGTATCTGAGGAATTTGCTAGTCGATTGAATTTACCCCAAGAACGACTAGATAATCCCTTGAGCGTAGAAATTGCTAATGAGGAGATAATTCTCGTAGAATTCATATACCGTGATTGTGATGCAGTGATTAGGGGTCATAACCTAAAGGTAGATTTGATCCCAATTAAATTGGGAGAGTTTGATGTAATACTGGGAATGGATTGGTTGTATAACCATGCAGCGATAATTGACTGTCAAAAGAAAAGTGTGAACCTTCGGACCTCAAACCGGTCGAGGGTAGTATTTAATGGTAGCACATCGCTTAGACGATCGTGTTGTCTTACGATGATGCAGGCCAAGAAGTTACTAAGAAAAGGGTGTGTAGGCTACTTAGCCTATATTGTAGACACGAAGAAGGAGGGAGTAGAAATAACAGATATACCGATAGTGAAGGACTTTCCAGACGTGTTTCCAAGCGAATTACCCGGTCTACCGCCAGACAGGGAAATTGAGTTTGCAATAGATTTAGCACCAGGGACGGCACCAATTTCGAAAGCCCCGTATCGCATGGCGCCAGTGGAAATGAAGGAATTGTTGATCCAACTTCAAGAATTGTTGGACAATGGGTATATTCAACCAAGTGTGTCTCCATGGGGAGCACCGGTCTTGTTTGTCAAGAAGAAAGACGGAACGATGAGACTTTGTATCGACTACCGAGAGTTGAATAAGGCAACAATCAAGAATAAGTATCCGTTGCCAAGAATCGACGATCTTTTCGATCAACTTCAAGGAGCGAGGCATTTCTCAAAGATAGATTTGAGGACTGGATATCACCAGTTAAAGGTGAGGAGGGAGGACGTGCCAAAGACCGCGTTTCGAACGAGGTATGGGCACTATGAATTTTTGGTGATGTCTTTCGGTCTGACGAACGCGCCAGCAGCATTTATGGATTTGATGAATCGAATTCTCAAGCCATACTTAGACAAGTTTGTGGTAGTTTTCATTGACGACATCCTAATCTATTCAAAGACCGAAGAGGAGCACGCCGACCATCTGAAGGCGATACTAGAAACGCTGAGGAAAGAGAAGTTGTACGCAAAATTTTTCTAAATGTGAATTTTGGATGGAAAGGGTACAATTTCTGGGGCATGTGATAGACAAAGATGGGATCTCAGTGGATCCTGCGAAAGTGGAAGCAGTGAGTAACTGGGATCAACCGAGGACGCCAACGGAGGTGCGAAGTTTCTTAGGGTTAGCCGGGTACTATCGACGATTTATCCAGGACTTTTCTAAGATAGCGACCCCGTTAACTAATCTAACGAGGAAGACGGTGAAGTTTGTGTGGACGCAGAAGTGTGAGGAAAGCTTTACAGAGTTGAAGAAGAGATTGAGCGAGGCGCCTGTGTTATCCCTACCGGATGATACAGGAGGTTTTGTAGTGTATAGTGATGCGTCACACCGAGGTCTTGGTTGTGTTCTAATGCAGCATGGCAAGGTCATTGCGTATGCATCACGTCAATTGAAGGACTATGAAAAGCGATACCCTACCCACGACTTGGAGTTAGCCGCGGTAGTTTTTGCCCTGAAGATTTGGAGGCACTATCTTTATGGGGAGAAATGTGAGATATATACGGACCACAAAAGTCTGAAGTATATCTTCACACAGAAAGAGCTCAATATGCGACAAAGGAGGTGGTTGGAATTAATCAAAGATTACGACTGCGAGATTCTTTATCACCCGGGGAAGGCAAACGTAGTAGCAGATGCGTTGAGTAGAAAGGGAAGGGAGAGCTTGTTCAGGCTGACAACACAGGAGGAGCTAGTGAAGGAAATGACGCGACTAGAGATAGAAGTGAAAAGTCCAAGAAGGGCAGCAGAGCGCTTATTCATAATGGAAGCTCGTCCGACGTTGCTAGATAAAGTACAGGAGGCGCAGAGAAATGATGAGGAATGTGAGAAGATAAAGGAAAGAGTAGCAGAAAAACGATGAAGAAAAGTTTAGATTGGATAAAGATGGTATCTTGCGATTTGAAGAACGTGTGTGGGTGCCAGCCGTGACCGAACTAAGAGAGGCAATCTTGCATGAGGCACATAACTCACCATATTCTGTTCACCCAGGAAGCACAAAAATGTACAGGGATCTTCGTCAACATTTTTGGTGGCCAAATTTGAAGCGAGAGGTGGCAGAGTGCGTCAGTAAGTGTCTTACCTGTCAACGGGTCAAGGCAGAGCATCAGAGACCGAGTGGACTACTTCAACCACTTAAGATACCAGAATGGAAATGGGAACACATTACGATGGATTTCGTAGTGGGGCTTCCAAGCACCCAGAAAGGTTATGATGCAATTTGGGTTATTGTGGACCGATTGACGAAGTCAGCGCACTTTCTAATACCGATAAGGATACGATTCAATTTAAATCAGTTAGCAAAGTTGTATATAAAGGAAGTTGTTTCAAGACATGGAGTGCCGGTGTCAATCGTTTTCTGACCGAGACCCGCGCTTCACATCAAATTTTTGGAAGAGCTTGCAAGAAAGAATGGGAACACAACTGAGGCTAAGTACTGCTTATCATCCTCAAACTGACGGACAGAGTGAGCGAACAATACAGACGCTGGAAGACATGCTTAGAGCTTGTGTGATGGATTTCAAGGGAAGTTGGGATGACCACTTACCCCTCGTGGAATTCGCTTATAATAATAGTTATCACGCAAGTATCGGTATGCCGCCGTACGAAGCTCTCTACGGAAGAAAATGCAGAACACCGTTATGTTGGGATGAAGTCGGAGAGAGACGACTGTTGGGACCAGAACTAGTTCAGCAAACGGCAGATATTGTTGGCACAATAAGAGCCAGATTGGTAGCAGCCCAAGATCGGCAGAAGAAATACGCAGATTTGCACCGTCAAAGCCGAGAGTTTCGAAAGTGGAAGTTTTGTGTTTTTGAAGGTATCTCCCTGGAAGGGGAAGATTCGATTCGGCAAGAAAGGGAAGCTGAGTCCGAGGTTCGTAGGACCGTTTGAGGTCTTGAGAAGGGTAGGCGAAGTGGCGTACGAGGTAGCTTTACCTCCCGAGCTGGAGCACATCCACAATGTGTTCCATGTCTCAGTGCTACGACCATATAAACCCGATTACAAGCACGTTATATCCTATGAGCCCGTCCAGATCGGAGAAGGATCTCACGTACGAGGAAATTCCTATTCAGATAACTGATAGGAAGGAGCAAGTGTTAAGGAATAAAGTCATACCTTCTGTGAAGGTAGTTTGGCGAAACCACGATGTCGAGGAGGCTACGTGGGAGTTAGAGGATAAAATGAAGAAGAATTACCCCCATCTTTTTGCTTAGTTGTGATTCTGGGGACAGAATTCTTATAAGGAGGGGAGGATGTAACGACCGCGAATTTTGCATGGCTTTGTAATATACGCTTACGATCATTATTTAATGAATGAATTTTTATTAATATTATTTTGTGTGATGTGCTTAAAGGTTATGTAATAATCTAGATTATGTATTTGCAATGATATTAAGTGTTGTTATTTGATAGGACTTATTAAAATGTTTTCGGGGAAATACCGCTAAAATTCTATTCGCGGGTTACTATTCGCGTGGGCACTATTCGCCCCAAAAACGTCTTTTTCGTTTATTTCGACTTTTCTAATTTTCTCATGGTGTTAATGTAATTGATTAATAATCCAAGTGTTGGATTTTATTTTAGCCAAATTGGGAGTTAATTAGAAGCCCCAAATTGCTTAAGGGTGGCCCAAACCCATGATCCATGACCCACGACCCGACCCACGGCCCAACCCATGACCCATGAGGGAAATGGGTTAAACCATCAGCTGAGCAATTGAATGAAGAAGAAGAACACGGATGAGAGGAGAAGGAACAAAGGAATGAGAACATTTTGGGTAGAGCAAATTCTTGCATTTGGGGGAGCAAAAGGGAGGAAGAACAATTGGGAGAATGGGAGGGGAGTTTCCCACACATGGGAGAGGCCAACTTCAGCTTCCCATACATGGGGAGCTGATCACACCAAGCATGCTTAACCCTTCCCTCCTCCAAGGAAGCTCAGTTCATCCCTCTATATATACTACCCCTTGCTTGCCTTCCATTCCTTTGCTCATTGTTGCTAAGTTAGAATCCAGAAATTTAGAGAGAGTTGTGAGAGTTGGTGCACGGGTGGTTTGAAGGAAGAAGAAGAAGGGGTATAGCAGCTGGTTATCAATCCTATTTTCATCCTAGAAGTTGCTTCAAGAGGTTAGTGTTTTGGAACCAAACTCAGTTCCATGGTTGCTTCAGTTTTGAGTTTCATATTGCTTGTTTATGAGAGTATATGTTGCTGAAATTGTTTGGTTAGTTCATGAGTTGATATGAATGTGGTTAAACTCTTTAAAAGCCTTAATAATGATCAAGGAAAGTGGAACAATGTTTGATAATCAAAACCTTTGCATAAGGAATCAAGAATGGACATTAATGGACTGTTGGACAATTATGGACTGATTTGGACAATTTATGTACTTTGTTGTAAATATAGCTTTTGGTTGGTTATTTTGGTTGTGTTAGATGGTAGAGAATTGTTGCCATGTTCTTAGAGACATGTGGGTAATGATTTCATTTGGAAATCTGGACTAGAACATAATTAAACTCTACCCCAATGTGAGTTTGTAAGCCATGCCCACCAACTATTTGATTTATTGTCTAAGAGAATGATTTCTCTAAAGGTCATGAGAATTAATTTTGATTAATTGTTGAAATGGTGTTATATTGCTTAGTTTGGTAATGAAAGCATGTCATAAGTCATACAATCTTGTTATATGATAGCTAAGAAGCAAAGAGGAAGAATGTATTAGCCTAACTCTGAGTTTTGCTGAAATATAGTCGGATTAATCTCTTTGGAGCCATTATTTCGATTTATTAAAGTGTCTGTAAGATTTATGAATCCATGGGGGTTTGGTAGTTCATGTTTTAAGCTTTCCGTAGCCTCCGAAACGGCCTAATTTCGACTTAAAATGAAGAAGTTATGAGGTTTTTTGTAATATAGCAAAAACAGAGCATGCTGGCAATTGGCACCTAGAGCACACTGCCGGTTAGCGCGTCCCGCGCCCACCATAAGGCTAAATGGGCGCTTCCCGCGCTAGAGCAACAGTTGGCTGGACAGCTTCGACCTACTTTAGTAAAACATACATAACTTTCTCATACGAACTCCAAATTGGATGATTCAAGATGATCCGGAAAGCTAAGAAGTAGAACTACAACCTCCAATATTTAGAACTGTAATTTAATGTCTTGACAAATTTCTAAATTGGCCATTTTTAGGACTATTGTGCATTAGGAAGCAAAAAGAGGGCGTCGTACATGCACGTATGTAACGTGTAACGTTTCCAACGCTAAAAATTATTGTTGTAAGTTCTAGAACTTGTACATTATGGTTTATAATGACCTTTAGCTTTAATCAATGATGAACTAGACAAGTGTATGCACATGCTAAACTTATGTAAATGAGGCGTATCGGGCGTGTGCGTTGTACAAACGCCGAAACATCGTATCAAGTGTGTGTAACCTTGTTTGATATTATGTTTCTAATTAGAATGTAATACTATAGAGTAATGTAGACTAATATTTGACATCAATTATGTGGCTAATTGGTATGTGGATATGTACTTAAATGTGTAGGACTTTTGAAGGACGATTAACGTCGAGTTATTAGCAAGCGCTTAAGGCAAGTTCTTCTTTAACTCTTGTCTAACCCTTGTGTTGTGCAAGTTCTCTAACCCCATTCATTTACTATATTGAATGCAAGTTCCTTATCTTATACAAAAGACGTATATTGTGCAGATTTTCTAATTCTTGTTTAAGTTGATATTGCACAAATATTCTATATTTTCCTAAATCACACCAATGTGGTGTATTAAGCAAGTTTTCTAATCCTTGTCTAGTCCTCGTTCTAGGCGAGCTTATCAACTTCATTCGATTATATTCTTACGAATGCTATTTAATGTTCAAAGTTCATATTTACGCAATACATACATTATTGTGTGAATTCCATACTTATGCCAATCTTTCATATTTGCACAAGCGTTCAAGATATGTTATTGACATAAACTGTTAAAGCTTTTAAGTTCACCTTATGCATGAACTGTTTACGAAGAGTGTCAATGCCATTTGATTCGGCTAGACTAACGTCCATGACTTAGAAAGCTATCCAAACCAATTGTTTTGGTACGGACTCTTTGCAGAGATGAACAACCCTCATAGTAGGGAAAAATATATTTTTAGTCGGGGAACCGACACGCGCGTAAGTAGAACGTTTGAGGCTTATGCATAACGCCGGGTATTTTAGGCTGATCACCTATTGTACCTGTAACTGTTGTTTTGGAGTTAATAGTGTAATACTGTTAATTCTAAAAAAAAAGGTAAGTGCCATGGTGGCCACTCAGTGATTCCTGCAATTGACACAATTTGAAATCCTTGAATTCATTTGATATTCATCTAGTCCATAGTGACTCCTCAGTGATAGTAGAGATTTGTATTAAAACTTGAGAAATCTTACTTTTGATTATGTATTATCCTTATTGTTATACTTGCTGGGCAAACTTGTTGCTCACCCTTGCTTTCCTTAAAACATTTCAGTGGTTACCCATAGAGGCGAGAGCTCAGGAAAGGATAAAGGCAAAGGCAAAGCCACGAATTAGCTTTGTCACACTATGTTATGATTATGCTATGTTTTAAGACTCGTTTAGAAATTATGTATTAAGTTATGTCATGTATTCAGACTTATGTATTAGACCTTTTGTATTATGTTATGTCAGGAATTTGTATTGGTATCGAGACTTGGGACGAGAGTATTTATGTTATATCAATGTAAATATTTCTATTATTCCGCAAATAGTTATTAATAGTATGTGTATGAGTTGCATAGTGATGCACTAAATTCGAGGTTAAAGTAACCCGGATTTGGGGGCGTCACAAAGCGCACGGGACTCGAGCGCGGCTGGGGGGAGAACCAAGGGCCAGCCGCAGATATATCTGCGGCCAGCCGCAGATAGATCTGCGGCTGCCCTTGGCAGTGCTTTATTAGGCCAGTTCGCATACAGGAAGAAAAAAAAAAGAGAAGAGAAGCATTCAGCAGCAGCAGCAACTCGGTAGGAACAAAAAACAGCAGCAAAACAAGAGCAATTAGGAGAGAAAAAGAGTGAAAAAGAGTGAGGAATTGTACCAAATTTGTGAGATTATATTCCATATTCTCTACTATACTCAATACACAAATTCATACATATTGTGGGGATTAATTGCAAGGTGAAAAACCCTTTGTTCTTAGCATTTTGTTATACCATTTTGTTAATCTTTTGGTCATCCGAATCACCTTAAATGTAGTTTTTTCTTATATGTTATTGTGAAACCATGGGTTAGGGACTATTAGTGAGGGTCTCATCGGAATGAAATTCCCCCTAATAGCCCGATGATATCCGTTTGGTGCAAATCTTAGCTATTATGGTATGGTATCATTCATAGTGTATTTCGATCGTCATTGTAAGACATCCTAGAGTGTTAGGCATCCCGTTGTTGTTTATTTTCGTTATATCCATTTGATGGTTGTGCAATAAGTTCGGATGTGAGCCTAGGAATGTGACCCCGTGGTCCAAATCCGATGATGGACATTTTTGAATGTATGTAATCGGGTGGATGTATCCGTTATTGTAAATATGTAATCGTCGGGCCTTAAAACGACGCCAAGGCGGTAATCGTGTTTAAGGCCCCGAAATAGTGAAACTTGTGATTGTGGGCGTTTGGGGTTATTTTGATGGCTTACATGCCCATGAATAGCCTCGACGCGTGTTTATGCTTGATTGGATTTTGGGACATGAAAAAATGATTTCAAAGATTAAACGATGAAGGTTTTTTCCTTAAAATCAAGCAAACTAGGAGGTTAGCATCACGTAGCTAAAAAATTGGAGGTGTTAATGAATGTCGATTTCTATTAAACGAGAAGGCTAAAGAAAGTCGTTTTCAAATGTCACAAAAATGGTTTTATAAAATAAGACAACGTTTTATTAAATCTTGGTGCGTAGGGTGAAAGATATCCTAGAAGTTGCCCATCATTTTATGAAAGCAATGTATAGATTTCGATTCTTATTTTCACGAAGGTCTAAAACTTTTGTTTTGCCAAAACGACACCTAAGGAAAATCTCATAGTTTTGCCAACTAAAATCAAACCTTTCTCGCAAAGCTTTCTCGTTTAAGCCGATGGACATTCTAAGGCATTCTCAAAAGAAAAACACAATTTTCCCTAAATAGTCCAAATGATTCTTTTATGCAAACTCACCGCAACATTTACATAGGCACACACACACACACGCGCACCCACACATTTCATGAATTAAAGGATAGGAAAGCATCAAGATTGCGGTAACCGTGCTTCACGGAAGTCGAGGGGTGCCTAACACCTTCCCCTCACTTAAGCAAGCCCCCGAACTCTATGAATCTCGATTCGCAGACCAATTAATTCGGAGTCACATATGAGCCAGCGATTTATAAAAATGAAAACTCGGATGAGTTGGTACATCCATTTCAAATATACCAACTGGCGACTCTGGTTAAATTGGCTCATCATAAAAAACAATCTTTAAAAAACCCCGTCGACATTTAATGCCGATCTTTTCCAAAAAAATCATTCAACCAAAAGGCTAAAATTGGAAAAGGCAAAAGAGACGAGAAAAACCCGGCGTCGACACTCCGCAAGCCGCGACATAAAGAAACAAGCCCTCTTTCTCTGGTGAAGGAAAAATTGTGCGATCATAAGTCCGGACTTGCTCCCAAAAAGTGTCAAAAGGTCCAAAAAAGGAGCCTTTCCCTAATCATTGACGAAGGGAGTTACCCTGGAAGTCTTCAAGTCTTCAGAGCATCCGGTAGACGAGGCCTGCAAGTAAGAAAGACTCCACATAAGGGTACTAAGGATGTCAAGTAAAGCATATGAACTTGAGTAGGCTTACCATGGCAAGGGGAGAATTTGAGCTTTTCACTTGAGAATACCTGAAAATAAGAAGAAATAAAGTCAGGGAAGGATCAAAATCACAATTATGAAAGAAACACAAGATTTGAAATTTTTTCAAAAAACTTCGGACAGCCAAAATGCATCATTCGGAGCCATTTTTTGGATTATTTTGATATATGTCATGGCCGTTGGCCATGACATTTGAAGATCTCGTCGATACGGTCGTTTTGATATATTATGGGCCCCGAGACTATAAACGGAACAAAAGTTATGGTTAAAACAGCGATCACGATTCCCAATGTTTAAATTTTGGTACATTTTCTCCTAGGTTTCGCTCCCTAGGGTTCGGCCCCCTAGGGTTCGGCCTCCCTAGGGTTCGACCTCTCTAGGGATCGACTTCCTGCAAAAAAAAAAAATCCCCTAGGGTTCGGCCACCCTAGGGCGCGAAAAAAAAATGGCTTAATTTCCCCTATAGAGTTCGGCTACCTATAGGGTTCGGCCCCCTAGGGGGATTTCTTTTGTGTACCTTGAAAATTCTGATGCCCCACAAATTAATTTTTTAGAACGGATGCTTCTTTGTCAATCAATATTGTGTTTTTCTTTATTATCCGAGGGAACCCTACCGAGATATAATTCAAGTAACGGGGCTCAGAAGACAAAAAAAAAGCTACAATAACTTGAGAAAAAACGTAGGAGAAGCAAGTCAAGAAGAAGTTCGGCAGACAATACTCAAATAAACTGAAAAAAATTGAAAGAAACAGAAGAAGGAATTGTTTTTTTACCTCTTTCCCAAGATGAAGACTGTTGGCTTGACGACTTCTTGGTGATCTTCAAACTTGAATGAGGAGAGAAAATGCCAAGACAAAAAAAATTGCACGATGAAAAGAAAAGCCTAAGTGACTTGGGAGATGTATATATTCAAACTGCAAGCTTGCAATAGCAAAGGAAGCAATCTTTATTTTTTTCCTCTTAAGGAAGATTTCGCAATATAAAGATAAGTTTATTTGAGTTTATTTTTTAAATAAACACATATATTTTCGAAATTTGTTTAAATTTGGTATTTTAATGGATTTTCGAAAAATATATATATTTTATATCTGATATTTTATTCCTAACACTAGACAATTTTTGAAATTGGTATATATATATATTGAATATTTGGTTTTCCTAAGGAAAAAAGATCTTGCTTTATAAAATTCTAATAAAGGAAGATTTTGTTTCCAAATAATAAATTAAGATTTGATTATTGGATGTTATTTAGTGATATCTGATGATCTTCCTTGTTTTAATTCTCAGAAAATAAGGAAATAAATATTGAGCAAAATGAGAAAACTTTCAGATGATCTACCAAGAGTTTTAAGGAAGAGCCCTTCTAGGTCTTGCCTCCTTAGGGTTTAACCCTAAGGGTTTGACCCCTAGGGGTTCCCTCTTCTAGAACTCTTGTGTTCAAGACTTGAACAAGTGGAGTCACACAAAATCATTCGAAAGATTGGAGTATTTTGCACGAGCGTCTCTCAGGAATCGTGACTCTCGCGCAGGGGGCAAATGTGGGCCCAAGTGCATATTAGGGTTCACATGACCTAATTGAATTAAATGTACAAATTAGGGTTTGCAAAAACCTAATTAAATGTGCAAATTAGGGTTCATGTGACCTAATTAAATGTACAGATTAGACAAAAATAAACGTGCTAGATCCGGGAGAGTCTCCACGTGTTCCAAGGTAGAAGACTCGTGGATGCGACCTATTTTGGGAATTGATTGAGGAATTGGATTGATGGTTAGAAGAACAGGGCAATTTGGGCATTACTTTAATGATTAAAGGACATTTCTGAAATTTTTCCTATAAAACATGACTAAATGGTATTTCTGGAATTCTCCTTAAAACATGTGCCTGACATGTGACTATTTCCCAGGCAAGCTCTATAAATAGTCCCTCTATTCTAAGAAAAAGGGATCGCTCTCAAGACATTACACTTAGACTCTTGGAAGCTCATTACACTTGGAACTCTCTCTCAACTTGAAGACTCAAGAAGGCTCTTGGAATCCCTGCTACCCTAACCCGGTTTTTGGATTCTAAGGGTTCTGCCACGTGTCATTGGAGTAATCGCCCACCTGTTCTTCTGTCCTTTTCGATCAATCAATCAGTTCCGTGCTCTTCGTGGATTTCTCTCCTCTCCAGCCAACACGAAACCCTAACCCTAGTAAGGTGTAATTTCTTTACCTACACCTAATTAAGTGTATGTTTGATTTCACAGCGTTTGATAGTACAAACATATTTAAAAATCTTTTTCGTTTAACAATTTTTAAACGTAATGTATTTAACTCACAAACGTTACTGTTGCAAGCACAATTAGTAGCTGAACAGACTTGAAAATAAAAAGTAATAAGGCATGTCCATTAATTAACCCCAATAGAATCATTTATGCACTTTCATTGGTCGTATTTTTCTTATAAAACTAAGTTGGTCATGTACAAGAAGGAATATTTTTCATTATCTTAGTCACTTAAGTAGAAACAAACTATGTTTGGTTTGGAGTCCAGTTTTGTTGTGTCATCAGTTGCCGTAATTACATCTATTTCTACCATCTAATTCTTTTTTGTTTGTCTACAATTAATTTTGTAACTGAATAAAGAATACATAGTTGTGAAGAGCAAATGAGACAGAAAAGAGACGACATAATTGAATTCCGTGGTTTGCCGTACAAGGAATTAGGTGCATGAGCATGCTAATCTGTGGTTCTAATTAGGGTTCTACAAAGAATCCTTAAAGCTCGACAGCTTAAAAGCAATGTTGGTAGGGATTATGGAAGATATTTTTTGATGAAGAAGTCAATAATGCATGAATTTGAACCTTTCAAAAAGTGCTTTCAAGGTTTCTTTTTGACTCTTTTTCGTCACTTTTTAGAATTTTCTAATTCCCTTATGTTCTTTTCATTGCCATAAAATAATGATTTCCGGTTGTTAAAATTATATGCAGCATCTGGAGGAAAAGATTTTCAACCCCACAGTTCTTTTAATTACTTGTAGTCTTGTAGAAGGAAAAGACTTGATTTAGGAAGATTAGTTGTAGGCTGCAGGAATAAACTAAATTATGTGTTAAAAATAAATGGGCACGATTTTTTTTAAAAAAAGTTGTACGATTTTTAATTCATATTACCAAATTGCTTCCATTTAGCAACAATATCGAATCATTAGTAGAAAATATAGACCATCTAGAATTATTCTGGTTTATGTATCTCCATTTTTCATGCAAATCTTGAATATAATTGGTGTTTTTGAATGCTAAAGAGGGGAATTTGGCATATAATGGAAATTATATGAGGTTTTTTTTTTGATTAACCTCGAGAACAAGACATAGATCGGAATTATATAAATGATAGAGTTGAAGCGTCACCTATCCTATTCAAAAATAATAATAGAGTTATAAAAATCATGATAAATAGAAAAAAGTTAACAATTGTCAAATACATGTATTTTGCATCCAATTAATATATCTGTAATCACTCATCAGCGTAGATGAAATCAATTAACTTTCTCCGTACATTGAGAAAATTTAAACACCAAAAAAGAGAAAATAACAAGAAAATAAAAAATTAATAATATCAAAAAAAATCTAGGGAGGGTCTTTTCAAAAGGGAAAAGAAACCTTCCCCACTTTAGGCAGAAAGAAAAAGAGAGAATATTGACATATTATTATATGAGTTGGTTTCTTCACAAAAGAAAATGTGATTAATTACTTTGTAAAGAATGAAAGCTGAATAAGATAACCAAAGCATATCAGAATCAACAAAAAAAGCCTATGCCTTTAGTAAACAATGAGATTAATGTTAAAACAATGCCGAGCAAACTTATACAAAGAACTTAATTTCCACTCGGGTAGGCATTGTCCATCAGCCTATATTTGAAAAAGAAAATGGAAAATATGATTCGAGAACAGCTAGCATAAAGGAGAAGTATGGAGCAGAAATGACCAAAAAAAGTAGTCATTTTTTTTTTTGTGAAGTTGAAGATGAATGATATGAGAGATCGCAGTCGAGTTGGACCGAATTTTCATATGCTATAGTATCTTTAGTAAAAAAAAAAGAACCTTTTGGGCTACCGAGTGAACTCCCGAGTTGATTCGGGACCAATCAAAACGACTCGAAATTTGGCTTGTTATATTTTGGCTTTGATTATTATTTTTGTTTTGTTGAGAAAAATTCAAGAAAGTGCAAGGAAAGACGAGATCCCTTTGAATTTTGATCAAAATACCCCACTCAGGTTGTTTCAGTCAACTAAGAAACCTCTACTCCACAAGTTTTTTGCCAATGTTTTTTTCCTACAAACAGAGTAAATTCTTTTCATTTGACACCAATAATTTGATAATCAACAGTTTTGGACCCTCTAGATTCTTTTTTTTTTTTTGTGTGTGGAACATTTGTTATATATTCACAAGAGCCTCATTGTCATTTGAAACCAAGAGAGGAAGTGCACACAATTAAGACTTGAGATTTTGCATTTATTTGTCTCAAGTCTTAACAAAATGGGAGGTAACCATTACAAGCACAAGAAGTCCTTTAGCCTTTTCAGCATGTTCAAGACTAAGAGGCCTAGAAGAGGCCTAGAAGATGGAAGTGGGATATCGGATGATTTTGTGAAGGCGTATAAAGTTTATCCTAGCGATGAAGATAGAGGTCGATGGGTAGCTGAGCCTGGCATTGACAGGAAAGCTTCCGCTTATATAGACACACATCAAGAAAACTGGAATCGCGCTGAAGTTTCCAACTAGACTCAATTCTGTGAATGAATCCTCTTTGTTCTACATTTGTTATTTGTCACATTATTAGTGGTACTTCCTAAGTATGTGAATTGCAAATAATCATAAGAATAATACAAAGATTTTTATATAAGTTGATCTGTCTCTTCTACTTTAGTTCCAGTGTGTAGCTTAAATTCTTTAGTAGTGGGAACATGGTTTGATTCATGTTCTTGTTAAGCTCATTAAAACTTGCTTATTTTTCAAGTACAGTTTGTCAGTTCATTGCAATTTAATTCCAAAATAATGAAAATAAAATAAAAAGTAAAAATGAAGATATATGAAGATTACTAAGGCTTATATGAAGTTTTACACCAGTAGTGAAATTCTGGCAGAGGAACATGTTATGTTTTTAGCTGAGAGACATATTTGGTTGGAACTAAAGCATGACCATTGTTGAGCTTGAGCATGTCATTTCTTTAGATTTGCTAGTGATATGCTTATGATGTTGGAGTGAATAAAAGTCCCAATGAAGAAAGGTGACTAGTGATATGTTTATGATGTTGGAGTGAATAAAATCTTCATACACGATGCAATATTGATCTGAAAACCTAAATATGCCACAAGGTAGGATCAGCAAGCACAAAAATAGCTAGGTGGGAGAAATTTCCAAGCAACATTATAATCATATTATTTCTCTAAAACTACATCAATATCAGTAATTATATACAGAATGAGTTTCCAAAAAGTGACACTAGTATGCTCTCTTTTGGTTAAAACTTATCTATGAAATATTGGTTAAAATAGAAGATTATCGAGTCAAGTACTGTGCTGGAATCACCTAGTTATACTAATACATTTCAGTTTGCACAAATTCTTTCCTGGAGGGTTCTTCACGGAAATATCTTGTTAATCAATTTCCTGTTTGTTTATGATCAAGTGGAACAAAAAGCACTACATGAGAGTTTACGCGACACTGTATCAAAAACAAAACCATCAATTTGATCCAACTGGTTTGGCCACTAGTATCGACGAAAGCAACATCAGTGACTATCAGTGACTATCAAGAAAAGGGAATTATACGTGAACAAATTAGTTGTCATCTCAAATACTAAAATTAGAAGTCATTCGGACTTCTCCCTCGTTTTCCACCATCTTTTCTTCTAAAAATAGTTCAGCTTTATGAACTTTGATACTGCCGGAGGAGGACTTGATCGATATGCAACAATCATATGTGCATGCCAGGCTAAAAGTAAGTGGGACATTTTGTTCTGTTCTTAACTATTTTTATACATGTTGTTTTAATTGGTTTCTGTTTAGTGGTTTACATTCTGCATTTAAGCTGTTATGAACTACTCCTAAGCCCCTCAAAAGCCTCCGTCTTACACTTACTCTTCTTAGTATCAGCTCTCTTATTAGGTTTTGCCAGTTTCACTTTATTCTCACACAGGAAGAGTTTTGGATTTTACTTAAAACTGGTGTGAACAGAAACTAAAGGAGCTATAGAATTGTGCTCAAAGTACAAAAGTCCTTTACTTTGTATTCCCTACATCAGCCTCTATATAAATAAAATAAAAAACAGAAGGAAAAGATCAATTCAAGAAGAGCATAAAGGAGAAGAAATTAGTTCTTAAAAAAAAAAATCAAGAAAGTAGCCTTTTTCGCGAAGTTAAAGATTCTATTCTAAAATTGTCTATTCTATCATATAGGGTAGGGGTTGCTGAATTGTGCAGCTGGCGAGACTCGAATGACACTTTCATGGGAGGGGATCGTGCCAGCTAGGCAACCCCTCATGCTCTTTGAAGTTGAAGATGAATAGGCAACTGCAATCAACGTGGAATAAATTTTCATGTTGTATAGTAATAGCAACTACCAGTAAATTTTATTAAAAGTGAAAATTTAGAAAAAGGGGTCAATTTCTTTTTTTGAAATGAAAGAAAGTGCAAGGAAAGCCATGTTCCCTTTGATCATATACCCCATTAAGAATGTTTCTGTCAACTAAGAAACTAGAGGCACACAAAAAAATTCTCCGACCAAATTTTCCCCATTTGAGTAATTTCATTTCATTTGATCTACACCAATAATTTGATTAAAGGTCTTAGACCTTATAGATTCTCCACCATTGGATCAACCAAGCATAAGGGTACCACCTATTATAAATTCATAAGGTCTCCCTTGTCATTTGAAACCAAGAGACTACATAAAACTAGTTTCTTACACTTGAGTTTGCATTTGTGTGCTATACACAAACAATGGGAGGTAACAGCAGGCAGAAGAAGTCTTTTGGCCTTTTCAACATCATCAAGACTATGAGGCCTCGAAGAGGCAATGATGTGAGTGGGACAGATGACTTTGTGAATGCTTACAAAGTGTATCCGAGTGATGAAGATAGAGGCCGATGGGTAGCTGAGCCTGGTATTGACAAGAAAGCTTCTGCTTATATCGCCACGATTCAAGAAAACTGGAACCGCGCTGCAGTTTCTAACTAAGACTAGTTCCATGAATCCGATTCATTCTACATAAATTCGTTATTTGTTGCATAAAATGTATTATTTTATAGTATGGTTCTTAGCATGTATATGACATATGATCAATAGAATAATATATATGAAGATTACTATATATTATTCTTTTCGGAATATATTAAGTTTACACCAGCAGTGCAATCCCAGCAGAGAGTTTTCTTCAGCTGTGGCCTGAGAGACATGTTTGAGTGGAACTATAACATGGTCATTGTCTAGAATGTTAGTCATTTATTTACCTTTTGCTAGTCATATGTAGTGAATATTCTGGTATAAGATTCTATGACATGAGCCTCTGATGTTGGAATGCATAAAAATATAAATGAAGAAAGGTGACTATTTCTTTCTGCAAAAAATATTTCTTTTGCTTTATGTTTTCACTTCCATCAATTCCATCTTTTCATTTCCTTTAGCTTTCTATTCCTTCCAGCAAGCCCCACTTTTTCCTTCCTTTCTGTTTTCTTTTCCTTGGCTAAAATTAGATATTTAATGCCAAAGTTTAGCAGTTCATTGATAATATGAAATATGGTACCATAACAACTGAAAAATAAAAGGGAATGATCCAAAAGATGCAAGCATTTACTCATAAGTCTCCATTGTCGATACAAGATTGACATGAAGGCCTAAATACACCACAAGGTTGAGTTTCATAAGATTGATCCGAAAACCTATATACGCCACAACGTAGAATCATCAAGCACAAACATAGCCAGGTAGAAAAAAAAATTCCAAGCAGCATTATAATGCATGGTTCTATTATTTCTCTAAAACTACATCAATATCAGTAATTATATACAGAATGAGTTTCCAAAAAGTGACATCAGTATGCTCTCTTTTGGTTATAACTTATTCTATAAAATATTGGTTAAAATGGAAGATTATCAAGTCAAGTACTATGTTGTAATCACCTAGCTATACTAATATCTTTGAGCTTGCACAAATTCTTTCCTGGAGGGTGCTTCACAGAAATATCTGGTTAATCAATTTCCTTTTTCCTTCTGATAGATCAAGGGGAAGAAAAAGCACTACACAAGAATTTTACGCGACGATGAAAGAAGCATAAGTGACTATCAATATAAGGGAATTATATGTAAAAGAATTACTTGTCATCTCAAATACTAAAATTAGAAGTAATTTGGGTTACTCCCTTGTTTATTCAGCTTTTTGAACATTGATATAGAACCTGGTGGAGGAGGACTTGATCAATAGGCAACATTTACATTTTGTTCTGTTCTTAACTATTTTTATTCATATTGTTTTAGTTTCTGTTTAGTGGTTTACATTCTTCATTTAAGCTGTTATGAACCACTCTCAAAAGCCTCTGTCTTACACTACTGTTCTTATTATAAGCTTTCTTAGGTTTTGCCAGCTTCACTTTATTCTCACACAGGAAGAGTTTTGGATTTTACTTAAAACTGGTGTGAACAGAAACTAAAGGAGCTTTAGAATTGTGCTCAAAGCAGAAAATTCCTTTACTTTGTATTTCCTATATCAGCCTCTACATAAAATAAAATATAACAAGAAGAAGGAAAAGATCAATTCAAGAAGAGCATAAAGGAGAAGAAAATAGTTCTTAAAAAAAATAAAGAAAGTAGCTTTTTTCGCGAAGTTAAAGATTCTATTTTTATATTTTTTTTGGTCTTCAGAAAATTGTCTATTCTATCATATAGGGTAAGGGTTGCTGTTTTTGCAGCTGGTGAGACTCGAATGACACCTTCTAGGGGTGGACGGGAGGGGATCGTGCCAGCTAGGCGACCCCTCATGCTCTATGAAGTTGAAGATGAAAAATTTATGCAACTACGGTCAATGTGGAATGAATCTTCATGTTGTATGGTAATAGCAACTACAAGTAAGTTTCTTAAAATATAAAAATTTAGAAAAAGGGGTCATGTTCTTTCTTTGAAATGAAAGAAAGTGCAAGGAAAGCCATGTTCCCTTTGATCATATACCCCATTAAGAATGTTTCTGGCAACTATATAAGAAACTAGAGGCCCACAAAAATTCTCTGACCAAGTTTCTCCCCACAAACTCAGTAATTTCATTTCATTTGATCTACACCAATAAATTTTTTAAAGGCCTTAGACCTTATAGATTCTCCACCTTTGGATCATCCTAGCATAAGGGTACCTCCTACTATAAATTCATTAGATCTTCCTTGTCATTTGAAACCAAGAGACTACACACAAACTACTTTCTTTCTACACTTGAGTTTGCATTTGTGTGCTATACACAAACAATGGGAGGTAATAACAGGCAGAAGAAGTCTTTTGGCCTTTTCAACATTTTCAAGACTACGAGGCCTCGAAGAGGTAAGGATGTGAGTGGGGCAGATGACTTAGTGAAGGCTTACAAAGTGTATCCGAGTGATGAAGATAGAGGTCGATGGGTAGCTGAGCCTGGTATTGACAAGAAAGCTTCTGCTTATATCGCCACGACTCAGGAAAACTGGAACCGTGCTGCAGTTTCCAACTAAGACTACTTCCATGAATATGATTCATTCTAAAGAGATTTGTTATTTGTTGCGTAAAGTGTATTATTTTATAGTATGGTTCTTAGCATGTATATGACATATGATCAATAGAATAAAACGTACAAAGATTTATCTCTTAAAGAGTTAAAGTTCATGTCTCTTTTACTCTAGCTACACCACAAGTATGGTTCATATTCGGAACATTGGCCTTGTGAGTTTACACTTTACACCAGAAGGTCAAGCATTTCTAAATCTAAACGTTTACACCAGGATGACAAGCAAAAAATCTTGGGGGAATGTTAGTGCTTGTCTGTTAGATCCTCTTGTCATCATATTTCCTCCATAGAAATTTAATGGAGTTTTGCAAAAGCTAGATGCATGTTGGAGACATGTTTAATGCAACTATAGCACGGTCATCGTTAAACATATAATTCTTTTTCTTTGTCAAGCTCATTAAAACTTGCTGATTTTTAAGAGATCCTAGTACATGTTTGATTGGAACTATAGCATGGTCTAGCATATCAAGTCATTGTCTATAGCTTTGCTAGTTATATGTAGTGAAGAATCTGGTTAAGATTCTTTGACCTCTGATGTTGGAGTGCATAAAAATCTGAATGAATAAAGGTGAAAAATTGACCATTTCTTTCTGCAAGAAATATTCTAATTGACAGATGTTACTGATGTTGGTAACCTAAGCTTTTGTTTATGTTTTCAAGTGTCCATCAATTCCATCCTTTTCATTTCTTTTAGCTTTCTATTCCCTCCGGCAAGCTCCACATTTTCCTTCCTTTCTATTTTCTTTTCCTTCGCTAAAATTAGATATTTATTGGCAAAGTTTAGCAGTTCATTAATTAATATTATGAAATATTGTACCATAACAACTGAAATAAAAGGGAATGTTCCAAAAGATGCAAGCTAGAACTCATAAGTCCCCGTTCTCGATACAAGATTGACACAAAGACTTTAACTATGCTAAAAGGTTGAGTTTTATCACTAAGCACAGAAATAGCCAAGCGGAAATAATCTCCAAGAAACATTATAATGCATGGTTAAAAGCCATCAATTTCGTTAGATATATAACGACTAATTTAAGAAAAAATGAAACGAATTATTAGCATCAATGTTTAGTTGCAAATAAGTGACATCAGGGACCCCTCCCTCCCTGTCTTTTTTTTTTGAGAACCTATCATTGAATTACTGGGAAATGTTGGTAAAAATGGAAGATTATCAACTCAAATACTATGTCGTAATTACTAGGTAATAAATTACCTTCGAGATTGCACAAATTCTTAGCTGGAGAGTTCTTCGCAAAAATATCTTGTTAATAAATATCCAGTTTGCTAGTGCTAGATCAAGTGGAACAAAAACCACTACACAAGGTTCTTTATGTGATTGCTCCAACTATGGCTTGTCCATTAGTATAGACGAAAGGAGCATTAGTGACTATCAACAAAAGGGAATTATACGTGAAAGAATAAGTTGTCATCTCAAATACTAAAATTAGAAGTCGACAACATGAAGTATTCCACGCTAAAAGTAAGTGGTACATTTGGTTCTGTACATAACTCTTTTTGTTTTTTCCCATATAGACATGTAGTGTTAATTTATGTTTAGTGGTTTAAATTCCACTTTTGAGCTGTTATGAACTACTTATAAGTTATAACCACCCCTTTAAATCCTTTGTCTTACAGTCTTACTCTTCTAAGTATCAGCTCTCTTAAGTTTTGCCACTTTCATTTTATTCTCTCTTGCAGGCTTTTTGGATTTTACTTAAAACTAAAAGAGCTTTAGGATTGTGCTCAAAGTATAGCAATTTCCTACGCGTTTGTGCTGATTATATACCTTGAATCAATCATCCACATTTGCTGGTGGATGAGAAAGGTATAGAGTTTAATTACAAATTTACAAGAAGCTAGCTGCTAATTAAAACACAGAAAACTGAACAATCAAGTGGTACTGTTAGTTTGCTGCAATAATATTGCAATGCACAATATTTTCAGAGTTTAAATTTTCTTACAAATAAGCAACCACATGTTATTTAACATATTAAAAGGGAACAATTTGATTTAGAATTTTCCTAGAGTTCGCATGAAAGCTAATAGTATAAAAAAAAATATTCCAATGTATGCTTTTCTGATAATTTATTTAGTAAAAAAGAAAAATTATAGGAATGTTAAAATGCTAAGAGCAAATCCAATGGTGGTTCTATATCTAGTTCTATAGCCAAATTAGCATCAAATGCAAAAATTAGAATCCAATCCAGTTCTAAATCTGGTTCTAAAATGACACAATGCTATAATTGGTTTTATATTTAGAACCAAGAATGACTATAGTCATCCTATTTGCTCTCACAATCCTAACTACAAAAAGCACTTTTTGAAACCAAATATAATAGCAATGGCTCTAAAATAGAACCAACCATCGGAGACTGAGTTCTATTTTAGCACCAAAAAACACTTTTTGGTGTCAAAATATATATAACAATGACTATAGCCATTTTGAAACTTACATTGGATTTGCTCTAATCAACTTTTATAGAAGTTGAATTCCACTAAAGTAGATAGTTAACATATATATTTGCAGGCTTGCAGCAAAGCCTATATTTGGAAAGAGAAAAAGAAGGAAAATATCAATCGGAGAAGAGCATAAAAGAGACATAAATAGTGAAAAGAACCAAAAAAGTGGTAATAATTTTTGTTTTTTGTGAAGGGGAAGATTTTATTTTGGTCTTAAGAAGACCATAAGTTTTGTCGTATCCTATTATATAATATGGGAAGGGTTGTTGCATTTTGCAGCTGGTGAGACTCGAACGACACTTTCTTGTGTGGATGGGAGGTGATCACTAAAATCACGCGGTGTGAAGTTGAAGATGGAACAATTTGTGTTGTATAGTATTTTCTGCAGAAACTACAAGTAAATTTTATATATATGCAAATTTAGAAAGTGCAAAGAAAGCCAAGATCCCTTTGATGGAATACGCCATGTTTCAGTCGACTAAGAAACCAAAGGTCCACAATTAAAATTCTCTGCCCTGCCCAAGTTTCTTCACAGAGACGGGGAAATTTCATTTCATTTGATCTAGACCAATAATTTGATTAAAGGTCTTAGACCTTATAGATTCTCCACCTTTGGATCATCCAAGCATAAGGGTACCTCCTACTATAAATTCATTAGATCTTCCTTTTCATTTGAAACCAAGAGACTACACACAAACTACTTTCTTTCTACACTGAGTTTGCATTTGTGTGCTATACACAACAATGGGAGGTAACAACAGGCAGAAGAAGTCTTTTGGTTTTTTCAATATCTTCAAGACTACGAGGCCTCGAAGAGGCAATGATGTGAGTGGGACAGATGACTCAGTGAAGGCTTACAAAGTGTATCCGAGTGATGAAGATAGAGGCCGATGGGTAGCTGAGCCTGGTATTGACAAGAAAGCTTCTGCTTATATCGCCACCATTCAAGAAAACTGGAACCACGCTGCAGTTTCCAACTGAGACTAATTCCATGAATTCGATTCATTCTACATAAATTTGTTATTTGATGCGTAATGTGTAGTATACTATGGTTCAAAGCATGTATATGATATATGATCGATAGAATAATACAATGATTTCTCTCTAAACGTTCATGTATCACTATGCTCTCTTTAGGTTAAAACTTAATACTAAGAAATGTTTGTTAAAATGGACATTGAGCATTTGAGCTTGCATAATTTCTTTCCCGGAGGAAGAAGGAAAAGATTAATTGGAGAAGAGAATAAAAGAGCACAAAGAACCAAAAAAGTGGTACTACTTTTTGTATTTTTGTGAGGTGGAAGATTTTATTTTGGTGTTACCAAAACCGTGTGGTTTGTCCTATCCTATTATACCATAGGCGATAGGTTGTTACATTTTGCGGCTGATGAGACTCGAACGACACTTTTTTTAGGTGAATGGGAGAGTATTGCTAGCTAAAACTGGGTTACCCCCCACACGGTGTGAACTTGAAGATAAATAATATGCAATTGCAGTAAATATGGAACAATTTTCATGTTGCATGGTATTTTCTATAAGTAAATTTTTATTAAAATGAAAATTCAGAAAAAGAGGTCAAGTTCTTTCTTTTAGTAATGAAAGAAAGTGCAAAAAAAGCCACGATCCATTTGATGGAATACACCACTAAGGATGTTTCAGTCAATCAAGAAAACCAAAGGTCCACAAGTAAAATTCTCTGCCCAAGGTTCTTCCCGGAAACAGGGAAATTTCATTTCATTTGATCTACACCAATAATTTGATTAAAGGTCTTGGACCTTTTATAGATTCTCCACCTTTGGATCATTTGTAGGGGCAGTTTTTTGTAACACAACACGAACTAGTGTTGGGTATATCATAAAGACATTGATACATTTAACACGAAATTTAGATTGGTCAGACACGACTTGTAGATGGATTCACATGTTTAATATAATTAGACACGTTAATTTAAAATAGTTTGAAATAATATAAATGACGTTACGATTTCCCTTACATATTAAGTTTTAGCTTTTTACAAGTTAGTATTAGTGTTGAGAATCTTGACAGAATTAAACGGGACATGTTAGTGTAATATCTATGACCTGACATAAGATATTCGTCTAACATTTGCCAGCCTTATTCATCCTGGCGTAAGGGGTACCACCTACTATAAATTAATTAGAACTTGCTTGTGATTTTAAACCAAGAGACTACACACAAACTACTTTCTTTCTGAACTTGAATCCGCTTTGTTCTACATACAAATTTATTATTTGTTGCATAAAGTATGTTGTTTTTGGTATGGTTCTTAGTATGTATATATGACATATTATCAAAAGAATGATTTCTCTCTATTGTTGATGTTTCTTTTACTATAGCTATATCATAAGTATTCTTCTGTTGGAGTGCATAAAATACCCATGAAGAAGAATGACTACAAGCATTATTCTTAACCCCTTCAGTAGTAGCAGTAGATACTGGTTCATTCAAGAAATATATTGAAATGCATTATTGGCATCCATGTTGAATTAGTGATATCAGGAACTCCTCATTTTTCTTTTTTCTAATTTTTTTTTGATGAATCATACTATAATTGAAAAAATGCTTTCTTGAGCTGATACTTATACAATGAATTGTTGGTTAGAGTCCTGTTTGCAAAAAAAGAAAACGGTTTGTTCAACAAAAACAGTCCTCTACTTGTTCAAAGTATTATAGCCAAGAATGAAGAAAGAGTTCTTATAAACGTTACCCTAAAGGCATCGCCTGGAGCAGACTTATTTCTCCCGCCAAGGAGCAAGCCTTGTTGTCATGAGTCAATGTTATCAAGTTTAACATCATAAATTCACCGTGATGCTACCATACTAAATTAAGCATTTATTGTATTTAGAGAGAAATATGAAAGAAAAATATAATTATAATTTATAAATTTGGCACATGTGACTTTTTTTTTATTGATAAGTAATTAATCAAGGGTCCTCTTACATGTGCCCCAAGGGCACATGTTAAGCACACAGTTCAAGGGTATATTTCCTTGAACTGTGTGCATATTCCATTGATTTCTGTGTTTGTACCAAGTTTAAGGGAATATACACATAGTTCAAAGGAATATACCATTGAATTGTTTGTTTAGCATATGCCTTTAGGACACATGCTAAGAAATTCCATTAATCAATTAAAAAGCACCAACAAGAGCTAACTCAAGTACATGCGAAGTATACAAAAAGGCAAGAGGAATAAGACATGTTTCTTCTTAAGAACCAATGAACCCCTCCATACAAAGAGCATCCCAAAAAATCTACTTTACATTAGACTCATAATGCAAACCTTCCTAAAAAGTCTATAAAAGGAGCATCAGAGCCTTGAATCACCTCATCCAACCAAATGAAAAGAAGACTAAGAAAAAAAAACGAATATGTTGTAATTACCTGGAGGTTTAGCTGAATTATTATTAGAATTGACTCATACTTCTACGGGTCCGACTAATGGTCACTGCAACCAATGTTATGCCAAGCATAAGATGTAATTGGACTTGAGAATTTTTTTAGTAGCCCGGTCTTTGATTTTATTAATTCATTGTGCCTCATGGGTTTGAGTCCAGGGTTTTCTAGTTAATATAATGAATATATTAGACATTGTAGAGCGTGTGAGACATCTAATGAATACATTAGACAAGCAGAACGAGTCAAAATGATGAACCTGAATATATATCATGTGTTCTTCTATTTTCGTTCTTCTTTGATCCCTTATAATTATGTGTTTTCGTTCTTCTTTGATCCCTTATAATTATGTGTTATATTTCAATCTTAAATCTAACAATAATCTTGTTAAACAATATCCCCTCTGCTTATGATAGGATCAACTGGAACACAAAGCAATACACAAGATTCTATCAAATACAAAACCATTAGTTTTTTTAATTTGTTCCAAGTACGATTACGATTAGCAAGGAACTGCATTTCGCATATTGGATATTATTATTTTGAATCGTGGTACCTTATATACCTTATATATCTTGTGCATTTCTAAATCAAAATGCTCATTCTTTCCGGAAACTATTCCATTTTCATTGGAATGCAAGCCAAAGTCTTCATTTCTAAATCAAAATGCTCATTGTATAAAGATCCAAAAGATGAAGGTACAACACATAAGTGTCCATACTTGTACAAGATTGATTTGGAGACCTAGATACCAAAATATGCCACAAGGTTCAAGGTTGAGTTTTTCATATATATATATATATATAAATAGGCACGTGGAAATAATTTTGAAAATACCAAAATATGCCACAAGGTTCAAGGTTGAGTTTTTCATATATATATATATATATAAATAGGCACGTGGAAATAATTTTGAAAAACTGATGTAAAAAAACTGAATTGAATTATTGACATTTGAGTTTGCAAATCTAGGTTGTTTTTTTTAGAACTCCATTAGGCAAAAACTTATTCTTCTAGCAATCATGTATCGTTTGACCCATGAGTACAACTAATAAGGTAGCAAATTATATTTTGGTACGAACGTTTCAAAACATAATAAACTTTCGTTCTAGAACAAAAAAGGTGACAATCCAAAACATTTTTTCTTATTTACTTAAACTTGTATTGTATAAAAATGATTACAACTTTGTTTTATGATTTATAAATGAGGAGTAACTTTTTATATAGCCCTTGAGCCAAACAACCAACGACTAAGATCAAATATAATGGAAGGTTAGGATCGACTATCTATAACCATCTTCTAAAATATTTATGATACTTGCCAAGTATAATAATCATCTAGTACTAAATCTAGAATACTTTATTAGAAACCTTAATATATAAATGAAAGTTTTAGGAAATGTCAAATAATGTAGCTAAATGAACGTCTTACAGGTGTCAAGTTAACCACATGGTGTAATCTTATTGAAATTGCTCTTGTTTTGACACTAAACTTAAAAACAACTCAATTAATTTTAACTATATCTCAACGAGTTTTAAATATATCTTTTTTAGAAAGTTACTTTCCAGCACACCACATTCCGGATAAACATATTTTGTACAAACTAAGTGATTCAAAGAAATCTACCCTTACCAAATTTCATACCAACTAAGTGATTCAAAGAAATCTACTCTTACCTTATTCCCGTATCATGAAAAGTGATCTTTCATGTTTTCAATTTTGTTTCGCGTACCACATCAAACCACGATTTAGGCAACAAGTTTGGCCACTAGTATCGATGAAAGAAGCATTAGTGACTATAAACAAAAGGTAATTATATGTAAAAGAATTAGTTGTCATCTTAAAATTAGAAGTCATTCGGGATTCTCCCTTGTTTTCCACTATCTTTAATTTCTTCTAAAAATATTTCAGCTTTATGAACATTGATTCATAACCTTCTGGAGGAGGACTTGATCCATAGGCAACAATTACGAATGCAGTATGCCAGGCTAAAAGTAAGTGGTACATTTGGTTCTGTTCTTATGTTTTAGTTTCTGTTTAGTGGTTTAACTTCTACTTTGGTATAACCTACTTATAAGTTATAAGTTTATAACCCCTTAGAAGCCTCTGTCTTACGGTCTTATTCTTCTTAGTATCAGCTCTCTTAGGTTTTGCCACTGTCATTTAATTCTTTCATCTGAAGGGTTTTGGATTTTACTTAAACTGAATGCGAATAAACTAAAAAAGCTTTAGGAATTAGGATTGTGCTCAAAATATAGCAATCACAAGAATTTATTTTTTTTGATATATGCTTTTCTGAGAATTTTATATAGTTAATAAAAAGAAAAATAATAAGAATGTTAAAATGACAAACAGCTTTTCCAGAAGTTGGATTCCACTCGAGTAGACATAGTTTACATATTTATTTGCAGGCTTGCAGCAAAGCATATATTTGGAAAGAGAAAAAGAAGGAAAAGATTAATTGGAGAACACCAGAAAAGAGACATAAATAGTGAAAAGAACCAAAAAATTAAGTGGTAATACATTTTGTTTTTTTTGTGAAGTGGAAGATTTTATTTTGGCCTTACAAAAAACATTTGTTTTGTCCTATCCTATTATATTATAGAAGAAGGTTGTTGCACTTTGCGGTCGATAAGACTTGAATGACACTTTCTTGGGTGGATAGCTAGGAGGGAATCGCTAAAATTGGGCTACCCCTAGCGCGAAGAAAAATAATAGTTAACTGCAATAAATATGGAACAATTTTCATGTTGTAGGGTATTTTCCGCAGAAACTATATGTAAATTTTTATTAAAACAAAAATTCAGAAAAAGAGGTCAAAAGTTCTTTCTTTTGTAATGAAAGAAAGCTCAAAGAAAGCAAAGATCCCTTTGATCGAATACGCTATTAAGGATGTTTCAGTCAACTAAGAAACTAAAGGTCCACAAGTAAAATTCTCTGCCCAAGGTTCTTCCCACAAACATGGAAATTTCATTTCATTCGATCTACACCCATAATTTGATTAAAGGTCTTGGACCTTATAGATTCTCCACCTTTGGATCACTTGTAGGCAGGGGCGGATCTATGCAGGGGGCAGGGGGGCACCTGCCCCCACTGGATTCCAAAATAGTGCAGCTTTGCATGGAGGGAATGGGATAATGGGTAGTTGTATTTCTGATATATTCTAGAGAGGGAAGGGCTTATATAGGATTTCCATGCAAGACAAATTAGAAATATAATTATATAGAGATAGAGATGCCCATAGTGTACTGTTCGTGCTGCCCAACTTAGCATCATTATTTTAAGTAAATGATATACCCAAGATAGTGTAACAATATTTGAGTATTATTTAGTTTTATAATTTATTTTATTAAATTTGTATTTTTAATAAAAAATAAAATAAAAACTCTATGTGAACATGAAAATTGGACACGAGTGTATTTGAATTTTACCTATTTGTATTTTGACCCCCAATGATGGGTAAAAATACAAATAAGTGAAATTTAAATACACTAATTTTTAATTTTCATGTCCAATTTTTATGTACGCCTAGAAGAGCTCAAAAAAAAATTTCAAATTTGCCCCCCCTAAACTTCGAGGCTGGATCCGCCCCTGCTTGTAGGGGCAGTAATTTGTAACATGACACAAACTAATGTTGAGTATATCATAAACCAGTTGATACGTTTAATATGAAATTTGGATTAGTTAGACACAATTAATAGAAGGTTTCACATGTTTAACATAATCATATACGTTAAATTTTAAAGTAGTATGAAAATAAATATTAAATGACTTCATTATTTGCTTTACATCTTAAATTTTTAGCTTTCCACAAGTTGGTATTATAGTGCTGAGAATCTTTGCACAATCAATTTAACAGACCATATTAGTGTTGAGAATCTTGACCATGTTAGTTTTCACCTATTCATTAATATAATATCTATGACCTGACACCAGACATTCGCCTAACACTTGCCAGCCCTAATTATTCATGCATAAGGGTACCACCTACTATAAATACATTAGAGCTAGCTTCCTTGTCATTTGAAACCAAGAGACTACACACAAACTACTTTCTTTCTGAACTTGAGTCTGCATTTTAAACCAAGAGCCTATATATACATAATGGGAGGTAACAGCAGGCAGAAGAAGTCCTTTAGCCTATTCAACATCTTCAAAACTACGAGGACTCGAAGAGGAAACGATGTGAGAGCAGGGACAGATGACTTAGTGAAGGCATACAAAGTGTATCCGAGTGATGAAGACAGAGGTCGATGGGTAGCTGAGCCTGGTATTGACAGGAAAGCTTCTGCCTATATCGCCACAATTCAAGAAAACTGGAACCGCGCTGCAGTTTCCAACTAAGACTACTTCTATGAATCGGCTTTGTTGTACATACAAATTTATTGCTGTTGCAAAAGCTGTATTGTTTTATAGTATGGTTCCTTAGCATGTATATATATACGACATATTATCAGAAGAATATATAATAAAAAGATTTCTCTATATTTTGTTGGTGTTTCTTTTACTTTATCTACATCATAAGTATTCTGCCATACTTCCATTGCTGTTGGAGACTTGGAGTGCATAAAATCCCCATGAAGAAGGATGATTATTTCTTCTACAGGTACCCTTGAATAATAGCAGTAGATACTAATACTGGTTCATTTAATAACAACATGAAATGCATTATTTGCATCCATGTTGGATTAGTAATATATATGGGGGACTCCTCATTTTTTTTTTAATTCTTTATTAAATGGTCTCTTGAGCTGATACTTATATAGTGTTTTGTGAAAAAGAAAACGGTTTGTTCAACAAAAATAGTCCTCTACTAATTGTTAAAAGTAGTATGGCCAAATAATCAACTTATTCCTCGTGCCAACAAGCAAACCTTGTTGTTATGAGTCCACACTTAAAATGACACAATGTTATCGACTTTAACGTCATAAGTTCACTGCCACGCTACCGTACTAAAATAAGCATGCACTTATTATATTCAGGAACAAATATGAAAAAAATAAAAATAAATAATAATTTATAACTTTTGTAAATGTGACTCTTTTTGTGAAACAAAGAGTTATTTATGTATTTATTTTTACAAGTAATTAAAAGCACCTAACAATAGCGAACTCACGTACATGCAGAGTATACAAAAAGCAAGAGGAATAAGACAGATTTCTCCTAAAGAACCAGTGAACCCCTCCATACAAAGAGCATCCAAAAAAATCTAATTTACATTAGACTCATAATAATGCAAACTTTCCTAAAAAGTCTATAAAAGGACCATCAGAGCCTAGAATCACCTCATCCAACCAAATGAAAAGAAGACTAAGAAAAGAAAAATTCCCAATATGTTGTGCTAACCCTAATAAGTTGATAGCTGAATAATTATAGATCAATTGAAACAAAAAGAAATACACAAGATTCCCACATTACGCTATATCAAATACAAAACCATCAGTTTTTTTAATTTGTTCCAACAGGGGATTGCAAGTAAATGTATTTCGCATACTAGATATTATTGTTTTGAATTGTGGTACGAGACCTTATACATCTTGTGCATTCTATGCAGGTAGTTTTTCTCGTACCCAATTGCATTCTGCGTACCCCTATCAGCGTTCGTAGTAACCATACTTGTAAAGAAAGTGAAGTATATGACAATAAGAATACATTTCAAATAAGTACTAATTTTAGAAGTATTTTGGGATTCTCCCTTATTTGCCACCATCTTTATTCCCTAAACAAGTTCACCTTTAGTTAAACATTGGTACGAAAGATAGTGGACATCAATAGGCAACAATAATTCATGCCAGATCAAAGGTAACCGTTACATTTGGTTCTGTTTGCTATTTTTTGTATAGCTGTAATTGAAGGACGATGACTATATATGGAGTCGATATATCTTCTTTTACTGTACAAGATTTGAGGTTTAAATCTACTCATCAGTAAAAAATCAAAATTCAATAAGATTACAAAAGATTAAAAGGTAAATTTTCTTTATATTCCTTCTAATTCCCTTCTTGACATCTTCTTCATACTCCCTCTAGGCTTATGGGATAAATGTATCCCTGGAATTAAAATTGTAGTATTAAGTCAAAAAAAAAAAATACACTTGCTAGACAAAAATTTGGAACAACATATAAACTTCTAACGTCTTTGAAAATATTATTATTATAATTTATTTTATTGATTTATATCACACGTGGATATAGTTCTTCTTGTGTTCTGATGCGGGACTTTATTATATCACATAATACTTGGATATATAATCTTTCATTTAACAAATGATCTCTCCAAGTACATCGACACTAAAGTCTTCCTTGAGTTGTAACCATAGTCTTTTTTACTCTAACTCATCACGTCTCCCAATTGATGAGCTTAAGGTTGAGCAAGGAACTGAAATCAGCCTCAAAATCGTACCAAAAACTGACCAAACAACACTAATTGAGCCGTACCAACAGTTTCGACATATGTGGTGGCGTTAGAATGATTGAAAAACCATATATGTGGTTTGAATGCTGTTTTGGGAGGCTCCCGGACCGCTCTTATATAGTATATATATTATATTTTTTTAAAAATTTGGGAAGTGTGTGATGTATGCATTTTGAATCATAAGTTCTCGTTTTTCTATTGGCGTGGTCATGTTGGTGATGCGCTCTTGCCAATGGTATAAGTTCCACTTGGTACTTGCTTAATGTTTCACTGTTTCAGTATGATCTCTTAATTTTATATCTCACTTTAGTATTCATATGACTTCTTATTTCATTCAATTTTTCCTATTATTTATAATATGGTTTAGTATTTAAATTGTTTTTGATGTCCCATTTCTCATGGAATTATATAGTAATACCTGGATTTTTTTCTTATACATAATAAAGATGAATTTGATGTATTTAATATTATTGTTGACTATGTTAATTGGTTTTAGAATCGAAATTGAACCAAATAAAATGCAACGCAAGTTGTAAAATTGTACCGTACCAATCACAAACAATATCATGTACTATTTTCAAATTATCAAATCGTATTCAAATGATTTCACCTGCGGTTTAGATTTCTGCACCATCCTCTGCGTTAGATGAGCTTGATTTCTTCCCGGTATCTCTTATTTAATTTATCAAGATTCTCTTTCAAACCTATCACATATCTTGATTCACAAGCCCAGCTTACTTTCTTGTTAATGGACTATCTCTTATTTAATGTACCAAGGTTCGCTTTCAAACCTTTAAGATATCTTCTTCACGAGCCTGCCTTTTCAATATTCTTATTTGATTCACAAAAAGCCTCCGCGTGTAGAGTAACACTTTTTCTCAAAGAATACAAAATTCACAATGCATTCATATAACTTATTGAATTTGGCCATCACATCTCTTAATTGATAAATCCATAATTTTTAATATTATTTTTTTTTGTCAAAAGAGTTTTTATGAGAAGAATTCAACATTTGCTTAATAAATTATACTTATACTCCCTCCGTCCTAAATTAATTGCTCAATTTTGACTTTTTAAAGTCAAATTGACCATTTTTAAAACTAATCTTTTTACTATTTTTGCTAAAATATAGGTGAAGGGATTATAACCAAAAGAAAATATATACAATTTATTACTAACCCCAATTTTTATAATTTTAGAAATATATTTATATATGTTTAATTATTAATTCTAAAAATAGTTAATTTGACTTAAAAAGTCAAAACTGAACAATTAATTTGAGACGGAGGAAGTAATTTACAAATCACAATGCATCCATAACCATACTATGATCCAAGCTGATAGATCAAATATAACAGTTATTGAGAATATTGCAGGCCCAATATACATCTTGATCCAAAAAATTACTTAATAAATTTGGATTTATTAAGTAATATCTACTTAATCTTTCTTCATGTATTGCAAATTTGCAATATGAGACTTTAATTTCACAAGATACCTCAACATTCTCTTCACTAGAGTAAGATCCAAAGACTTTGTCACCATTAACATCGAGAGAAAATTAACAATCAATAAATAATTATTTCACCTGATCAAATAAAAGGAAGCCATAAATATTTTTATTTTTCCCATTCGTATTTCACTGAAAAGCTTCAAACTAAGCGTCAAGAGTAAATTTCATTTCATAACATAACTCAACAGATAAAACAAGAGGTGTTTATCATTTTCTTACACATCTCTTATTTTTAGGAAGAGTCTCGTTATGTATTGTGATAAATTTATACTGAATTATAATTGCGAAGTTTATCGATACATGTGATTGATAGTAATTATAAAAATATTCTATTTATTACACATCTCTTCAAAAAAATTGCCAATATCGACGTAAAATATATATCATTTTTCTTTTAGGAAAATGATATTTCTAACGTAAATAAACAGTACATGAGTCATTTAAAATTCCTTCAAAATTTTATTAGTTAAAGGGGTTAATGATCAAGATTTTACAGCTTAAAGAGAGAGAATGTTATTTGCAAGAGGAAGAATATAATCAAATGCTTTATTGTTGGAAAATTAGGAAGAGAATATATTTAGGGAGGAAGTGAAATATAACTTTGTAGAATACTTGAGAACACTTTGATTTCACTTAATTCAAATGATCCAAGTATTCTCCAAAGTTATATTTCACTTCCTCCCTAAATATATTCTCTTCCTAATTTTCCAACAAGTGGTATCTGAGCCAAGGTTAATTCGAAGGTTTAGAGAAGGTTAAAACCAAAGTGGCGAAGGCAAAATTGATGACCCAAGAAAGGTGACTTGGTGCTATCGAATTGTTCTGCTAGGCGAGTGCAAAGTGTGCGCGTTAGAGCTCCGGAACGCAATCTAGCAAATGTGCTAGTTGAGAATTTTTTTTTTTGAAAAAGAAGTTTGTGAGTTTAAGCACGTCACAAAGGTCGTCATATTGATAGCGCTTTGGAAAGGTAAATTATAGAAAAATGATATTTCCTAGGTTTGGTGCCAAATTAGTGTTCACAAATTATAATATTTGGAGTATAAGGATTCGAGTATTTCTTGATGCTTGCAATTTATGGCAAGATGTCATTGCAAATCCGGAAAAGTGTATTTCAGAAAAGGTTCGAGAAATGAAAGAAAAAAGAACAAGGAAGATTTTGCAAGGAGTGATGCATGAAGAAGTTTGGATGCATGTTGCAAGTTTTGATTCTTTACCTCAGTTATGGAATGAACTTGAATTTATTTGCAATAATTATAAAGGTCCATTGTTACCTAAAGAGTCTTGGTTTTTGGAAGAAGATGAGAAACTTGTAGAAGAAATTGATGAAGTTGAAGAAGAAGAAAGTAAAAAGGAATTTTTTGAAAATATCTCGAAAGAGGAAGACGACAAGATTTGGGTTGATGAAAAAGGAGAAATTGAAGAGACGTCAAGTGAAGAAGCAATTGAAGAGGTAAAAGAAGAAGAAAAAGAAATTGTTGAAATTGAGAAAATAGAAGAAGAGAATTTTGATGAAGACAAGGAATATTGCATTGAGCTGAAGCCTCCATCCCAATATTTGAAAATTCCAAAAGAATCAAATTATGTATTTAGTTATGGAAGTTGGGTACAAATGGGTTCATCAGAAAAAGATACACATATATATGAGAAGCCAGATTTGGAAGAGCATGAAAAAAATATTTTGAGTATCAAAAGTAATGATTTGAGATTTAGAGTGATGAATTTTGTGGAAGACATAGAATGGGTAAATATCGAGAAGTATTTCGATCAAAGGGAGTTTGTAAATAGTAAAATGGAGAAGTGTTGCACATTGGCCATTATTGGCTAATATTTTTAGTCTCACCAACCCACTATCAGCCCACCTTTGTTCATGTTTGTCAAAGTTAGTGTGCCTTGCATTGCCTATAAATTGATTGCTCAATTGAGTAACAATACACACCATTAGTTGCTAAGCTTTAGAGAGAGAAAGCTCAAGAAGAGCATTAGAGAGAGATAGTGAGGTAGAGAGAAAATAAACAGTTAGTTTATTTCTCAGTTAATGAGTTTGTATTCTCCATTTTATTTTCATAGTGGATTTCTGAGATCTCTCCCCGTGGTTTTTTCCCAGTTGGGTTTCCACGTAAAATTCTTGTGTTATTATTTTATATTTCATACAGTAGTGTGCTTGTATTTATCTTAGTGTATTTGTGAAGGCCTGATTTCTCAACAATTGGTATCAAAGCTTTTGGTTCACACCGTTGGTGTCTAGGAAAGTGGTTCCAAAGGCAGTGCCTTTAAGAAAGGTGGTTACTTAATTAGTCACCGTTGCAAAAGCACGGAGAGACTCCCGCCGGACTTACACTTACCTGGCCAACTGGTACGATCCGTTTAGAGAAATCTCGCAGGTCACAAATACGAAGATGACAAGCATGAGTATGAGGTACGAAGTTGAACCATTTGACGGAAAGTCAAATTTCAGTATTTGGCAGTGTACAGTCAGAGATGTATTGGCTCAACAGGGATTGACAATTGCACTAGAAGGGAAAGAGAAGAAACCAGCGGATATGACAGATGAAAAATGGACGGAACTTGAAGCAAAGGTTGTGGCAACAATCAGATTGAGTTTGGCACCACAGATCAAATATCAGGTTTTGACAGACACCTCTCCGAAGGACTTGTGGGAGAAACTTGAGAAAGTTTACAAGTCGAAGTCTCTGTCAAATCGATTATATTTGAAGAAGGAATTGTACCGGCTTCGGATGGACGAAGGGTCAGATTTGACCAATCATATTAATGAGTTTAATAGATTGGTGACCCAACTTACCAGTATCGATGTAAAGCTGGACGAAGAAGATAAAGCCTTATTGCTTCTTGTCTCTTTACCAGACTCATACTCAACTCTCCAGACTACTCTCCTTATAGGGAAGGAAAAGCTTGCAGTTGACGATGTGATGTCAGCAGTCTTGGACCAAGATAAGTTCAGGGGCACTACTTCCAGAGATCAAGGAGATAGTCTTCTTGTATTTTCAGATGGGCGTGGCAGGGGTCCTAATCGGAAAAATTCCGGCAAGGAACGAGGAAGGTCTCAGTCGAGACCAGGCAAGAAGGATAAATCTCAAGTTGAGTGTTATCATTGCCACGAGAAAGGCCACTATAAAAATCAGTGTCCATTGTCGAAGAAAGAAAACAAGAAGAAAGGTAAGCAGATTGAAAATTCTGCTAATGTTGTTGAGCAAGCGGATGTGTGCAGCGATGGAGAGTTGTACACCGTGACAGAAAATGAAGCTTCACAAGGTGATCTCTTATCTGTTAGAGACAGTAGCAACCTTGTAGATTGGTACATGGATTCCGGTTGTTCTTTTCATATGTCCCCTCACAGGGATTGGTTTGATACTTTTACATCTTGCAATGGTGGTACAGTTTTATTGGGTAACAATGCAGTCTGCAAAATTACTGGAATAGGCACCATCAAAGTTAAAATGTTTGACGGGGTTGTCAGAACATTGGGCGATGTAAGGTATATTCCAGAATTGAAGAAGAATTTACTATCGATTGGAGTACTTGACTTTATGGGTTGTAGTATCTCAGTCAGAGATGGTGTCATCAAAATTACCAAGGGTTCGATGGTAATTATGAAGGGCCAAAAGAAGGGCACCCTCTACAGGTTGATAGGGGACACAGTTACTGGTGGAGCAGCAATTTCTGTGCAGGATAATTCTAGCAGTGATAGCACAGAATTATGGCATATGCGACTTGGTCATTTGAGTGAAGGTGGAATGAAAGAACTTCACAAAAGGCAGTTGCTGAAAGGTGTCAAAACGTGCAGTTTGGAATTTTGCAAGTTTTGCGTGTACGGCAAACAACGGAGGGTAAGCTTCAAAGCAGGAGCACACACCAGTAAGAATGTACTTGATTATGTACATTCAGATGTGTGGGGGCCGATCAAGCACACTTCAATGGGTGGAGCCCATTATTTTGTCAGCTTTATAGATGACTACTCCAGAAAGGTGTGGGTTTATTTTATTAAGCGGAAATCTGAGGTTTTCAAAATATTTAAGCAGTGGAAAGCTAAAGTAGAAAACCAGACCGGAAAGAAGTTGAAGTATTTCAGATCAGATAATGGCACGGAATACAGGGACAAGTCATTTCTACAGTTCTGCCAGGATGAAGGTATCACCAGACACTTCTCAGTTAAAAGAACTCCAGAGCAAAATGGGGTTGCAGAGAGGATGAACAGAACTCTGTTGGAACGCGCCAGATGTATGAGGTTGAATGCGGGTTTGCCCAAGAGTTTCTGGGCTGAGGCACTCAACACAGCCTGTTATCTGATAAATCGATCTCCTTCAGCTGGAATTGATCACAAAATCCCCGAGGAGGTATGGAGAGGGAAACCAGTTGATTTTTCTGTGATGAAAATTTTTGGTTGTCCAGCTTATGTTCATCTACCGGTCGAAGAGCGACAGTCCAAACTTGATCCAAGGTCAAAGGAGTGTATTTTCCTTGGATATGAAGATGGAGTCAAGGGATACCGGTTATGGGATCCAGTTTCCAAGAAGAAGGTTGTCAGCAGAGATGTGGTGTTCAATGAAAAACACATGTTGAACAAATCAGAGAATGAAGAATCTGCAGCAAGTGAGTTACAGACACACCCAGTTGAGGTGGAGCTTCCCGAAAAGACAAAAGAATCTGAAGAGATTGAAGATAATCATCCCTTAGATCCCCAAGAAAGGTCCTATAATCTTGTTAGAGATCGGGAAAGGCGAGTCAGCAAACCAGTGCAGAGATATGGGTTTGAAGACATGGTTGCCTTTGCCTTAATTGCTGGTAGTGGAGATCCAACTAGCTATCAGGATGCTATTCAGTCCGAGGAAAATGATAAATGGGCGATAGCAATGGCAGAAGAGATGGAGTCTTTACAGAAGAACCAGACTTGGGAGTTAGTTCAACTTCCAAAAGGATCAAAGGCTATAGGATGCAAGTGGGTGTTCAGGAAAAAGGAAGCTCAGTCTGATAAAGAAGGTGAAAGATTCAAGGCCAGGTTGGTGGCAAAGGGATTCTCTCAGAGAGAGGGAATCGACTACAATGAGATCTTCTCACCAGTTGTGAAACACACATCGATTCGGTTGATCTTATCTATTGTAGCATCACAGGATATGGAGTTAGAGCAGCTTGATGTGAAAACAGCTTTCCTTCATGGTGATTTAGAAGAAAAGATCTACATGAAGCAACCAGAGGGGTTTATTGAACCAGGAAAAGAGAGCTTAGTTTGTAGCTTGAAAAAGTCTCTCTATGGTTTGAAGCAGTCCCCGAGACAGTGGTACATGCGGTTTGACAGCTTCATGGTAGCTCATGGTTACTCTCGTTCGGAGTATGATCCATGTGTGTATTTCAGATCGCTTGATGATGGCTCTCTAGTATTGCTGACGCTATATGTTGATGACATGTTGATAGCAGCAAAAAGGATGTCAGATGTTCTTCAGTTGAAGAAATTGTTAAGTAGTGAATTTGACATGAAAGATCTTGGATCAGCAAAGAAGATCCTAGGTATGGAAATTCACAGGGATCGTCAGGCAGGAAAACTGTGGTTAACTCAGAAAGGATATGTGCAGAAGGTCTTGGAGAGGTTTAACATGCATAATGCTAAACCAGTTAGCACTCCGTTGGCAGCACATTTCAGGTTATCTTCACAATTAAGCCCACAGACAGAGGATGAGGTGGAGTATATGTCCAAAGTACCGTATGCAAATGCGGTGGGTTGTCTCATGTACGCCATGGTATGTACAAGGCCAGATATCTCACATGCAGTCAGTGTGGTTAGCAGGTATATGACAAATCCAGGAAAAGAGCATTGGAATGCTGTCAAATGGATTTTCCGTTATCTTGCAGGTACAACCAATTACGGTCTTATGTTTGATCGTGATACCGCAAAGAGTGAGGTTACAGGGTTTGTTGATTCAGATTATGCTGGAGACCTAGATTCAAGAAGATCTACGACAGGGTTAGTATACACCTTTTGTGGAGGATGTATATGTTGGAGGTCAGTGTTACAGTCTACGACAGCATTATCAACAACAGAGGCTGAGTATATGGCGTTGACAGAGGCAAGTAAAGAGGCTTTGTGGCTAAAGGGACTAGTTCAAGAACTAGGTTTCAAGCAGGGCAGTATCCAGATACAGTGTGATAGTCAAAGTGCTATTCATTTAGCGAAGAACCAGGTGTTCCATGCCAGGACCAAACATATAGATGTTCGGTATCACAAGATTCGTGAATGGCTGAACAGTGGTGACATTGCAGTTCGTAAAGTTCACACAAAGGAGAATGCCGCAGATATGCTTACAAAGTCGGTGACATCAGAAAAGTTCAAGCATTGCTTGGACTTAATTCACTTCGTCGAATGTTAAGTTCGTGGTGGAGTATCCAGAGAGAGGGATACATTTATAGACATGAAGAAGTTCATAGTATGGAGTATTTGAAGAATATAAGCCAAGGTGGAGATTGTTGCACATTGGCCATTATTGGCTAATATTTTTAGTCTCACCAACCCACTATCAGCCCACCTTTGTTCATGTTTGTCAAAGTTAGTGTGCCTTGCATTGCCTATAAATTGATTGCTCAATTGAGTAACAATACACACCATTAGTTGCTAAGCTTTAGAGAGAGAAAGCTCAAGAAGAGCATTAGAGAGAGATAGTGAGGTAGAGAGAAAATAAACAGTTAGTTTATTTCTCAGTTAATGAGTTTGTATTCTCCATTTTATTTTCATAGTGGATTTCTGAGATCTCTCCCCGTGGTTTTTTCCCAGTTGGGTTTCCACGTAAAATTCTTGTGTTATTATTTTATATTTCATACAGTAGTGTGCTTGTATTTATCTTAGTGTATTTGTGAAGGCCTGATTTCTCAACAAGAAGCAATACAAGAAATTTATGAAGCATACAAAATGTGAGAAGCTAGTAAGCAAGATCAAGAAGAACAAATGGAAACTTCAAGCATTTGTGCCATATACATCAATGGAGATGACAAAAGAGTTTGTTGCGTTTAAAGGAATCGGAATATCAAAAAGTTTTACGAGATTGTGAAGAATAAATTTGGTTTACGGGAGGCCTTGTTAGCAACTAAACCAAATTGATTCTAGATTGTTCTTGAATTAATTAAGTACATGAATAGGTAATGTACATGATACATGAATGTATTTGAAAGTGTCTTGGAACATGTATGGCTAGGTTCATGTACATGTATTTGGTCATCTAGTATTTATTAAAGTGAATCTAGAAGTATCCTAGAAGTCCTATAAATAGTCTTGTACTTGGATTATTTGGAGTAAGTAAAGTGAGATTGTTCTTGAGTGTTCTCTAAAATTATATTTCACTTCTCTCTATTATTTATCCTCTTCCATATATTTCAACATTTATGATGTCATTTTATATATATATCACTTGTCTTATGGGATATATTTATCATTCACCAACTATTTATTTACCCATTAAAGAAGAGGTTATAAGAGAAATTAGAACCAGAAATATTTAATTTAATTCACAAAGGCATAAATACACAATAATAATTAATCCAAACACCTTAAAAGAAAAAGACTAGGGAATCTATTATAGAAGTCTGAAAATATCAAAACAAAATAAATGGCTGTCATTAAACAACTGTAAATTTCTCCTCCTCCTCCTCATTTACCAGAAATGGAAAAGGATTTGGTGAGCCTTCACATCACCTACCTGTCAAAAGAAAAGGACACCATTCTTTTTGTCAAAACATTGCATACACATCAATTAATATTATACACGTATTAATTTCGACCATATTCTATATAAAAAAAAATCTTTTTATAGAGATGGACTCGCATTTAGCCATACGAGCCGGCCCTCGCTATGTTAATTTGAATAAATTTGATCAAATGGAAATTAAATAAAAGATAGGAAGCTGGAAGCTAGAAATTACCAGGGGTAGAGTAGGTAGTTCACTTGGTGATAGCATAAATAGCATAGATAATTCCAGGGAGATACCCAAATAGTGTTAGCAACAAACAGATCCAGAACTCCACCTGCACCCACCACCATTATATATCAACTTTAAATTAACTTAATGTATATTTTTTTAATTATAAAATCTCACATTCTTCACACACATGTTTTTGGTGGAAATATTTATAAAATGCATATATATATATATATATATATATGTATATCATAGTAATACACCCGTCCAACCACTTGGTATTTGCCATTTGGTAATAGATTTGAGGGCTTATACACAAATGTCACCAATGTGGAACTGATCGATGAGGTTTACAATCTCTCCCAAGAGTCTAAATTTTGGTTTGGGGAACTAGTGCTTTTGGGAACATGTTGTTCCTCTAAATGCAAAATCCATACCTTTTGGATTTTGGCTTCTCAGTTTCTATAATAATTTTTTTTTACCTTTGCACAAAAAAAAAAAACCAATTTAGTGCTTAAAACTCACAAACGCAACTTTTAAGCACTACAAACACAGTCACTGCACATTTTTAGTATGATGCAATGCATTTGGTGCTTAAAAACCTTTTAAATACACTTTCTCAACGCAACAAAGACATTAAAACGAACAAGCCCTAAGTTTCAATCTACAAATTACAATAACACTAATGAGGACTAAATAGTCATATCCCTTCTTTAATTTTTGCAAACAAACCCACCCTTAGAAATAGAGTTGTGACATTTATACACATTGCAATACAATTCAGAGTAATTCAACCCATATAATATCACATTTTACATACATTTTTTGTTGTTGTTATTTACGCATGGGGAGTTAACAATTTTTCTCAATTAAATTTGTAGAATGAAAATTTGGAGATACCAAAACATGGGTTTTGGAAATCAGACAAAACCCAATAAAATTAAATGACAAACACATGAAAAAAAAAACCAAATCAGATCTAATTGTGTGTGTGTGTGTGAGAGAGAGAGAGAGAGAGAGAAATTTACATGGCAGCCGAACTTGAGGAAGACACCAAGAGGAGGGAGTAAAATGGCCAAGATAATGTCTATACAGTTGGCTGTTCCCTCTTTCATGATCTTCTCTTTCTTTTTCTGCTTCGGAATTGGGATAATTGCCCCAAAATCAAAAAGAAACAGAGCAAATTAGATTAAGAATTAGGTGAGAGTGATGAGATAGTAATTGAATTGTGAAGTGGTTGGTTGCCTTGCTGATAAGCCTGATGATATGTATAGGCAAGGATTTGGAAAGGACGAGAAGACACGTGTTAAATACCCATTTAGTGGTAGCAAAAATGTGTACACCAAACATACGCGGTTCCTTAGCCTGGTTAAGTACCGAGTTGGATTTCATGATTTTCATGTGCATGTGCATGTGCATGCTTAGCTGTATTGCCCTTTATACAATAGATAATTGTCAACAATTTCAGAACGTAAAAATGTTTCGTCTTTTTCACGTTAACGGAGGGGTATTTCTAAAATTAGAGATATAATTTAATTTTTAAGATTAAATAATAGCATATTAAATTTTAAAATTACTATAATTCATAAAAATTTAAAATGAAATAAATTTTGTGGCTAATAATTTTTGTTATATACTATACAATTATAATAATTGTATGTACTAAAATTAACTAAATTCGCATCAATTTAAAGTTTAATGTGTCATCGCTTGACCTCAAAAGTCAAATTGTTTCTCTAATTTTAGAATGGAAAGAGTATTTATTATTCATTACATTTTTTTCTTTTTCTTTTTTGTAAAATTATATCCCTTTTGTTTTACAAAAATAGAGTTTTCTAGAAAATTTAAAGATATATTTTGTTTCTGTCTACATTTAAATAATAGGAGTATATTTAAAGAAAATAATTTTTTTTCCTTAAAGTTATTATTTTAAAATATACTTCTCCGACTTTATATATTAGATAGATAGTTTAATGATGTAACTTGGAAATAAAATATGTTCTCATTTCTCAAGAACCAAAATTTAAATTTCTTAGATATAAATACTTCTTAAGAAAATAAAACATTTCCGGGGAAAAAATGTAGACCATATGTGGGTTGAGGAAAAAAAAAATTCAAAGCAAAAATACTCTGTAAAACTTTAGCTTCAAGAATCAAGATCCACGTAAGAAAGTACAGTAGGTGCAAAATATGAAGACTAATGTTCGAATCTGACGGCTGTAAAGTTGCCACGTGAATCCATGAGCTAAAGGAAGAGAGTCGACGTCTTTTATGTAACCGTCCTCGCTTGTTGCAAATAACAGTTGTTCAGTTATAGCTGTTCCACGTGTGACAGATCAGAACAGATAATCCACTTCCATGAGACTAAGGGCCTATTTGATAAAAATAAATAAAACAATTTTGAATGTATGAGCAATCTGAATAAATTAAATAAATTAAAATTTTAAATACTGAATAAAAAAATTTATTTGATAATTATTATGTATAAAACGCCTAAATAATAATTTTATTATTATTTTACCCCTAAGTGCTGCTAAATGCAAAGATCAAATAAAATAAAATTCAATTTCCAAACAGTCCCTAAGCAAATACATACTAGTATAATAAATTCCTCTCTGACACTCTGATTCTTGTATCTTCATACATATGTCCAAAGAAAAACTAGAAAATTTGGTTTTTCTCTCCTCTCTTTTTCTCTCTCACATTCACATAAACACAAAAGCAGAAAAAATTCAAAGGAAAAAGGAAAAATACATTTTCAATTTCCCCAATTTCTTTCTGCGTGGATTTTTACGCCTCAGATCTCGAATTTTAGCCTTCGGAATTTTGAATTTGCACCGCCCATCACCACCGCTCAAGCCGTTCCCAGATTTTAAACGAAGACGTATCGGACCTGAATTCTTCCGTTACTAATATCAATTTCTTCGATTGGGAAAAGCAGGTAAACTTTGTCATAGATTTCGTCGAGTTTGGACCCAAATTTTGGAGTAAATGAAAAAGATGACAGAACACGCCGGAGAAAAAGATCAGTGATTGAATCGGTGATGGTGAAGATCACAAAGTAGCGTAAAAGAGGGACAACATGTGTAAAAAATCTATTCAGTGAGCTTATGATTGATTCAGTGCAAAAATAACAGCAATTGAACTTAACAATTAGCCATTAAAATTATTTTTATTCAAATCAAATGAATTGAATGACTAGCCGATTCAAATCACAAGTCATTCAGATGCATTACGTCCTCAACAAATAGTTCCTAAAAAATTAAACATTCTCATTGAAATTTAAAATATTTTTACACAGTATTAATATTTATTTAAATCACCCTTAAATATAATATTTCAATTTTTTTTATTATTTAATTTGATATCACATCAAAAAATAACACACGTATAAATATATGTCATGAAATCAGAGACAAAGTTGATTGTTATTTTGGTATTAATAAAATATTGAAACCTTTTTAATTTCACATTGTAACTTTTTGTTTTGTTGAAAATATTGTATTAAAATTTAATTTTAGGGAAACTTTGTATCCTAAAAGGGTTTAGGAAATTGAAAAAGGGATCAGTAGGGGAATTAGGAAGGAATGTAGAAGAAACTTACATTTTCCATGTAATATCTTAATTAATTCTAAGAAAAATTTACCTATTTTAAGCAGTGTCTTAGTTAATTCTGACTTTTTCTAACTTTTGTGAAAAGATACTCACTTTTTTACCTTTTAAGCTACCCACTTTTCTTATTTTCTTTTTTCCATAATCTCATCTATTTTTTTATAACCAAATCTTCTCGCTTCTAACACACGTGTGCCAAGTAAACTAGTGAATATAAGATGGTGGCCAATGTCCTAATTTCTTTCATTTTCATTTTATTATTTGAATGAACTTACCCTGTAGTTATTAAAATAAAAATTAAAACTTATGGTCTGTATCACATCATTTTATAAATTAATTTTTATAAGTTTTTCTTTGTCATCATAACAGCACTCCTCTTTTAAATATCTAAATTACACTTGAGCACAATAGTACACCAACTATTAAAAAATTTGATGATCATATAGCACCAACTTCTCACCTTTCTCACAAATCTTGCTGCCCAACGAAATTAACAACCTTCTCATAATTATACCTCAATTGCATCCTCCCGGGCCAAAATATCCTATGAAACTACTTTATGCACCTCCCCTTTTATCTTCCGATGATACCCTGTCTTACCACTCAAAATTAGATCTACATTTTTGATGATCTATTTTTTGGGGTAGGATTATTGATACTTTTCCTAACGTTCTGACCTGCAATTCACGTCCTCACACACAGAAAATTAAGGGAATGATTTCATCGTGAAACGCTTACGATGTGAGTGTTAATAATCGAATAAAAAATAAAATATAAAGTATAATAATAGCGTGTGCATGTATGTAAAGCGTGTAAATGTCTCACCTTATCTTTTTTTCTATCTTATATTTATAGGCGCTCCCGATAGTGGGATATGTCATGGTTGGTGGAAAACCACTCCACGTGGGAGAGACAGTGCCAATCCTATCAACTGTCCTAAACTGCCTAAGGTCAAAGGGTCTCAATCTACCATTTTGGAGCTTGGTCCTCAAGGAGCCCATGAACTTTGATGGTGGGCCATTGGAGCCTTGGGCCGGGCCTCGTAGTCATCATGAGTTGTTTGACTTGAATGCCCAACGGATCATGGGCCCATGGGCTCTGCCCTCCCACAATGACTGGACTTGGGCCTCGGCCTTCCACTTGAGCCCACTCCCTAACAACTTCTAATTTTAGACTTAAAAATAACATGAGTTTTTTAGTATACTACTATTTATATCATAGCTAGATTAAATATTAGTATCGCGGATTAAACAGTATATACAAACATCGGTGCTAGTTTAGTTTTTTAAAACCAAAATTACACCAACTAAGTCACATATTTAGATAAAAGTTGGTTGGCCCTGTGCGATTTAACCAGCTTTTAGTCGATTTTGAATCAAATAACCATTCTTAATATTAAAGAATCAAACCTACACCTTTTTTTGATAGACCTTGATACAGATCAAGAGTTCATTCAATCAGAAAGATGCGACTTACACTACTAGAATTGCTTTCTCAGTGACGGACAAAGTCGTTACTAAACATTAACTGTCGTCACTGATTACGTCATTAGCAACAGATACGTTCGTCGCCAATTAATGTTTACCTAGAATCGTGTTGCGACGAACTATGTCGTCATTAAATATTATGGTATGTCGCTAATTCAATCTCGAAACCAAGTTATGACGACTCTATTCAACCACGGAATGCCCATCACTTTTATTGTTATTTGCGACGGCGCCTATTTGTCACTGATTTAGTCTGTCATTGATTTCTCAGATTCCAGTAGTGTTATATATATAATAAAGTTGAGAGAATATTTACTCTATCCAAAAATAAAATGAGTTACAAAATTCCATGATCTAAGCATAAAAATAAAAATACAAACAATAAAGAAACAATTGTTGTAAACATGCCCCATCACTCATCTAATTTGCATGTTTACAATTACCCACCACAGTGGAAAAAATAAACCCTCTTCATAGAGAGAATCTAATTTTCCATAAAAAGAAAGAATGATTCCACAAGAGATATACGATTTAAAAAGTCAAATATGAGACTCTTTTTTCTTTTTTGGAAGATAATTAGGGTTTAAAAAAACCTTAATATAAATTCAAGATAACCTCCCAAAAAATATCACAAAATCGATTGATTTGCTATTAAAGGGCTTTTTGAAATGTATCGTGAAAGGGGTTCAAGAGTTTTGTTAAACAAAATAGGAAACTTTTTTCCACGTTGGATAAATTTATACGAGGAAAGAAATAATATGCTTGGGGATTGTTGGGACCGTCATGGGCTTGAATAGTGGGCTATGGAATCCTGGATTTGATATTGTCTATTTCAACTTTGAGGTGTCATTCTCAAATTACTTTTGACTAAATCAATACTTTGTCGTTCTTAATATATATATATATATATATATATATATATATGATAATACTTTCTTGAAAATTCGAGAACAATTTGCTTCTTTTTTTTCCTTCTTAATTTTCACACCATTTTGTTCAAATATCTTTGAAACAATTGGATTTTTTTCTTCGTGTTCTACATATGAATAAAGACATAATATTTAAAATGTTTATATAAATATATTTTTGATAAGAACTATAAGTTTTTGTATTTCGATTCTTATAATTAATACTATAACATGTTTTTCTATTTAATATTATTGATTATAAATATTTACATGAATTAAATATTGACGTGACATAGTTTTTAATTTTTCAGAAATTAATTGTTAAAAAATTATTATATTTAAAATATCAATTATTAGAGAGTCGATGGTAAATGCAGGCATGTTCCAACGAAAACTTGAGTTTACTTTTGAGATGAACATTTTCAAAAAAAAAAAAATATAGTTTCAGCTAATTGTATTTTTCTTCCACAAAAGTGGCATTATATAAAAATATAACATAATTATAACTATAAATATAAAAAAAAAAACTTTATTAGATTTTGATCATATTCATCGTCTTTTATTATTAGGATTTTTATTTTTATTTTTTTGACTAAAAATGTTAACTTAGTAAATGAAATCTTATTGTATAAAGTTAAATGTTGGAATTTACTGTGCAAGTTCACATTAAACATGCTACACATTAAGTAAAACCTTTCTTGAATTATTGGGAAAATTAGGAAGACAGTCTGTTTTACAATGTATACCACTGTAGTTAAAATTGAAGTTATCTTTAAGCATGTAATAATGCAAGTCTGTTTTTTTCCTAACTACGTACCCCACTACATGTACTAACTTTCCTAGCTCCCCATGCCCCATCTTCCAATGGTTTTATTGCTAGATAGTTGGAACCAGGGGCGGATCCAGGATTCAGACCCAGCAGGGGCGGATTTTAGCCTTCGAGTGAATTTGGCAGGGATTCGGAGGCTGCGCCCCCGAGCCAATTTTTTAAATAATTTTGTGTTTTCCAGCTAATTACATAGGTAAAATATGTATTTGGTTACAATATTGTTAATATAACAAGTAATAATATTATATATATAAACAAGTTAACAACCCCTTTGACACTAATTATTTTATACAACGTACATAGAATTCCTCAACTTAGATAGATTGTGATGTTGATGATTCATTTTTGGAACATTTGAATTTTTACCGCATGTCATGAATGCCTAAATTAATCAAAATACAAATATACAGCAACTCAAATTGAGACCAAATATTTTATGCAACATAAATAGAATTCTATAATATACAACAAATAAATATTCATAATTCAATCTAAAAAGGGAATTTCAAAATAAAAAATATTTAGATACATTTTAGAAACTTACTTCACTTGTCATGATATTTCCCAAATGCTCAAAGCTTTAAACTAGCGGACTTGTCTTGTAGTTAAAATTAGTTTATAAAATTGTTTATTTGCTCCCTCCAAGTTTAGCTCTTCTATTAATCTGCCCCCCTTAAATTTATTAAGTTATATATTTACCCCTGTAACTATACTTGTAAAAAAAAAAATTGAACATAGGCAAAAAATTTGAGCATAGGCAGCCGCCTATGCTGCCCATACTATAGGTCCGCCCCTGGTTGGAACTGTTCTACATTTGGTTTTAGAAGTACGTTTATCTGTTAGAAGTTTAATTACATGCTTGTACTGTTCTCTAGCAGTGGCGAAACCAGAATTTTTGTCTATTGGGGTTAAAATATTGTGATCTTATAAATAATTTGGCGGGGGTTCGAGGACTGCACCCCCCAAACCAAATTTTTTTTAGATAATTTTGTGCTTTTCGGCCGGTTACATATGTAAAACATGTATTTGGTTACAATATTGTTTTATATATATATATATACACACATACACACCCCTTATTAACCCCTAATACTCATTTCTAATCACAAATTTGTTAATAAATATTTAAATTCCTTATGTTATGAAAATAATCTAAATTAGATTATTATTTATTTTAAAAATATTAGAAGAAGATGCATACATAAAGGAGTAGAAGTAATGTGAAATTGAGAAAGTTATAAAAATTTCAATTTGACCCCGTATATTAAAAAATTTATAAAATTTCAGTGGGGTCAATTTGTTCATTAAACATAAATTTATCATATATCATAAAATAATTTTATCTCCCTAATTTTTCTTATTCTCTTTTCTCTCTATTTTAAAACTAGTACATGTTGTGTTAAACGGTGTAAATGAATTTTAAAAATGAGAGAAAAGAGAAAAGAATGAGAAAATTTTAGTAAAGAGATTAAAAATCACTTAATTGTGAGTTTTTTTTAAAGAAAAGATGATGAGAAATTTTAAACAAATTTTTTTCCAAAGTGGAGAAAACTTGGAAAGAAGTTTATTAAAAACTTAGTTAACACATTAAAATACCAAAAGTATCTAATATATAAGGCCAAAGGACCGGTTGTGGTGTTAATATTTTTTTAAGCTTTTTAGCATTTATATTATTATTTTTTTTATCTTTTTATTTAATCATCCAAGTTTTATAAAAAATTTATTGTACCCACATAATTTACACATGTAACCCGGATACAATAACAATATACTCTTTTAAGTTAAAATTTCATTCCAAAAAGAGAGTAAATTACATTTCTCTCCCTCTCTTTTCTCCCATTCCCCATGCAATATTGGTCATAAGAATTTTGACAACATCAGATGCACAAATGGTGCAAATTAAAGTGTTTGATTGCAACAAGTACAATCAAGTTCGTTCAAATGCGCAAATGCTATACATAACTATTTTATATAGACAAATATGATCTCTGAGCTTTTCAGATCAAATCGTTATTATCAAATACTTGCTTGGTAAAACAACTCATTCTATAAAAACATCCACGAGTAAATAGGGTTTAACTAAATGCTATAAAGTTTACTTGCAAAGAAGAGAATAAAAACAATTTAGATATGATATATTGCCAGGTGCTTTCAGTGTAATCAAAAGATCTAGTGATGCAAGTCATCATATTTACCTAACAGCAAGAACTTCCTAATGCATAGTCCTGCTCTTTGGATGAGAGTAGATCCAATTTTCTCGGAGTAATTACTGTTGTAGTTCTTTACGAGAAATATGTTTAGGATTAGGGTTAAGTTGTCGTATGAATTGGAACATTATCATTAACAAATATGGATTCAAGTGCTTGAGAGAGAGAGCAGAGATGTGCCTGTTCGGTGATAATATTTCCTCCGTAAGTCAATAAGTAGAAATAATAAGATAAACAAATAGAGACAATATTCAAAAGGGAAGAACCACATATGTATTCTTCTTTCTTAGCAGTTATATTAGGTGAAATTTAGAAACATAATTTTCAATATGACAAAACAAGTTGATAACACTCTTATATATGGTACGCTGGTAATTCGGTCTTTTAAGATGAATCACTCCTAGGCAAATACAGGGTAGTAAATATAGAGAATTAATATTTTCACAAATGAAAGTGTTAGTTCCACAATCTTTCACATGAGGGTGGATCCTACTTACTATTCATGTGAGGAGGAGTTGTGGAACTATTAAATTTACTTGTGAGAATATCAATTCTCTAAATATATCATAACATATAATTTTTTTTTGTTTGTCTAAATTATTCTCTTGACTGGGCAACATTTACAAGTCAAAACTTTAAAGAAATAACCAAATTACTACAATTGTCTCTAAATATATGCATTTGTTTTGTTTTCGTTCGGATAATCGTAGTGTAATAAGGGCCATAATGGGACACACATCATGTACACACATAACATAGAAAGACTTGAATGATCTCCCAGAAAACTTAAGTGCATCCACACAAAAAACAACGATCAACTAGAAAGGGTGAATCCATGCTTTTTTTCCAATAAATGACCAATTAAAAGTTTTACAAAAGTGACAAATGATATTGTTTAAACCAAAAGAAAAGAAGGCTCGATATTTACTTACTTCTTTCAATTATAAAAATAAAATAAAATAAAAAATTGTATACCCGGCATATGAAGCTCAACCTCTAATTCCACCCTCATAATAAACCACTTTAAGCCCAATAAAACTATTTAGAGTCTAATATTAAATACAACGTGCCCATAGATAAAGGTAGCTCTATGTTTTGAAGTCAAGTATGATTTAGGGTAATGTTTTGAAGTTAAGTACAACTCTTATGTTAGGCCAAGTCGTAAAATACTATTTGACTTATTCAATATCACATCACTTAAGACACATGTGAGACCCCTAGTATTATTCATAATTATATGATGATTTAAATTTCTTCTTTACTGATTTGTCCTCCAACAAATCAGTGTTTTATTCTTAAATCTTCGATTTTATGCGAGTGGCGTAAATTTTTACATGGTCCGCCCCAGCCCAAACCCCTAGCCCTATTACTAGGGCCTATGAAAGGGATGGGCATTCATTCCTTCCCTCAGTCCAGCCTGGCCTAGACCCAATTCATTCCTAGGTAGAGATGAAAGCAATTAACTTTAAAAAAGACAACATATTATATACCTTTTAAAATATCTACAGAAAATTATCAACAAAAGAAAATCTAGAAAATCTTACTTAAATTTGACTGCCAAGACTAAAAACGTTACTTATAAAGAAGAGTTTGGAAACATTTGATATTGGGTATATTATGGCCTGAAGCTTACATCACACGACTGAATGATGTAAATCATCTAACTGATGACAAGAACTTCTGACTCATAGCAAGGAGAGTCGGATCATGTTCTTCTGTTGAGAGTAGATCCAGTAACATGGAGGTGGTAGATGCATCTGCGGAGAAACCTCTGCCAACCATTGTTTCTATGAATGCACTTGCTTCATCATACTTCTTATTTTGAAAACATTTGCGGATAATAGTGTTGTAAGTGACATCATTTGGCAAACAATCATTACCTTCCATTTCCACTAATAACTCATTTGCTTCCTCCAATAGCCCTTCTTCACAAAGCACTTGAATCATAATTGTGTATGTTTTAACATCTGGCTGCAACCCTTTTGCAGGAAGGCTATCAAAAATATTTCTTGTCATGTCTAGCTTTTCAACTTTGCACAGTCCATTAATGAGGATATTGTAAATACAAATATCAGGAATTAAACCGTTACATTCCATTTCATGAAATAAGGACAACGCTTCATCAATATACTGGTTCCTGCAAAGGCCTTCTAACAAGATACTACATGTCAAATATCTGGTATACAACCTTGAGCTTGCATCTCATAAAAAAAATTTTGCGCTGCAACACATATGTCCTTCTTAAATGGCCCTTGCAAAATAGTGTTGTAAGTTATAATTGTGGGTTTCAAACCTTCACGGTCCATTTTCCGGAATAGGTCTATAGCTTTGTCTACTTCCAACTTCTTGTAATATCTATTTATCAAAGTGTTATAATTATAACTGTCCGGCAATATCCCCTTATTCATCATGGTATTCAACATGGCCAAAGCTCCACAGTTTGTTTTAACTTAAATCGTTTAAAATAAGTCATTGCCGAATGGGCCTTAAAAATTACCAAAGGCCTATAACCAAACAATAACATAGAGGAACAACCAAAATCAACAAACTTGTATCCTTCAAAATTACCCGCCATCACGCTCGATGAAATCAATGCAACCTAGTACTAATTATATTTTAGGTTCAAACATAACTGCTTGAATCAGTACTATGAGAGCTCCATTCTCTCTAAAATCCGGTAAAATTAATAACAAATTCTTGTATCCAAATCCAATTTTGCTCAAATTCTTTCAGAATCTACACAACCAAACCCCAACATCATCATCATCACCATTATCATTTCTCTCACCAACCCATCTCAATTCACTCCTTAACACAGCTACTCAAAACAAGAACATCAAACATGCCACCCAAATTCACACCCAAATCATCACAAACAACTTAATTTCCCTCTCTTTCCTCTTCAATAACCTCCTCAATTTATATGCTAAATGTGGCCATATTAATAAAAGTCTCACATTGTTCTCAAATACCCAGAATGAGTCCAAGAATATTGTTACCTGGACTTCTCTCATTACCCAGTTATCTCACTCTAAAGACCCATATAAAGCACTTTCCTTTTTCAAGAAAATGATGAGTACTAGCGTTTGCCCAAACCAGTTCACATTCTCTGCTATTTTACCAGCTTGTGCTGACACTAGGATTTTTGTTCATGGTGAACAAGTTCATTCTTTGATATCTAAACATGGGTTTGAATTACATCTGTTTGTTGCTAGTGCATTGGTTGATATGTATGCTAAGTGTAGCGATATGAAGTTGGCAGAGAGGGTGTTTGATGAAATGCCTAAAAGGAATCTTGTTTCTTGGAATTCTATGATTGTGGGTTTTCTGCAAAATAAGTTGTATGATAAGGCAGTTGACTTCTTTAAGGAAGTGCTTGGGGAGACATCTATAATTCCTAGTCAAGTGACTTTTTCGAGTGGTTTAAGTGCTTGTGCTAACATGGGTGGTGTAGATATTGGGAGGCAAGTTCATGGAGTTGTTGTAAAGTATGGTTTGATTCCTTTAGCTTATGTGAAGAATTCTGTTATGGACATGTATTGTAAATGTGGGCTTTTTGAAGATGCTTTTAAGTTGTTTAAGACAATTGAAAATAGAGATGTTGTCACATGGAATGTTATTGTAATGGGGTGTGTCCACAAGGGCAACTTCGAAGAGGCTTGCAATTTTTTTTGGGCCATGAGAAGTGATGGGATATATCCTGATGAGGCGTCATTTTCTACCGCTCTTCATGCTGTTGCTAGTATTGCAGCTATGGATCAGGGTACCTTGGTCCATAATCAGGTAATTAAAACTGGCTTTGGGATGAATGTATGTGTTGTGAACTCATTAATTAAAATGTATGCAAAATGTGGTAGCTTGGTTGATGCTCGTCGAGTATTTACTGAGAGTGAGGATACGAATGTGGTATCATGGACAACCATGATATCTGCCTGCCAACAACATGGCTGTGCATACCAGGTAATAGAATTGTTTGAGAATATGCTCAAAAAGGGGATTAAACCTACTTGGGTAACATTTGTTTGTGTTTTATCGGCTTGTAGCCATACTGGCCTTGTTGATGAAGGATTTTATTACTTCAATTCCATGGGTAAACAACACAATATGAATCCTGGCCATGAGCACTACGCTTGCATGGTTGACTTGCTTAGTCGTGCAGGTCGACTAGGTGAAGCAAAGAGCTTTGTAGAATCAATGCCAATTGAACCAGATGTATCAGTTTGGGGAGCTTTGCTTGGGGCTTGCAGAAGACATGGAGATCTAGAAATAGCTATAGAAGTTGCTGAGAGGCTTTTTGAGATTGAACCTGATAATCCTGGAAATTATGTACTGCTTTGCAACATGTACACATGTAATGGACGGTTGAAAGAAGCTAATGAAGTGAGGAGACTAATGGGGGTCAAAAGGGTTAGGAAAGAGACTGGGTGTAGCTGGATTGATGTTAAGAACAAGACCTATGTTTTTACAGCTTATGACAGATCACATGATAAGACCAACGAGATTTATGAGATGCTGGCGAAGTTGAAGAAGTTGGTGAAGAAGAAAGGATATGTGGCTCAAACCCAATATGCAGTTAACACTGTGGAAGCAGACAAGGAGCAGAGCTTATGGCATCACAGAGAGAAACTAGCCCTTGCATTTGGGCTACTGACTCTCCCTGCTGGGGCTCCAATTAGAATAAAGAAAAATCTTAGGACGTGTGGTGATTGTCACGCAGTTTTGAAGTTCGCTTCTGAGATTTTTGAGAGGGAGATTATTGTTAGAGATACAAATCGATTTCACCGATTTGCCAACAGATTGTGTTCATGCGGGGACTATTGGTGACAGATTTCACACAGTTTGATCAGGCCTGAAGCTCCCTCCCCTAATTTTTTTTCTGCTGTTTGTTTTATGTTGCTTACACAGTTACATATTTCACAATCCACACAAGATAATTTCAACCTCACTAGTCTATCTTTTCTTGCTTAATTGTAGGTCAATCAAATATATTTTCTGTGAGAGTAGATCAAATTCTACTATTCTGGAGTTTTAGAAGGAAGAACCATTTTGGCTCATACCACTAATTTAGTCTTCGAGCCTTTGTAATTACCTATGCTACACCATTCAATTCATATTCAAACTAGATTTCTTATTGTATTGAGGCAATAAATGCTTTTTTTCCCTTTCCATTTCTAGTTTCTCCTCTCTGTTTCCTGTCCTTGATGAAGTTAAATTGAAAACAGAGGAGCCAAAAAGCTACATAAGAAAGAGCGCTCACAATATTATTCATCTAAAGGTACAAGAACATAAATTCTTATGACAATATTTTAATAAAATGACTGCAAGTAATTGAATTTGAGAATTTTTAACCATTGATGCTAGCTAGTAGCTGCTTTAGTTGCCTTGCTGAAGAAGTCATATAGGAAACAGATAATCAAGGAACTCTTCAGTAACACTGTTCACTGAATCCTACAAGAAGCCTTCTTCAAGAAAATGGTTAGAGCATCCACTTAGATTGGTTTATCTATTCATTATTTACTCTCTGTTTCTTTGAAAATTTATTTTGATCAACTCTTTTAAAGATCTCAAGGAGAAAATTAAATCATTAGAATCTCTCAGTATGGCGTTATAAATTTTTATATATAGAGACTTGGACCTCACAAACTTTCTTCTATTTCAAAAGATAGCCTCGATTATCAATCTCAGGCATTAGTCTCCCAAAAATCGTGCTGTTTTAAGAAGTGTCCACCTCATTCATACGCCTCTTTTCCCTCCCAAAATCGGAAGTGACAGCCTCGTTAGATTTCTCCGCATTTTTTGGTTTATTTTTAATCTTACTGGACATGATTTTATAACCTGGAGTCTAAAATACTCGGTGTTGAAAGACAAGATTGATTTTCTGTTTGATGTAGTTGACCAGTAGATTGATATAATTGCGGAGGCACCTGCACCACTAAGCTTATCATGAGAAATTGATATGTTATTCTGAAAGGATGGAGATCATCTTATGTTCACTTCATTGACAAATTAATATTATATTATGTTTAATTGCTTCAATAAAAGTATCCAAGTGTTTTTTTTTTGGTGAAATTAAGTATCCAAGTCTTTGAGCTCATATAAAATATCAATTTTTCTATAATTGTGCAGTTGTGCTTTATCTTGCACTGAGTCAAGTTCTTGATCCGCCACTGGTGCCTATAATACTCTTTGATATATATGTTGTCTCTGAAGCTCAGCCATTGATTGGAGTTTGGTGAGATCATTATTATGACCTAATAAGATAGGAGATTGGTGGGATCATTATTATTACCTGATAGGACAGCTTTCAGTTTTGTGCTATGCTTATGTGATTCATTACTTATATACTTCTATCCTATTATTGCTTGTAGGTCTGAAGCTCATGCCAATCATGAGCAATTTATGTTTGTGAATAGTTCTTTTCATGTCCCATACAGATACATGCATCTGGCTTGAAGTTGGTGGTATTGAGCTGTCCTTACCGATCAGAATTACTTCTTATGTATCTATTTCTAGCTTTTTATTGAAAATTTTAAATTTTTATCTTGGAGGGTAAGACATAATTAGATAAAGTATATTTGTTTTCTGCTGCATTTTTTAGAAAAGGTTCAAGTGTATACTTGTATCCTTAACAAAGAACAGTAATCATTAAGAATTTAATGTTAATTATGTTATTAAAGAATTCAAACTGAATATAAATTTGTGTAATCCTTATTTTATAATAATAGTGTGACCTAGTAGATTTCAATACTTTCGCAAAGAGAATATCCCCCTCCCTGTTATAGTCACAGAGGTTCCGGATTATTTTAATTTTTAATTAATTATTTTCTAAGCACGTGTTTAAAATTTTGTAATTGCAATAGAAGAATAGAGCCCTATGTGATCTTCATTATGATGTTGTCTGAGTAATTATTGTTTGGAATTCATGCAAAGCTGTCTTGTGGATTTTCTTTATTGCTCTTTGTTTTTCCTTTGGATGGATTTCTCCAGGCAGCTGAAGAATAACCCATTCCAGAGCTGTTGGCTATTATACAACATAGATGCAGAAGAGGTGCTACCATCTGATAAAATTGTCACAAGGTTTTTTAAGGAGAATCCGATTATATAAGGTTATCAGTTTGTTTTTTATAATGAATTTCTAAAACATATTCTCATGCGCATGTGTTAATATACGCACTTATAAAGACATAAACATACTGCCAAATTTACAGAAAGTCCTTTTGTTGATATGTTGCATTAACAAATGTAGATAAGATTCTCGTTGATAATGTTTACTTAGTTTTTGACATGCCATAAAATCATTGATCAAGTTGTACAGAATCATTTTTTTTTCTTGCATTAGTTGCATATAATTATTCTTGCATATCTGAAACTATATCCCATCTAATTCATTAGTCTTGTTCTTTCTTTTTTAATTAACAAAACAATATGTTACAGATATTTGGAGCAGATACTATTTTCTTCTTCTTCTTTTTTTTTTTTTTGAGAAAACAGATACTGATTTGTTACACCAAAAATGGCCCTGATTGCAGTAAGTGTTGCATCCTACAGTCTTTTTTCTTGGTCCATCTCATAAAGATAAATTAGGCCAACTTGTGGTTGTTTTATCTTGACTGAATTTTTTTTGACTGTGTGGTGCAGCAGACTGAAAACTGTTGTTAGGAAATGCTCCCTCCACCCCAAAATTAGAGAAACATTTTTCTTTTTAGTTTGTTTCAAAGTTAGAGATACTTTTCTATTTTTAGACTATAAACTGACATAAAGTTCCTAACTTGCAATTATATTACTAGTTAATGTTAGGCGTATATTTGGAAAAGTAAAGTTGTGGTTAAAATTCGTTGTTTTAGAAATGTATCTCTAATTTTGAAATGGAGGAAGTACTCTCTCTGTTCGGAAAATTGAGTTGACTTTTTTTGTAATTTCAATTGAAAATGGTACTCATCGGACAGAGGGAGTACATCAAAACAAGCCCAGGATAAATAAAAGAAGAAAGAAAAAAGGAGAGAAAGGAATAGAATCAATAAAAGAATATGTGAAACAAAGACAAAAAGAGAAGAAACTTAATTGACAAGAAAAAAAAACAGATAGCTGTAGAGATCAATTGGTATATTCTTTTTAGTGCTTTTAATTCACTCTGTATATTTAGACTTGGTGCAAAGAACCACTCAGTTGGCACCCTCAACAGTCGTGGTCCTTCATGTCATAATATTTGTGGAAATATGCATGCACAGGAACACCTGTAATCTTGTGGTTGTTTTATCTTGACTGAAGTTTTTTTCCACTGTGTGGTGCAGCAGACTGAAAACTGTTGTTAGGAGTTTCAAAATTAGAGAAACATTTTCCTTTTAGTTTGTTCCAAAATTATAGATATATTTCTATTTTTAGACTATAAAGTGACGTAAAGTTCCTAACTTGCAACTTCATTGTAGGTAGATTGAGCAGTATCATGTCATCATTACTATATTTCTAGTTATTGTTAGGCATATATTTTGAAAAGTAAAGTTTTCTTTAAAATTTGTTGTCTTTGAAACGTCTCTCTAATTTTGGAACAAAGGGAATACCCGTGTCCGGAAAATTGAGTTGTACCATTTTTCTAATTTCAATTGAAAATGGTGGTCATCGCAGAGAAAGGAAAAGAATTGAAAAAAGAATATGTGAAAGAAAGGCAAAAAGATAAGAAACTTAATTGAAAAGAAAAAAGACAGATAGCTGTAGAGATTAATTGGTATATTCTTTTTAGTGCTTTTAATTCACTCTGTATATTTAGACTTGGTGCAAAGAACCCTCAATAGTTGTGGTCCTTCATGTCATATATTTCTGGAAATATGCATGCACAGAACCCCCAGTAATCTCTGCTACTGTTAATCATCTGCATGTGATGCATTTCCTTCCACACACTTCCTTAGTATATCTTACAGTTGTCTTAGCCGGATCTCTGTCATTTAAGTTGTGTAAATTTTATTATCCTTAGTTTCAGAAAATCATGGAGATAGTTAATACAATTGAATTAGTTGTGGACCTATATTTCGTTCATAAACAATTATGGCTTCACCCCCTTTATTTTATTTAGTGCCTGCATCCCATTATTACACTTCAAGCCTATGATAATTGTGTGCATGGGTAGGCATTCATAAATAAAAGATACAAGAATGGTATATACCCAAATCATATTTTCATGATTTAGTAAAGATGCCAGCTGAATAATTCATTTTTATTGTATTTTTATTTTTAACAATTACTTAATTATTTCAAGTACTATGTAAATTAAGAATATTACTAGCACCTAAAGACGAGATAAAAGATAAGTTGGTTGGAGTTTACAGAACCTTGGCCCTGTGTTATTAGTGTTCTTGCACAGCTTGTATATAGAATTGGATTTTTGGATAGTCAAATACAATAATAATAACAATAATAATAATAATAATAATAATATCTGTCCAGGTTACATTTTTCAGTGGTCATGTGCAGATTGCAGGAGAAGCAGACACAATGGCCTGCAGATACTGTTAGGCACTAAGAAAAGACCAACTCATGCTTTGTCCAGTTAACGAGGCTCCGCAGCCAAGAAGGGACATTAAAATATGTCAGAACAATCCCACGTTCATCAACTCCATGGGGGCTCACTGGTATTAATCTAATAATATCCTCTGTTCTTCCCATATCTCTGCATCTGATTGTGAGTGCTCCCGTTCCACAAAAACATTCTCATTTGTAGTATTTGTAAATATTAATGATGTATTTTTTTATTCCGTAGTAGTGAGGCATGATGACAAAAATATGATGATAAACTCAAAAACGTTGCGTCATTTTATACTACTATCTAGAAAAAGAGAGACTTTTTATGGGAAAAAAAGAAGTTCACAAATGACTCTTTTTATGGAACGGAACGAGTATTATTATATTATCTGTTAAATGGAGTCTCCAGGTCAATACCGTAGCAAAACTTATGAAAACCATGGTTTTGTCTAGATATGTTCATTTTTTACAATGTTGTAATATGCTGCTTTAGGTGGGAATATTATTAATAATAATAATAATAATAATAATAATAATAATATAGGTATTGTTCCAATATGCTTTCAGGTTGTTTCCACTTTCCATGCTTTGCCTTTTGGATTACTTTTTTTACCAGGATTTATCAGAGCGAAGCTAGGTGGCTTTCTTCTGTGGATGTTGCAGAGCAAGTGAAGCACACTGTTATTAGCTCAGGAGATTTGAGTAATACCTTGAGGCATACCAGAGGTCAAGGACTCGCCCCAAAGTAAGTGGGACCTATTCAAGATACGAGGTGCTACCATATCGGATAGAGGGTCACATTTCCTGTTGTTGGATAATGGGTGTCACTTGGATATAAGATTTTAACTTTAGAAAAAAAAACCTCTTGATTTAATAATTGTGAGACTACAAAATCAAATACGGGTCATATTTCACCCTATTGGACAAGGGGTGTCACTTGGATAAAAGATTGTACGTTTGGACAATTACCTTATAGATTAAGTTTGTTTTTTTTTTGGAGGCGAGGTGCCACAATATCAGATAAAAGGTTCAGATAATCACTCTTGATTTAAGACGCAAGGTGTTACAATAACAAATAGATTGTCACATTACGCGTTGTTGGATAAGAGGTGTCACTCGAGTATAAGATTGTAAGCTCGAATAATCATATAATTGTGTAAACCTTTTGATTTAAGGCACGAGGTGCTACCATAACACATAGAGGATCACATTTAGCGTTGTTAGGATAAAATGGTGTCACTTGGATATAAGACTGTAAGTTTGGACAAATATCTAATAGGGCAAGCATTTTGATTTAAGATGCGAGATGCTATAATAACAGTCACATATGCGTTGTTGGATAAGAGGTGTCACTTGGGTATAAGATCGTATGTTCGGATGACCACTCTAAATTTAGGACAAGAGGTGCTACAATAACAAATAGATTGTCACATTACGCGTTGTTGAATAAGAGGTGTCACTTGCGTATAAGATTGCAAGTTCGGATAACACTCTTGATTTAAGACACGAGGTCCTATAGTAACAAATAGATTGTCACATTTAGTGTTGTTAGATAAGGGTGACACTTGGCATAAGATTGTAAGTTCGGACAACCACCTTATTGGCTTCGCTGATTGGATAAGCCTTTTGAATTCATTGACATTGCCGCCTTTTTGCTGCTTGCCAAAACTGGCCATCATTATCAAACTTTTTGCTTCTCAGAGAGTCTAAATTGAAGTATTCACACAATTATGGTTACATTTTTGGTGTCTAGATTCTTCACTTATAGATGGAGTGAAAGATGGTCAGTGGAAACAAAGAGTCACATGAATTGGATACCAGATCTTTTTTTTTTCTTGTCATTTTTAGCAAATTTGAGAGCTCAAAATTCCTATTCCACTTGGGCCCTAGGGTAAATGTAATCACATCAACCCATCCTATTGACTTGGAGACATCACACATGCACCAAAGAGGAGAGAGAAAGGCAGTGGGTCCCTTTCAATAGCACTAAATCCCTTACTGGGTCATGGGAGGCTCCACTTGGCAAGAACCCATTCCTCTGTATTGAGAGACTGGTTTACGAGTATTGCGTGCATTTGATGATTAATCCAAATTCAGTACACATTTAAAATACTTCTACCATTACAAGAGAAGAATATGTATGGTTGTATGCTTAGAAAAAAAAACAAGAAAAATATTTATAACTTTATAAATTTGTATATTTATTACTCCATCCGTCCCAAATTAATTGCTCAGTTTTGACTTTTTAAAGTCAAATTGACCATTTTTAAAACTAATTTTTTTACTATTTTTGCTAAAATATAGGTGAAGAGATTATAACCAAAAGAAAGTATATACAATTTATTACTAACTCCAATTTTTATAATTTTAGAAATATATTTATATATACTTAATTATTAATTTTAAAAATAGTCAATTTGACTTAAAAAAGTCAAAACTGAACAATTAATTTGGGACAGATGGAGTAAAAAATATGATACTTCTTTCGTTCACCAAAGGAGTCTTATATGTAAAATATGTAAATATTAATGATACGTTTTTATTCTATATTTACCTTTAAAAATAATAAGTTAATTAAATTATAATGGTATGATAATACTATTATGATGAAAAATTTTAAGATATTATGTTGAAAGGAGAAAATAGAGTTTCTATCAATATTGAGTGAGCTTCTCATCATGTATGCTTGCACATGTTGATTCATGTTGAATTATAAATTTAAAATTGACTTAACCCCATCATAGTTGAAGACATGTTGATTCATGTTGAATTATAAATTTAAAATTGACTTAACCCCATCATAAGAAGAGCTAAACTGAACTTCTTCTTTTTTTCTAATTGTTAAACTCGCAGTCACTATTCGTCACTACCCTTTAAATATGCATGACATAAATGATTATATTTCTTGGCATATTACGTTTGTGAGTTAAGTAAATTGCATTTAAAATTATTGTTACTAGACGAATAAAATTTTTAAATGCGTTTAAACTTTCAAGCGTTCTAAATGCGCTAAACAATGTGAACGCTGAGTAACAAAAATACGCATATTTACGAGTTGCAACGTGGCTTTTCATGGCCTTGTGTAGCAAAAACCGAAAGCAAAGAATCAAAATCTTGAAAATCTCTCACCCCACATCATCAAGTGTTGATCCTCCTCTATGGAGAACAGGCAGAGACATCAACCACTGCTCCTCCTCTATTTCCTTTACCCAAATCTATTGGATTGTACTTTAATCATTTTTCCTTATTATTATGTGTCAATTTTAATTTCTTTGCTTGGTAACTACCCATCCTTTTCTTTTCTTCTAAAATTTCTTCAATATGTTTGTATTCGGCTTTAATGGGTCCCACATCCCTATCTTTAGAATAAAGAAGGTGATTTGCATGTCCCCTGTTTTTCAGTACAAGATTGTGCCATCCTCCACAAAAAAGGGAATGCTGACTTTGTTAAAGTATATCTTGCCAATACTAATTAGCTATGATCGTTTGCTTTTGAGATTGTATTATTTACTTGTAAATTATTTTTGTGTATGTTTTAAGCAAAAATAATTGTTGATTGTTAGTTACCGCATTACAAACTAGTAACTCGTGAAGAATTATTGCGTGCATCCCGTGGTTGATCCTATACCGAGGGTGAAGAAGGTTGTTATGGTTATAAAAAACTGGTAACTCGTGAAAAATTATTGCATGCACCTCGTGGTTGATCCTCATGCCGGGGATGGAGAGGGGGGTTGTTATGGTTATAAAAAAAATACTTACTGATAATTTGTTGGTCCTAATATTTATTCTTTTTGTTCTAAAATATAGAATTAAGTTTGATTTTATTTAAAAGTTAATTTGAGACATATTTCAAATTTAAAACTGATATAAATTCATTTAGTTAGGTGATACAATTATAAAATCAAAAATTATCATGAATTATTGTTTCAGAAATTAAATAAATCACATCAATTTTAAGTTTAAAAATAAGTCTTGAATATTAAAATGTTAATACTCGGAACTACGTACATGAAGAACACATTCCTATATATAAAGAGAGAAAAAACCTTCTAGATTATTCAATTTACTAAGAAAGATTAATTTAATTAAACCCAAAATTTTAATTTTCAATAAATAAATTTAAAAAAAAAGAAAAAAAAAAGAGAAAAGTGCCTCTCTTTTCACATTGCTCACTACCAGGCACCAATAAAGCATGTCCATAAATGTCCCTCCAAAAATATAGGCAAAGTAAAATATAATATTCAACATGATCAGCAAGTCAAAGATTTTAAAATCACTCAATTCTCATCTTTTTCAAACCCTAATATAATTAGACCAACAAAAAAAGGGACACCATTAATTTAAATTATATAACACATGATTTAGACACCTTATTATATTTGTGGACTTCAATCATGAAGTAGAGAACATTAATATCTTTAAAAACATACAAAAGTCATGATCAAATTTTATGGGATAATGTATATAAACTTGAAAGATAATGTCTTTAAATCAAAATTTCTAAATACATGGAACAGGGACATGCACTCCACCTTATCTAGAAATAAGAAATTTCCAAATTTTACTTTCACGTCACGCGCGTGCCTTTCAAACTCCTTTGATTTAATTAAGTGGAAATATGAGTCTTATCATTTGGACTTCTTCAAAATTGTTTCTTTAGAACTTCTTATTGATATGCTAAGAACATACTACTTGAATTGACTTATTGATATTATACTAAGATGCAAAAGATTATCCAACATTGATTAACTTTTTTAAGAAAAAATTTAATATACCGTTGCTCGTGTTAAAAAAATTAATATATTAATTAATGAGAATTATTATTTCCACAAGTAAAAATTGATATTTTCATAAGATTTTTCTCACATAAATGTGGGACCCATGTATTATTCATGTGAGAAGAATTTCGTGGAATTATCACTTTTGCTTGTGAAAATATCAATTCTTTTACTCGTGTTAAAAAAATTATTTAAATTTAAATATTTTATAAGTAATTTAAAATTTTTAACTATATTTTAGAAGTATTTATGATGTTTACTAAGTTTTGTTACGATTTACCTTTAGACATTTTACTTTTAGTGACGACTTGGCTACTTATTTGAATTTAACAAAGTCATTTTTGTTAGAGAATTTAGTACAATACATAAGACAAAAAAACCAAATGAAATAAGAATATCAGGCCTAATCTTCCCATTCGGTTACTAGATAAGAACGTACCTTTTTAGTTGTTCTAACAACTCCTTTGATGTAGCTTTAAAGCCAAAGAGAAAGTTTCTTCAAATTTGAAGGTTTCTGCTTCATCATTTGTACTGATTACAGTTTTAATATAATTCAGTCTTCTCTGAACTATTTTTAAAAAATACAGTTTTAATATAATTCAGTCCTCTTTGTGAAATATAAATGCTAAATGGACTTCATATTTCATCAATTCCACCTTATAAGGGAATGCAAATGTTAAGTAAATCTACTTATTATCTCCTTTAGTAAATGTTCCTATAAGTCAATTTTTCGAAGACTTGTTCAAGTTCTCAGTGAAATTTAAATTTCTTATTGATATACTAAGAACAAACTTGAATTGACCTTATTGTTAAACAACTTAAGTGAAAATAGTAAAAATGTGGCACAAATTTTTAAGAATATAAAGAAGTTAGATTTGCCTTAAAAAAGGCGTTGTCAAAAGTAGAATTTTTTTCCACCATCATTCAAATATTATAGTAAATATTTTAGTTGTGATTGAATGATTTAACAAAGGTCACCCTCCCAATAATTTTCTATAAGAAAGACTTGTCTGATATAATGTAAGCAAGTGAACAAGTCAACATCAAAATTATTAGAGACTAAAGTTTTGAATAATTAAACTGATGGTGGTCCACCTTTTTTACGAGTAATAGCAGTAATTGCTCCAATCAATTCAAAACAATAGTATAATATTTCTTCTTCCTATTTTATTTATTTTATATGAATGAATTAATTATTTTCAAGATAGTAATTAAACAAACGCATTTAAAAAAAATTACAAACCTGGACTTAGTAAATTATACACACACACACACATATATATATAATGATCATAATTTATTACCTTCGTTATAAACATTACAAAATTATCGTTAAATATTTATTTGTTTTGACAATATCTTTTTTACTTTAATAATATCAACCGTTTAATTTTTTGTCAATATTTAAAAATGATAACACTCTCTCCATTTTATAAAAAAATGTTCCATTTGTGAAAAAAAGAGTGTTTTTTTAATGATAATATAATATAACACAATACTCTTAAATTTAAGTCGTTGATATTGTCAAAGTAAAAATATTACTATCAAAACACCAAACAACAATTTTCAAGATGGAAGTTATATATTTTATGACACTTTTTGTAATATTCTAGTGACATTTAATATTTTAAGCGACACTTATTATTCTGACAATATCATTTTTGAATTAGGATTCCCTCCGTAACATGATTGTTGATAATGTCAAATCAATATTTATGACAAATATCTATTTAACGATATTTTTATACTTATTTTAATAACACTTTGAACTTTCAATGATACTTATTAATCTGACAATATAATTATTATTCTGACGTTATCACTAGTGCATAACACCTATATTCTAATTTTTCCAATATACATATAGCGACACAATATTATTGTAGTTAAATGTAATACTATCTATGTTTCCATTTGTATGATCAATATCAATTTTTTAAAAGTTAATTTTAAATATTTTCAACCTTAAAATTGACATGAATTTATTTAGTTTATGTTAATACAATTATAAATATTATAAATTATTTAAAAAGTACTATTAGTTATAAGATTATTGCTTTCAAAATTTAAATGAATCATGTTAATTTTAAATTTTAAAATATCACGAATTAACTTTTAAAAATTTAATATTAATTTTATAATTTGAAACGAGAGAGTGTTTATGTTGCTATATGTATATTAGGAGAGAGAATAGATATAATGCATGAAATCTTAATCTTTTTACTCTTGCAATACCAACGACCTAAATTTTACATCATAATTTGACCGTCTTACTAACAATACTAACTAAACACTAGTTATATTTTAAAATAAAATATATCTTTAAAATTGATATATTTAATAAATAAAACTTCTTTTATAGAATAAAAAAGTATAATTTTTAGATTCCTAAAACAATTAATTTGACCAAATGAAATGAGATGGAGAGAGCATATATTTTCTATTTGTATGATTGATGTGTCACAAAAGTACAAAAATGAAAACGTGAGAGTGACTTAAACTGTGGTTAAGTGTATTTTTCAACTATAGTTAAAAAACACTTCTATAGCTTTGAGCTCTGTTTGTGCCTTCTTCTCTCCGCCACCTGCAAATTCCCAAGCCTTTCGCCGTCTTCTACGACTATAAACATCCCAACTTCCTCTCTCCTCCACTCTTTTAACTTTCCCTTTTGATATATTTCCACAATATTTTTCTTGGGAAGTGAAGCTCTGTTTTTTGAGCTGAAAAACAACTGGGTTTTGAAGATTTTACTTTTGGGAAAGCTAGGAAATGCATATGGATTAGCATATATTGGTGAAATCAAGAAATCATCAGTACCCAAATAATGAAAATTTGAAGGACTCAGATTTTCACAGCAGATTTGTAGCTTTTTGAGGTTGGTTTTGGGGGAATTGATCTTTGAATATCTTTATGGGAGTCTTGACTTAATTTGGTAGGTGGGTTTGTTTTTCTTGGTGTTTACTTTGAGTTTAATTGATAAAAAATTGTGGGTTGTTTGAGGTTATTGAATAATTTATGAAATAATATCTGGGTTTAACTGGGTTCATCTTCTAATGATTGAAATCTTAGGGAATATTCATATTTGTTTAAGTTGAATGAGCTAAAATTAGATTGGGTTTTAGTATCTTTATAGTAATATTAAACAATTTTTTTTGACTGATTTAAATTAATGTCTTTGGTACTGTTATGGATTATATATTTTACTGATAAAGAGACATTAGTATAAGATAAATTTAAATACTCTTGCCCACACCCATACAACTACAGATGTACTTATCTATATATAAGAAATCCTTAAATTAAGCTTAATTTGTCTCATATTAGTCGGTTTAAGTAACTCTTTCTGATGGTCTTTGGGATTATATTTCTTTATAGGTTAAGGGCTATTTGAACTGTGACTTGGGAGTATATAAGCGAAGCGGGCAACAGTAATTGCCTCTTGCTCAGTTTGAGGGATTTCTTGGTAGTTACTATTTGAACCTGCATCATGCCCCTCTCCGAGTTTTATAGAATGGCTAAAGGGAAGGTTGAAGGTTCCCAACAGAAGGCAACCACATGTTCAACTGATTTTGTGTAAGTTCTTTTTATTGGCTGAATTCATATTTGTACAATTTTGGTACATAAATTCATAACTTTTTTACATTTTGATATTTGTGTGTTGTTATAATTTTAAGAATATTGGTGGGTTTGAATGCAGTCCTGATAGTGAGCTTGTTGAGTTAGTATGGGAAAATGGTCAGGTTATGATGCAAGGTCAGTCTAGTAGGAGTAGGAAGACCCCCAAGATCCCCACTTCAAACAATTTTAATTTTCAGACAGATAGATTTCGTGACAAGGATACAGCGAGTCAGACCACTTCCAAGCCGGGAAAGTATGGGACAATTGATTCTATTTATAGTGATATTGCAACGTCAGTTCCCTCGGGTGAAACAGGTTTGAGTCAAGATGATGATATGGTACCTTGGTTTAATTATCCGATTGAGGATCCTCTGCAACAGGATTACTGTCCTGATTTTCTACCTGAGCTATCTAGTGTTACTGTAAATGAGCCCTCAAACCGGAATAGTTTTGCATCAATGGAGAAGAGAGATCGTTCTAATCAGATAGTTAGGGATTCACATAATGTTTCCGTACATAATGGTTTGAGTTTAGGACAAGGCAATGCATCAAAGCTTCCTTCTACAAGTTCTGCCCAATTATATCCTTGGTCATTGCCGCAAGGGCAAACATCTGTTCCATCTGGTATATCAAGCGTTTCAGATATTATTAGCACTAATACCAACAATATCCACCATGATGTTTCTGGGAATCTGGTTCCGGCTCAAGCTCCTGCAAGTCTTTTTTCTCACTTGAAGATGCAGAAGCAAGATTCTGGACTGCCTAGAAGTAACTCTAGCTTGTTGAACTTCTCCCATTTCTCAAGACCTGCTGCTATGGCTAGAGCTAGTATTCAGAATGGTTCTAATGTATCTGCTTCGGGTTCTTTAGGTGCGGATAGGATGGGAGAGACGGATAAGGTGGTCCCAGCAATTTGTAAAAATCCTGCAGAATCTAGACACCTTGACCCAAATTGTGTATTGCCAAAGGAAATGAACTTCCATACTCAACCTAATTTGGTGTCTGCCAATGTAGATTTAAAACCATTAGAGATAAAGCCAGTTGAGGAGTCGCATCCTGGTAGACAATCTGATGCTGTTTTCCGAGAAGATGGCAGAAAGAATGACAAGTCCCCTAATCAAGATCATGGTGGAAGTACAGCTAAAGGAGTGCCAGACAATGAAAAAACTGCTGAGCACGTAGGTGCTTCTTCTGTGTGCTCAGGTAATAGTGTTGAGAGAGCTTCTAATGATCCGACAGTGAATTTGAAGAGAAAAAATTGTCGTTATACCGAGGAGTCTGAAGGTCAAAGTGAAGTAAGTTATTGCTGAACTACAAGCCTCTGCGTGTGCGCACGCGTGTTTATATAGTTAATTTCTTTATATTTCCCAATTATTCCATAATAATAAGTACACCAATTAATGTTCAGGATGTAGAAGAAGAATCAGTGGGTGTCAAGAAAGCAGCTCCTGCTCGAGGAGGTTCAGGTTCCAAGAGAAGCCGAGCAGCAGAGGTGCATAATTTATCTGAAAGGGTGAGAGCCATCTAGACAATGATAATAACTACGAATTGTTTCTCGTCTTGCTTTGCATTCGTAAAGCGATAACTGATACTCATGTATGATGTTTACAACAGAGGCGAAGAGACAGGATTAATGAAAAGATGCGAGCCCTACAAGAACTCATACCCAACTGCAATAAGGTACAGCACTCTTATATTAATGTTTCGTCTAATATTTGGATGTTCCCATTAATTTTATTTGCCATCTAAACTTGGATTTCATACTAGTTTTTAAATAGTAGTAGTGGTTAACTTCTTTGTAATAGTAAATTGGGCAATTAATACATGCTCTTTTGTGATGTTTATTCCCCTATTATGCTAACAATTTCATTTACTTATTATAAGGTGGACAAAGCTTCAATGCTTGATGAGGCAATTGAATACTTGAAGACTCTTCAACTTCAAGTACAGGTTATTTTTCTCAATTTCCTTGGATTTATTCATATTGAATTTGATTTCTATTTCTTGAAGAATTTGAATAATCTATATAGCTCTACTGCTTTACTAATAGCGTGTCACAATCTTTTTACAGATTATGTCAATGGGAGCTGGATTGTATATGCCTCCAATGATGCTACCAACTGGGATGCAACACATTCATGCAGCTCATCTACCACATTTCTCACCCATGAGTGTTGGGATGGGAATGGGAATGGGAATGGGAATGGGGTTTGGGATGAATATGCTAGACATGAATGGTGGAGCTCGTGGATGCTCTATGATTCCATTGCCCCCCATGCAAAGAGCACATTTCCCTTCCCCACCTATTTCGGGGTCTACTAGCTTTCAAGGTATGGCTGGACCCAACCTTCAGGTCTTTGGCCATCCTAGTCAAGGGGTTCCCATGTCAGTTGCAGGAGCACCCTTGGTACCTTTGTCGGGACGGCCTCCTATAAATTCAGCCACTGCAATGAGTGCCTTAAGGATGGGGGTTAATATGGAAGCTCCAAATGCAGCTCCCAATTTGGACTCGAAGGATTTGACACAGACAACCAATTCACAGGTGATGCACAGTGCTGAAGCCAGCATGTCATTAAACAAGCAATCTAGTCAGGTTTGTTATTTTTCATATTATTTGGTGATGTGTATCAATGACTTTTACCGATGAAAAATAAACAAATCTAGAGTGTCAAAAAAAAAATACTTGTTTTACGTGGTAATAATAATGATGCTCCACAACCTTGAACTGAATAAAATTTCATGTTCTCTCATATTGTTCGTGCTCTTTCCATATATATGATTAGATTTTGTTAAAAGATGAAGTCATATAAGACTATGGTATATGACTTAGGTTCACACTAGGGTATCTCCCACTGACCCAGAAGTAAAATCCTAATATTGGAAAAAGGGCTTATGTGCAACATGACTTCATGAACCTCTTAAGTATTATCTTGCTTCGCTGACACTAACCTCCTTTATGAGCTTTCTGATTCCTTCAACTGGAAGTGGTTTTGCCTTATTTCAGTCTATTTAATTGTGCAAATACTCTCAAAACACTACTGCTGTGGTTGCTGTTACAGGACAATATTAATTTTAAAATTTAAAAGAGGTAGTACTAAGTGCACAAAAAACAGGGTCTGAGGTAATGTGAAGACCCTAATTTGTGAAGCCTGCTGACCCTTATTTTTTGAAACTTGATTCATGAAGCTCCATGAAAAAAAATTGATTCTTTAAGTGGTGCTGGTTTGAATGCCAAATATTGAAGCCTATTTTTTTGGGAAGGAACTTGAATTTAGACTAATAATTTTTATGCATTCTAAAACATTCAGTTTTCATTAGTTGATTTATGCTTCCAAGCTATGGGTCGTTTCCTTTCTCTCTCTTTCAGTGATCGAGTTGTCTACCCTCTACCCTCCCCCCCCCAGCAAAACCCCTTCTCTTTTTTTTTTCTCCGTGGTCTTTGTCATTGAGGACAAATTAAGTTGCCTGTAACATTTATGTTATGTCAGTTAATTAAAAGTTGCATCTTTTGTAATAGCAGTTCCAAGAAACAAATGAGGGGTTTGACCAGCCTGCTTTGGCGCCAAAGAATGATCAAGGACCAGATGGTGATGGGAGTGCAGCTGTTAACTCGACTAAGACAAATGACGCTGTGCCTAGTAGAGAAGCTAGTGAGTTGCTATTATGTACCAATCACTTTGCCTTTTTATTTTATTTTTTTCTCTGATCCGATTCACTTTGACTTGATATCATGCGATTTTGTTGTTTTAAGAAGTGGTTTCAAACTTCAAAAAAAGTAAACTTGTGCTTTTGAGTGCAGGTTGTGATTGACAGCCAGAGCTGAACATAATGATCAAAGAATTGGGAGATTTGCAGCCTATGGAAATTAAACCCTCTATAACCTGAGTTTGAGAAAATGCAATTTGGATATCAAAATGACAAAATCTTAGAATTGCAGAATGAGGTAAAAGGTTTAAAACCCATCTTGTTCTAATATCAGGAGTATACGGCAGCAAATTGCACAGGTTTTGATATTCTGAAGATACTTGGAATCATTCTCCTCCGCATGTATATTAGCCTACTTGACCCATGCAGTTGGTTTGTATGAACACAGCTAAACTCCTAGCAGATGTATTATGTTTGAAACATGTGTACCTTAACAATTTTTGGATGAACAAAACCGTAATCATCTTTCAATAGATATTATACAAACAATAGCTCCCTCTGCCTATGTGCCCAGAGAGTTTGTGCATGTTTTTCAGATGCATTTCAAAATTTCATCGACTTGCTTAAGTTATTATTCTGCTACATTCTCAGGAATTTAGTTCTCACACAAACGCACATGCCCCTACACACCAATGCCACACTAATGTCTACTATGTACATTGCTCGAGTTATAGTCTTACATATGCTTGTTTAAATGGCTATTTTCTTTACTTCCTAGAGCAAGAAAAAACCGTCTTTCTGCCTTGTTTATTGATATGAATCTAGTGTGATCTTGGGATCTACTTGCTTCCATAGCTGCATTGATGCAGAATGATTCATATTTACTCACAAGATCCTGATAAACATAATTGTGCTGAGCAACTCCTCTCTCTCTATTATTTCCATGTTCAAGTTTGTTTATTTCTTCGTAATCTGCAATAATTACATCTTCCCGAGGTCTCTGAATTATATTAGACTCTTAGATTTACCTTAATACGTAATCTGGATATCCTTTATTTTTATAAAGGAAAGTCTTGCTATTTGTAGGGATATATCATTGAGAAGCATTATAAAAAAATCACTGATCAGTTTGTTATTGTGTGCCTTTAGGGTCCATTATTGCTCCACTGGTTAGCTGAAAGTATGAAAAAGACTTGCCTTTTTAGTGTTTATACAACCATGTGGAGACAACTCTGTTGAGTCATAATCTCCTATTCTGTCTTTGGATTCTGGTGGCTCCCCTTCTACCTATCCTGTGTCTTGGTGCCCACTTTCCATTTCATTGATTGCTCATTGCTTTCCGGTCACTTTAATTATTGATTTTCTTCATCTATTTCATTAGGGGAACATAAATGCTTTTCAGGGTTGTATAGTATCTAATGTTCCTGTACTAGTAAGTGCATATTCCACTTGGTCATTCAAGCACTCCCTCCGTTTCAATATGGATGTTACTCTTCTCATTTTTGAGACGTCCTTTAACTTTTTAACTCCGAATAAAGTTATATAATTGAAAGGAAAATGATATATATGTCGACAAATATGTGACGAAATATGATAGTCGACCAACATGGAAGTCTATGCGATAAAATATAATAAATTAGGGTAGAGTCATTCTTAATTCTTACTTATTCCGTATATATACATACATCGCAATTATAATTCGGCTAAAAACTTTTGCAATACATTCGACTTTAATTGAAATGAACTGAATTACCCCTCTACAAACTTAAGAAAAAGTCCATTTTGCGGCAGAGTGGGTAGGAAGTTATTTATGACATCCGCATTGGGACAAAGGGGTATCAAAAACTCTACAAACTTAAGAAAAAGTCCATTTTGCGGCAGAGTGGGTAGGAAGTTATTTATGACATCCGCATTGGGACAAAGGGGTATCAAAAAAGGAAGTTGGTTCGCATTGGTTATTGGCAAAATAAAGAATTTGACAATGTACTAACTGAAAATGAGATTATCTCATAGTAGAGGGTGCAGAATGAAAAACCGATAACAACTATATCATAATCATAACATTCACAACTATAACAAACTTTGTACATCAACATTTTCAAAAGTTCTTGCCAACCAATTACTAAGACACCAACACCACAAATAATAAATACAACTCAAATGAATAGGATGGACAGAGAATAATCTTCCTAATTTTACAATATTGACTAAAACATTATGTATACTTTCTATAAACACTCATGCCAGCCAAACTGAAAAACCAATGACAAAAACAACACAGCAAACTGTATCATCACACTATAAATCAAAATACGAGTTTTTTCTTTTTTTCCTTTCCAAATTATTAAACTTTAACCTCACCTTTAGGTTCAGAAGAAGGCACTTTAACCTCACCTTTAGGTTCAGAAGAAGGCGTTTTTGAGTTGGTAGATTTTCCAATGATAGCTTTCTTCGCCTTCACAAGTGTGTGCTTCACCTTCGACAAAATGGTATTTGATTGCTTTTGAGCTGATTTTACTGTAACCTCTTCTTTAGGGAGGTCTCGCGATGTTATTGTATCATCAGGTTTTTTAGTGTCATCGGCTTCTGCTTCCTTCTCCGACTTAGTTCCATCTGTTAGGACAGTCTCCTCTCCTTTCACTTCTGCCTCGGGTTTCTCTGGCCTAGTTTCATCAGCTTCTTGCACTGTTTTCTCCTCCACAGTTCCATTAGTAACGGTTTCAACTGCAGTGACAGTTTCGCCTTTCGTCTCCTCTTTCCCATTTTCAGCAACCAGTTCAACGTCTCTGGAAGTAATCACGCCTTCCAAAGTTTTCTCAGCAGCCTCGGTGGTTGAAATGGAACTAATCGCTTCCTCAACTTCTTTTGTTTCAGGCTGAGCCAACAGCTCAGTTGTCTTCTTGGCTTCAGTTTCTGCTTCAACCTTAACCACTTCAACAACTTCCTCTTTTGGTAATCCATCAACTGGATCAGCTTCACCAACCAATTCCTTCTCTTTATCCACCACACTGGCATTTTCAGCCACATCAGTAGCAGGTTCTTCTTTCGGAACAATTTGATCTTCCTTTGTTGGTAAAGTAACTTCCCCTAAACCTTCGGTTACAAGAGTCTCCGTTACAATGGGTTCCTCTTCCTTCAAGAACTTGGTGTCCTCAACTTTATCAGCTGAAACTTCTTCACTTTTCGCTATTTCAACCTCCAAACTTTCCTTAAGCTCAATTACTACAGATTCCTGTGGATTCTCTGCCTCGACATTTGATGTTTCTACAACTTCTTCTACATCTTTTACTACAGCTGGTTCTGATTCCTTGACAGGCAAAGCTTCTGCTTTCTCCTCCTTTTTCTCAACAGCTTCAACCGATGATTCAGGAATGTCAACTGTTTTTGGTTCCTCTGTTGACTTTTCCTCAACAGACTCTGTTTTTGGTTCTTCTGCTTCTGGTTTTTCAACAGCCTCAGTCACTGGTTCCACTTCTGGTTGGCTTTGAACAATGTTAGCTACTGGTTCCGGGACATTAGGCGTGTCTGGTTTAGCAGTCGAGTCTTGTGCCAGTACAGGAGGCTCAATTTGCTTATCATCAACAGCAATATCTTCGGCTTTCTTTGCCTCTTCAACTACAGGAGGCTCAATTTCCTTATCCTCAACCTTTAGTTCTGGTTCATTTGAAGGAACTCCACCAGCTAAATCCTCGACTTTCTCAATAGTCTGCTTTACCTCTTCGATCACAGGAGGCACATCTTCAATCTTTCCTATTGTTTCAGCCAAAATAACAGCTGGACTAGGTGAGGCCTCGACTATTGATTTTTCCTCGGGAATCTCAGTTTGCTTGTCCTTGATAGTTTCTACTGACTCAACCAACGGTGCTGCTGGGGTTGGCAATTCTTCAGCTTTCGGCTCTTCTTCCTCAACTGTTTTCTTTAACTCTTCAGTTATGGATGGCTCAATTTGCTTATCCTCAACCTTCACTTCAGCTTCAGCCAGAGGGACTACTGGACTAGGCAAGTCTTCAGCTTTCGGCTTTTCTTCCTCGTCTGTTTTCTTTACCTCTTCAATTATGGGAGTCTCAATTGGCTTATCCTCAATCTTCTCTTCGGATTCAGGCAAAGGCACTGCTGGACTTGGCAACAAGTCCACAGCTTTTGGCTTTTCTTCCTCGTCTGTTTTCTTTACCTCTTCAACTATGGGAGTCTCAATTGGCTTATCCTCAATCTTCTCTTCGGATTCAGGCAAAGGCACTGCTGGACTTGGCGACAAGTCCACAGCTTTTGGCTTTTCTGGTTCCGCATTCTCCTTACTTGGATTAACGCTTTCAGGTTCGCTAGTTTTTACCTCTTCATGTACTTCCTCCTTGACTTGCTGCATTTAGGAAAGAAGATAAATTTACTCGAATTCTAATTTGATCACAACTAAATATTTACTAATACAAAAGTTGAGTTAGAAAAAAAGAAGAACAAGAAAGATCTCAAGAAATGAAAAGTGAAAGTGAGAGACTGAAAATAAAGTAACAGTGCAGCATCTTCTGACCATAACATAAGAAGCATTATCTATTTCCCAAGATCTCACGCCTTGATAACAATTCCTTTTGGAGATATTCTCAAGAAAAACTTTAGAATATAAAAATTGCTTCAATTAAAACGACATAATTTCTTGAGCATTCCCCGAAAAGCAAGAAATTCATTGCTTTTTAAGGATTCTCCTATGGAGTTTGAAAATGATATTCCAACTGGCAAAGTTACTTAGAATACCTTAGGGTTTATCTTCATCTACAAAAGAATTATGGGGAGTCATCACTCATCTGCATATTATATATGGGATCATCTTTCTTATCATTAATTTTTATGGATTATAGTACTGTATATATGTCATCTTCCTGAGAAGACCGCAATATAAATTCGTCATGAAATTAGTCGACATATAAATCTTCATGAAGTTATACTATCCTCTGCCTGTTTCCTACTATATATCGAATTTCGGAATAGTATTACTAACCAATGAACAAAAACTCAAACTTTCTTGAGTTCTATCATAAAGATGCCCTCAAACTCAAAGTAGAAATATTCAAGTAGATTTAGAATGATAAACAAAAGTAACCATAATATAAAATTTAGCAACTCATAAAATTCTTAAATTCTTCAATTTGGGGTACTACTCAAAAGTCCATAATCATGCAATAAAACTAATAACAGAGAATAATGTAAAGAGAGTATATATCATAAAACAGAGAAATTTAATTGCCTCTTCTCAAACAATATCTGTAAGGATTTAAAGATGCCAGCAAGGTGCATATCCAAGTAGATTTCTCATGATAAACAAAAGTAACAATAACATATAACTTAGCATGGCATAAAATTCTTCATATTAGCTAGTGGGTACTACTCAAAAATCCATAGTCATGAGTCATGACATAAAATTCACTAGTTTCTAGAAAATAATGTAAAAACACAGTAAATATCATAAGCAGTTGAAGCTTAATAAATCCATAATCATGGCTTAATTAGATTCTTTATAATAAAACAGAGAAACTAAATTAAGTGGGTCTTTCTCAAACCATATCCATAACAAGATATGAAAATCATATCAAACTCAAAAAAAAAGCCAAGAATTTTGCATATATATATATATAAGCATAAGGAGTTTTCAAGAACAGAAAGAAGATGAACAAGAAAACATAAAAAAGCATATACCTCAGAGGTAGTAGAATGATCTGATACAGTAGCTTCACTAGCCATGGATGAAATCTTGAAGAGAGAGAGAGAGTGTGTAAGAGAAAGTAGTAAGTTTTAGAGAGAGAATTTATAAATAAAAATGGAAAGAGGGGGAAAAAAGTAAAGAATGATATGGTTGGGGAGTGGGAACAACCAAGAAAAAGCTAAGAAGAGAGAAAAGAAAGAAGAAGCACAATCCTCATCACAAAAGAAGTGTGTGCTTTGAGCACATGATTATGATCTGTCAAAAATAAGTGGGAATCCTTTAGGCCTGACCATAACAAACAAAAAAAAATTTAAAGAAATATAAATAAAGATTAAATAAAATAAGAAAAGAAAAGGAAAATAAATGAGATGGAGCTGTCTAATGGGAAAGTGACAAGCTTTAAATGGGGACCTTTGAGTTTTAACGGCCTAAACTTTGTTTGGTTACAGTTGTCTAACTTGTCGGTTTCTTGACAGCCAATATGGAAATGTTGATACTCTATACCTAATCAACTGTTAATACGTTTCCTACCTTGGGCTGCATCATTATAACAAAATTAGGACTTTGAATGCCATCCATTACATTTGTCTACTGATCTTTTTTTATACATAATGACATGAATATTATTTTTAAATAAATAAAATTAATTGCAAATAATTAATGATAGAATAAAATTCGTTACAAATAATTATATTATTAGTATTATCGCTAAATGTGTACCCAAAAAAATTCAAGAACAAATGTAATGGAAGAAATATTGGTACCACAAAAATGTTTCGTTTCCCAAATATTTATGTTTTATAAAAGTAATTTACTTTCTAATAACAGAAGTATAATATAATACAATATTTTTATGTTTATTGTCTTATTTTTGTTTTTGTTTTTTTTTGTTTTTATTACTAGTTTGGTAGCAGTCCAAAGCACGGGTCTATTTGATAAATTCGGGATTAAGTTAAGTTGTATAAGAAGATTATAAAAATAGATGGAGACTCATATGAATTGAGATTGATAATCTCTTAAAATATAATTAAAATTTTATATTAAATACGTTATATTAAATAGACAATTGATCATTTTATTTTAATGGCTGATATATACAGGAATTTTTTATTTTTTGTAAAAAGCTAAAAATATTACTGAAAATATATTCCAAAATCTATAAGAATTAGATAATGGGATATAAGATTACAAATTTGTCTGCTGCATACAAAGGAAATTGATTAATATATATATATATATATATATATATATATTCATATGTCAATCTACTACTACTTTTGCTTTCTACAACTGTTGCTACCATTTCTGATTAAAATTGCTGTTACTAATCTTCCTGCAAAACTGCTCCTAAATATTTCTCATTGCCTCCATGAACTCCACTCTTGTATATTTGGATTCCATTTGAGCAAGCTTGGATGCTTTCCTTTATTTGCACATCCACAGCAAAAAAATAAAATTCTGATGCATAAAAAAACACACGATATCCCAAATAATCTAACATGGCAAGACTCCTGCCATTGTACTTCAAGGCCACTACCATCTGACAATGCACCATTTACCCAAAATGTTTCATCTGTCAGTGAACCTGCTATACACAATCAAAATTCATTACTCAGGTCAGTCCCATATTCCTCATAACTTGCATTTGATGACAGAAAATTGAGGGTAACATGTTGAAAAACAAAAATGCAAAAATATTATCAGTCTCATTTCATCAAACACTTAAGTGAAAAATACTTGAAAAATAAACTCCTCAATATTATTTTATAAAGTGATAATTCTTAAAGTTATAATACATAACAGAAAAAAGTGTATTAAATCGGATCATGCCAAATCCAAAAAGATATAATAGACCATCCCAACAATGACATTTAAAATGGCATGACTAAGAATATAACCAAAAACTCCTCTAAAACTGATTATGAGAAAAGAAGCTTACTTTCGCTTCTTCCTACAAGCCTTCTTCTTGCCTCCAGTGGCACACCTTTTGTGTATTGAATCCCAAAAAATACCTGTAACATAATATAAATTTCATTAAGAAACAACATTCTAAAGAGGATAACCTGGAAGAAAAAAAAACATCGCATACAATTTTGCAAAAGTATAACATCAGAAATGATCCAATTGAAGCCAAAAATTAAGAAAAGAAAAACATATACCTTCACATCGATCCAATCAGTTGCTTATATAGATTGATACTACACATGTTGACATGTATCCAGGAAAAAATAGAAAATTTCTTTAAAGAAAATTAGCATATATGCAAAGAATAAATTCTTGGATAATTTGCTTGGGGTGGGGGGAAACTAAATATTATGGACAATAAGCAGAAAATAAAATTGTCCATTCATCCAACATTTAAAAGCAAATCAGATGTGTTTTTGCAGGAGCCCAAAGGCCCCAAACACCAGAACAAAAAGAAATTAAACGAAATTAACGAACCATATTTTCTTTCATTAAACATGCAAATTAGACACTATCTACTATATCATTCCACAATTATATATATACACCTTCACATCGAAATCAAAAAGGGTCTTCTTTGTGGCTGCTCTTGCGTGTATAGTACCTAAAGATTGAGATTTCTGAGAATTGGAGAATGAGATGCTGACTTGAAAGAGAATCCATTTTACAATTTGGAAGACCCAAATGAGATTTGTTTGGAGTAAAGTGAAGAGAAGGCCATGGAAGAAGCCATTTTGGAATAGTTGTGTATTCAGTATTCACGCGGGGCTTAAAATCCCGAGTCGCGCTCAGCAACAGCAACAATTCCGGAGGCAAGGTTTATGAAAGAGAAGTGCTCCTCTTTTACACCTAACCCTAGATACGGCTAAAGCTACTAACGGGCTGAGTTTTAGGGTGTATTTGATGGAGGGAAAGAGGGGAGCAAAGTGAGAATATAATTGATGACAGAGAAACTGCAAGCGGAAGCCGAAGAGGACAGGAGTGGAAGAAGAACCGAATAATTTTCCGAGCCAACCGCGTTAACTCATAATAACCACCCGAGACAACTCAGTAATTTTTTATCGAAAGGATCGCTTTATGATCCATAACACGTATTTATTACGAATCTTTACATGACATACACCATCAATATCATTAAAAACAAAACAAAACGGTCATGATTAGCAACTAAAAATCGACGTTCACTACTAATAGTAGTGGACGGTAAAAAAAACACTTAGTATCCTACTATTAGTTGCGGACACTCATTAACCAGAGTTTATGATTTATAAACTAGGGTTTAGAATTTATTAACTAGAGCATGGTTTATAAACCCTAAACCTTGGTTAAAGAATTCTAAATATTTATTGGTCAAGTCAAACCATTATTCTGATTAGCGACTGCTACTATTAGTAGCAGATGGCGTGTGTTTTTTTTTACCGTCCATTACTAATAGTAGCGAACGTTGATTTTTAGTTTCTAATCCTAGTCGTTCCTTCTTGTTTTCAATTATATAGATAGTATATGATCTATAGCAAATACATGTTATAGATCATAATATATATAGGGTCCCGTTCCATGGCACACATTAGTTGGGGGCACTATTTCAGCTAACAAATCTTACACCGTTCATGCAATGAATGAAAGGCTGAGATTTAAATTAGTCGGGGCCTGGTCGTACCTCCTACCTGCGACCAGTGCAACTCCTTCCTGCGGCCATTATAATGACCAAACTGCCTTTAGATTTTAAGCGTTTTGACTGGCCGCAGGTAAGAGGTGCGACCAGGCTGAAAAGGATTTAAAATCCATAAAACGACGTCGCTGAAAAGGATTTAAAATTCCCAAAACGACGCCGTTTTAATGGTTGCACTGGCCGCAGGTAGGAGGTGCGGCCAGTCAAGTTATTTTTAGATCTAGGGTCTTTCCTCTATATCCATCGTTTGCTGTTGCAAAATTTGAAAGAAGGAAAAGATAAAACTTGACTGACCGCTACAGAAGCACTACTAGGACATCAAGAATCATTTTCTCTCCGATTATCTACTTCAAATACTAGTAAGAATATTTTGACCGAATTTTTTTTACTAATTTTTTTTAAATTCATAAATTAATAGTAGAATTATATGTATGTAAATTAGTAGTATAATTATATGTATGAAATATTTCTTGGGTAGTATTTATGTATACAAATTGGGTAGAAACTATATGATAATGAATATTTTTAGACATCAAATATTAATTTTATTGTTGTTATTGTTATTACTTTATAAGAAATTTTGAATTTTCATAAAATATTAGTAAAATTACATATATGAAACAATAATATGGGTAGTATGTACTAATAGAATTGTAGATGTTGTTATTGAGATATTTATATTGTTATTATTATTGGTATTGTTAAGTAAATATGGACAGTTGACTGTCTGGACCCATTGACCCCAGTGTCCTTTATGACCAAGAACAACATATTTTAGAGGATGTATGGAATGGGATTGATAGGGGTACACTCTCATCGACCTAAACGACTTCAATTATATATGATAAATGAGAACCGACTAAACAGCAAAAAAACTATTAAAACTGTGGGGGTTTAGGGTGTTTACTTATTCGGCAGTAATTACTAAAACGGATGTCACTCTTGTATTTGTCCTAATTGAGAGATGGCGTCCGCAGACAAATACATTTCATATGAAGTGTGGGAAAATAACAATAATATTGGAGGATTTCCATTTTATTTTAAGATTGCCGGTATTAGGAAAACCCTTAACTTGTTTGACATTTGATGCCCCATTGAGATATTTTACGAAATATTTTGGGGATGACATGGGTGGGGAATGGAAAAATGTTAAAAAAAGATGTGGTATTTCCCTACTTTGGTTGCGTGAAACTTTCTCTAAGTGCCCAAAAAATGTAAGTAGGGATGCAGTTGGGCGTCATACAAAGGCATACCTTCTTTGGATGTGCGGGGCGATTTTATTTCCTACTAGGTCAAGAAATATTGTACACTTTAGGCTTATATATTTTATATGTGATTCAAATAAGATTGTCACGTATGCATGAGGTGATGCATGTTTGACATATCTATACCGGGGTTTGTACCAAGTTTCTAGAAAAGGGAGTAAATATGTCAACGGTTGTATGACCTTGTTACAAATTTGGTAATACAAACGTTTTCTAGTTGGAAGGTCTAACCCTAAGCCAGATTCTTTATTTTGGGTCCCTAGGGCAATGACCTCGGCATACTCCGCCACACATAAATATCCTGATAGGCGAAAAAATTCCCTTCACCATCTGTCTTTCTACCGGGGGAATTTGATAGACAACCTAGGTGGGAGGTAGTATGGCGGCCGTACCAACGATGGGATGATGATTGGAGTAGTTATAACTATGAGGGTAGAATAGCAGGATCCGGTCGAGTCCCGTTGATTCATTTCGATGTTGTAAAATATCAAATGCCCGACCGGGTTATGAGGCAATACGGGCATGTCCAAGGTATTCCGTCCCCAGTCGAAAGACATGATTTTCTTAGACAACCCCTGAAGCATAAATTCGAGCAGGAGGATTACATGGAATTGAGAAGGGAATACATTGGGCAGTGGGAGTTATATATGGACGAATTTGAGGGACAAACAATAGAGGTTGCAGAAACTATCCCCATGGATACGTACTTCACATGGTACAATAAGATTACCCGACGATATATGCACCACACTCGACACGAAGGTGATCAAAACACTTCCTACGAGCCTCGACATCGTATGGTTAGCATGGTAAGCAACTTAAATTTTTACAAATTGTTCAATTGATATATCTTCTTGTATTCTTTGATGCTAATGTGTTTTATTTTTGTCTTCTTATTTTTATGTTTCTTTTTTTCATAGATTGAGAACGTCAAGTCCTTTCTAGACAAAGTCCTCAAATTCAAGCAAGACTTTCTCCCAGAATACAAACTCATGAAAGATGGTTGGGACCAGCTATATGCAATGTATGATGCGGATGTGAGGGTGAGGGGAGGAGGAATATACGGGGAGGCGTGTATGGGAGGTCGAGAGATAGAGATGCCTACCTCTTCGGCTATGTCGAACATCTACGTCCCTAATACGCAATCCGAATTTTCTCAGCTTACTTAGTTTACATACGAGGATGCATCTGCTTTCATTGGGGATGAGGTTCCAGTAGTCCCGTTACATATTGAATATGAACCGAAAGGGTCTATACTAAAGAGACTTCGTGAGCAGAAGATCCTAATGGTCAACGAGAACCTCTTCTCCCCAATTCATGCCAATCCGCAGATGTTTCCCATCGAGCATCCCCGAGGGTGGTACACATTGACTCACGAAGATATATCTTCTTTGCAACTCGGATCATGGATATATGAGCATGCGATAGACGGGTATATGTATCTTCTGCGGGATCGCGAAGAAAAATATCGGCTCCAAAGGATACAAAGGTGGGCCATGTTTGGCTTCATGTCCTCCTTTTTCATGCATTTGGGGAAAGGAGCGTTGTCTAAACGGGACCCAAATCATTGAGCCCAATTCTGCCAATCATATGTTGAACCTCCAGTAGGACCACAATTGCATGAGTGCGATTACGTCTTTATGCCTCTATGTTTACCCACCAGCAATCATTTCATACTGTTAGTCTTTAACGTTGCCAATTGGAACATTTCTATCATTGACCCCCTCTATAATGACACACCGTACATCAAGCTGACTGATATATATAGAGAGTACGTCGATGTCGCGATATGTGTTATTTATTGTTTTTCAATTCAATACATCATTTCATATTTATGTACTAATGAGGTTCCTTTCATTTTAAGTACAATTGATATCGTTGATTTTGCGACTAAGTAACCCGTTGGGTGGTTGGCATCGTACTCCCCCAAAGGTCCATGCAGCAAAGGGTCGACCCGTGCAGGAGAACTCGAGTGATTACGACATCTTCGTTTGCAAGTACGTCGACTACATCGTACGGGGCAACATTGACTTGACGTCTGAAAGATGGTCAACTGAGGATGCATCAGTGTTTAGGTATAGGATAGCATATGAATTACTCAAATGTAAGGCTAGAGATATTCCTAGGGCACAAATCATTTAGATGTTCAAACGTATGGTCAATGTAAACCAATTACTTTTTAATTGTAAATGATAGTATTATAATTTCAATTCAATGTAATTTATTTTAATCTCAATGGATGATAGTATAATTTATGTTACGAGCTTGTTAATGTTGGGACATTGTTAGTATTATTGTTTAAAACTTTGGTATTAAACAGGTATGGATTGTATTGAACATAGGTAAGGTCAACTCCCTGTATGTTGACCGTAGGTAGGACCTGCGGCCAGGCCTTAAGCCCATACATGCACCTTAAGCCTCATATGCCCCTGTATGCTGCCTGCGGCCAGTATATGGGCATTCCATTCTCCTTGTATACTGGCCGCATGTTACCTACGACCGATACAATTTTTTTTTCCTCTTTAATGTGGGAGGGGTCGAACCTAGGACCTCTTGATTAGCAAGTGCCTCGTACACTAAAAAAAATCTATTTTTTCCCTCTTTTAATGTGGGAAGGTTGAACCTAGGATCTCTTGCTTAGTAAGGGGCCTGGTACACTAAAAAATTAAAATAATTTTTTTTTCTCTTTTAATGTGGGAGAGGTTGAACCTAGGACCTATTGCTTAGCAAAGGCCTAGTACACTAAAAAATTAAAAACAAATTAATGATTGTTAAAAAATTTTAAAAAAAATTAAAAGATAGACACTTTTATTAGACTTGACAATACAATAGGGTCGTCATGGTTTAGGTCCAGGAATTCCTAACACTCTATAATGATTGCACTTGTCATGGTTGGTTTCGAGTCCACATATAGCACATTTTCGGTGAGCCTTACTACCAACTATTTTTTCAATAGCACTTTTGAATTTCGATTGTTTTTTTCGACCCTTTGTTTGAGAAGCACTTGGTGGCAAAAACTCTTGTTCTTCCTCTTCTCCCTCTTGTTCTTCATTATCACCCTCCAATCTCATCTCCTGAGGTGCATATCCGTCCACACGGTCAATATCATCGTCTGGTACGTCGGTAATATTCTCACTTGGGTCATATTAATCAACAAGAGCTTTTCCTCGTGCATTTAGTTTTAGTACAGTCTTGTACCCTCGGATTGAGCAAGCAGCTTTAGTAGCTAACTCTTGATAATCACTCCTCAAATGATTGTGTCGCATTGCTTGATTTTTATCAAAGTCAGCACACATTAGAGAAACCATTACTTCTTCACCATTACTACTGTTAGCATCTCTTGTTCACCGATGAATAATCATGTCATTAGGTATTTTTGAAATACTCTTGATGCTCAAAAATCTCAGAATGTGCCTGCAAATCTGACTAGAATGTGAAAACATTTGGCAAGTACATGTTATCGACCCTAGCTGACGATTATTGACAATTTGCCGATATCTTCGACTATCTTCCATTGCACCTACCATGTACACTGTATAAACCTTTGTATCAATAAGGCACATCTCACTGACTTTATTGATGTTGTACTTTAGAGAATCCACTAGTTTTTTTTTTGAAAACGTTTGAATATCTCTTTTGTATAACATTCCGCAGCATGTACTTCCAAAGATGATCCACATACCAAACTACGTTTTCGATGTTTTGTTACGTAGTCGGCCTTTCTCTCTCTCATGAATTATTTCTTAGTAGCTTTTTGACTGTTGACTATAAATTCTTTCATGTCTGTTGAAGCATGCACATATTCATCCAAAAAATAATTCATGTTTTCGCTTCTTCCAGTGGTTGTCATTCCCGTGACAAAATACCTCTTTGTATATACAGATATCCATTTCTCCTTGACATCATACAAACTAATGAGCCATTCATTTTGATACAAATTATAATCCCTCATCAGTATTTTCCAACGCTCTTCAAACTCGTCGATGAAGAATGAATTATACACACAATTGTTAAAATCATCTTTGAACGATGGATGTTCTGCATAAATATAATGCAATTTCTCTGGGAATTTATTACTAATATGCCAAGAACACAGTACATGATGAGTGGATGGGAGTACCCTAGCAATAGCATTGTTCATTGCTTTATCTTGGTCAGTGACGATGGTTACAGGAGACTTGTAGTCCATGTCTTCGAGCCACGTCTCTAAGACCTTAACGAAAGTATTTTTTGTCTCATCCCTTAACAGTGCAAATCCAAATAAAATAAAGTGATAATGGCAGTTGACCCCGATAAATGGAACAAATGACATATTATACCTATTTGTCATATAGGTACTGTCAAATGTAACCACGTCTCCGAAACGTTGATACATAAACCTTGCTTGACCGTCTACCCACAAATACAAGTTATACGATTATCTTCACATGGTTTGACACGAAAAAAGAATTTACTCACACTGCCAGATTCAATTTTTTTCAAATAAGTGACTACAGCCTGTGCATAATTTTCATCCTCTGAGTCACACCTTAAATTCCTAACTACATTACGAACATCCATGTCACTAAATCCTACGTTCTACATCCCTCCACTCATTGTGTGATGTCCCCAAATTCGGGTACCTCAAACTTGATTTCGGTGCTCCACGGTACATCCCATTCCATATAATATAATAGACATGAATGTAATTACTATATTATTACAACACGTCTTACTCCAAATCCCAGGTTTTATTACCATAACATCATTCAAAAAGTTAATATTATGTCTTAATATTACATCAATACCATACTAAGGTACTACGTCATCTAAACGTTCATCTTCCCCTTTCCTTTGTCCTTACCGGAACCTTCAACCCGCTCGAGCTTAGCTGCAATATTTAATATAAAGCAAGAATGAGTATTTAATTGCCCAACAAGTATAACAGTTGAATAATAGCAATATAAAGAATCATATCACTTATCTTTAACAACTGAACAATAGTTATAAGATATTCCGAATAAACAGGAACACTACATTGCTTTCGTTTGAATAATTTCGAAACGACATACTGAGTGGTCATAAGACCTTGAACATTCTTTTCTTCTTATAAAAAGGTTTAAACAGTTATTTTACTGCAAACCGTCTGACTTACGAGCACTTCTAGGTGATCAGCCTATTGTACTTTATGTTGATCAACACTCTAACTAGAAACGACTATATGCGTTTATTTAGGCGCCTCTTGGCCTTGTCAGAATAACTGACTAAAACTGCCCCTAATATTAGGGTTGTTCATCTCATTCATGCCTCGGAATCTTAACCAAAACAATTCGGTTGGATAGCTTTACTTAACACCAATAACATTTTAAGGATTTATTATCAAATCAATAAAACATTTTAATATCTGTCTAGCCGAAACAAATGGCATCGACGTTCTTCATAAACAGTTCATGCATAATTGAACTTGAAAACGTCAACAATTTATGTCATATCATAGCTCGAACACTTGTGCAGATACTAAAGATTTACATAAGTAAGGAATTTACACAATCAAGTATGTATTGCGTAAATTGGAACTTCAGAACATCAATCACATTCATAAGAAAACTTGCCCAACACAAGGGTTAGACAAGGGTTAGGAAACTTGCCTTACGCGCTGCTAATAACTTGACGTTAATCGTCATTCAAATGTCCTACACATTTAAGTACATATCCACATACCAATTAGCCACATAATGAATGTCAAATATTGGTTTACATTTATCCATAATATTTCTTTCTAATTAGAAACATAATATCAAACAAGGTTACACACACTGATATGACGTTACGATGCTTGCACATCTGTACGCCAAATTTGCCTACTCGAACGCCAAGCGATACGTATTTGCATACGCTTAGCACGCCCATTCGATTTATCTAATACTCATTGGTTAATGAATAAGTATTTTATATATCATAATATTCTTCATTTATAACTTAGAACAATATAACTTAGCGTCAAAAACATTGCACGTTGCACACGTACATGCCCGACGCCCTTCGATTGCCTCTAACTGCACAATAGTCCTAAAGATGCTTAATTTCAAAAATGATCCCAAGATAAAATGTCAAAACTTATTAAACGAAAGTTGTAGGTCTATTCTTTCTCGTTCCGGATCATCTTGAATCTCCTCAATCGGAGTTCGTATGAGAAAGTTATGGCCATTTTACTAAAGGATGTCAAAGCTGACTCTGGCCTAACATTGGCCCGGCGTAGCTACGCCCAAAATAAGCCTGTGACCAGCGTACGTACGCCCAAGTTAGTAGCTTCAGCGTAACGGCGGCGTACATACGCCCAAACTTGGTTTTCTTCTTCCCTGAATTTCCAGCATGTTTTGTTTTGACACATTTACTCTCAAATGTCATAACTCCCTCATCTGAAGTCGGAATATGTTCGTTCCAAAGCCTACGGACTCCTATCTCAATGTACTACAACTACCCAAAATCTTAGAATTTGATTGATAACACAACAATACCAGAATTGATTTGAAGGTCATCGTTCATCTAGGTTTTCTTATTAATGCATAGTTTACTAAATCGTTCGTCGTGGTTTCGTTTCTAAAGCTTTTACCCTCGTTCCAATTGGGTGATACTCATCACTCATAAGAGTATATCATAACACCCTAAAACTTAACATACAACTAGTAGCACATTAGAAGATTAAGGTCCAAAACAGTCCACACTTGTCCATATCTTCCTCCTATATGCATATGCTTGTGTTTTCATTCTTTGTTCCACTTTAGCAGTTTATTAACAAGGTTTTAAGGTGTTAACAACATCTATACTCATTCATGAATAACTAACAACAACAATATCATCTAATTCCTATATTTTAACTAATCTTTCTCATTGGAGCATTTAATCGAATACGTTGTGGGCGTAGTCTTAGAAACTTGATTTCATAGACATATAATCATAGGTTAACTCAGATTTCCTTATAGAAATCCTCTTTTACAGATTATTAACAATGTTCTGAGGTGTTAACAACACCTATTCTTGTTCATGAACAACTAAGCAACAACAATAACATTTATTCCCACAAGCAATCAAAGCAAACACCATGAACTTGAAGCTATTATGGAAATGAGTTAGGTTCTTTATTACTAACCTCTTAAAGCTTCTTCTAGGTTGCTAATTGGATTAATAATAGCTGCTACAATAATCCTTCTTCTTCCTCAAACTACTCGTGAACTCACTTCTCACTTTTCTCTCAATGTTCAGCTTCCTCACTTAGGCAAAATGAAAGGAATGGAAGGTTTGACAATGGAGAAGTATATATAGAGGAATGATCAGCTTCTTGGATGGGTAGAGGGGCTGAGCATGCCAGACATGGCAGCTCCCCATGCTCGGGTGGGAGAGCTTCGGCTCGTCAAAGGCTTGGTCGGCAATTTGGGTTCTCCCCCTCCCTTCTCCCGAGTTGTTCTTCCTCCCCTTTCCTCTTCCAAATGCTAGAATGCTTCTCCCCATGCTCTTCCACCTTCTTTGATTCCTCTCCCTTTCATTCTCTCCTTCTCCCGTACTCTTCTTCTTCCTTCAAATCAGCTGATGGTTTTGTAACCCATTTCTCCCATGGGTCATGGGTTGTGGGTTTGGGTCATGAACTTGGTCCATGGGTTTTGGGCTTCTATTAATAATCTATTAGGCTTCTAATTTAATTCCAATTGGGTTTCTATAAAATCCCACACTTGGATAATTAACTCTTTGCATTAACGTTGTGACAAAATTAATAAAAGTCAAAAAATCAAAAAAGACATTTTTGGCATGAATATTGCCCGAGTAAATAGTACCCGTGCGAATAGTGTTTTAGTGTTATTCCTCTAAACAATATAATCAATTTTCATGAAATAACAACACTCAAAAATTATCACATACACATCATATGTAGTAATAAAACCTTCAAACACATAACACAAAATAATATTAATAAAAGTTCAATTTATTCAATAAAATCCATAGGCTTGAATTACAAAGCTACCCACGATTCGCGATCGTTACACATTATGCTCAGAACGTTCATCATCTTACTAGGTTCAATACCTGCCTTATTTAAGGTGTTAATTAATTGTCTTGCTACCGGCGTAATATTCCTTTGTGTCTCAATCAAATTTACTTTGGTAGGTATCACTAAATAATGATTGTGATCCAGCTCAACAGTCGAAATACGCCAATTGTCTTCTTTCTTATTGTGAACAACATACATTCTAGCTTTGCATAATGTTCTTCCTATCGAGTCTCTTTGTCTTCTTATTTTATCGTTATCACATTCATCATCTACTGAACTCTTTACAACAGTTGACCTACTAGCTTTTTACATACATATAACCTTGACGACAAATTATTACCGCGAGCATGTTTACGACTCATAGCAATCCTAATCTCAAATCCATTTTTGTGTGCATAGGATCTATATAAATTTTCAGTTTCTTCTAACTTAGAAAACAATTGACCAACATAAGGGACCATTACCTCTTTATTACTATTTTCATCATCATTAACATACTCAGATGCATTTGTACGATCTAAACTAGTAAGAGATTCAGAAGAACTAGATAAAAATATCTTTGTACCAGGCATGAAAGCCATTGAAGAATACTTACCAAAATTACTTGCACGAACAACTAATTTCTTCAGATCTGAGTAAAACAACTTCTCTCCAAAACTTAATTCTGCAGCTGTTTACCAAATGGATGCGTATGGAGTAAAATGTTAGCAATGATGTCTGTCCTAAAAAGCTAAGGAAAGACCCTAAATCTGAAAATAACTGGACTGGTCGCACCTCCTACCTGCTGCCAGTGCGGCCAGTAATGCGGCGTTGGCCCGGTCAATTTAAATCTCAGTCTTTCATGCATTGCATGGATGTTGTAAGATTTGTTAACTAGAATAGTGCCCCCAGCTAATGTGTGCCCTAGGACGGGACCCATATATATATATATATATATATACACACACACACACACTGGTATTGACATATAGGGTTGATGTTAACGGTGTTAAACTAATTACTTGTCGTCCATTCTAAAATATAAGTGTATAAAGACAAATAATCTTATATTTTAGAAATAAGTTACTATTTATTCTATTCCACAAAAAGAATCCAAGTTATTTATATTTTTATTTCACAAAAAGTAGTACTATTCTCATATTTGTCATCATAATTTTATTTTCATAACATTATTACTTAATTAGCAATGACAATTTGCCCTCGAACCCGTAGGTTTTCCAGACCGTGAGCCCAATGGAATGAATTTTTGGACTGAGAATATAAGATCGGAGCGGATTATGTTATCCCCTCCCCCACATATATATATTTATAATTATTTTATGATTATATAAAGGGAAAATGAAATCTAACGTATGCTTTAATTAAGCTTTGTTACAACATAGCTTTATATTCTTTATTTTTCTCTCTCTATATATACATATATATTATACATAATGTAAATATCTAATTATTTTTATAAATGCTTGTTATACTTATACATATTTGTAATTTTATTTTTAAATTATATAAGTTTATTATATTCATAGTTATTCATTTAAAATAAAGAAACAAGAGGCCGGTGCGAAGGAGTAGTATGTTTAATATTTTAAAATCCGGAACCTTGATCACCCCATTGTCATTCCTACTAACAACCACATTCTTAAAAATTATAAATTCTGTAAAAGGACTTTTTTTGTGTGTGTGTGTGGAATGATGGAGTAAACATGAAATAAAAATATATTCTTAATATTTGAATATTTTATAAATTATTTTTCCACATATAAGGAGGCCAAATATGTAATTGTTTATTTAATTAAAAGTTTAAAATATAAGTCCAGTTAATTCATTCCACTATTCAATATAAACTTTAGGACCTATTTGGCCATGACTTGTAAGTGATCAAACTAAATTCTAAGTCATTTTCTACTATTTGGTGACTTATAAGTTATTTTTGAGAAGTAACAATTTTTAACTTCTTAAAAAAATGATTTATAAGTGATCATTTTAAATAAGTAAATTTGACCAAATGTAATGACTACTCTCTACCTTCATTTTACATCTAATCTCCTTATTTATATTTCTATCTCTCCCTCTCTTTCCCCCTATTTCTCTCTCCCTCCATTTATTTTTTATTTTAATTCTTAATTGATATTAAAAAATAATTAATTTACATTCATTAGGATATTTCTTTTCTCAATATTTAATTAAGTTTTGCTTTCTATTAGTTATTTTGAAAGTCTCAAAATGCAAAAAGAATAACAATAATAACAAAAAGAGAACAAAACTATATTAGAATGTCTAAAAGAATAATAATGGTAATAATAATATTGATTAATAAATGGATATTATGTCCCAAAAAAAGGAAGAAAAATTCATGGATATTGAAGTTATAGTTCTTTTTAATATTTCATTAATGTTGATATGATGATTCTTATGAATAAAATGTTATATCAACGCAGTTCTTTTTTATTAATGTTCTTTTTAGTAATTTTTATAATTTATTTTAACTTATAAATTATTATCAGTCAAATACATTCACACTTATTTTAACTTATAAATCAAACTGATGCCGAATATTTTTTCTAATAAATTATAACTGTAAATGAATTATTACTCATTTTAATTTTTAACTTACAAGTTATTTTAAAATAAATCATTGCCGAACGAGCCCCAAGTGTATAGGCATATAATGAACCAAATCAATGAATTATCTAGAGGTTGCAGTGGTAGCCTGATTTTCATACGACTATTTTGAAGTAAAAATTGGAAAAGTTAGTGTGATTGGATAGTTTTTTCTCTTAGTCTCAGCAGTTATGGATTAGGATCTCTCTATTATATATTAAAATAAGTCATTGCCGAACGAGCCCTTGGTGTAGAGGCATATAATGAACCAAATCAATGAATTATCTAGAGGTTGCAGTGGTAGCCAGATTTTCTAACGACTATTTTGAAGTAAAAATTGGAAAAGTTAGTGTGATTGGATAGTTTTTTCTCTTAGTCTCAGCAGTTTTATGGATTAGGATCTCCCTATTATATATGAGAATTAATATTTTCACACCACTTTTTGATATTTTCATATGAAAAGTGTCGTTATAAATGTTTAGCGACGGGAAAAACTGCCGCTATAGGATCTATAGCGACATTTTTCATGTGAAAATTTTATTTTCTGTTGTGAAAATATCAGTTCTCTATATCTATTCTTCAACTTCACCTAATACATATTTAGCGATACAAATGTTATATTTAAAGACAGTATAAAATTCGTCGCAAACAAGTAGTAACATAATAAAATTCGTTGCCAAAAATTGTGACGTTGAAAGTGTCACAAAATATATTATTTGTGTCGCTAAATATATATTGGAGAAAATTGGAGGATATATGCAATGAATGAGATTCTAATCCCATCAGTTACCATTTATCTTGTCGTGGAACTGATTTATTACTATACAAACTAATCTATTTCGAATTACGATCCCCACAATTATATTTATCTTTAATTTTCTCCAATACACATTTTAGTGATACAAATATTATATTTAATGACAAAATATAATTTGTTACAAATAATTAGTGACACAATAAAATTCGTCACAAATAATTGTGTCGTTAGAAATATCGCTTAAAGTAATATTTGTATGGTAGATGTATATTGGGAGAATTTAAAAGATAAATGTAATTGAGGGGATCCTAACCCATCAATTTGAGTTTGCCTCCATGAGTTGGCTTATTTAAGTTTTTATTAATTTTTTCTTGTGAAAATAACAATTCTCATAATTAATCCAAACTCGAATGGACAAATTACTCGATGATTCTTGATTATTTTTTTAAAATTATCTTCACCAAGAGATTTAGACTCGCCAAAAGAAAAAATAAAAATAAAAATAAAAATAAAAATACTTAACTCAATTAATACCAAGCTTTATACAAAACAAAGTAACAAACTATGTGTTTGGACTAATTAAATACTAATGTATTATACATTTATACTTAGACATACACTCTACATTTTATTTTTGGTGCAAAATGAAATATATATATATATATATATATATATATATCAATACTAATATATAAAAATAGCAAAAGCGATCCTTTCAATTGAAAAACTCGCTGAGTGAACCCTTAATTAATTAGGAGTTAACTCGGTTAACACGATTCTTTTTCGTCCCGATTCTTTCCGTCAATGGCTTTAATGTTTCGTGAATCGAATTCCAAAGACCAACATGTATATACAGTTCTGTCTTGCATCATCCATCATTCTCTTCGGGCCTGTTTGAGAATGACTTATTTTAAAATGACTTATAAGTTAAAATATAAGTTGACTTATAAGTTGTTTTAAGTTGTGACTTGTAAGTAAAAGTGTTCGGCTGATAATGATGTATAAGTCAGAAATTAAGTTGAAACAAGTTACGAATGTATTCGGCTAACAATGACTTATAAGTTAAAATAAAATATAAAGATTACTAAAAAGGATATTATAAAAAGATATATTGATTCAATATCATATTAAAGGTTATTATTGGTAAACAACTTATTTAAACAGCTTATTATTGATAAACAACTTATTATTTAAACAGTTTATTGGTAAACAACTTATTTAAACAGCTTATTGATAAATAGCTTATTGGTAAACAACTTATTATTTAAACAGCTTATTAGTAAATAGCTTATTATTTAAATAGCTTATTGGTAACACAACTTATTTAAATGGCTTATTGGTAACCAACTTATTGATAAACAACTTATTATTTAAACAGCTTATTAGTAAACAACTTATTATTGGTAGTCAGCTTATTAATGGTAAACAACTTATTATTTAAATAGCTTATTTAAACAACTTATTAGTCCTTATTATTGGTAAACAACTTATTATTTAAATAACTTATTTGTAAACAACTTATTTAAATAGCTTATTGAAACAACTTATTATTTGAACAACTTATTTGAACAACTTATTTAAACAACTTATTATTGAAACAACTTATTAATTAAACAACTTATTATTTAAATAGCTTATTGATAAACGGCTTATTTAAACAGCTTATTGTTCATCATTGGGCATAGAAACCAATAATCTTAGTTTAGCTTAAAGGCTGATGGGAGAGTCAAGGATGTGGATGATGTATGTTAGCACCAGAGCCAATAACATCAGCACATAGGCAATGCCCTGGTCAATTGTTGTCCCTGGAAATGAAATTGCTCGGTTGTTATTACCTCACACAAAAATTGAATTCAGGTGGAATTAACATTAGTCTAGGAAGTGACCAGGAATTTTATTAAAATAAAATAAAATACAATAATTTATAGCATTTCTCTAAACTAAAATGTTAAGAACTTGGATATTTCGAATAAGAAAATAGATGTGCAGGGAAAATGAATTGCTATTGTGTTTAGATTACTAAAAAGGAAATTATAAAAAGATACATTGATTCAATATCATATCATAACAATCATCCACAATTGCACTAAATAAAAACCTAAACAAATTCTCTAAACATATCAACTACAATTTTATTCCAAGTTAGAGATTCTTAATACAATATTATCTCTCATTGATTGCATAATTAAACCATTAGTAACTGAAGTAGATCCACCCCAATGTACAACATTGTCATCACCGCCACCAATAACATCTTCTGGACGATATCTCCCCTTCTCAGCTACTTGAAATGCATTGTCTGAGCTAGATTTTTTTCTTATGTAGTTGTGGATTACCATTGATGCAATAACAATGTTTCTTTGTGTCTCGATGGAGAAAAATGGCATATCACGCAAAATAGTCCATGATGATCAACCTGCAAAGCAACTTCCCCAATAAGCCACACCAGTAGCATAGAGTACAGTAAGTTAACTACAAGGATACCAACCATAGTATGGTCAAGATCAGAAACTATCATGAGGCGTGGAGCACTCGTTAGCCGATTCATGATTTTTCTTATGTCACCTTATCCCGTAAACAACAGGTTTGTATTATCAATAATATAATGAATTAGTGGAGTAGTACATAAGGTTATTATGACTTCTTGTCCTGCTAAGTACTAGTGCATAAGGTAGATATGTCGTAACTAATTGGATAGAACAACCCTCCAAAATATTTATGGATTTGATGAGCTATAATGTACATTGGTTAATGTCTTAATTCAAGAAAAGCAGACTATCAGTGTAACTATTGCTTCAATAAGTTGTGGAAAACCTATCAAAAACTTGATCAAAGTGTAAGTTTCCAATTCAATGGGAATAAATGTAACACCCCCTCTCCGAAATAGAAAAAGGGAGGTCACGTGCAAAGCACAATAGAACTTATAAAATAAATCAAAAGCTCTAAACCACAAAATGAATAACTCCAATAACTAATAATTGTCATAAGTCAACCCATAATAAATGTCAAACAGTTCAACCCATATTTAAAATATTTAATACAACTCCAAATCAACCTAAACAGAATATCTAATTCATTGGATAGAAGAGATCTCTCATCACACTTGTCCTTGATCCCCCTGATTACCTGCCGGAAGAAAAACACAGCATGAGCCAAATGCCCAGTACGAATATAGATATACAAAAAAAAATGTATAACTGAAATACGAAATCAACTGAGATAATTAGATAGAGTACAAAAAAATAATAAGCTGATTCAAATGGTTGGGTGTTATAATTTCATACTGAGCTCAAATACAAATAGCCAAAGGCTAACAAAATACATCGGTACCATGATGTATGCAAATCGAATCGGATAGTACGCACGACACATACGTCACTAATCCGCTAAACAAATCAAATCAAATCAAATACTGGGTCGACCCATACGTATCCTGAACAAATATATTAAATGGCCAAGCTCACACACCAGAGCATACAAAAGGATACGCCGTGGACTGATCACACCGCCACGGAAGGTGTCATGCCCCGGTGTCAAGAGGACATGCCTGTGGTACCCCCACAGGTGGTTAGCTCAAGTATACCCTAAGGATCAAACTACAAAATGTAAGCCAAAAGGGGTTCAAATCACAAGACTTACATGACCATCTCCAAATGATATCGAATTATTTCAAATACGAACATATTTCACTAACACAAGATACCAACGATCAAAATAATTTAAAAAGTACAAATACGAATTCTAAACTCCAAAAGGTAACCATCATATGAATTTTACAAGAAATAATTATATGAAATAATAACGAAATTCGAAACGAGGAACAAAACGAATTAATTAACTTTCACAAGAATATCGCTGAAGGAGTACGGAATCCGTACCTGATACGCAAAATCACTTATAGCACACTCCACAAAATCTTACCCTCAAATGTCAACGATATCAAATACCAAATGCTATTCACCACCTAAACATATCCGCCTCGAATTAAATATAATCCAAACTAATAATTCCAAAATAATTCGTAATTCATTCAAGGTGCCTTTAACTATCGCTTTAAATCAATTATTAATACTCCAAAAATTTATGTTTCTAATATAAATCCTTAAATCCCCTTCGTCCAATATAATAAAATAAAATGAAACTTTATTACTATTCCAATTATCAACAACATGATACTGTTCAAATAGTTATTAATTTCGAATTAATAAGGTTCGATAAGGGACTCGTTAGGAGAAATATTATTTTTGATGAAGAAGGAGATATATTTATTGTCATGAATATTTCTTAGAAAGTATGAAAAGTGTTATTTTATGGGACTTATTAAAAGATGCTCTAATATATGGTGATAAAAAAAATAAAAAAATATAAAAAAAATCCAACAAACATAGAAAACCCACCTTATTAGACTCATGGTATCAATTGTAGGAGGAAGATATATGTTCCGTTCTCTTCTATTTTCCTTCCTTTTGTTCTAACTAATTAGTGTATGTAAGAGAGAGAAATGAGAGGAGAAGAGAAAACAAAATTTGCTGATATAGACATAGAGAGGAATATGAAGAGAGAGAGGAAGATGAAAAGTTGAGTAGGTGAAAGGTTTATTTATTAATTAACTAATTCATTTAATATTTTATTGCTATTATTATTATTTGGTCGGGCATTACATTACCTCCCCCTTAAAAAGGATTCCGTCCCCGGAATCAAAATAACGGGATGTACCTAATTATCAAATAGATGTGGATACTCTGCTCGAATAGACTCCTCCATTTCCCAAGTAGCTTCCCGCTCCGAATGGTTTCTCCACAAAATCTTAACAAACGGAATTGTCTTCCTTCTCATAATTCTCTCTTGACGATCCAAAATCGCCTCAGCTTGCTCCTCACAAGTAAGATCATCCCGAATTTTATCGAACGGATATTGCACCACATGCAACGGATGATAATGATAACTTCTCAACACTGACACATGGAACACATTGTGCACATGAGCTAGCTGTGGAGGCAAAGCTAATCGATATGCAACCTCACCAACTCTCTCCAAAATCTCGAATGGGCCAATATAACGTGGACTAAGTTTCCCTTTTAACCCAAATCGTCGAATACCCTTCCAAGGAGAAACTTTTAAAAAACACATGTTCACCAGGTTCAAACTCTAAGGTCTTCCTATGCTTATCAGCATAACTCTTCTGTCGTGATCGAGCCGATCTCAATTTTTCCTTGGCCATCGCTACCTTTTCCGTAGTGATTTGAACTAACTCAGGCCCTTCTATGGCCTTCTCGCCAACCTCATCCCAACAAGTTGGAGCCCGACACTTCTTACCATACAACGCCTCAAACGGAGCCATTCCAATACTTGCATGCCAGCTGTTGTTATATGCGAACTCCACCAAACTTAAATAATCATCCCAGTTTCCTGTCCATTCTAAAGCACAAGATCGCAACATGTCTTCTAATGTCTGAATAGTTCTCTCTGATTGCCCATCATCCGTTTGCGGATGAAAAGCTGTACTATAATTGAGTCGCGTTCCCCAAGCTCGTTGAAACCCTTTCCAGAATCGTGAAGTGAACCGTGGATCCCGATCTGAAACGATAGACACCGGAGTACCATGAAGTCTAACAATCTCCTGCTGAAAGATCTGTGCCAACCTGTCTACCGAGTAACCCTCGTGGATAGCCAAGAAGTGTGCCGATTTGGTCAACCGGTCTACCACAACCCAGATAGCATCATTCTTCCTGAAAGTCTTTGGCAAACCAGTCACAAAATCCATCGTGATATTCTCCCATTTCCAAACTGGAATGTCTAACTGTTGCAGCAATCCACTAGCTCGTTGATGCTCTATCTTCACTTGTTGACAAGTAAGACACTTCCCCACATATTCAGCCACATCTCTTTTCATCCCATTCCACCAAAAATTCTCCTTCAAATCCCTGTACATCTTTGTAGACCCCGGATGAATAGAGAATGGCGAACTATGAGCTTCGGTCAACACTGCCTCACGAATCATTGGATTCGACGGTACACACAATCGCTTACCCAACCAAATCACACCATGGTCATCAATATGAAACTCGGGTTGTTTGCCCTCTTCCAGATTCTGTGCCATTCCCCACAACTCACCATCCTCCTTTTGGGCTTCTTTAATCCGCAAAATAAGAGAAGGTTCCACTCTCATGCCTGCTACCAACCCATCAGAATCTCTAACATATAACTCCAAACCTAAACGTTCCATATCCGAGATGAGTTGAGATTGTGTAACCAAGTAAGCTACACTCCCTGAACTTTTCCGGCTAAGGGCATCTGCAACCACATTAGCCTTACCGGGATGGTACTGAATTCTCGCATCATAATCTTTGAGAAGCTCTAACCAACGCCTCTGCCTCATGTTGAGCTCCTTCTGAGTAAAAATATATTTAAGGCTCTTGTGGTCAGTGAAAATGTCACAAGTCTCTCCATATAGATAGTGTCTCCAAATCTTTAGGGCAAAAATAATTGCTGCTAACTCTAAGTCGTGGGTAGGGTAATTCACTTCATAAGGTTTAAGTTGTCTAGAAGCGTAAGCAATTACCTTACCATGTTGCATTAAAACACACCCTAAACCCTTTTTAGAAGCATCACTATAAATCTGATAACCTCCTGTCCCCGACGGTAATGTGAGTACTGGAGCTGTCACAAGCCTCTTCTTAAGCTCCTCAAAACTCTTCTCGCGCTCTTCATTCCACACAAACTTTGTACCCTTTCTCATCAACTGAGTTAATGGCAAAGCTAACACGGAGAATCCTTCCACAAATCGTCTATAGTATCCTGCCAAACCCAAGAAACTCCTAACTTCAGTTACCGTAGTGGGCCTTGGCCAATTAGTGATAGCCTCAACCTTCGCAGGATCTACCTTAATACCTTCCGCAGACACGACATGTCCCAAAAATGCTACCTCTTCTAGCCAAAACTCACACTTGGAGAACTTAGCATATAACTTGTTCTTCTGTAGAACACCCAAAATAGTACGAAGATGCTCTTCATGCTCCTCCTTGGACTTAGAATACACCAAAATGTCATCAATGAAGACAATGACAAATTGATCTAAGTACTCGCTAAAAACCCGATTCATCAGATCCATGAACACTGCCGGAGCGTTAGTTAGCCCAAACGGCATCACCAAAAACTCATAATGTCCATACCGAGTACGAAAAGCTGTTTTAGAAATGTCTTCATCCCTCACCCTTAACTGATGGTACCCCGACCTCAAATCTATCTTTGAAAAGAACTTTGCACCTTGGAGCTGATCGAAAAGGTCATCTATCCGTGGAAGTGGATATTTGTTCCTGATAGTGATCCGATTTAGCTCCCTATAATCTATACACAACCTCATAGATCCATCCTTCTTCTTCACAAACAAGACTGGAGCGCCCCATGGTGATACGCTTGGTCTAATGAATCCACGATCTAACAACTCCTGCAATTGTTCCTTCAACTCTTGTAACTCTAATGGAGCCATCCTATAAGGTGCCTTAGAGATAGGTTCCGCTCCAGGAATAAGCTCAATGGTAAACTCAACTTCCCTTGGCGGTGGTAATCCTGGCAGATCTTTAGGAAATACCTCAGGAAATTCTCGCACAATTGGATAGTCTTCAAGTTGAGACTCATCCTTCGAGGTATCTTTAACATAAGCCAAATAACAATCACATCCCTTAGAAATCATTTTGCTCGCCTTCAAAGCTGAGATCAACCTTACAACGCTATTCGGTTTGGAACACTGAAACTCGAATTCTGGAGCTTCTAAAGTTCCAAAAATAACCTTCCTCTCCTGACAATCAATAGTGGCTCGATGCTTACTCAGCCAATCCATACCTAAGATGATATCGAAATCATGCATTACCATCGGAAGTAAATTAACTGCGTACACCTTCCTCCCTAACTTCAAAGGACACTCGTGAAATTGCTCAGAAATAATCACAGAATTTCCCATCGGGGTAGCAATAGATAAATGAGGATCTAATATATGAGAAGACACTCCAAGATGACGAACAAATGAAAGTGCAACAATAGAATGTGTAGATCCAGTATCAAACAAAACTGATGCCTCACGATTCCCTATAGAAAGGGTACCTGAGACGGTACCTGGTGCTTGAGCCGCCTGATTAGCTGTCATTGCAAATACTCTCCCACCGGTATTCCGCTGACCGCCATTACCAGCATTACCACCTCCCACATTACCACGTTGAACTGTGCAGTCCCTTGCTTTATGCCCTCTTTGGCCACATAAGAAACAAGCCCCTGTCTCTCTATAGCATGTCCTACCAGCATGATATCCACCACAAGTAGCACATGGACCTGGTGGAAGTGGCAATAGGTTTGGATTGCCCCCACCTATTGGTCCTGGATATCGCCCCTGAATCTGACCCTGCTGACGATGCTGACCCTGATTCTGATTTTGCTGGAAACCTCTATTCTGTTGAAATCCCCTATTTTGATATTGTCCTCCAACTTGCCACTGACTCTGCTGCTGACCTCCACGATTACCCTGCTGTGTTGGGTAAGTAACATCCATCCGAGGATTAAATCGCTGACCCGATGGAGGCTCATTCCAACTATACTGCCTTCTATTTTGATTTCTGCCAAACTGACTCATTCCTTGCCCTTGTTGATCATCTCTATCTCTCTTTCGACTCCCTTCTGATTTGGAAGCTCGAAAGTCCTTATGCTCCATTTCTACACTCTTAGCTGCATTAGCCACCTGGGACACATCTGTAAATATAGTGTGGATGATTGATCGTCTATATTCATATTTCAAAGCCCATTTGAACTTTTCTGCCTGCTGTGCAGCTGTCCCTGCTATTGAACCCGCAAAACCAGCCAATCTAGTAAACCTCGCCATGAAATCAGTAATAGTCTCATCCTCTTTCTGCCGAATGGACACAAACTCCCTAGAGTACGCATCCCTATCAGCGTTTGGGAAATACTGCTGATAGAAAAGTTCACAAAAGTCACTCCATATCAGTGCATCCATGAATCCATCCCCCTGCGTAGCCTTCAATGATTTCCACCATCGCTGAGCATCATCCTCTAGCTTATAAACTGCTAGTTTCACCTTCTGATTTTCTGAACACCCAATCACATCAAAAATTTTCTCCAAGTGGGCGATCCAGTTCTCCGCATCAATCGGAGTCGGAGCTAAACGAAAAGATTTGGGCTTTTGCTTAATAAACCTCTCCAACAACACATATAAAGGTTGCGTTGGTTGACCCTCTTGATCCTCGGAATACTCATTTTGCTCATGTTGTGATATCTCTGCATCACCCCCCATACTATTTGCTTGATGACTTCCTTGCACCTGCGGAATACCCTGCATAGCCTGTGCCACAGCCTGCGTAACTGCCTCATTCACCATCGCTGCTATCATAGCCGGGGTTATTGTTGCATTACCCTGTGTCTCAGCGTTTCCACCCTGATTAACAGCCTCAACTTGGGGCTGTCCCTGACCCCTCCTACCATTATTACCTTGCCTCCCAGCAATTCTCGAAGACCTACGAGCCATCTATGATACAAAATCAAACAAATAAGAACGAAATAGATCAAAACAAATAATCGAAGCCAAAATTATGCAGAACGAAGATCAAACACAACATAAACACTATAATAAAATCTTATAACTACCCAGTGATCTACCCATAACTCACAGGTCAAGCCTAAAAGGTAATCTACAAGATCATAACCTAAGCTCTGATACCAACTTTGTAACACCCCCTCTCCGAAATAGAAAAAGGGAGGTCACGTGCAAAGCACAATAGAACTTATAAAATAAATCAAAAGCTCTAAACCACAAAATGAATAACTCCAATAACTAATAATTGTCATAAGTCAACCCATAATAAATGTCAAACAGTTCAACCCATATTTAAAATATTTAATACAACTCCAAATCAACCTAAACAGAATATCTAATTCATTGGATAGAAGAGATCTCTCATCACACTTGTCCTTGATCCCCCTGATTACCTGCCGGAAGAAAAACACAGCATGAGCCAAATGCCCAGTACGAATATAGATATACAAAAAAAAATGTATAACTGAAATACGAAATCAACTGAGATAATTAGATAGAGTACAAAAAAATAATAAGCTGATTCAAATGGTTGGGTGTTATAATTTCATACTGAGCTCAAATACAAATAGCCAAAGGCTAACAAAATACATCGGTACCATGATGTATGCAAATCGAATCGGATAGTACGCACGACACATACGTCACTAATCCGCTAAACAAATCAAATCAAATCAAATACTATACTCACTGGGTCGACCCATACGTATCCTGAACAAATATATTAAATGGCCAAGCTCACACACCAGAGCATACAAAAGGATACGCCGTGGACTGATCACACCGCCACGGAAGGTGTCATGCCCCGGTGTCAAGAGGACATGCCTGTGGTACCCCCACAGGTGGTTAGCTCAAGTATACCCTAAGGATCAAACTACAAAATGTAAGCCAAAAGGGGTTCAAATCACAAGACTTACATGACCATCTCCAAATGATATCGAATTATTTCAAATACGAACATATTTCACTAACACAAGATACCAACGATCAAAATAATTTAAAAAGTACAAATACGAATTCTAAACTCCAAAAGGTAACCATCATATGAATTTTACAAGAAATAATTATATGAAATAATAACGAAATTCGAAACGAGGAACAAAACGAATTAATTAACTTTCACAAGAATATCGCTGAAGGAGTACGGAATCCGTACCTGATACGCAAAATCACTTATAGCACACTCCACAAAATCTTACCCTCAAATGTCAACGATATCAAATACCAAATGCTATTCACCACCTAAACATATCCGCCTCGAATTAAATATAATCCAAACTAATAATTCCAAAATAATTCGTAATTCATTCAAGGTGCCTTTAACTATCGCTTTAAATCAATTATTAATACTCCAAAAATTTATGTTTCTAATATAAATCCTTAAATCCCCTTCGTCCAATATAATAAAATAAAATGAAACTTTATTACTATTCCAATTATCAACAACATGATACTGTTCAAATAGTTATTAATTTCGAATTAATAAGGTTCGATAAGGGACTCGTTAGGAGAAATATTATTTTTGATGAAGAAGGAGATATATTTATTGTCATGAATATTTCTTAGAAAGTATGAAAAGTGTTATTTTATGGGACTTATTAAAAGATGCTCTAATATATGGTGATAAAAAAAATAAAAAAATATAAAAAAAATCCAACAAACATAGAAAACCCACCTTATTAGACTCATGGTATCAATTGTAGGAGGAAGATATATGTTCCGTTCTCTTCTATTTTCCTTCCTTTTGTTCTAACTAATTAGTGTATGTAAGAGAGAGAAATGAGAGGAGAAGAGAAAACAAAATTTGCTGATATAGACATAGAGAGGAATATGAAGAGAGAGAGGAAGATGAAAAGTTGAGTAGGTGAAAGGTTTATTTATTAATTAACTAATTCATTTAATATTTTATTGCTATTATTATTATTTGGTCGGGTATTACAATAAACCTCGCGATGTGACAGTATGTATCATGCTCCTTTCTGTTACAGAACAAATTTCAAAAGAATATTTCTGGGGCAGATACCCACGAATGCTGAGATGAGAAATTGCATATCTAAGTCACAAACATAGATAAAAATTTCTACGTGAACTCCCCCGCAGACTAGAAATCAACACAAACTAAATCAAACAGTCATCTCACGACAGACTCAAATATCCACGCTTCAGCTTATGAATACAGTTGAAACTTGAAAGTAATATGAGCCTAGCACCGTACACCTCAATTGGAAATAATAAGAGGGGTTTGCACCCAGAAACTTGGTGCTATATCTGACATTCTGACTTTGAACTTGCATGTACATCCCCCATTGCATTCATGTGCTACCAGCCCTCCATTAAACAAACTCATTTCAAGGTTGTCGTTTCAAGGACATTTTATATAAAATGGCTTCCAAAAGAAAATCTCTCTGAAGGGAATCAACTATAAAGTTTAGCATTCCTTTGCTTTAGCTCGGCCTTTCCACTCAACCTCCACAAAAAGGATTTGACTCGTAAACTAGATAAATTTTTATGCCACCTAACTAGGGGAGGCCCTCTCACTCTTCGAACAGCCAATTGTCAAACTGAAAGCGGGTTGAATTCGGATTCGCACATTTAGTTTTACGATTTGCAAAAAGCTATAGAATTTTCTACCATGTAGCAATTCTAATCGAATCAGTATGCTTTAACTCATACAAATAGCATAAAGAGTAAAATAACAATAATTACCAAGCACTAACAAAGTCAGGGATCAATCAAATGGAATTTTCGCAAAACCCACCACAAATTACGCCATGGAATTATAAATTTCACACAAAAATTAGGTAAGAGAAGAGAGGGAGAGTACGTACCAGGGGAGTAAGGGCTTGATCCGGCTCGAATACTTATGTATAGACGAAACCAGAAATACCTACAGTTACTGAAAATTACTAAAAATTAAGCTGCTCACATATTCCTAATTAAGCACAACCCAATATACAACAATTCAATCAATCAATCAAACATTTGAACCACATAAATTAACAACAAATGGAATTGAATCGAAACCCACATGCTGTGAAACTACAGTCAAAATTAAAGAGGTAAAGAAGAAGAAAAACCACATGCCAAAGATTCAAACATAACATAATACACACATATATATACATATCAAATATTTGGTCTAGGGTTTGGTACCTAAGAACAATCGAATGAGTAGCTGCAATTGAAGGAGTAGAATGAGTAGCAGGAGTAGCAGCCTCGGAGCGAAGGAGGGAGAAGTCAAATTGAGATATTGGAAACTCCGTGAACGAGTTTTTTTATAATTTTAAAACTTCGTTTTCAAAATTTTAAATTTTAACATTCAAATAGGATTTTTATCTTTGTGAAATAGAAAGAATGAGTATAATTAAAGCATAGATTTGTTATAGGATAAATTTATGTACACTACTCCAAACACTATATTTAACACTATATTGCATATTCAACCATTAAAAAGTGGGATCTGACACAGAAATCTACGTCACGTCTCACTTTTTAATGGTTGGATGTGCAATGTAGTGTTTGGAGTAGTGTATGTACACTTATCCTTTGTTATATATATATATATATATATATATATATATAAATATAGCCAGAATCAGGTCCGGACTCCCGGACTTGATTAAAATGCGGACCCTATATTTTTTTTTCAAAACAACTAATAATGAAAACACTGTATTATGAAATATTTTCAGTACAAAAAATTACTATACATTTTTTAATAGTTGTTTTGAAAAAAAAATAATATATAGGATCCGTATTTTATCCGGACCTGATCCTTACTCTATATATATACTAGCGGTAATCCGTGCCTCCGATACGAAGATTTTTTTTGGAGAGGAAGAAAAAGGTAGAAGAAGAAAGTATTGGGGATAGGGTTTGGAGAGGAAGAAAAAGATAGAAGAAGAAGCGGAAATAAAGAAGGACAAAATAATGAACGGTCAGATTTATGCCAAATTTTGGATGGCTCAGATAATTTATTAGATGAGCGGAAAATTCAAAATCATTTGTATTTTGTTAGATAGATATATATTCTATAAACATATGTTAATCACGTCACATATTCTCCAAAAAAAAATGTATAGTCAGATGGAGATGATATATTTATTTGGGGCTAATGACAAAATTGTCCCTCCAAGTTTGGACGAAAATCAATTTGATACTCAAAGTTTGGGAATCTGTAATTAATACCTCTAAGTATTTTAAAACAACAAAAATGTCCCTTTTGGTCGAAAAACCCAATTATTCGCCGAAAAATGCCACGTGTCAAAGAGGAGAAAGAAAATAATCAAATTTTTTTTTCTTTATTAAATTTCTCCCTCTTCCTCCTCTTTCTCTCTCCTATCTCCTCCCGCCTTCTCTCTTTCTCTCATCCTCCCTCTCTCTCTTCCTTCATTTACTTAATTAATTGGTGTTTTTCTTATTTTATTTTAAATTGTAATAATTTTTTGGAGTGTATATACTTGTATAAAATTATAATACATGCATGCATACTTTTAAAATGTATAATACATAAAAAAAATCAATGATAAGAAGACAAAATTAAAAACAAGAATATAACTTACTTATAAAAAAATAATTACTAAATAATAATAAAATTAAAAAATTAAATAGATTCTATTTGATAAAGAAAAATAAGAAAAAATAAGAAAAAAGAAAAAAAATCTATTTGTAATTGTTTTTTTTATAAGTAAGTTATGATCTTGTTTTAATTGTGTCTGTTTATCATTGATTTTTTTTATGTATTATACATTTTAAATGTATGCATACATGTATTATAATTTTATACAAGTATATATACTCTCCAAAAATTTATTACAATTTTAAAAAAAATACCAATTAATTAAATAAATGAAAGAAGAGGGGAAGATAGAGAAAAAGAGGAGGGAGAAAGAAAAGGAGGAGGCGAGAAAGAGAGAAGTTGGGGAGGAGAGAGGAGAGAGAAAAGGAGAAGGAGAGAGAAATTTGATAAAGAAATTTTTTTTTTTTGATTTTTTCTCTCTTCTCTCTCCCTGACACTTGGCATTTTTCGACGAATAATTGGGTTTTTCGACCAAAATGGACACTTTTGTTGTTTTAAAATACTTAGAGATATTGATTGCAGATTCCCAAACTTTGAGTATCAAATTGATTTTCGTCCAAACTTGGAGGGATATTTTTGTCATTAGCCCATTTATTTGTTTAATAGTCTTTGACTTATAAAATAATTAGAAAAAGCTTAGTATTATTTTGCTTGTAATACTTGAAATAAAAAATACTTCATGAGCAATTTGGTCTTTGACGTTTACTGTTGAAAAAATATGTCCAAAAAACAATTATCTCTAACTTTAATAGTCGAAAAAAAACATTAGCAAAAAAAAAAAAATACTGACTTGTTACCAAAAAATAAAATAAAATTCAGGGATGTGACATTATATTGTTTTTGTGCAGAGATATGGTAAGATTTCAAAAAATTGGTCCTTGATTTAAAATCTGTACGTCCACTATTTCCATTTTAAAATCACAATTAAGCACCCGCCATTTATTAAGCCTATACATACCTTCTCTTCTACTACAACAATGATCAAACTGAACCTCTCATTCTCAAAATCTTACTCCGTTACCCTTGCACTTTCTTCTAACCTTACAATGAACACCCTAAACTCTCCAATATATACCTTGCTTCCCAATAATACAACAAGTAGGCCTCCTCAACTATACGGACGTACTAAACTCTACTCCCTCAGTTGCAAAATTAGAGATAATTTTCTTATTTCTCTTTTTTGCCTTCAAAATTTAAATGTATATTTTTAACTTTAAAACATAACGTGGTATGAAATTCCTAACATATCATTATTTTTATTATTTTATTTTTAGTTGATTTAATATTATCATACCATTGGTCCATCGCCACAATATTTTTAGCTAATATTAAAAACAAATTTGAAAAAAATAAACAACTATCAATATACCCCAAAATACCCTAAAAGAACACCTTTCTTCCTAATCTTTAGCCTATTACAACTATGGATAAATAGTTTCAAGAGTACGTTATTTGTGTAAATAATTTGAATGGCATATAAATTAAGTATACCCTTTCGTCTGCTCAAAATATAAGAATTCTCTTTTGGTTAGTTTATGTTACTTTTAAGTACTTTTTAATATTAAATTAATATAATTTTATTTAACTAATACAGAATAATTACAAAAGTAAAATAAATAAATAAAAATATAAATTTTTATGAATTATAAATTATAAATTTTTTTTAGAAAAAATAAACAAATCACATCAATTTCTAACCTTAAAAATAGTTCGAAATTTTTTTTTTAAAAAAAAAGAAAAGGCCAAAATGACTTTGTGGCAGAGCAAGTATTGTTTGGAAGAATACTTGAGCAGGAGACACGTGATGGCGGCTGGAAGGAAAGTGTGTATCGTCTGTCACGAGGGAAACGGTGAAAAGTCACGTGACATCTTAACCCAATTTCTCGTGGGACAAAGCTCTTCTTCTTCTACCAACCAAGAAGCTCTAGTCTCTCTGGGTAGGTAAGTGATGTTGAATCTGTCCAATCCAATCATACTTCCTACATGTATAATTATTGGACTACTTTGATTAACATCCTAACACATGGAAACTCCGTGAGATATTGGGAACATCTAATTTCACCCCTCTTTTTTTATTCTTTTTTATTTCCACTTATTTCTTAATTTTTCAAGTTATAAGTAATTTTGGAGTGCAGAGAGAGAGAGAGCATAGCAGAGCAGGAGAGATCTTCAATTTTAGCCGTTGTGAAAAAATGTTTACGTTTAGAAGAGAAGAGAAAGTGAAAGAATGAAGAGGAAGATGATTTTAACTCCCAACATGAAATTATCTCAATCCCCGCCAAATCGCAGATCACCACCGTCTCTGAATCCGACCTAATGCACCCCAATCCCGATTTCAGATCAAAACTCCGATCCAAGCGTTTTCTCTCTGAATCAAAATCTCCATAGTAAGTAATTTCTCTGTATATATAATACTATGTATAATTTAGACTAATATAGTAGATGGTTTTTTGAGTCCATCTGATTGTAATTTTGTTTGGGGGCAGATATCAACTCAGAATGAAGGTGGTTGCTGCTTATTTGTTGGCTGTTTTGGGTGGTAATACCACTCCAACTGCAGATGATTTGAAGAATATTCTCGGTTCAGGTACTTTTTTTTTTAAATAATAATTTTATATATTGTTATCAATTACCTTACGATTAGAATGATCATGTATGTATTTTATACGGTTCATGTATCTGTTTTTTTATTTTATGTTATTTTTCAAGCATGCATGCATGTGTGTGTAGTATGTTAAAACATTTATTCTGCTTTATACATATATGGACATTAAGGCATTGTTTGGAAATTGAAGAACTTATATATAAAAGTGGGTTATTTATGTATTTATATATTTTATAGGGACATAAATCAGGATAATAAGCAGGACACATTGTATTTGAGCATATTTTTTAATAAAGAGGTTGAAAAGTTTGAGATTATATATTCCTGTTTGTGTGTTTTTTGTTTTTCTTTGGGTTTCTGAGTGCTTGGACTTTCTTTTTCGTATACTTGGGCTTCTTGGTTTCTAAGTAATATAGCCTTGAGGTATGATTGCTGAAATTGTTATTTTGGCTGTTTCGCGTAAGTTTGTTCATTTGGCGTTGTTATAAATTTACCAGTATTTCGCCTTTACTAGGCAGGGTTTAAATGTTTATGCTTGAGACATTATGTTGCCTTTATCATTGTCTAAGACCTTATGGGAGTCTGCCTGCCTGCCTCTGTTTATATATGCAAGTGCGTATTGATATCGTAGTATTTGTTTTGTTAAGCACAGTCAGAGATTGATTCTCATGTCTATCAACTATTTGATGAAATTTCTCATCGAATATCAGAGAGTAATTTAAGGAGATCTTATTATAATGTCATGCCTTATTTTTTTACAATCCTGTAAGCATGTGGAAATTTGTTATTCTATTAATATACTTTCAATGAATTCAATCCTATAATGTTCCAATTAGATATGGTTTGAGTAAGGCTTTTTAGTTTGAAAAAATCTTTATTGATTTCACAATAGGCATTTGGGAAAGGTTTACAAACCTGGAATGATATAAGAATGTAGTAATTTTATTTTTGGGTTGAGGTAAGAATTATAATCTATTTCCTCTCTCATTTTTTATTCGTTAGTCTAACTATTCCAAATAGAGGTCGTTACCCTTAAAAAGGTGAAGAAAAGGTCCAAATAGAGGACGATTCCTTTGAGTAGATTTGATTACCGAGTTTGACTTGGAATGTGTTTAACTGAAAATTGCTCATTCATTTATATTTCGTAAACATTTAAGGCTGCATTTATAACATAATGTACTTTTTTGATCTTAATTAATGGTGCATGTATACTATAATGGCAAGTGCATGCATCTTATGTTTTTTATTCTTCAGTTTCTTCGTGATACACCCGAAAAGACAGGTAATACTTTGGCTCCAATGAAGGATTTATCAAACTATTAGAACAAAAAAAGGTCATACTGTTGCCCCTATTTATGGACAGGTATGCTCGCAACGCTGCCTGTAAGGAACACTGTTAGAGAAAGCGTAAACATGTTAAGACGGAGCATGAAAGAAAGGATCGTAACAAGCTTAGGCGTGTTCATTATCAACAATTTGTTTTGAATTCGTTGCCAAGTTTTGCATCATGCAACATAATTAATTATAGTCGTGACTACAAGTAAGAAATTTCTGTAAAAAAAAAAATATATGTCATGTGTTTGCCTTTGTTTCCAATAACAGTACTATGCTTCATTGTGGTGCTCAAAGTTCATGAATCATAGCCCTTAAATTATTTGTAAGAGTATGAATTTTTGTTCCTTATATATCATCAGACATGTACTTCAATGTTGAAAGCACTATTAAACATGTGCTATGAAAGAATTCATGTACATGTATTTATATATTATAATGTGAGAAATTTGTTTGGGATTTTCTTTTGTAGGTCCAACAACAGTGAATGTTCGAGTTACTGGACTTACTCCTCGGCCTCATGGGTTCCATTTAGTAAGTAAACTTAGTGTGAAGTTGTTGATTGTTGTTATATTTCTTAAAATCACATGTGATTCTGAAATTTTTATAATTATTTTCGTTGTTGTGTAGCATGAATTTGTGATACCACAATGGGTGTATCTCAACAAGTTGGATTTGATTGGGTTTTTACTTTTGAGATTTAAATTGGTTGAAGTTTTGGTTTTAGGTGTGTTTTGATTGGCAAAGGCACTTACGGGTAAAACTAATTACTGAATTATGCATTGTTTTACTTCTTAATTTATAGTTATTGTGTTGATTGTTGTTTCAAATTGTGCTGTTTTCTGAATGTTGTTGATGGAATTCCTCAATCTCTTAATTTTATGCTACGGTAATTCAACTAATTTACATGATTTTAAAACAGGCTGAATAACCCTTCTGTCTTTCCAAGTTGTCACATATACAAGTAATTACATGGATTGTATACTTCGAGTCCTTTTTTGACATGAATGTCTGGCAAATTATTAAATTTATTATTTATATTAGTCCGTGCGTTGCACGGGTTATCAACTAGTATATATAATTGAGAGTGTGTTTGACACTTTGACTCACTCACTTTCTTGTTTCTCTCTCTCTATAAATCTCTCTTGTTCTTGGCACCTTAAAAACCCTAATTTCTATCTCTCTATTTCTCAAACCAGCGAAAATCAATCTGCTATTTGATAATTCCGATTCGATTCAATTCACTTCAATTCAATTTCATTCTTATTTCGTTTTCTGTTCACAATTCATTCTAGTTCATTCATCGATTTAGTTCCTTCGTCAAATCCTGATCAAATTTCGATCCCCAAATCAATACCTATATATAAAAGGACGTAAGCCGATCCTTCTAATTTGAAAAATCAGTGAGTCAACTCGGTTTATTTGAAAAACAAGTGAGTCATCTTGGTTAAATCGAAAATAATTAAATGGATTCCTTTTCCTCCTCTTCCGTAAATCCCCTCCAATTCTCGCTGAATCCTCTCTCGATTTCAGAGATTCCTCTCTTGGTCTTCCTCTTCACTTCAGATTTTCACCTTCTCTTCGTCTTCATCTTTCACTTCCACTTTCTCTGTCTTTATATACCTATATCTCTAGAAATTGAGACCACATCCAAAATAAACCACAATTAAATCTTAAAAACTAAACCAGACCTTAAACACCGCCAAATACCTTAAGAGAGAGCGTGATTGATTCAAGAGATGTTAGTCACGACACGATCTTCAAAGACGGACGACCATGATGGTGGAACAACACAACAACACAGCTTGAATAGGCGGTTGATGTAAAGTTTTTAGGGGCGAGATTAGGGGTTTGCAGGCGGTGAGGTTAAATCCGACAAGGGGATGAACAAGGCGGATTTGTAGCAGCGTCAACGGGAGGTCGGTGCTTTCCGTTTATCTGTATTCGAAATGGGTTTGTTGGAAATTGGGATTTGATTATGGGTTTTGCGTTAATTGATAGTGCTAGGTGATTTGGATTTTGATTGGTTTGCATTCTTTCAGGGTTCTGTTTTGTGGTTTTTTAGTTTACAATTAACAGATAAGGTATGATTTTGATGTGGGTTTCTATGAGATTTTAATTCTGTTTATGTTTATATAATTGTGTTCATATGAATTGAATTTCAGTTTGGGTTATTGATTTTAATATTGGGATTGTAATGTGGTATTCTTCGCCTAGTTGTTATGAACTAATAGTCATTTTTTTGATTAGGAATTAAGGGATGTCAATTTCTAGGTCTTGAAGACTTCTGTTTACCTCTCATTGGAACCCAATTTTCCTGACAACATGCTTTTCTGAAGTTCTTCATTTTGTCAGAGGTTCTTTTTAATTTCACCAAAAGTAGTTTCCGGATAGAAAATATCTTGCATTTCTGTAGTGTTTTTAATATGTAAAAATCTATTATGGAATTGTTATATTTTTTACCAATTGTTTTTACAAACATCGAATTGGTAAACATAATTCTTGCTCACCACATGTTCGATAAGTTGCAAATTGACATTTTAGACTTTAATGGATGTGAGTTTTTTGGATTTATGAGTTTTATGAGGTTCAAGATTTTGAATAATTGTTATGGTATTATGAGTGTGATCTTTAATTTATTGGGCTGGTTATTTAATTTTCTGTTCGCTGAATTTAGATGCAAAAATTGGTTCTGCCCGTTGATTAGGATTAGTTTGCATAGATTAGGTAATTTTTTTTTTTTACAAATTGTGGAGCCATTGGAGTTTGAATGATTGACTGGAAAGCAAGATCATTTGCTAGCTGGAAAGAAGAAGGTATGATTTTGTTTTTACATTCCAAATTTGATTGCTTTTTGAGTATAATTTTGATGGGTTTGTTTATTTTCGTTAACATTTTGAATCTATTGTAGTTTTTTTTCCCTACTTTGACACACACACACACACACACACACACACACACTTCCTTGCTGCCCCCAACCTCATGTTTGACATGGGTTGGATCATACCACTGGGCCAAAGGCCACTCAGTAAATCTATTGTTGTTTAGATTGTGGAATTTTGATTACATTCACAATTTGATTGCTTTTATTGGACAAGTTATATGGATTTGCTGATATTCATGAAAAGTATTCCAATGCTTTTCAATTACAAAAATGGATAACATTTGTTGTTCAAGTCTCGGTTTCCATGAGGTCCAATACCCCTACATCTTAAAATATACTAGCTGCGAGCTTTAATATGTCGATATATTGCCAGCTTGAGAGGTTTAACATAATCTTACAATCATTGTTGGGTAAGTTTTAGTCAGAAAGCGTTGAGATTATTCTTTAATATTTACTTTATTGATGTGATTGTGGTTGAGCCATGATGCTTTACAAGCAATTTGAAGATGGTCAAAGAATAAGCTTCTAGGCTGTTGGGTTCCTTATGAAGTATGAACTTCAAAAGTCAGACCTAAAAAAATTAAACTTGTGTTTAATCTATGAGTTACATAAATGTATGTGTTTATATTTAGTTAATTAACACTCCATTGTAGTTCAAGAGTGCCCTCTACTTCATTAAGAAATTCAATGCAAGAGATGGCTCCTTTCAGTGGTTAAATTATAAGAGGCTGGCAGCCTGTTGATGTGGTTAGGGTGCTAATGGCGCATTGGAGTATTTAGGAAGGTTAAGAAAAAGAGCATATTTTGTATATACTCGATTGAGAAAGACTCCTGACATCAGGTGAACGTATTTATACTCCCTCCATCCCATTTTGGCCTGATATCAACATATCTTTAAGGACTTTCACAGGTTTAATATCGATGGTGATAGAGATTGATAGAGATGAATTGTTCCTGCAGTGATTGTTCTCTGAAGCATTTCAAAGGATAAGATTTTCTGGACCTTATGGTTGGTGGTCGAAGTGGTTTAGATGCCAGATTTCAAGAAATAGAACATCTTCTATAATATTCTAATGTAAAATTTCAATTAGTATAAATAGCACCAATCACAGTTAGACAGATACGAAAAAAATGGAATAATCATCAACAAACCGCATTAAAATGGAATCAAGGTTGGGCTCAACTCATTCATTATGCTGCATACAATCTTATACTTTTTATATATTCTTTCAACATAGTCATCAACTAAACACACTGTTTTCTTTCATAATGAAGGTCCGTGAACAAATCAAAGAACAAACCAAAAGTGGGCTCCAAAACAAACTCCATACTCTGATCGGTACTAACAGTCTCATCTAATAATATTCATTACTATGTTTTGTTACTTTCTAGGGCTTTTATTTATAATTTTAACTCACATCATGGCCTTTTATGCTTATTCTAACAGAATTTTAGTAGTGTAAAGCTTAGTGCTATCATACAGTTAATGACAAGTTTCAAATAATTAGTAAGAATTGGAGCTGAAAAGGGTTGGTGAACGCCAACCGTTTGTTGAAATTCCATAAGGAGGATATACATTTGGTAAGTGCAAATTGTAACTAAATTCCGGTCCGGTTTTGTATTGATGCAGATTTTTGAAAACAAAAAACTAATTAAAAAATTTCCCCCTTCATAATTAACTTTTCTGAGGATAGGTAGGACCCTACCCTATTCTCAAACCCTCCAATCTTGAACGGCGTGCTTCGAACACGACATCGATATGGAAAAGGAGATTAATATCATTGTATCGTTGTTGCCCAAGAGTGGTTCATTTTGCATTTGTTTTTCCGAGGTTCTTTTTAATTTCAACAAAAGTATTTTCCAGATAGAAAATATCTTGCATTTCTGTAGTGTTATCTTTTTCCTTTCCTATTATCTGCTTTTAGTTTAATATGTAAAAATCTATTATGGAATTGTTATATTTTTTACCAATTGTTTTTTCAAACATTGAATCGATACTTAGTCATTATATGTGAAATGCATTTTGTTTTTCTGTTGGGGACTTGCAGTGGACAAGTATGATAGTCACCTATTCAGTATTATCTTTATGTTGTTTGTTATTTATGTCATTATATATATTTGTATGATAGAAAATGGTGTTCTATAGATATAAACGAGAAAGGAAATAAGAACATAAGGAATGAATATAAAGTAAAGCTCAGAAACAAATGTGTCACAGGGATAATATGGCGCAGAGAGTATTGTTTGTATCCCATATAAGCTATTTTTAGGTTTATTAGTTCATGTTTTTGATAAAATAGGCTTACCAATTTACTGTGCTTAAAACAAGTTCCATTGCATCCAAGGATTGTTACAACTATTAAATTAGCCCAGCCCATGTTCTTGGGTATTTTCCATTTCTTCAATCTATGACAGAGTTCAATTAGCCCCATCCTCCGGTCGCCACGTCATGTATGTCAAAATTTAGTAGCTCGCCACGTCATGTATGTCAAAATTTAGTAGCTTTTTTTATTTTGTATTACTACTTTGAGGATTCATAATTTGAGGGAAATCTATTTTTTTTCTAGAATTATTCATATAGCATTGTTACTTAATTCGGTTGGTTAGTGTATTTCAACTGTTTGATGAAATAAGATTGAGAGGATGTTCTTATGCTTTAATGAACATAATGAATGTAGTTTTTGTTAGATATATTCAGGTTTAGGTTAGTCAATCTATTATTCAAACTAGCCTGTGCAATGCACGGGCTATCAACTAGTCAGTCTAATTACACGATTTCAGTTCGTTTTCTTCTTACGATTCCATCAAAAAATTACTCTTCCAATTTACAAATTTCAATATAAAAAAAATGAAAACAATCGCACGAATACTCCCATTCATTGTGGATTGAGTTTTAGGGTTTTAAGTTGGTGAAATAGTAATCTTGGGTTGGGATTATAGTATAGTTAATTTCACGTTTCTGTTTACTTTGATCTTATTCAATCTGTTTACGGAATCGATCATGACAGCAGCGGCAGAAATTTTCGAGAATGAATTTAAGAAGTTAAGCGTTTTAGTCTCTGATGTTGAGAGGAATTTGGAGAAATTGAAAGAGAAAGTTCCAAAGCTTCAGAAGAGCTTGGACACTAGTCTAATTACGGTGGGTAACCAGGTCGGACTGTTTGTGTCACTAAATAATGCAATTTTAGTTCTCTTTTCTGGTGCCGTCAGGGGCTCAATCCTTTGCTTTGGGGTCTTATTTGTATTGGTTATGCTAATTGTGTTTTTCGTTGGGGTAGCGATGCCCTTATATTAAGAATTTGGAAAAATTGAAAGAGAAAGTTCCAAAACTTCAGAAGAGCTTGGACGCTAGCCTGATTACGGTGGGTAACCAGGTCGACTGTTTATGGAACTAAATAATGCAATTTTGGTTCTCTTTTTCTGGTGCTGCCAGGGGCTCGATCCCTTGCTTTGGGGTTTGTCTCATTTGTAGCAGTCATGCGGTCATGCTAATTGTGTTTCTCGTTGGGGTAGCGATGCCCTTGTACTACGGGTACGACAAAATTAAATTGATAAAATCTAGAATTAGAGGCTTTTTGACGGATGTTAGGAATTTAAAGTTTGAAATCCATGGTATGCGTAATGGGTATGAAAATTATCTACTGGCTTCTAATTAAATTGGACTAAATTGGAGGAGTGTCGGATGAATTGCGTGCTGAGGTTCAAGATTTGGGACACAAAATAAACTGCTTGACCTATTTTCAAGAAGCGTTTGGAAGCAATGATGAACTCGAAATTTTGTTAGCTGCTGATCGGGTGTATTTTCAAGATTGTCAAGATTATTCGGGTCATTGCTCTCTGTGCAATGGTATATACCTTTGTATTTCGCGTTGCTGCTTTTGTGCTCTTCAGTTCTTCTGTAGGGGAAGAACAAATCTCAATATAGAAGAGCACAAAAGCGGCAATAAGAAATACGAAGGTATATATTATTGCGCAAAGAGCAATAACCCGAATAATCTTGACAATCTTGAAATATACCCGATCAACAGCTAGCAAAATTTCGAATTCATCGTTGCTTCCAAACGCTTCTTGAAAATAGGTCAAGCAGTTTATTTTGTCCCAAATCTTGAACCTCAACACACAATTAATCCGACACTCCTTCAATTTAGTTAGAAGCATGTAGATAATTTTCATACCTATTACGCATGCCATGGATTTCAAACTTTAAATTCCTAACATCCGTCAAGAAGTCTCTAATTCTAGATTTTATTAATTTAATTCTGCCGTACTCGTAGTACAAGGGTATCGCTACCCCCAACAAGAAACATAGATTTTATTAATTTAATTCTGCCGTACTCGTAGTACAAGGGTATCGCTACCCCCAACAAGAAACATAGCATGACCGGTACAAATGAGACCCCAAAGCAAGGGATCGAGCCTCTGGTAGCACCAAAAGAGAACCAAAATTGTATTATTCAGTGCCACAAACAGTTGGCCTGATTAGTTAACCACCGTAATCAGGCTAGTGTCCAAGCTATTATAAAGATTTGGAACTCTCCCTTTCAATTTCTCCAAATTCCCGTACCTATAGTACAAGGGCATTGCTACCCGAACGAGAAACACAATTAGCATGACCGTTACAAATGAGACCCCAAAACAAGGGATCGCTCTGGCGGCACCAGCAAAGAGAACCAAAATTGCATTGTTTAGTGCCACAAACAGTCCGACCTGGTTACCCACCGTAATTAGGCTAGTGTCCAAGCTCTTCTGAAGTTTTGTAACTTTCTCTTTCAATTTCTCCAAATTCCTCTCAACATCAGAGACTAAAACGCTTAACTTCTTATATCCATTCTCGAAAATTTCTGCTGCTTGATTGATTCCGTAAACAGATTGAATAAGAAGTTAATCCACAATGAATGGGATTGTTCGTGCGATTGTTTTTATTTTTTTGATGGAATCGTAAGAAGAAAAGAAACTGAAATCGTGTAATTAGACTGACTAGTTGATTGCCCGTGCAGTGCACGGGCTAGTTTGAATAATAGATTGAATAACCTAAACCTAAATATAGCTAACAAAAAATACATTTATTAAAGCATAACAACATCCTCTCAGTCTTATTTTATCAAACAGTTGAAATGCACTAACCAACCGAATTAAGTAACAATACTATATGAATAATTCTAAATTTTTTTTAGATTTCACTCAAATTATGAATTCTCAAAATAATAATAGAAAAAACTTACTAAATTTAGACATACCTGTGGCGAACAACTTCGAAGTCAGATGTAATTGACCGGAGGATGGGGCTAATTGAACTCTGTTATGGATTAAAGCAATGGAAAATACCCAAGAGCATGGGCTAATTTAATGGCTGTAACAATCCTTGGATGCAATGGAACTTGTTTTAAGCACAATAAATTGGTAAGCCTATTTTATAAAAAATATGAACTAATAAACCTAAAAATAGCTTATATGGGATACAAACAATACTCTCTGCGCCATATTATCCCTGTGCCACATTTGTTTCTGAGCTTTGCTTTAGATTCAATCCTCATGTTCTTATTTTTTTTTTCTCGTTTATATCTATAGAACACCATTTTCCATCATACAAATATATATAATGACATAAATAACAAACAGCATAAAGACAATACTGAATAGGTGACTATCATACTTGTTCACTGCAAGTCAGCAACAGAAAAACAAAATGCATTTCACATATAATGACCAAGTATCGATTCAATATTTGAAAAAACAATTGGAAAAAAATATAACAATTCCGTAATATATTTTTACATATTGTACAAATATTATTTTTTGAAATGGATGAATTTAGATCATGATCTTTATTGTTAAATCAAGTGGGTCAATGATCCATTACATAATGAATTTGATCATTGATTTAGGAAAATGATATTTTCACATGTAATTTTGATATTTCCACATGTGCTCCTCTCACATAAAGGTGGGACCCACCCTACTCTCTTGTGAGAGAAGACCATGTTAGTGCTCCCCTTATCACACTTGGTGGAGCATATTGACAGGCCTAATGTGGTATATGATTGCAACTTTTAGAACATTTGGGTTGAAATCGCAAATTTTAAAACATTTGGTCTGAAATTACAAATTTTAAAACTTTGAGGAGTCCTACCCCTAAGGATACTTCCTTCTAGAGTTCAGTTGAATTTATTCAATTCCTACCCCAAAGGGTTTGAGTTCTAGGGTATTATTCCAAATCCCAAATGGCTATGGATAACGTCTACCTTTCTCTCCCTCTATATAAACTGCGTCTTTGTTCTATACTTGTTATCGATATTAATAGGAAGGAAGCTTAATCGGAATGAATCAGAATTTTTCTTCTATGATCGATCGGTATAAACATCAACAACTATGCTTCAAAGGTGAGGTATGTTATTTGATTCCTACCCATCAATTTTTTTTTTTGTGTGTTTGGAGTTAAGTAAGTTCTTGACTTAATTTGTAATGGTCTTGCTATGCTTAATTTGTCCAAACTTAATCGAGTTAAATTGTGTTTTTGATTTTTTCATTTATTTATGAAAAAGAAATAAGAATGGGAGGTGTTAAGCTTTTTATCATCCTGGCGTAGTTTTATTTCTCGAGTTTTAAAGAGATTTACATTATCTTTTTTGGCTGTAAGAAGCAAACAGATTCCAAACAGTAGAGATATATGAAACTGCATTAATGATAAGATGAAATAACACAATCTGCCACAATTACATGGTTTTAACTTATTTAATGGTGTATTTGTAAAATATTTATTGTTTGTGGTTAAATTTAGCATTATGATAATGGTTGAGACGAGGCCTAGGAAACTCTAGGTCCCAGATTTTTATGTATTCTAGGGTTTTGATTATATAGAAATAAAACTAGGTACAGTATAGAAATAAATACAATATGAATTAGATAGTATTCTAGAGTTCCGATTACATAGAAAGTCTGAAACTGCCAAAAATAAGTCTCTTTAGCCTAGTGGATCTAATGCCTACAATTATTGCTACTATACACAATGGGTTTTGTCTCGTTGACATTACATAGAAAGTCTGAAACTGCCAAAAATAAGTCTCTTTAGCCTAGTGGATCTAATGCCTACAATTATTGCTACTATACACAATGGGTTTTGTCTCGTTGACATCATATTGTACATCCAAATTCGTAGTGACTGTTATTGATGGGAACTCCAAGTCAAGAACAAGGAAGAGATTTTTTGAGTAAAATGCAAATGTAGCACTTGAATTTTAGGTGTTTTTGGGTATTGAGCCGCTTTCTATTAGTCAACGCGAAACGAGCCCCTTTTTGTCAAGAAATTTGAATTAACTTGCACACGTGGCACCGCTGATGTGTACTTAAATTCAATTAAATCCCAAAAAGATGTTCAACGGATTTGATCCCACAACCTCGTGTTTGAGGTTTTGGCCATGAGACCACCCGAGCACCATAGGCCTAGCTACTTAGATTACCCAAAGAATAGATTATATACTAAATCAATTTATAGCATTATTGTTATAATATAAATTTTAATAAAATAAGATATAAATTTTCAAAAGAAAAAGAAATAAAAAAGAAACCCAAGTGCTCTCTCTCTCTCCCTTGTTCCCCTTCCCCCTTTCCCATCCCCGTCCTCTATTCCCCTCTCCCCCATCCCCGTCTACCGTACTCCATCCCATTGGCCCCCTCCCTCTGTCCCCCGTCCTCCTTTCCCGGCCACCATTTCCCCTTCCCCGTCCTTCGTCCCTGCCCCCAAACCTCTCTTTTGATTTCTTTCTCCAACAAATCCAAATCTAAGAAATAAGAATTAAAAATTGATTTAAAATTTGCAGATTTTGTGAATTTTAGGGATTAATTTTCTATTTGGGTGTAGAGTGGCGGCTTGGACTAGTGGTGATTGGTAGGGTTTCATTAGTGGCCTCTGGTTTGAGATGGTAAGCTTAGTAGTTTTTTGGTAGATTATTTGTTGATTTATGGTGGTTTGTTTCTATAGATCCGATTCTGGGGTTGGATGATTCGATGTTAAAGTTTAAATTATTTTTTTAAATGATGACGACGACAACCGCCGGCATGGAGGTTGTGAAAGTGGTGATTGCAGACGGGGATCGGCCATGGATGGTGTTGTGTGGAAGATGATGGCGGCATAGGTAGACTGCTGTTTTACTCTCTTTTTTGGCCTTTTAACTTTAGTTTTAACGTTATTTGGAAAAATAAAATTAATTATTTAGTTGGAACTATAATCATTTTTGCAAGTAAAAAATGTTATTTAATTATCTTATTTTATTAAAATTTATATTATAACAATAATGCTATAAATTGATTTAGGATATAATTTATTTTTTGGGTAATTTAAGTAGCTAGGCCCGTGGAACATCTTTTTTGGGTGGTCTCATGTCAAAAACTTCAAACACGAGATTTTGGGATCAAATCCGTGGAACATCTTTTTGGGACACATCAGCGGTGCCACGTGTGCCACGTAGGCAAATCAACGCAAATGTGGCACCTAAAGGTTCAATATCGCATTGACTAATAGAGGGGCTCAATACCCAAAAACACCTAAAGTTCAGGTGCCACATTTGTATTGTATTTGAGATTTTTTATATTTATTATTTGGAGTTTTTATTATGTTTAATATAAAAGTAGTTGATGTGCTTTATGTATATTATTTATTAGTGGGGATTTAAGACATTAATTAGTGATTAGGAATTATTAATAAGGATATTTTTGTCATTTAGTACTTTTATTATTTCCCAAGTAATATTAGAGTTTTGTCTCTTTAAATAGTGATGTAATCCCCACAAGTCATTTAGACTACATACTATTGATATTGAAGTTGATTATTTTTATACTGTAGAGGTATCTTACCATAGAGGTATTTTATCCATCTTGGTGTTGATACGTGGAGTTGACTTGAGAGATACTAGAGATTTAAACGTGGAGTTTAAATCTTAGTTTATTTTTCATTAATTCTTCATCCTAAATCTGTCTTGCATTAGTTATCCAACATACAAAGAGAAGCCCAAGACACACTGGAACTAATGAAGCTGCACTATCTCTCTCTACTCCACATTAAAACTCATTTGGTAAAAAAAACAAAGAAAGAAAAAGAGTTCCACAATAAGATTTGATAAAAAAAAATAAATGATACTAGTATTAAATGACACAATTTCGGAAATTCCTCAAGGTTACTATCGTATTCTCATTTTATTAAGTAGCCTTAGCCAAGTTTGGCTAAGGCATACCTTATATTACATTTATATGTATATATTATTCAATATTTTGATTATCATTTTGTTTTTTTAAGAAGCATGGATACGGGTGCGGGGGGATTCGGCATATATGTTATATGATAAAACATTCAACAAAGTAGATATTACAAGTGAAAAACAAAAAACATCCAACAAACAGTATAACTTTAATTTTACGAAGTCATAAAAATAACAAATATAATCATAGATAAGTCAAAACATATAAGTTATAAAGGAGGAAAGAATCCCGAAGAATCCCCGAGAATCGGAGTATCCAATGCAGTGATACACCAGCCAGTTCGTCAGAGTAATGAAGAATCCCTGCTTCCCAGACTCTTTTTAAGTAGCAGATTTCATATCTTGCTTGTGCTTTTGTCATTTGCAACAATTAAGAGGTAACCGTATCATATAAATTTTTATATGGTGTAGGCTGATAAAATGATCTCCCCTTGCTTTTCATTGATCGGGGTCATTTGCCAACAGCTACTCGGTGCATTCAAACCCAGGCGGCACTGTGAACCTCTTCCAGATGATATCCTCAGTAGACTCCCAGCAGAACATGTTCTTAAATGCCGAAGTGTGTGCAAGAAATGGAAGTCCTTAACCTTCTGAGATGCACCTAAAGCACTCTAATCCATTACTCGTTATTTCCTACTGGCATTTTAGAAAGGACATGGAACTTTATTTGGTTGATGAGTGGGGAGATGCGAGCAAGAAGACCAAACCAAGAACAAGGAGCAGTATTTGCGCAAGTGCACTCCTACTGGAAGATAAAAAGGACAGATGGCCTCTACTTGCATATTCATACGATGGACTGCTTGTTTTCATGTCACCAGGTTTTGAAAAATCAAGAACGTTGATTATCTATAATCCTGTCACACAGGATAAACTCACGTTCTATAATCGCAAGGGGGATATATATGGAGTATTCTTCCACCCAATTGCAAGGGAATAATGCGTGTTATGGGCAGAACCAGACAAAACATATGTGAAGTATAGGATACTTAGTTTGGGGGAAAAATCATTTTGGAGGCGGCTATCTAATTTCGTGTATCTTCCCAGGAGAACTGCTACTCCTGTGATTCTAAATGAAGCTCTACATTGGATGTCAACTCGATATTATTCTGAAGATGAAAAGTTTCAAATGGCGCCATGCTCGAAATCCATCGTTGTATATAGTATTATTAAGGAATAATTCTATGCAATGCCTCACCCTGAGCTTGAATCCAATTGCAGGTCCCACTGTGAAATTCATCTTGTGAATCATGAAGGCCGCTTATCATTGTATCAATTTTCTTACCTTCCACACGTGCTAGATATATGGATCTTAGAAGACTATGCGAACTGTTTTTGGACCAGAAGGCACAAAAGTAATCTCGCTTTGGAGGCTATTAGCGAGCTATTTAGAGTTAATCTAGTGAATTTTCTGCCAACGCCTATAGGTGTTCAAAATGAAGAATTGTTACTCGATTGGAGAGCAAGAGGATTGTTTGCTTATCACCTTCGACAAAAGACACTCGAGAAATTTGAGAAGGAAATAGGTTCATTTTACATTGTTTCATGTCTTCATTCTAATAGCCTTGTATCATTGAAGGAATTCCAGTCTGCTGTCTATGTGCTTCCTGATGATTAATTAACAAGCATTTCCATTGTATTTGTGATATTCTAAATTCAAGCCATCTAAAACATCTTGATATATATATATATATATATGTGTGTGTGTGTGTGTGTGTGTGTGCGTGTGTGTGTGTGCGTGCGTGCGCGCTCTGGCCTAGGGGATCCTTTAGTTTTCTATTGTTTTTCCAGGAGTCGGTATAATTATTTCCTGTTTTAATTAAGTTTTAAAAATGTCAACTACTACTAGTTCAGAAACATTGGGTGTGTCTTGTTCAGCTGTTTTGAGGGCTTTATGCAACTTTTGATTTGGGTTGTAACTAATAGTTTCATATTGGATACTTTGAAGACATATAATTAGTATTTTGTGCTATATAAAGATATTTTGTGATTGTGATTATATCTGATATGCTATATTTAGTTTCTTGAGGAAACTTTATCAGAGTAATATAATAGATTAGTGACACGCTTATAATTATTCTAATAATATTTAAAATTTTAAATGATATTTATTGTTTTGACAATATCAACCGTCATACGTGGGAGATGTGTAATGGAACTTTTACTAGTTTGACACCTAATGGATTAACCCTAAAGGCTTACTAATGAATATGATAATAAGTACCTATAATTGTTGAAGTAGGAATTTCCTTTGAAAATGTATTATACAACCCAGTGAGTTGTGGTTATACTATATGCTTGTATCCTATGATTATAGTTGTTGGGAACTGTTAAATCCACACCTTTTTTTGTTATTTCCGCACTGTGGTCCCCACATATTTGCCAAATTTATTTTATATGTCTAATTTACCCTTGCTTGACCCCAACTCAGTCTCTTCCTCTCCCACAAACCTAGTCTCCAGTTCCCCGCAATCCATAGTAAGCCATGGATTTTGATTTTGTAGCCATTCCATAGTAAGCTGCCATTTTATAAATTTTTTGATTGTGATACAACAAAATATTTTAACAGACCCAAATCTAGTCATACCAACAGATCAAAACTAAGCCAAAGTGAAGAACCCCAAATCCATAACCACCGGCCACCGGGAATATATGACCCATTACCAGATCAAGCGAGCAAGAACAGAGCATTAAAAATCACGTCAGATAAACTAAATTAAACCTAAGATTTCACAGCCACAAACAAAGGAGAAATAACACAAATCTGATTAATGGTCAATATAAGCAATATTGCACATTCAACCGGATCTGAAGCAGATCCATCTTCCCACACATCACTAGACCCAGTTTGGACAAGCACACGAATTGAGGACGATGGCGGAGGCAATGGCGATGGTGTTGTTGGACGTTGAATACGGAAGCTGCAGTGGTTGTGGTGGCGGAGGGGGTGGCTCCGTCGGCTTCCTTGTCTCCGTCGGCCATTTACGTTACTACTGTCGACGTTACCCATGGGATTTTCCCTTTATGGAATAACAGAGTCACAAAAAAAAAATCAAATCTTGAAAAGCCTAACACTTGCAAACCATGATTATTATAACTGCTTTCCCGAATTGATGCAGAATTTGATATGGGAGAGAGATATTAGGGATTCTTTTTAGAAAAATAATTTCTTGTTTAGTTGTAGCCAAAACAAGATGGAGAAAATAATAGAAACCCAAAAATCGGAAGGAAACAAAACACCACCGCCATTTTGGAGGAGAGAGAAAAGTGAATTTGAAGGAAGGAAACAAAACACCACCGCCATTTTGGAGGAGAGAGAAAAGTGAATTTGAATCGGAGGCGCTGAACTGGAGATTAGGTTTGTGGGATAGGAAGAGACTGAGTTGGGGTCAAGCAAGGGTAAATTAGACATATAAAATAAATTTGGCAAATATGTGGGGACCACAGTGCGGAAATAACAAAAAAGGGTGGGGATTTAACAGTTCCCTAGTTATTTTGTTGTCACTCCTTCATAATCTGTTAAACAGTGCATCTTTCAAGGCAAATCATTTAGTAGAAACATGAACATTGTAGATAGCTAGGTTGAGCAAAACTGGGTATATGTACTGAGATTATTTTCCCCTGAAAATGTTTTTGAATTTAGTGTTAGTGTTGGCCATTTGGTTTTCACTGTCTACCTTAGGCATGTTTTCCTTTTGACCTGCTGCTCTTTTGCCTGAATTATGAGCAGTCTTCTTATCTTTGGGTTAAGACCAAACCATAACAGATGATTTGGTTCCTTTATTCTCAGTTGAATGTAGGCTTATATTGACTAATTTACAAAATGAAGGATTTCACTTGTCAGCAATTAAAATTAAGATAGAAAACTGTTTATCCTTGTAGCCGATTGCTTCATTGGTTGGTTTGTGCCCTTAGGGTGTGTTTGTGAGTTTTGATTTGGAGGGAAGGGAAGGGAAGGGAAAATTCTTCCTTCCAATTTTTTTTTGAAAGAAGAACCTTCCCTTCTCTTTCGCCCAAATCAAAACTCAAACTATCCCTTACATAAATAGATAAACTATCCCTTGTTAGGTCTTTCAAAATAGATAATTGTTGCCACTTGCATCGACATGCTTATCTTTTACTTATCTGATATGTGTGTTTTGTAGGAATTAATTATTTATAAGTGCTATTTTTAGAAGTATCTATATGTGTGTTATTTACCACGATTTTCTATTTTCTTTGAACAGGAACTAGTGAGTGGAGAACTTTGTTTGGCCAAGAAAAAATATTGATTTACCTTGGCTTTGCTTATGGATGAGATAATAAGCCCAACAATATCCTTTGTCAAAGTAGGTGGATGTACTTGAACCACGTAATAATGAAGTAGCATAGTAATTGGACGCAAATTGTGGGTTGATTCGTTTGGACATCTTAACAAACATCACTCTGTTACTGATTTTGATACATGATGTTGCTTTCATTTTACCTCGCTTTTAATGTCCTCATGATCAACTATCGATATATAAATTGGATTGCTTTCATTTTGGAATGGGAAAAAGGATTGATTTTGAGTGTTAGAGCTGGGGTGTCTTGCACGGATTTTCTTGATTCATCCCTGCCATTCACTATTGATATTTTAAATTTTAGATTGAAATGAAATTCAATGGGGGCGGAAAACGAATCGACGTGTTAGTTCCGCAGTTATTGGACAATTTTTCATCGAGAAACAATTGTTAGTTTCGTAGCTATTGGAGAGTTTTTCATCGAGAAGCGAAAGAAGACTTCCATCTTCAAATTTCACGCCCAATGAGAGGCTGGTACTCAAACAAAAGACTTTTACGCTGATCGAATGACTAGTTTAATAGAAATAAATTTTGTATCACTTCGTCCCAAATTAATTGCTCAATTTTAACTTTTTTAAGTCAAATTGACTATTTTTAGAATTAATAATTAAGTATATATAAATATATTTCTAAAATTATAAAAATTGGGGTTAGTAATAAATTGTATATACTCTCTTTTGGTTATAATCTTTTCATCTATATTTTAGCAAAAATAGTAAAAAGATTAGTTTTAAAAATTGTCAATTTGACTTTAAAAAGTCAAAATTGAGCAATTAATTTGGGACGGAGGGAGTATTTTACTATTCTGTGTGTTGTACAAAAAAGATTCGTATTTGTCAAAAAAAGATTATTTTACAAAAGAATCCTATTCTTGAATTATAGTATAAAAACATCCATTATCCTAGAGTTTAGTATCATAATTTCAACACCATAATACCAATTACTTATTTGTCAAAATTTACTTTTTCACAAAAAGATTTTAACTTTATAGAATGAAAAATAATAGTATGACACAATTTCCTCAAAATTAATGCCCGTGTAAGTATGTGTTGAAGAGAAGATCAAAATCGAGGAATTTAATGGAAATGAAAGAATTCTATGCAATGCCTCACCCTGAGCTTGAATCCAACTGCAGATCCCACTGTGAAATTCATCCTTGTGAATCATGATGGCCGCTTATCATTGTATCAATTTCTTACCCTCCACACGCGCTGGATATATGGATCTTAGAAGACTACGCGAGCTGGTTTTGGACCAGAAGGCACAAAATTAATCTCGCGTTGGAGCCGTTGGGGCCTATTAGCGAGCGATTTAGAGTCGAGCTAGTGAATTCTCTGCCAACGCCAACAAATTCTTCGATTTCTTCCGGAAGCAGATGATTAACTTCTCACGTTCCGTGAATAGCCGGGACACATGAATCGTAAATGCATGAATATGATTTTAGGTGTTCAAAATGAAGAATTGTTACTCAACTGGAGAGCAAGAGGATTGTTTGCTTATCACCTTCGACAAAAGACTCTCAAGAAATTTGAGAAGGAAATAGATTCATTTTACATTGATTCATGTCTTCATTCTAATAGCCTTGTATCATTGAAGGAATTCCAGTCTGCTGTCTATATGCTTCCTGATGATTAATTAACAAGCATTTCCATAGTATTTGTGATATTCTAAATTCAAGCCATTTAAAACATCTTGCATGAGACTATGCTATATGACCTAAGGGCTCCTTTAGTTTTCTGTTTCTTTTTCCAGCTGTGTATAATTATTTCCTCTTCTAGTTAGGTTCTAAAAATGTCAACAACTACTAGTTCAGAAACATTGGGTGTTGTTCAGCTGTTTTGAGGGCTTTATGCAACTTCTGAATTGGGGTTGTAACTAATAGTTTCATATTGGATACTTTGAAGACATATATAATTAGTATTTTGTGCTATATAAAGATATTTTGTGATTGTGATTATATCTAATATGCTATATTTAGTTTCTTGTGGATACTTTGGACGGTTGATATTGTCAAAGTAAAAATAATGAATTAGCGACACTCTTATGATTATTCTAACGATATTTAAAATTTTAAGTAATATTTATTGTTTTGACAATATAAACCGCCATACTTGGGAGATATGTAATGGAACTTTTACTGGTTTGACACCTAATAGATTAACCCTAAAGGCTTACTAATGAATATGATAATAAGAACCTATAATTGCTGACGTAGGAATTTCATCAAGTGAGAGCTTATATTAATTATAATTGTTTTCTTTAGGAGTTAATATTAATAATAGAAATTTTTTTTTGAGTAAATTGACATGAAAAATGAAAAATGATATATATTGCGAATGTTTAGGTTGATTTTTTGCCAGTTACGTGGATAAGTATTAATAGTAATTTTTTTGGAGAGATATGTAATAAGTGGGGTCCTCATATAATTCTTAAAATATCATGTATTGATAAATTTCGCGATTGTAATCAATACAGGATAGATCAAAGAATCACTTTCTCAACCTTCTGAGTTTGCAGGATCAACCCTTAACCCTCTTAGAGCTAAAGTGAAAGAAGTTGATGACTCAAAAAATATTAATACAAATATAGAATAACTTAACATAACAATATTTTGAAAAAAGTGACTGTATTCCAATGATTGTCTTCTTTGTTGGAGCCTCTTCATTATAGAACTATAAAGAGAGAATTTACAGGAACAGAAGCATCTAAAATTATATTTGAACTAACAATAAAACTTAAGGTTAAACAAGGTAAATAATGATGTGTACAACAGTACAAGTACTGTTATAGGCTCTGTTTGTTTGGATTCTGATTAATTATGGATCCTGAGCAAGTGTAGTAGCAACTAAACAGCCACTGTCATAGCAATACTTGTACTAATATTTTGTCATTGATTCACATGTATTAATCCCAAAATTTAGCAAATAAGACATCAAATATTCCCCCCCCCCCCTCTCAAATAAGACAGCAAAAAGAAAAAGAAAAAAAAGGTAAATACTCCCTCTGTCCTCAATTTTGTTTTTGTAGGATGGATAATATATATGTTTTTATTTTCCCAATATATTCGCATACTTTATTTTACAATTAAATCGAATTAAAATATTACATATAAATGTGTTTCTTATACAAACATCTTAAAGTCCGTACATAACACGCGTCGAGAAAGTGACAATCTTTGCAGAATGGAGTTAGTAGTATATGATAAATCACATTTTCTGTAATCTTTATGAAATTGCAAGATTAGTTAGAATCAAAAATCAGTTGGTCATATAGGCCTTCTTTTGAAGGGACACAAAAAGCTCAATTTAAAAGTCAAAGTGCCAATCTGCCTAGGTTATGAATCATATAATCTCTAGGTATTTTTCTTTACAACAACAAAAAGAAAAAAGCAATATAGGAACAAGAAAAGATAGGCTGTTTTCATATATACATACCAAAGGATGAAAAATTATAGAGCTGGCCTTACAAATTTGACCCCTTTCGGATTCTGGATTAGTTATTTAGTTGTCCAAATGTCTGTACTATTTTTTGCTGACCTCTAATATAGGAAAGTTTTTAAATGTGCACCAATGAGAGGGCGGCACGTGTAAACATTACGTCGATCGACATGACTCAACTCAAGAGCTAGCCCACCATAAGAATATCAAACAGTTGATACAAAGGCATAAACTTTGTGCAGGAAATTAAAGGTTATCATGTTTTTCCATGTTAATGTGGGAAGCTAAAGTCCTCAATTTCCCACTAAAATGTCTAAAAGTGTACGTGTAATTATTCCAGGCTTGGGGGACAAACATAAGCATTTTAGGCAGACAAACACTTTTCTTTTGTTTTGGCCATTGATGGAGTTGAAGAATCCTGATTAGCTTCCGATAACGGATTTTGGTTAACCTCATTACAATAGTTTAGAAGAGAAAAGAACAAGAAATGATCAAGTTTAAGATACATATTTTTGAAGTTTGCATACATAAATACTTGTAAACATGGCTCATGTTTATGTCATCATCACTTGGTTCTTGACAAGACTAAAAGATAAACAAGTTTAGCTATGATTTAACTTACACTTATGAGATCTCCATGTGGTTATGTTTCCTAGTAGTAGTGTCGTTAATGGTCCCTGCTTAATAGGATGAATTAAGGTCATCTCAAATGGACCCCTAGTTAGTGAACTCTTATCAATTCTATATGCCCCATGAGCAATGTGGGATGTTTCTAAAAAAATTTCCTCCTTTAATTCTTTGGATTAGTTTTATGGGGTTGTAATTGTTCCTTAGCACTCCCTTAGCCAAATAATAGCACAAAGTTTAGCCAATACGACAAGCGAATGTAGGGTTTAAGCCAACGAATAATGCCTAATCACTACGATTTAAATCTATTATTTTCACAAATTGTCATTTTGCATTGTTTCTTTTAAAAAAAGATGAAAAAAGCTAGCTAGCTGCCCATTGAATTCTATACTTCACTATATATTTCTGATTAGCGTCCGTTACCATTAGTAGCAGATACTAATAGTAGCGGATGTCGATTTTCAGTTTCTAATTCTGACTGTTCTTTCTTATTTTCAATGGTTGGTATAGACGGTGTATGCCCTATAAGGATCCATAGTAAATATATGCTATGGTTCATTACCCATATATATATATATATATATATATATATATATATATATGTAATGTGTGTGTGTGTGTGTGTGTGTGAGTGTGTGGAGCAAATCAAAAGGAAAATTGTGGTTGGATTAACTGAATGATAATCAAAAAGAAAAGTTTCCAATATCTAGGCTAAGAGATGTATAATCAATTATACCATTAAGGACTAAGCAAAAGTAATTCCATTACTTGAGTTATAGTTGCTCTTTCATGTCAATTAGTTGTCAGTCTTTACACTTAAAAAAGAAGTTTAGGGAAAAAAGTTATCGCTTTAGCCTTTCGCAACAAGAAGTAAGTAAAGGCACTTCCACTTTTTCAAGGGCACAGAGATTATGTCCCCCTTGATTTCAAATAAGTAATGAGCCATTTTAGCCAAACCAGCTTTTAATTGCTTCTCCCTAAATGGAATGATGAAGCATCTTATAAGTTTCTTAATCATGTGTCTTGTTTTTCTTGTATTAAGTTCTTTAAGTTCTGTTAACTTACTAACTTAATCGGCCTTAGCCTATAGGTTATCAAGTTAAGTTTTATTGTGGAGAGGTTTTAGGATTTTCTAATTGTTCTTATACAATTATTTAGTGAATTTGATCCACCACTAGTCATGGATGTAACCATTTTACCAAATCTTGTAAACTTTTCTATGCTTAATCCATTTTCCTACTCCATCCATCCCAATTAGAATCAATGTCGTCTTCCAACTATCTATTTCAGTGGATTGTATTACAAAATTAATGGATTCTGCGTTGTCTTTTGGTTTCTTACAACGTCATGCACTTGTGTTTACAAGCTAAAAATTTCAAACCCACACTTATTTAACTACAAAAGCAGTATTTAGGACTCAAATGCAATACACTAAAATTGATGCGATATATTTAAACCTCCAAACGCACAAACGTTGTTCCTGTAAATGCTGATAATCGAATATACTCTAATATGTAAACTTTTGAAATCAATCTGCTGAAATCGATAAATAAAAAAGAACGAAGATTCTAGTCTAGTAAGTTTTCAAATAGGGTTGAAATTATAGGCAGTCCTAATATGAAACAAAGAGATGATTTTCTTTTGATTTGAATTTGGTTTAACTGCAAATAGACAGATTGCTGAAAATGAAATGTATCAGAAAATGACTGATGAAGTGTATAAAAATGTACCAAGAACAGAGTTCATTAACCTAAGTCACTTGATAGGAACAATACAAGCAAAATGAGCCAAAATTCAAAATTCCCAATTGGAGGAGCCAAAATACAAGTAAAATCATCTTCCACTAGGGGGGACCAAGACTTTTCAAAATGTGGAACCCTCAACAAATTTCAACAATCGCCCATTTTTTCTTTTTTCTTTTTCTAAAAGAGGGTACTTATTTTGACTATTTTATAAATTACAGGAATTATATTTTTAAAATTACAGGCCTTAGATAATAATTTGAAGGGACAAAATGACAATACCCCTCGCCCTTATAATGTAGCTCTGTCCATGGCATCAAACATCTTTTTGGCCATCGTAATCCTCGTCCAGGGTAGAGCACTATAGCTAAAGAAATCATTTAATGGATTCCGAAAGATAAGTTTGTTGGTTGCAATTTTTTCAATAATTGAATTAAAAATCCGGAAAAAGACACCATGCTCATTTCAAGTTTATGCAGGCCACAATTGCCATAGGGAAATAATGGATAACTCAGTCTAGGTCTAGGTTATATTGTCAAGTTTCTGTAAATAGTGTTTATATTACTCCATCCTCCTCAAATTCAGTGTCTAAATATACATAAATAAATAAATAAAAAATCCTCAAAAAGATATCTAAAATTACACAAACAAAATATAAAATATGGTATAAATACGAATTTACCCCCCAAAGTATACATATTGTAGGAATATTTTATGTGATATAGTAATTGTATTTATATAAAACTAAGTTAATTTTTTTGGTACAGAAAACAAAGTTAATTGATTGGTCTAATTAAGTATGACATGTAAATTCTAATTAAGTCTAACGCGGGGCTGACACTAGTGTGGTTAATATAAGCAAACTTTTGGCTTGTGAGTTGGTCCACTAGGTTATCAATCAATAATAATATAAATAAGGTTTTAAAATAAGTAAACAGTTCAGGCTTCATTCGTATTCGCTCGACTAAAAGTTCAATTCGAACTCGACTCGAAATATAAGTAATTCAGATATGAGCAAATTTTAAAGTTCGATAAATTACTCGAACCTTCTCAAATTATAATTTTCTATTGATACTCGGATCATATTCGTTCAAAAAGTTCAAACTGTTCGAGCTCGATTCGAGATTGTACCCGACTCGGTAGCTAAACGAATCTCAATCAAACCTTATTTTATACTCGCTAAATTTTGTGAACCAAATCTGAGCAACTCTATACTCGTTTCGACTTGATTCATTTACACCCTTAAATATAAATAAAGAGTTAAGTCATCTCCCTTATCATATAAGTAAAAGGATTTCAGAATATCAAGAGAGTAGTATTTTGTTCATTTAAACGAAATCCATTTTCAGTATAATTACAAACAAAATAAACAATATTATTATTTTCTACGTGTTTTTCTCCTATCTATGATTAAAGATTTAATTAATCTTAAATTAATTCTTACATATATCCCCATGCAAACACTCTACTCCGAAATTAATTAAGATATTTATGTTGGTACAAACAAAGGGTAGAATTGAAACAAGTTTCACACTCTCACCTCTAATTTATCCAACTACAAATTATTATACTTTTAAACATCTTTTCTAAGGACTGACATAATATTTATCACACCATTACGTATGTCATAAAATTCGTCTGTCATGATTTTGAACCATGACACTCAAATTGTGAGCAATAGAGTACCACAAACAGGCTGCACATGACCATGTTACAAATTTCAACCAACATGCAGTACAACACATACACAAGGTATTATACCAATTTGAAAGCTACAATATCCCAAAATTGTGTAAAATCACATTTATTCAGCATAAAAAAAATTGGGTTTTTAGCTGAAAATAAAACACAGTTTGTAGCATGCTCATACATCAACTACTTGATTTGAAACAACAGTTAATTTCTGGATTTCTATCTTCATCTTTTTTGGGGATTATTCCTTCAAGTTCATAATTAAACCACTAATAAGTTAATTAGGGGATGGACCGACAAATAGTGATGTCAGATATTCTTATGAAAAAACCCCACAAATCCTTTTTTGTGAAATTTCTATTTAATATGTGTTTCGAGAATCTAATTTTTTTGGCCAGTGATAAAGCTGGGACCCACTGGCTCCTCTGTCATTAATTAAGTTTTGGAGTAATGTTCATCCTCCCTTTACGGTACCCAGCTCATCAACTTGTAGTACGCGTACATAATAAAAGTTTAGACTAAAATACATTTTGCATGTTAAAATTTATAAGGTTGTTGAGATTTGTACTTCAATGTTTAAAACGATTTGAGTGTACTTTAAGATTTTTTTTTATATTTTAACTGTTCAAAAATGAGGGTGCATTTTGTTGAGCTAAAAAGAACTTTAGGGTGCATTTTGATCAGTTTAAATCTCGAATGATACATTTTGTTTAACATAAAAGATTCTTGGAGTGCACTTAGATACATTTTAAATATTGGGGGTACAAACCTCAACTATTTTACAAACTTTGAAGTATAAAGTATATTTTAGTCAAAAATTTTAAACCTAACTTGATTCTAGTTTAAATTAACTAATACTCCTATGAGTTTGTATGAAAGTTGTTGAATTTGTAGCAGCCGGCTTTAAAATTCAACGGCCAATTAAATCACATACTTGTTCATCTTAATAACCATATGCTCCAATTCTTCAAAAGTTTTATTTATTTATTTTTATTTTTATTTTTTTGTGTAAAACTCAAACGTACTCTTTTCTCATACTAGATGATAGTCTTTTCATAATAATTATTGGATCTAACAATCTTTCGTTTGACATGCACAATTTTACGTGACACAAACATTATCAACTAAGACAATTTCACACGCGACAGTTAAATCGAATAAATTTTTCACTTTGAAGAACATCGATACTCTATATTTTGTTATATTTCGAAGCTGACATACAATTGAAATTATAGTCATGAGGATGTTAATTAATAAAAAATCAAATTCATAATACTGTTACATGCTTTGTTACCATGTTGATCAAGCTTCATCCATAAGAAGCTAACTCATCACCTACCAATTACCTATATCCATATATCTCTGAATCAAAAGGAGTCAACCTAGAATTTCTCTGTCACTATCATCTTTGGCCATATACTTTCTATACAAAATCCAACCTACCAAAATCATGAACAACTACTATGTATGTGAACAAACAAATTATATATGCATTTAAACTAAGTAGTAAAGGCCAGTCAAATATTACTTTCATCAAGGGGGAAATTGAAATGGCCAATTTAAGAAGTTCAGTTTTCAAGGTCCTACACTAGACAAACTTTTTTAGGAGAAAACCATCATAATTCATATATATATATATATATATACACACACACACACACATACATGCACATGCAGTAGTAGTAAGACAATTTGTATATCCATTTTATACAATATTTAAATAAACAAACAAATAAATAATAGAAACACTGAGAGTAATAAGTACTAAAATCATTAGGTGTCTATATACTACCCCTTTCTATCTACTGAGCAAGCTTGAAAGTTCTAAACAAACTTTAGAAATATATATATATATATATTCTTGAGAAAGACTTTTCACGTAATTAATTAACAAATACTCTATTCGTCCCAAAATATTAAGAAAACGATTATAAACTCATTATCTATCGCATGCAAACGTACGTAGTGGAGCGTAAATTTTGAATGAGGCCGCCAACTTGTCCTTTTATTTAAACTTTGTGTCAAATAAAATATGAAATTCATTTAGAGACACAAGACAGAGTATTGGAAACTACAGCAAGCCAGCCAACATATATACTAGGAAAATGTCAAGCATTTTATATAACTAATTTTTTTTATATATAATTTACAAAAAAATAAAAAAATAAAAAAATAAAAAAATAAAAAAATAAAAAAATAAAAAAATAAAAAAATAAAAAAAAATGAAAGCGAACTAGCTAGGTCCATGGTTGACTTTAAACATAACAGCTCATTATATATGTGATATGAGGTTTATAAGATAAGCTCACGAGTGCATGAACGATGATGAGGTATGGAGATTACATGTATCTCCTTATGGGGCCTTGAAATTAATATTCATTTATCTGATGGGATGTTCTCATTGGGACATATATTGCTAAGGTCAAGGAATCTTCATAATGTCCCAACAAACAGACAAGCTTATTCAGATCAGATAGGAAGAAACTTTATTATTAATTATTAATTATTATTATTATTGTTACTGTGATTATTATTTTAATTTATTACTACCACCTTATAGCAGAGTATTATATTCAAAGTTTAGAACGTGTTTATGTAAATAAAATAAAATTAAAACAAAACCCTTTTGGTCATTTTGATGTTAATAATACTATTACAAGCACGCGTAACTTTCAGGAATGTTATGGTCATATAGGGGGCCATAAGGGAAAAGTATAAACTAATGTCTAACACTTTAATCACTCCTTAGTTTGAAAAAGATGAAAATATAGTATTTTTATTGACTTCTAATTGATATTTTCTCACGTTGGGTTAAGGTTTCTTGTGGGGAACTAAAATTTTTAGCCTCTATCTTAGATCTGGAAAGAGTTTTTTTAATTTTTGGAGAGACCCTCCTCCTCTATATCTCTTTTCTTTTGCTCTTTAATTTATTGCATAATAATTTATTCTCCATTCGTGTGGAGTTTGTTTTTCCTTTTTGTGGGATTTGTTTTTTTCACGATATGATTGATTTCTTTTTCTTTTTTGAGAGGGTTTGATTATCATCTATTATGAGATTTTACTTTCTCCGTTTTGAAAATTGTGTTTTTCGTTTATGAGAATTTTCTGATACGCAAATTGATGAAGATAGATGTTCAGATTTAGGTGTAGCATTATCATGACGGATTGTTTTTTCATTGCTCGTGTTGAAAAATTGTCCAAATATGCATATTATTTTTTAATATGACTGTGTTTCAGGATTTTCTGTGGTGTACACCAGTTATTGCTACGATTGACCCTTTTCTTGATTATCTGTTATTTTGTTTGAAAGGATTGTAATATTATTTATTATATTCTTTTTCATCTTTTAGAACAGATTATAGTTTCAATATATTGCAATCTTTTAGACTGTTTGATAAAAAAAAAATTGTAATTGTAGACACACCTATATGCATAAAATTAATTTGACAATAACTTTTTTAATATTGAAATTCAAAACTAAAATTTGTTACAGGGAATAACAATTAAGAAATTATCGTTGTAATTCGAAAAACCTCATTATATATGCGCATAGAAAGTATAATAAAGTCATAACATGCAGTAAGAAATTTAGAAGTCACACATATAGTAGTCATTTTAAGACGGGTGGATTTTAGTATCACAGGCACATAATATTACACAATTCATTTCACACACAAATCTCATTTGACTTTGACATTAGTTGATTTTTAAATCTTAAAATTTAAATAGTGAAGTGAATTTATTTTGATTTTTAGATAAAAAATTTGTATTTAATAATATTTTTTAAATAATTTATAATATTAATCAGTTATTGCGTTAATTAAAATTAAATAAATTAAGATTTTATAAATTGATTAAGAAAAAAACTAAATGAAATTCTCTTTGTAGAAATTTACTAGAATGAAAGGATTATGCTATATGTATTTATTTTAAGTATTTTCATAATTATTTCATGTAGTAATTAGATGTAGATAACCTATTGCTCGCTCACAGGCATACTTTGCCTCTCTTTTTTTATTTTTATTTTTATGATCACATAATCAAGAAGAATATTGCTATTGTGGGAAAACCAACTTAAAGGCCATCAATAATAGATATTATAGGCTAAAATAATAGATCCATAGTACATACTTGTTATAGATAAAAAATGAACATACAATCATCTCTATCGTTCATTGTAAGAATCAACGGCCGAGATTAGAAATAGAAATCACTCGTCCGCTACTATTAGTAGCGGATGTAACCTTTTGTCCGCTATTAATAGTAACGGACATAAATTAAAAATAATATTACATTCGTCACTATTAGTAATGGATGACGAGTTACGTTTGTTACTAATAGTAGCAGACGGGTGATTTTCCATTTTTAATCTTGTCTATTGGATCCTGTTTTGTACCGTAATGATAATATATGTCCATTTTTTATTCATAACAAGTACGTGCTACGAAATATTCCTATATATATATATATATATATATAGGGGCATGATCCATATCAACTATTTGCTATAGCCTATTTTGGACAAAAAAATTCAATACCGTCCATTTAAATTCGAATGGCGTAGATTAAAATATAGTTCTAATCATCTGTCACTATTAATAGTGGATAAAAAATAGATTGAATCATCTGCTAGTATTACTAGTGGACGGTGATCAGATACCATAAACCCATATGCCCACATTCATATTGGAGTTCTAACAACAAGGATTCATTAAAGCAAGTAAGTTTAATCTTGCATATTATGAGTAATAAATAAACCCTAAATAATAAACCTTAAAATCTAGTTAATAAACCTTAAACTTTAGTTAATAAACTTTAAACTCTAGATAGTAAACTTTAAACCCTAGTTAATAAACCTAAAACTCTAAATAATAAACTCTAAATACTAGTTAATAAACACTAAACCTTAAACCCTAGTTAATAGACTCTAAACTTTAGTTAATAAATCATAAACCCTAATTAATTATTGTATTGCCTAAGACTAATTGGGGGTAAATTAGTCCAAATCTTATGATTAATCCGTCCGCTACTATTAGTAGTGGACAACGATTTTGCCATTTTAATCCTACCCATTCGATCTAGTATTGTGTGGTAGAGATGGTGTATACCCAATTTTGATCCATAACAACTATGGATCATTTTTCATATATATATATATATATATACTAATCCATAGCCAACATTGTAAGAATAAAGGTATCCTTACAACAGATCTTAGTTGTCCATCCGTCTCTCCCGTCCACAGTTTAATATGAGGGATACCGTAGTTTAATTCTGCGGATGGAAAAATTGTCCAAAATACCCCGCCAAATTCATTTTTTTTCGTTTTCCAGACTCAGCAGTATTAAACCGTGGATGCCAAATTCAATTTTTTTTAAGTTTTTCGGACTCTACAGTATTAACCTGTGGATGCTAAATTCAACTCCAAATACCTCGGCTCTCTCTATCTTGCTCCAGATACTATCTATCCATTTCCCTAATTATCAAAAACCTAGATGATAGAGCTAACAAGTTGGCAAGAAATTCAAAACCCAGACGACAAAGCTAACAATTTGGCAATATAATCAAAAACATACAAAATCAACTAATACTGTAAGATCCCGACTTTATGACATAAAAGTTTATTATTTCTTTATGATTATTTTTCTAAATAGTGAAGTGCTTAATTGTTATAAATGATAGTTAAGGGTGTTACATGCAAATTATCTGATAAACAATAGGTCGGGGAATATTCCTTTTGTCGGGGAATATTCTTTCTGTCGGGAAATATTATATTCGGTACCGTACGGCGGCGCCGAAATGACAATATTGTCAATGATAGTAGGCCCCACAACGGGTTAATTGTCGGATATAGAAAGTGATAGAAATTGGCAGCAAAACTTTAACCGATAACTATTGAAATACCCGGTGATAAAAAGAACAGTAAAACGCGTTATTCCACAGTAGCACACGTTATTCCACAGTAGCACACGTTATTCCACAGTAGCACACGTTATTCCACAGTAGCTCACGATGTTGCACAGTGTTTTATATTATTGATTCAATAATTGATAAAGTAGCAATTGCACAGTATCTTGATTCAATAATTGTTAAATAGCATCTGCATAATATATTTTACTATTTGTCACGACACTGTAACTCATATCATTTGATAGGATATTTTAGCATTATTGACAATGTCTAGAAATTTTGTCAAGGAAATGGGTTATTTAATTGCGCGCCATTTTTATGGAAGACCCCCTCTTTTTTAGGAATAATCTGGTTGTCAGTATTGCGAGTATATGCTATCTGTGATATTAATACATTTAACACAATAATACAGAAAAAGGGATTTATTGTTATTTTTATAATGGTTTTATCTTTTTGATAATGGAATTATCTTTTGATAATGGAAGAAAAAATGGATGGATGATATAAATGGAAGAAAAAATGGATGGATTATATAAATGGAAGAAAAAATGGATGGATGATATTAAAAGAATATGTCAAGGGTATAAGCATAATAAACCAAGAAAAGTTGGGGAAAAGACCAAAATGCCCTCATCTTGATTTTCCTATAAATAGGGAGAGTTTGCTTAAGATATTTTCACACCTTCATTGTTTATACTTTCTCTCTCTCTAAATTTCTTAAGTTCTCTTAGTGTGCTAGGCTATTGTGAGTATTTGTGAGAATACTAGTATTGTCCAAAGTTAGTAAACTTCATAGAAAGCAACATCCAGTCTTTTATTAACGAAGGTAGGAAATATCATTTCTTTCATACGAATATATAATATCATTTGCTTTCATGTTCGTAAGTGATATTATATTCATAAGGTTGTTATTCATTCTGTATTAATTTGTGAGGATAATCTGTCCGTGCGGTATGACGCATGCCTGGTGAATATCCTTTTATATTCATTCCTTATTATTCTGTGGGAATAACCTGTATGTACGAGTGTCGTACCTAGTGAATACCCTTTGTATTCATTTCTTATTATTCTGTAGGGATAACCTGTATGTACGAGTGTCGTACCTGGTGAATAACCCTTTGTATTCATTCCTTATTAATCTGTGGGTATAACCTGTTCGTGCGGATTGACGCATACCTGGTGAATAACCCGTCGTAATCATTACTTATTAATCTTTTGTGGAAATAACCTGTCTACGCGAATTATCGCATGACGGGTGAAAATTCATTTGCGGTTTCATATATATTCTGTTATACTCGTATAACGTATCATTTCTTTTGTACTCTTTACGGGATATCTTTTTCTTTCATATTTCTCCATTTATGATAAGAAATCTTTGTTTGTTTCCAAAATCTTATTTTTAAATGGAGAAAATCCCTGAAAATTAGTAGAATATCCTTAATAGTTTGTGCTTCATCTAATATATTTTTACTTGAATCTTTCTATTTCATTTTATACGTTATAGTTGAAGCATGAAATAATTTCTTGAATATCATTCTTGAATTTGACTCCACAATTTGGTCATCGTGTTGGCAATTTGGTCAATCTTTGATACTGATTAAATTATAGAGCTTTTCTTATCTTTAATTTCACTGTATCATTGTCATCATCCTCATCCTCATACTTAAATTGTGGTATTAGTTCTCTTTGGCCCGTAGTGCAAAGATTAACTGGCGTGACATGATTTTGACTAAACTGTGTATTGGTATAATCATGACTTTTGGTGTTATAAACAAAGGCGTATGGTGAAAGTTCTCTTTGGCCCGTAGTGCAAAGATGAACTGGCGTTTGGCATGATCATGACCGGCGATGTTACAAATAAATATCTTTGGCACGTAGTGCAAAGAGAGGCTGTTGAATAGTAAATTGTTGATTTGGTTGTTCATAAACAGGAATTGTTGATTGGTGTTACATGGATAAAATATTGGTGGTGATCCTTTAACTTATAGAAGATGGTAGATATTATAATCTACTTGACTCTTCTAATGGATTGTTCGTTCCGCTGCAGTTATTGTTGTTGAACAAATATAATATCTTTAAATCTCTGATTTATTATTGTTGAAGACTAAAGATAATTTTTATTCTTCATTATCTTAGTCATGATATTTCTTACTGGGCTATTTGAGCTCACCCTTTTCAGTTTTGTCCCATTGTTCTTCTTAGGAATGGAAAATGTAGCTGGGACTAGCCGGGGAGTGGAGTGATGGTCCGAGTTAGTGGTTATCCTCATCAAGTTATGGCATAGTTTAATAATAATTGTATTAGAGACTTAAAACATGTGTTGTCATCTTTTACGGCATTGTAATAATTTGGGTTTGGATACTGTGGTACCATACGGTACGATATTTGTATGGAAAGTCACAGTATGTGTGTGGTCGTATTTTGCACGACAAATATTAATTGTAAATGGGAAAATTCGTATTTGTATTTGTATTTTTGTAGAATGTTATTGGCGACTCAAAATGGGTTGTGTGGACCTATTTTGGGGGCGTCACAGTTGGTATCAGAGCTTAGGGATATGATCTCTGGTAGAGATCTGGGATTAGAACTAGGAGGGGAGAGACGAGTAAAATCCTTCGCTAGTGTGTCCTACCTAAGCTATTTTTGTTATTTAAGTAATTGGTTTGGTTATAGGGACAAGATGTTGCATGTCTATTTCTTTAACTAATCTTTGTTTTGTGATCACATTTCAGAATGGCATCTGAAAACCAAGAGATTCACTATGAGACCATTGTGGCTGAAAACCAGGAAGCCACAAATAATACGGGTGCAAACTCAGAACATCATGATGTTAATCATGATGCTAACAACCGGATGAATGATGAATTTTTTTAGGAACTTTATGCAATACCTGCAGAACCAGGCGAGAAGAGCTCCTGTCTACAATACTGGCAGAAACGCTGATAATGTACGGATGGTCATTGCTAAGCAGTTCAAAGAATTGGGACCACCTGAATTTTTCGGCATGCCAGATCCACTCAAGGCAGAGGCATGGCTTAAACAATTAACAAAGATATTTGATGTACTGCGTTGCACGTACGACCAAAAAGTTCCTTTTGCCACCTTTATGTTACGAGGAGAAGCGGATTATTGGTGGGAATCTGTGAAACGTACCCATCATTCGGCACTCGAGATGTCTTGGATCGAGTTCCAGGAATTATTTAACGAGAAGTATTTCCCGGAAAGTATTCGTCATATGAAAGAGGTAGAATTCATCAAACTGGAACAGAACAACATGACGGTGTCACAGTACGAAGCCAAGTTCGCCGAGCTGTCGCGTTTTGCATCCCATTTGGTGGACACTGAGAAACGGATGACACGAATGTTCCTACGAGGTTTGAAACCAGAGATTCGCCAATATCTCGTTTCTCATAAAATTTGTATATACGCAGATGCTGTGGATAGGGCTCAAGTAGTGGAGCAGGAAAGAGGACTACTACAACCAGGAAGCAACACCCAACCACGAGAGCAAAATCACGGTAATAATCATAATGGTGGCAGCAATTATCGAAATAATGATAATCAGCGAGGAGGGAATCACAACACCGGAAATGGTAACCACTTCGGTGGTAATCCTGGCCCAGATAACAGAAAGAGTGAGTCAAGTGACAATAATTCCAAGAAGATGAGATTCAACAACATCCATGGAAAGGCACCAACATCAGCACCAGCACCAGCACCAGTACCAGTTTCGAAGGAAGGAGAACGACCACCTGTTAGATGTTTCAGGTGTGGGAAAGAAGGACACATCAGTCCAAATTGTGCACAATCGCCATCCCAAGTATGTTATAATTGTGGAAAAGAAGGCCATATAGCTCGCTTTTGTCATGCAGCGAAGTCAAGTCCAGCTGCGATGATGACACCGAAGGCGGTCACGGACAAGTCAAAGTCTGTGGTTCAGGGGAGAGCTTTTGTTGTGACGTCACAAAAAGCGCAGAATTCGAACGAGGTTATAACGGGTAAACTACTTATTAACTCTTGTGAAGTCTATACCTTATTAGATACTGGTTCTACCCACTCTTTTATTTCACCAACATGTGCTCAACGCCTGAATTTGACTCCTGAAAAATTAGATTTTGACTTATCTGTCGAAACACCATTAGCACAAACATTCGTTACATCTACAGTCTATAAATCTTGCTTTGTTCAAATCGGCACCCTCACATTACCTGTTGATCTTATCTCCTTGAACATGCATGAATTTGATGTGATTTTAGGAATTGATTGGTTAACTGCTCATCATGCTAAAATTGATTGCTTTCGTAAGGTCATTAGTTTTCATATTCCTAATAAACCTATTATGCGAATTCAAGCAACCAAACCATTGAAATCAATAACCATCATTTCTAGTCACAAAGTCATTCGTTTATTGAAAAACGGATGTCAAGTCTTCTTAGCTCATGTAACGGATTTAAACAAAAGTACGTCAGATTTGAATAATATTTCTGTTGTTAATGAGTTCCCTGACGTATTTCCCGAAGAACTTCCTGGTCTACCCCCAGACCGTGAAATTGAATTTTGTATCGATCTTGAATCCGGTACGAAACCTATTTCCAAAACCCCATATCGAATGACCCCTATTGAACTTTCAAGAGTTAAAGGTCCAACTACAGGAGTTGTTAGACAGCGGTTTCATACGTCCGAGTACATCGCCTTGGGGTGCTCCTGTTTAATTCGTAAAGAAAAAAGACGGGAGTATGAGACTTTGTATTGACTATCGGGAGTTAAACCATGTCACCATCAAAAATAGGTACCCGTTACCTCGCATTGATGACCTGTTCGACCAGTTACAAGGAGCTCAATTCTTTTCAAAGATCGATCTTCGTTCTGGATATCATCAGTTGAAAGTTAAAGCTGATGACATTCCAAAGACTACCTTTAGAACTCGGTACGGGCATTATGAATTCCCAGTCATGTCTTTTGGATTGACTAATGCTCCTGCTGCTTTCATGGATATGATGAACCGGATATTCAAGGAATATTTGGATTATTTCGTGGTTGTCTTCATTGATGACATTCTCATATATTCTAAAAGTCGTGAAGATCATGAGCAACACTTGAGGCTGATACTCCAAAAGCTTCGTGAAAACAAGCTATATGCTAAGTTGAAGAAATGTGAATTCTGGCTTGAGAAAGTTGCATTCCTTGGTCACTTGGTTTCTAAAGAAGGAATCTCGGTTGACCCGGCGAAGATTGAAGCAGTATCAAATTGGGAACAACCCAAGTCAGTAACCGAAGTACGAAGCTTTCTGGGATTAGTTGGTTATTATCGGAGATTCGTAGAAGGATTTTCTCGAATAGCCATTCCATTAACTCAACTGACTCGGAAAAGCACAACATTCAAATGGAGCGAAGAATGCGAGAGGAGTTTTCAAGAACTCAAAAGAAGGCTCATTTCAGCACCTGTATTGGCAGTACCATCAAGATCGGAAGGATTTGTCATCTACAGCGACGCATCAAGCAAAGGACTAGGTTGTGTTCTCATGCAACATGGGAAGGTTATAGCCTATGCGTCTCGGCAACTCAAGGAATATGAGAAGAATTATCCTACTCATGATCTAGAGTTGGCAGCAGTCGTTTTCGCGTTGAAGATTTGGAGACATTACTTGTATGGGGAGAAAGTGGAGATCTATACAGACCATAAAAGTCTCAAATATTTCTTCACCCAGAAGGAACTTAACATGCGACAGCGGCGTTGGCTCGAGCTGTTGAAAGATTACGATCATACCATCCAGTACCATCCTGGAAAAGTGAACGTAGTAGCTGATGCATTGAGTAGAAGATCATATGCAAGTATGAGTGCGTTATTGACATCTCAAAGGCCTATTTTGGTTGATTTACAAATGATGGAGATAGAGTTAAAGACTCCAGGAACCCACGTGAAGGTCGCAAATATACAAGTAGAACCGGCTTTAATCGACAAAATTAAAGTTGCTCAAGTTACAGACCCAGAGTTGATGAATATGAAAAAGAAGGTACAAGAAGGTGTTATTCCAGAAGCAAGAGTCGACGAAGAAGGAATATTGCGAATCAACTCTAGATTGTGTGTTCCTAACGACCCTGACTTGAAATACAAAATCATGATGGAGGCACACAACACACCGTTTGTAATCTACCCTGGAAGTACCAAAATGTATCGTGGTCTTCGATATACATTTTGGTGGAACAATATGAAGAGAGAGATTGCAGAGTTTATTGCAAGATGTTTAACTTGTCAACGTGTCAAGGCAGAGCATTAAGTACCAAGGGGTCCATTGCAACCACTTGAGATTCCAGAATGGAAGTGGGAACACATCAACATGAATTTCGTGACAGGTCTTCCCAAAGTTTCTCAAGGCTTAGACGCAATTTGGGTCATTATAGATAGATTAACCAAGTCTGCTCATTTCTTGCCTATACGAGAAAACTATTCACTTGAGCGTCTTGCTAATTTGTATATAAGCGAGATTATCAGATTGCATGGCATGCCAGTATCCATAGTTTCTGATCGAAATTCTAGATTCACTTCACGATTTTGGGTCAGCTTGCAAAAAGCTATGGGCACTGAATTACGATTCAGTTCTGCATACCATCCCCAGACAGACGGACAATCGGAAAGGACTATTCAAACCCTCGAAGATCTATTAAGATTCTGCATACTAGATTTCAAAGGAAGTTGGGACAAATACTTGCCATTGGTGGAATTCTCTTACAACAACAGTTATCAAGCAAGTATAGGCATGGCTCCCTTCGAGGCGTTGTATGGACGAAGGTGTCGATCTCCAGCATGTTAGGATGAAGTAGGTGAGGAAAAATTGTTGGGACCCGAGTTGGTACGTATGACTACGGAAAAGATCCAAATGATCCGGCAACGTATACAAACAGCTCAAGATCGACAAAAGAGTTATGCTGATCTTCATCGAAAAGACGAGGAATTCAATGTCGGAGATCATGTATTTTTACGTGTTGCTCCGTGGAAAGGTGTTACGCGATTCAGAAAGAGAGGAAAGCTTAACCCTCGATTTATTGGTCCATTTGAAATCCTCGACCGAGTAGGAACTGTGGCCTACAGACTCGCCTTACCGCCGAGCATATCTCGTGTTCATAATATTTTTCACATATCCATGCTACGTAAATATGTGAAAGATCCAAACCACGTTATTGAATTAGAACCAGACGAGATAGCAGATGATTTAACGTATGAGGAGATACCTGTCAAGGTCTTAGATAAGAAGGAGCAGATTCTACGCTCAAAGGTTATACCTCAAGTCAAAATTTTATGGAAAAACCATGATGTTGAGGAAATGACCTGGGAGTTAGAATCCGAAATGAGAGCAAAGTATCCTCACCTTTTCGAAATGCCAGGTACGTACGTTAATTTCGAGGACGAAATTTCATAAGGAGGGGAGATTGTAAGATCCCGACTTTATGAAATAAAAGTTTATTATTTCTTTATGATTATTTTTCTAAATAGTGAAGTGCTTAATTGTTATAAATGATAGTTAAGGGTGTTACATGCAAATTATCTGATAAGCAGTAGGTCGGGGAATATTCCTTTTGTCGGGGAATATTCTTTCTGTCGGGAAATATTATATTCGGTACCGTACGACGGCGCCGAAATGGCAATATTGTCAATGATAGTAGGCCCCACAACGGGTTAATTGTCGGATATAGAAAATGATAGAAATTGGCGGCAAAACTTTAACCGATAACTGTTGAAATACCCGGTGATAAAAAGAACAGTAAAACGCGTTATTCCACAGTAGCACACGGTATTCCACAGTAGCTCACGATGTTGCACAGTATTTTATATTATTGATTCAATAATTGATAAAGTAGCAATTGCACAGTATCTTGATTCAATAATTGTTAAATAGAATCTGCATAATATATTTTACTATTTGTCACGACACTGTAACTCATATCATTTGATAGGATATTTTAGCATTATTGACAATGTCTAGAAATTTTGTCAAGGAAGGAGGTTATTTAATTGCGCGCCATTTTTATGGAAGGCCCCCTCTTTCCTGGGAATAATCTGGTTGTCAGTATTGCGACTATATGCTATCTGTGATATTAATACATTTAACACAATAATACAGAAAAAGGGATTTATTGTTATTTTTATAATGGTTTTATCTTTTTGATAATGGAATTATCTTTTGATAATGGAAGAAAAAATGGATGGATGATATAAATGGAAGAAAAAATGGATGGATTATATAAATGGAAGAAAAAATGGATGGATGATATAAATGGAAGAAAAAATAGATGGATGATATTAAAAGAATATGCCAAGGGTATAAGCGTAATAAACCAAGAAAAGTTGGGAAAAAGACCAAAATGCCCTCACCTTGATTTTCCTATAAATAGGGAGAATTTGCTTAAGAAATTTTCACACCTTCATTGCTTATACTTTCTCTCTCTCTAAATTTCTTAAGTTCTCTTAGTGTGCTAGGCTATTGTGAGTATTTGTGAGAATACTAGTATTGTCCAAAGTTAGTAAACTTCATAGAAAGCAACATCCAGTCTTTTGTTAACGAAGGTAGGGAATATCATTTCTTTCATACTCATATATAATATCATTTGCTTTCATGTTCGTAAGTGATATTATACTCATAAGGTTGTTATTCATTCTGTATTAATTTGTGGGGATAACCTGTCCGTGCGGTATGACGCATGCCTGGTGAATATCCTTTTATATTCATTCCTTATTATTCTGTGGGAATAACCTGTATGTACGAGTGTCGTACCTGGTGAATACCCTTTGTATTCATTCCTTATTATTCTGTAGGGATAACCTGTATGTACAAGTGTCGTACCTGGTGAATAACCCTTTGTATTCATTCCTTATTAATCTGTGGGTATAACCTGTTCGTGCGGATTAACGCATACCTGGTGAATAACCCGTCGTATTCATTACTTATTAATCTTTTGTGGAAATAACATGTCTACGTGAATTATCGCATGACGGGTGAAAATCCATTTGCGGTTTCATATATTCTGTTATACTCGTATAACGTATCATTTCTTTTGTACTCTTTACGGGATATCTTTTTCTTTCACATTTCTCCATTTATGATAAGAAATCTTTGTTTGTTTCCAAAACCTTATTTTTAAATGGAGAAAATCCCCGAAAATTAGTAGAATATCCTTAATAGTTTGTGCTTCATCTAATATCTTTTCACTTGAATCTTTCTATTTCATTTTATACGTTATAGTTGAAGCATGAAATAATTTCTTGAATATTATTCTTGAATTTGACTCCACAATTTGGTAATGGTGTTGGCAATTTGGTCAATCTTTGATACTGATTAAATTATAGAGCTTTTCTTATCCTTAATCTCACTGTATCATTGTCATCATCCTCATCCTCATACTTAAATTGTGGTATTAGTTCTCTTTGGCCCGTAGTGCAAAGATGAACTGGCGTGACATGATTTTGACCAAACTGTGTATTGGTATAATCATGACTTTTGGTGTTACAAACAAAGGCGTATGGTGAAAGTTCTCTTTGGCCCGTAGTGCAAAGATGAACTGGCGTTTGGCATGATCATGATCGGCGATGTTACAAATAAATATCTTTGGCACGTAGTGCAAAGAGAGGTTGTTGAATAATAAATTGTTGATTTGGTTGTTCATAAACAGGAATTGTTGATTGGTGTTACAGGGATAAAATATTGGTGGTGATCCTTTAACTTATAGAAGATGGTAGATATTATAATCTACTTGACTCTTCTAATGGATTGTTCGTTCCGCTGCAGTTATTGTTGTTGAACAAATATAATATCTTTAAATCTCTGATTTATTATTGTTGAAGACTAAAGATAATTTTTATTCTTCATTATCTTAGTCATGATATTTCTTACTGGGCTATTTGAGCTCACCCTTTTCAGTTTTGTCCCATTGTTCTTCTCAGGAAAGGAAAATGTAGCTGGGACTAGCCGGGGAGTGGAGTGATGGTCCGAGTTAGTGGTTATCCTCATCAAGTTATGGCATAGTTTAATAATAATTGTATTAGAGACTTAAAACATGTGTTGTCATCTTTTACGGCATTGTAATAATTTGGGTTTGGATACTATGGTACCATACGGTACGATATTTGTATGGAAAGTCACAGTATGTGTGTGGTCGTATTTTGCACGACAAATATTAGTTGTAAATGGAAAAATTCGTATTTGTATTTGTATTTTTGTAGAATGTTATTGGCGACTCAAAATGGGTTGTGTGGACCTATTTTGGGGACGTCACAAATACGATAAGGAAATTAATGAGAAACATACAAGAGAGATACATATAGAGAGAGAAAGAGAGAGTACCCCAAGAGGTTAACGCGCAAATGAATACTTAATTCGATGAAGATCTCGTACATTTGACCCAGATCGACAGCGTTACCATGAGAGTAGAGTAGAGTGGAGTTGGCCATCAGATGTCTGACATAAACCACTACTATTTTCGTGCCTCTTCTGGTGGGCAATTTGAGAATTTCGACGTTTTCCCGATGAGGGAAGGGATTGAGAAGCAATAAGCCAGTGAGATGGTCGGTGAGCAACTTGTAGGAAGGTGGGTTGTGTGGAAAGAAGGCGAACTTGGCCGCCATGAATGATGTCATTCCTCCCGTACCTTCTACTTCTCTCTCTAAATTATACTCCCTAATTTCCAAATTATAAGGCCAATATTAATTTTTAAAAAGTCAATTTGTGATGTTTTCAAATTTAAAATCAACATGATTCATTTAAATTTTGAAAATAATAAATCTTATAACTAGTAGTATATTTTAAGTAATTTATGATATTCATAATAATATTGACATAAACTAAATAAATTCATGTTAATTTTGAGTTTAAAAATATTTAATATTAATTTTTAAAAAGTCAATATTGATATTATAATTTAAAACGAAATTAGTATATTGTTTTTCTTTTCTCATTTTCTACCTATGAGAAACTAGTCTCATCATGCACTACATTGTGCTCATTTGTCACAATTATATAGTCGCCACTATATATTGTAAAATTCCGATATTTATAATCCCTCGTTCCACACATCATCATTTCTAACGCAAGTTAATCCAATCACGCATCATATCGTATTGATCAGAAGTCACTATTATGTTATACATAAAACTAGTAATAAATATTATCTCTACATAATTAATCTAATCAATCTAATCACATGTTATATTGTACTCGCTAGTCAATGAGTACATGAACTCCGATCCGAATAGGTATAATCCCCTGATCCCAAACATACTAGAATCGACGCTACAGATTTTTTCTGGTGTATAAAAAATTGAAATTAATGTTTCATACAAATTAATACGAAATACCTTAACTATTACAAATAATTAAGGCTAAAATTATATCATGCAAAACTCATGCAATCATTTCAATTACATTACTTGAATAATCATCATAACCATGCATGTTCCTCAAATGATAGTCCTACACGTATATCGATAATTAATTTCTAATATGAAAAATAAGCATATATACCATTAAATTAAAAATTCTTGTTCAACGAATCATAATCGATCTTAATTAGGCCGATAACCTGATTAACTGAATGGAACTATTTAATAATTAATATGGTGTCCCCTTTTGAGATTACCCATAAAACTTGAAATAATTAATCAAAATACTTGTCCTTATTCCATTTCCAGTAATTCATAATTCAATTTCAGTAGAGGACAACCACATAATTGTGATTGCAGGCTGTATTTATAGTTTTATATATACGCATACATTTGTTTACTTCTTCATTGTTCTAATTAATTTTTTCTTTAAATTAAGAAAATAGTTATAAATCAATTAAACAATTTCCGAAATCAGTCATGAATAGTTGAGTTTTTGTGGGTTAATTATTTTTATGTTATTTGATTCTTTCTTACAAGATGAATGATTCTGGGAGTTGGTAGAATTGGGAAGTCTTGTGAGAGAAATTAATTAGCAAAGATGCCCTTGGAGATTAAATATAATTTTTCCAATAATTAATTAAATAATTGTTTAAAGAACCAAATTAAAATTATTAAAAAATGCTGGCAAAGAAGTTACCAAAGAAATAAAAGATAAGATAAGATTATTCAGTGTATTTAATTAAGTTTTGACAGAAAAAGACAAGAGAATGTCTAACTGTATAGAACTTGTTATTTTAATTTATTTTAATATTTAATGCAGTTTACTACAATTGCAGGTCTTAACTAATCATGGGCATTACTCATATCCAAGAACATCTTACCTTTTCCAAATCATTTGCCTGATTTTGTGTTTGGAATCTTAGCAAATAGACTTTGGTTCAATTTCTAGAGTTCACTTTTACCCTACACAAGCTTCAAAGTCGTCTTTCTTACCTTGGTTTTTAAATCTGTGGACTTGTATGATTAAAAGTGATTGTTTTTATTTAGATCATAAATAAATTTTGTGGGTTCGAGAAAAATATACACTCGTTATTCTAAAATTAGAGATTTATTTTGATTTTTCAAGTAAATTTGTGAAATTAATTCTAAAATTCAAAATTGGTACGAATTTATTTGATTTCAATTCAATTAACTGTAAACAAACTAAATAAATATTATTAACTGTCATATTTGTTATTTTCAAAAATTAAAATTTTCACATTGACTTAAGTTTTGGAATTTTCAGGTTGACTTAAAAAGAAAATATATCGAGTGAATGAAAAAATTACCACTTCTTTAAAATGTTATGAGGTATAGTAGAACAAATAGTATTTGATGCAATTTTTACAAATTGTTCCATCTTTCAAGAATACTCTTTAGCAAATAACTAAATAATTTGATTGTTAACAATTTAATTAAATCATTTGTCAACAATTTAATTATTATAATCTGATATGATAATCTTGGAAGATAGATTTCATTTATAGTGGACTACCATCTATATCAAATTTTTTACTGATTTGGAAAATTAACTATAGAAGAGATTGAACTGAAAATTCCTGTTTACTACCACAAATATCTATCAATTATACCCCACCAGTGCTGTCAAACTCATTAATTCCCAAACTTTTTGATGAGACATACACAAGTCAGATAGATTATTGGAGCTCCATCTTCACATTTCAAGAAAAAGATAAATATATATATATATATATATATATATATATATATATATATATAAAAACAAATAAAATAAAAATAAGCCAAATCATATTAAATTTAGAACCACAATCTGAAATCACCCCTCTTGAAAGGTGACCCTTCTCTCTTTCAGCCCTCCCTATTAATTTGATTCCCTACCAGTCTACCATTTCATTTTCTAAAACTCTCCTTTTCATCTCTCTCATTTTCTCTCTCATTTTCTTCTACCACCCTAGCTAGCTAGCTTCATAGGAGCGCCCCCCCCCCCCCCAATTCCTTTAGCTAACAATTAATTTATATTCAATTTTAATCTATATATACAACTTTTGTATATATAGATTTTTTGGGGCAGCATTGCAGGTTATTGACCTTTACATGGGGAGACACTCTTGTTGTTACAAGCAGAAGCTAAGGAAAGGCCTTTGGTCTCCAGAAGAAGATGAGAAACTCATCAAACACATCACAAAATATGGGCATGGCTGTTGGAGTTCTGTCCCAAAATTAGCAGGTACAAATTTAAATTTATTTTGAAATACAAAATTAAATCAAATGCATTCAAAATTAGGCCTTCTCTTGATTTTTAATTTAAATATATTTTTTGTTTCATTATTATGATATGAATTTGCAGGACTTCAAAGGTGTGGAAAGAGCTGCAGGTTAAGGTGGATTAATTACTTGAGGCCTGATTTAAAAAGAGGGACATTTTCACAACAAGAAGAGAATTTGATTATTGAACTACATGCAGTTCTTGGCAACAAGTATGTAATCATATATATATATATATATATATATATATATCATCATTCTTTTAATTTAATTGTTTTGTTGAACTCAAATTATGATAAAGTAAGTAATTTATTTTTTTTTGATTCATGATCAGATGGTCTCAGATTGCAGCTCAGTTACCCGGAAGAACAGATAACGAAATAAAGAATCTATGGAACTCTTCCATCAAAAAGAAACTAAGGCAAAGAGGCATTGACCCCAACACTCACAAACCCCTCTCAGAGGTTGAGAATGATGAAAAAGAGCCCGCTAGTAATAACAAATTCAATGACAAAGGGTCCGAGGAATCTTATGAACTCAACTTCGTGGAGCACGAGAATAATTCTCCCCAAGAAATGGTGGTGGAGAAGCCAAAGCCACCACCTTCCTTAGCGGCAACAGACAGTTATCCACTCATTGATCACAACAGTTGCACCATACCACCACCACCACAACCACCAACTCATGAGTTCTTTCTAAACAGGTTTCTCACATCCCATGAAGAAACCTCCTCCACCACCAAGTCCGATAACATGGCGGGGTATCTCTCATTTCAGCACATAAACTACAGATCACAGCCTGAAATAGGCCTGTCGGTGAATCCAAATTCCAGCTGTAATCTTTTCTACAATCCCTCTTCAAAATCTTCCGAAATGATCATACCAGAATTCAATTCCATTCTTCCATCAATACCCAACTCAATTCTCAGACCATCCATTAATCTCCCTTCTGATCATAACAACAATAATACTCCAATGGGGTCGAGTTTTCATCTCAACAGGCTGCATAATTGGGAACCCAATACACTCACCAACAGCAGCAGCAGCAACAATGGCAGCAGTACAAATAGTACTATAGCAGCATATAATTTCGAGAACAACACAACAAATGCTTTCTGTTGGGGAGGGATAGACATTGGCAAATCCCAAAAAGAAGCACAGAATGACCATTTTGGTGATGGCGAAGAAATCAAATGGAATGAATATACTCCGTTTTTACTAGGCAATCATACAGCTCAAGATATCATGTATACTACGTATACTCATCATGACACTAAACCCGAGTCGCAATTCTCTACAAATTCTCCATGGCATCATAATCAGCAACAACCGCAGCCTTTACAGGCCGCGACAGACGTATATAGTAAGCATTTCCAGAGACTATCTGCCACATTCGGACATTTTTCTTAGAGCTTGTATTCGATATATGGAGAAAGCTTCAAATTCAACAGGTGTGCGCTATAGAGGGTTTTTTTTTTTTCATTTTTTTTTAACTTTATCTTTCTTGTTTAAATTCTGTAAATAGGCCTGATACAGAATTTATCAGCTTTTCAATACTTGAATAGTTGCTGAAGAATTAAATTTTCTTGTGGATCATCATTTGTATATGTATTGTGCTAGAACTTAATAATAAGCGGTTTCTTTTCATTTATGTTCTATTATATTCTTGATTTTCTTGGGGAGTCTAAGTTTGTAATTTATGCCTGTTAATCAAAAAGATGTATTACTTTTGGGTTTTTTACTAGCTATGGATTTGAGTTTTTTTTTTTTTCCACTTAATTTTTTAGGCTAGATGGTGACTATCTGTAATATATCTTAATCTTTTTGGGTTACTTGGAATAATTTGATGATCACTTTACCCTTACCTATCTCTTTCAGTATTGGACTAAAGCAAATAAAAAGCACATAAATTCAAATATTTTTTTTCTTAAATGGGTGTCTATCGGTGTCTGCTACAGATGTAGATTGGTTCACTTTTTCACAGTCTTTTAAGTCACTCCCACCCCCACCCCCTCCCCCTCCACCCCTGAAATGATAGTCCTTGTATGTCCTTTGTTTATACCCCTTGCTTCGTCCTGAAATGAGAGTCCAGTTTGATCTTTTAACTTTTCTATATTCATAATAATATGTTTTCGACATACTTATATGTAAACAAAAGTCAAATCTAAAAATATAGGACTCTCGATTTGGGATGAAGGAAATAATATAGAATAATGTTATAGAGATAATATAGAGACACAAACTATTTTACAAACATTTTACAAACTTGTTGATGTGACACTGTTGTATTGGTGATAGTGTTGTAGTGGGGAGGTGTTTTTTTTAACTATTACCAATACAACAGTGTCATATCAGCCAGTTTGTAAAATGTTTGTAAAATAGTTTGTGTCTCTAGCATTATTCAATAATATATATATATATGTGTGTGTGTGCGCGCGCGCGAGAGAGAGAGAGAAAAAATAATGCTAGGTAATTAGGCATAAGTTATCTAGTTCACCTAAACAATTTAAAACTTTATAACGTTGTATAGTACAATCCTGTAAAGTTTTATTAAGTTAAATTAAATAACTTTTATTTAGTTACTTTGCATTTTTCTATCTAAAAACCCTTAGGATGCATGTAGATTTTGATAGGTTCTGGTGCAAGTAAACTTTTCTACGAAAACCCAACAACAAAGAAAGAAAAACCCAACTGTTAGTCAACATGGAATTAGGAAAATGACTTTCAATCTGAATGGAAAGTTACAAATTTTTCTGTCCATAATTTTCTTGAAATACTAACAATTATCTTCATCAAAACACTTATAAATTAAATATGTGGATGATGAATAAATTATTACTTATAAGTGAATGGGAAGGAACTTTTTTGCAATTTATGTTATCTGTAAACTGCATGACCTTGTCCTTTATGGGCCTCAAACTTCTACTACTTCTGGGAGGAACAGAGGAATGGGGTCCCTCTCTGATGGAGATATATTAATTGTGATATATATATATATATACACACACACACACACACTTCATAATAAAGGAAAGAAAATTTTGATGTTTTCTTGAAACATAAGAGATGTGCCTGATTGGAAAAAGCTGGAAAAACTCCCGTTTAGGTGAGTTGTTCATCATCAATAAGCTACTTCCTATCAAATTTCTTGGTTCCTTTCTTTTTCCTATAAAAAGCCATGTGAATTTATATCTCTTAACTGGCACTATTATTTCTCCTTATATGGCGGCTAAATTTACAGGGACGGATATAAAGGGGGTAATATTTTTGAATAATATTATAGACACAAATTATTCTATAAATATTTTACAAATTGCTGATGTGGCATATTCTCATATGACATTTTTAAAAACTAAAATACCACGTCATATAAAGTTCTGTCATATGACAGTATGCCACATCAGCAGTTTGTAAAATATTTGTAAAATAATTTGTATCTGTAGCATTACTCTTTTTACATGTGTCAGTACTAACGCCAGCGAGTAGCATTTGACATATATTGCAATATTGTCCTTTACATTAATGTTAATTAGCATTAATTAAAGTAATAGTCTTTTAGTTATCGGACAAATTTTTACATGGAAAAAAAAAGACAATAATCATTACATACAAGAAAGAAAATACTCGACGTGAAATGAAATTTTCAATCATGGAAATTTTAGGATATCAAGAAGCTTGTTTGGCTACCATGAATCCACCACATGAACCATGTATGGTACTAATGGTAGGGCATATAGTCGAAGGCACATACGTGTGTGCCCACGTGCACGCTGATGAAGAAAATTTTAAAATTCTAGGCTCTATATATATATATATATATATATATATATATAATCTCCTAGCAAGCATACGTATAGTATGTACATATATCTGTATATAAATTTGTTGTCGCAGTGGATGCATGTGAAGTAAATTATTGAGTCTTTTTGGTGAGGTCCTACAAAATTATATGCAGAAGAGTACAAAGAAAACGAAATGGAAATTGATCAAGACTAAAGATGGGTAATGATTGGATACAAGTTTTAGTTTTCTAGTACTATTATAATTTATAAATGGGAAAAATTTGTGGATTCCCATATTCTTGGCTTCTTTATATATAGATAAAGTTAAAATGAAGGGAATCATATGATCATTAAGTCATGAATGGAATACTGATAAGGAGAAGAGAATGAAGGTGATGAGAATGGTGACACCGGCTAATGTTTAAAGGTTTATTAAGAAATTCATGATGAGTGTTTTTTTTTTAGTTTTTTTTTAATGTTTTGAGAGTTGAGATTCTTTTTTGAATGGAAGAAAGTTTTTGCAAAGGGATGAGACAACTAGAATTGGGTTGTAGTTCCGGTTGAAAATAAAACTTAGTGTCATATATATATATATATATATATTCTATCAAGAACTCGGTCTTTCTCTTTGTGTTAAATTATGTTTTTATGAAAGATCAGAGAAAGAGAGTGGTGTTTTATAAGTATAAACACACGCATAAATTATATAGTGTCAGGCACAAGTGTTAATTCATGTCAAGATTTCGTAGTAGAAGAAAAACATGTAATCTATATATATATATGAATGATGGTTAGGAATTTTTATGCAATGTGCAAAAAAAGGGTGGCGCTTTTTAAATTTAATTTCTAACAAACTATTCAAGCTGCAGTAACCTTATTAAATTGAAATCTTATTAAATTTGAATCAATGATATTGGTCTTACCAATAATCATGTGCTTACAATATATAACTTGTTTTATTTTTGTTAGGATAATATATATCGTTGTATTTCTCTCTAAAACTTTAACCTTTTAAATGAGTTACTTAACATACATGATATCAACTATATGTATGAAGTCCTTCTAACCGCACGTTGCACTTTATATTCTCTCAGTCTCTCCCTCTCATTTAATTATGTTTTTTTAAGAATGACCAGAGGAAGATATCGAGTGGCGTTTTGTGCATATATATATATATATATATATATACAGTAAGGATCTTAGGCTCACCCTTAAAAAGCTCACCCCGAGTTCACCCCCCTTTTGCGACGGACCCGACGACGGTTTGGGTGTACAACCGTCGTCTATGCTTTTAGCGACGGACAATATATAGCGTCGCTAAAAGTATAGACGACGGTTGTACACCCAAACCGTCGCCGGGTCCGTCGCAAAAGGAGGGTGAGCTCGGGGTGAGCTTTTTAAGGGTGAGCCTAAGAAATGAACTGTATATATATATATATATATATATATATATATATATATATATATATATATATATATATATATATATATATAAAGTCAGACATAAGTACGGGTTTATGTCAAGATCTCGTAGTATGAGAGATAATCTCTTTATATATATAATTACATACATACATATAATTACATATATATATATATATATGTATGTATTTTTTTTTTATATGAGTGATAGTTAAGAATTTTTATGCTGAAAAAGTAGTTGTAACATTTTAGTTTCACATCGAAACATGCTCAAGCTGCTATCATCAATACCTTCAATTATGACATTTTTGGTGAGCTTGTGATTGGCTAAATTAAAATAACCCAAACAAATATTATTAAGAAAGCGCATTAAGCATTATTATACTATAATTTGATTCGAACTCGAGATTTGGCACTGGTTGTTATATATGATATCAGTTCCGACTCTCGATCGACTCGAAAGCTCAAATTGAGTCATCCGATCGGATTACCGAAGGGCAAAGTTTCTGGGCTGTCTGTGATTATGTGTTCGACCTGACGGGAACGTCAGGTATTTAAGTGGTAGAGTTTGTAACATCTTAGTCTCAAATCGAAACATGCTCAAGTTGTACATCATCAATACTTTCGGTCATGACCATTTAGGTAAGCATGCGATGGACTAAGATGACTCAAGAAGATACTATTGAGACATTACATTGGGCCTTATTATGTTATATATATATATGATTTGATTCGAATTCGAGATTTGACCCTAATTATTACGGTGACAATTTAGAAATTTTTTTAACAAACTATTCAAGCTGCAGTACCCTTGTTAAATTTGACTCAATATCATTGTTCCCACCAATAAACATGTGCTTGCAATATATAATTTGCTTTAATTTTGTTAGGATGATATCATTGTTGAACCTTCTTTCTAACATTTTAAATGAATTAATTACTAACATGATATTAGGTATTTATGTGTGTGAAGCCTTCTTAACCGTGCGTTGCCCTTCAAAATCTAGTTGGCTTGAAGCTAATAGCACTACATACGCTTAAAAGTTGATTTCGACATGTCTGGATTAATTTTCCATAGCCAACTAATTATTTTAAATGTCACTATAAGTGGGGGGCTACTAGTTTGTTTTTTTTTTATATTTATTTTTTCTATGAAAAATTCAATTCAGCCGCTCCAACCGACATTTTCTTTCTCTTTATTTTCATTCTACCACCAGTCGTTAAATTCTTGCTGAAAAAGCGGTATTTGCCTTCTTTTAATTAGTCTCTACGTGACCAAACAAATAAATATGAAAATTTCTAATTGACTTAAGTAAATGACATATTTATTCTTTATGTATTTTATCTCACCTTTTTAGGGACAAGAAAATTGTACCTTTAGTTATTTTTTTGAGCACGGAAGAAGTAATTTTTTGACATGATATACACTAAGAATTGTTAGTGAAATTGTCATTAGAAAGAGTGAAATTGCTTAAAATACTCTCATTCAAATCAATTATTAAACATTGGTGGCCGAAAATTTTTATTTGTAAAAATTTAGTTAGGGACATTAAGGTTCAATGTCTTAAAATTAAAATATTATAGCTTAAATTGTAAAATGCGAAAAAATAAGTGTTTAGAATGTATTTAAGCTGATCATCAAACTAAGACTTTATTGATTTATTACATTTATGTTGTTACTATATATAGTGTTAAGAACAGGAAGGAAATTGAGAAAATGAAAACCAATCTTTATAATCCCACACCACATTAAGTACTATATACTCCCTCCATTCATATTTATTTGACTTTTTGAGTATTGTACACTATTAAAAAAAAGTCATTTATTACTCTAATTTTATCATTAAGATTGTTATGTATTGTCAGAACTATCTTTGCATGAATTAAGAAAATATACAAAAAGTTAACTAGATAAATGAGAGAAAAATTCTGAAAGTAGATACTTAAGGACAATTAATATGGAAAAATTGTGATTAATGTTTCCTAGAAATTTGCTAACGTCAAAATATATAGAAAAATTTTAAACTCCCTAAAACGACTATTTAAATGGGAATGGAGGAAGTATAATAAGGCAATTCAGGATCTTAACCAAATTAATTGAGTCATTTTAATTGGTCAACGAGTTAATATAATGAGTTATTTTCGAGTTAATACCGAGTTCATCATCTCTATTGACACAATATATATCATGTTTATAATTATACTAAACTTTTCGTATACTTTGTTATATTATTCCAAGGATGTAGATGCATGTAATAAAATGTGTGTGTGTGTGTGTGTGTATATATATATATATATATATATATATATATTAATTTTGGTATGCATACAACTATTAATTTAAGAGTAAAATGCAGTGACACCCCCCTCTAGATAATCATAATAACACTCACATCCCCTCTAGTTATTTAAGTAACAGTTAGTACATCTGCAAGTTTTTAGGGTTGACTAAATAGATAAAGTTATTTATCCTTTTATGTTATCAAATTTTAATTCCTAAATAATATATATGTTTAATTATCCTTTTTAATACAATACATTTTAATTATAGTTTTATTTATAATTAAGACTATCTCATTCAAATTGTTGGTAACTTATAAAAAAAACTAATTTAGTTTAATTAACACATATTTTTAGATAAGTGATACAAATATTAAGAATTTTAAATTAAATTATTAATGGAGTTGTTCTAATTAGAGTGATTGAGTATGTTGATAGTTTAGTTTTTGGTGTTTAACAACAAAAGTTATTATTTGAATTTTTAGTTTCATATTATGATTTTTATATGCTAAATTTTCTTGAGTATATGTCAAAATTTGGGATGTTTATGCTTTTGATTACATATTTTAGTATACAGTTGGTGTTGTTTTTGTAAAATGTTGAATAAAAGAAAATATAATAATATTTATTGTTGACTTAGTCATATTCTATCCTTTGGTTTTGATGATGACGTTGTGAACTAAGCTTTGTAGTTTTTGTATCTGCAGATGGCATGTAGTAGGGTAACAACATTCATACAGCAAACTGAATTGGCACTACACCATAAATAAAAGAGAGTTCGGGAAACTTCTTTGCTAAAGATTAGAAGCTTATGACTTGAGTGGACATTATGTAAGATCCTAACTCTAAATATATTTAAATCAAAGCTCTAAGATTGCATTGCATGATAATAATGAAAAATGGATAATAATAAATCATCATACTTTTATAGTTAAAAAGGAAGTAATATTTGAAAAGCTGATTATTAATTAAAACAAATTTCTGAAAATATTTTTTAACACTATAAAGCTGAATATATACTTTCCATGTTTACTTAATTGATTGTACTAATCAGATAATTTTATTAAATCAATTAAGGGAACAATTATCATGGGCTTACGAAGGAATCAGTTGGATGCAAATCTTTTTGAAATGAACATGGTTGGCTATTAATAGTAATATGTTAGAATCATGTGTCTATCGAAAATAATGCTTTGCTGAAAATTTTGAGAAGAATACGTCTAACAGTAAAATAACTTAAATCAGTTACGTTATATATATATATCATAATTGATTAAACATTCTATAAATAAGTGAATCTCTCCTTTGGTTCCCAACGGTTATAAATTTATCTATTGTAAAAAGAGGAATCTTAGCCCGTATAACAACAATACAACAAGTAGAATACAAAAAGTTATACATTCTGAAAATTCTCTTTCTTCACATATAATTCAAAAGGAGTTGTTTAAGGTTTTCAATTGTGAAGAATTACAAAGGTTGTTGTGCTCACTGAGTAAATTGTTTAATTTTAGTTTTCATAAACTGCATTTTGGCTTGGTGATATCTCTTATTCTCTAATCATTGCATCTTAGTTGAGCTTTGAATTGTTATATATTTATTACTTTGAACATAGTTCATATTGTATTCTTATTTGTTTCAAGGTTGTTTAATAAACTAGGGTTTTCAGTCTATTAGGTTCTAATCTGGGTTGGGTTAGAGTTTGTTACAAACAAGTTTAAAGAAGCATAAATGCTTGGGGTGCATAAGTTTACAAGGTGAGCAAAAGTGCTCAAGTGAGTATAAGTACTCAAGGGGTGCATAAGTACACAAGGTGAGCAAAAGTGCTATGGTAATTTATAAACTTGTTGTGTAACAGTGTTATATTGATTAATAAAGTGAGTCTCTAATACTAGTTAGTAGTGGACCTGAATTAGGCCATTAGAATAGAGGTTAAGGGCCGAACTACGTAAAAATCTTTGGTATTTTTGTAATTGGTTGTTTTATTTTATTTGTTCATTGCATGTTTAAATTTTAAGTTGTTAATCATAATATTAATCAGTAAAGTAGTTATTTACAACTCAGGTTACAAATTGACACAAGTAAAATAATTTTCAAACCAACCAACATTAAACAGCTTTCTATTAGAATTAATAATTTATTGATATACCAAGCTGAATTGGTGAATACAGTAAACTGCATTGCTAAGAGAACCTTATATTATAAAAATTGGATATCACTTGTTCCACACTTATTCATCCCCCCTTCTAAGTGTGCCTATCTGAATTTCATTTGGTATCAAAGCTTGACTCTACTTATCTTGGTCCTAAAGGTGACTTGTAGGGAAAGATTCTACTATGACACAATTCGGGAGCAATATCCAAGAAGGGCAATTGACTAATAGACCACCACTGCTTCATGGAATGGAGAATTATAACTTCTTGAAATTCCGAATGAGGATCTATCTCAAAAGGGATCCTTGAGAATGGTGGGTTATGGAAAATGGTTCTGTTATTCCAAGGAAGAATGATGGTATACCAAAGATATTAATGGAGATGGACTCAATCGAGGTCTATATGACATCCTATGACTCCAAAGCTATGAACACACTCCTTAATGGTATGGTGCAATCGGAGATTGACAAAGTATCCTTATGTAACTCAACAAAGGAAATATGGGACACCTTGAAAGTTAGCCATGAAAGAACTTCAAAAGTTAGAGAAGTAAAGCTAAGCATGCTCATGCATAATTACGAGATGTTCAAGCTAGAAAAAGATGAAACCATCAAGGAGGCACAAGCAAGGTTTCGAACACTCATGAATTCTTTGAAGCTACTTGACAAATCCATCCCACAAAATGAGATCAACCATAATCTACTTCAAGCTATGCCCAAAAGGTTTGCATTAAAAGTAACAACTCTTCAAGATTTTTCTAATATTTCTTTTATAGATACATTAACATTGTTTGGTGAGTTAGAAGAATATGAACATCAATTGAAAAGATATGATGATGAGGTGAAAACTCCTAGAAAGAAAGTGTTAGCTCTTAATGCAGGAAATGAAGAAGACTCAATTGATGATTCAGATAAAGAAATTGTTATAATCTCAAGGAAGCTCAAAGGCTTGCTACAAAGAAAGAACAAAAGGAAGAATGTCATGGCATCAAACAAATTCAAAAGAAAATAAAGTGATGATACATGCTTCGAATGTGAGTGTCCGAGTCATTTTAAAAAGGATTGCTTTCAACTAAAGAACAAAAGAAAATCAAACTTCAAGGACACTAAAAAGAACAAAGCACTTGTTACTTGGAGTGATGATGAGTCTGACATGAAAGTTGATGTAAATGATGAAATCGCTCAAGTATGCTTCATGGGACTCGAAGGTGAATCAAGTGAGGTATCTATTTTTTATTATAATTTCTTGAAACAAAAAAATAAAAAATTAAAAGAATATTTACTCAAAAGATTTAGTAAATACATTAATGAGTGAAGTCGAGTCATTGATAGATAAAAAGAAAGAAATTAAAAAAGAAACATCATCTAAAGAAGAAAAGATTTTATGTGCTAAAAATGCTTACTTAAAAAATTATAACAAAATACTTTTCAACAAGGTAACTTATTTGAATAATGAAGTTAAACAATTAACAAATGAAGTAAAGATGAGAGATGTTTTTATTGATGCATTCAATGATAATACACATACAAAAGAAAATAATAATGATAAATTACAAGAAGAAATAAAATCATTAAAATCATTATTAGCTAAGTTTGTTCAAGGAGAAGAAAACTTAAACATCATATTAGGTAAACAAAAACCTAATTTTGAAAGAAAAGTAATTGGCTATAACTCCACACATAAAAAGAATGATGTGAAAATGTTAAAGTCTAAATCACATTTCAAATTAAATTATTGTTCTCCTTTTATTACTTGCAAAAATTGTGGCATAAAAGGACACTTAGATATTAATTGCAATGAGAAAATCAAGAAAGTGTGGATTAAGAAAAACAATTTGTATACTACTAACACAACTAGACCCAAAATGATATGAGTACCAAAAAGAAAAACTATATTCTTGTTGTAGGTATGCCTCAAAGCAAAAATATCTATTGTTTTTCAAAGGCACTTAGAAATCTAAAAGTGGGGGGGGGGGTGAAGTGAACTTCCAAAGACACTTTGCGAACTTGTCTTTGTGAATTGAAGTGAACTTTACGATATGTGCAAAGGATCTGCGATCTGTCTGATGTATTATCATCATAAGTTAATTCTGCGACCCATCTTGATATTATGAACTGGCAGATTAACTTTACACTCAACTTAAGCCTATTAACTATACATCAGATCAACTCAATGAGATCAACCTAACAAGTTTGATCTTTCTATTCTATGTCCTTATACATTAGATCAACAAATCATTATTAAGGACGGTACAAAATTTACTGGCACAAATATTCATCGATAGCTTTCATCATCAAATCAAATCATAATAATCATGCAGACTCTGACAGTAACTTCTCAAAAATGGGTGCTAGATAGCGGATGCTCTCGACACATGACGGGTGATAAATCGAAGTTCTTGGAGTTATCCCTCAAAAAGAAAAATGGATCTGTAACATTTGGAGACAACAAGACTTGTGAGATAATCAAAAAGGTAAAATAGGTAATGGTAACATTAGTATTGATAATGTTCATCTCGTCAAGGGTTTAAAATTCAATCTCATAAGTATAAGTTAATTAATAGATAGTGGTTACCAAGTAAAATTTGAAAAAGATAAATGTTTTATACTTCATGGTACTAACAATACTACTCTAGTAGCACAAAAAGAAGGAAATATATATACTATTGATTTTGAGTAACATGATACAGAAATGTGTCTCTCAGCCATACATGGTGAAGCTAACTTATGGCACAAAAGATTGGGACATGTCCATATGGAGTTGATAAAGAAGTTGTCAACTAAGAATCTAGTGAAAGGGTTGCCAAAAATAAATTATGAAAAGAAAGGTATAGGCATTTCATGCTAACTTAGTAAACAAGTAAAAAAGTCTTTTATTGCAAAGAACAAGGTATTGTCTTCGTTACCTTTACAACTTTTATATCTTGATCTATTTGGACTCGAAAGGCATGCTAGTTTAAATGGTAAATGTTATGCTTTCGTTATAGTTGATGATTTTTCTAAATATACTTGGGTAACTTTTCTTAAATCTAAAGATGAAGCTTTTAGAGATTTTGAAAGGCTTATAAGGAATTTGGAGACAAAATATAATCTCAAGCTCATACGGATAAGAAGCGATCATGGAAGCGAATTTCAAAAATACTTCATGCCATTTTGTGATCAAAAAGGAATTAGCCATGAATTTTTCACACTAAGGACTCCTCAACAAAACAGAGTGGTGGAATGAAAGAATAGAACATTGCAAGAAACGGCTCGAACATTATTACAAGAAAGTAAACTTCCAAATAAATTTTGGGTCGAAGTGGTAAATACTTCTTGTATGTTCTTAATAGAGTACTCATTCGTCCTATTCTTCTTAAAACACCTTATAAACTACTAAATAATAAAATTTCAAACATAAGTTATTTCAAAGTATTTGGTGCAAAATGTTTTATTTTAAATACAAGTGATAACTTAAGTAAATTTGATGTTAGATCATATGAAGGAATTTTGCTTGGTTATTCTCAACATAGTAAAGTATATCGTGTGTTTAATATTAATAAATCATGTATTGAAGAATCTGTTCACATAAGCTTTAATGAGACTAATAATGATCTGCCAAAAGAAAGAAATGAGGATGCAGGCATTCTAGAAACTGCTGCAGTTCTAGCAAGACAGACAAAGAAGGATAATGTACCAGATAAAGAGAAACAGCAGACTGGACTACCAGAATAAAAAGAACAGAAAACAAAATCAGCAAAAAGTAGTGAAGATACTTCAAATTCTGATCCAGTTCAACATGAGGAACAGATAACAAATAGATCAATGCCTAAAATAGCACGATTTCTCAAGAATCATCCTTCAAAAAATATAATTGGTGATATAAACCATGGTATTACAACAAGAAGAGGAGTTCAAAATCTGTGCGTATTCTCAGCCTTCTTATCACAAATAAAACCAAAGAATGCAAAGGAATCTATTCTTGATGAGAATTAGTTGTTGGCAATGCAAGAGGAACTACAACAAATTGAAAGAAGTCAAGTTTGGGAACTAGTTCCTTCACCAAAATGAGTCTCAATCACTAGAACCAAGTGAGTGTTCAAGAATAAACTCGATGAGCATGGAACAATAACTCGTAACAAGACGTGTGGCTCAAGTGTACAATCAACAACAGGGGATTGACTACGAAGAAACATTTCCCCAGTAGCAAGGTTGGAGTCAATCCGAATTTTACTAGCTTTTGTCTCATACAAACAATTCAAGTTACATCAAATGGACATAAAAAGCGCATTCCTAAACAGTTACGTAAATGAGGAAGTATATGTAAAACAGCCTCCTCGATTCGAGCATAAGAAATACCCTAACCATGTGTATAAGCTTAAAAAGGCTCTCTATGGACTTAAATAAGCTCCAAGAGCTTGGTACGAGAGGTTGAGTTAGTATCTTCTATTAAACGGGTTCATAAAAGTTAAAATCAATTCTACATTATTTATTAAGCATAAAAATAAAGATATTATCATTGTACAAATATATGTAAACGATATAATATTTGGTGCTACTAATGATCTTCTTTGTGAGTGATTTTCCAAGTGTATGCGTAAGGAGTTCGATATGAGCTTAATGGGAGAACTTAATTATTTTTTGGGACTCCAAATAAAGCAATGAAAGGATGACATTTACATACATCAAACCAAATACATAAAGGAATTGCTCAAAAGATTTGGTTTTGATAAATCAAAATCAAAGGCAACACTCATAAATACATCTATCAAGCTCACATTCGATGACAAAGGTACTGATGTAGAGGTAATAAAATATCGAGGTATGATAGGAAGTTTATTATATTTAACTGCCTCTAGACTCGATATAATGTATAGTGTGTGTCTATGTGCACGGTTCCAAGCTAAACCAAAAAGGTCACATTTAAAAGCGGTTAAAAGAATTTTTAAATATCTTTGAGGCACAATTAATTTTAGTTTATATTACCCTATATGTAATGAATTTGATTTAATAGGCTACTCAAATGTAGACTATGCAGGTTATCAAATTGATTAAAAAAAGCACTAGTGGTGCTTGTACATTTTTGGGACAAAGCTTAGTGTCTTGACATAGTAAAAAGCAAACATCACCATTATCAATAACTGAGGGTGAATATTTAGCTACAGGGAGTTGTTGCTATTAGATTTTATGGATGCGTCAAACTTTGTGTGATTTTGATGTTACATGCAATAACGTGTCAATATGCTGTGATAATACTATTACGATTGATATATCTAAAAATCAAGTATTGCACTCACGCACAAAGCACATAGAAGTGAGACATCATTTTTTACTAGATAATGTGGTAAAAGGTTTAATTAAATTAATATTTATTCCCACTAAGCATCAACTAGCAGACATATTTACTAAACCATTAATCGAAGAAAGGTTCTGCACATTCAAAAGGGAACTTTGAATCTGTATGGTTTAATAACTGATTATTATTTAAGTAATGGATATATGTAGTTAACTGAATTATATGTTTATCTTAATATTATGTGATTATGTGCATTATATGCTAAACTGCTCTAATATTTTGGTAAGAGATTGATTATTAAACTGATAGATACATGATTTTAGGCTTAATTGATTGGTCTGTGTGCTTAAATTGGAATTCATATGGATACTTGAAGTTTTTTTGAATTTTAAAAATTAAAATTAAGAACTTATATATGAATTTTATAAAAACTGAAATATGGAAACTAGAATAAGGAAACTGAAAGTGTCTTTGAATTTTAAAAATTAGAATTAGAAGTCCATTTAATGATTTACCTGGATATGGGTTCTCAAAATTGGCGGTCAAAATAAAAGTTACCATTTCTCTCTCTTACCTTACCAATTCATACATAACAGTTCCTCTCCCCTATTCAGTCTACCATTATAGTCTTTTTCTCAAAGCTTCATTCTTCAACTCTAACCAAAATGCAGACTTGTCACTCAAAGCGCTTAAAAGATTCATCGGAATCTGATGATGACATCCCTCTATCCTCTATATTTTCCAAACACCATGACCCCAATTCTCAGCAACATGCAGCGGAGTCATATGTGCATGAAATTCTGCAACCCTCTACATGTGAGAAACCAGGTTCCTCTTCCAAAAAGAAGTCAAAAGGCAAGGATAAAGTTCCTACTCAGTCTCGTCGGCGTCAACATCGTTCATCTGTGCTGGTAACTCCTTCCATAAATCTCTCTGATAATTTCTCTAAGGGCTTGAATTTTGAGTCTAAATTTAAAACCTCCATTGGGTCAAAGACTTATTTATAAAAAGACTATTGATTTGTTTTTCTATCAAAACTCTCCTTTGAAAGCACGTTTTGAGTCTTCGGGTATAGCATCAATGATTTTCCCACCATCAATTACGTACCCAAGATTAATCCAATAGTCTACACAAACTTTGAATCTAAAGGAGATGCATACACCACCTTTGTGGAAGGAAAATCAATTGAGTTCACTGTCACTGATTTGGGTAATATTATGTCTATTCCATCTTCTGGCGTCTATCCATTCACCCTAAAAGGAGCAGTCCAGTATCCTTTTTCCCCACTAGAACAATTGCAAATTGTCAAGAATGATCCCATTTTGAAGGAAGTTATCTTGCCAAAAACAGTTGAAGTGTCACCATTAGCATGTGTTATTCATAAAGTACTTGGGTATAATCTGTTACCACGTAATGATGGTGGGACAGATTTCACTTTCCAGGATCTAATTTTAATTGCAATGATCCTACGTGGACTTTCATTCAACTTTATATCCATGTTGGTGCAACATATGGTAAACTGCATTCGTCAGCTTAAAAAATGTTTACCATGTGGTGCCTTTTTAACTCGTTTGTTTCAACATTTTAAAATTTCTTTGGAAACTGAGCCAACTATCACTCTCACATAATCCATTGATTCTGAAAATCTTAAAAGTTCACATCTATCTTTGTTTAATGGTCAATTCATTAGAATGCCTAGGGAAGTCCTTCATGTTTAACCTAATTCCTCCTCTGCTTCATCATCTGTTGTCCTTCTTTTTCCATCCCCTGAAATTATGGTGATTCTCACTCAGTTACTTGACAACCAAACTAAAATCAAGACTAATTTGACTGGTATTAAACAGAGGTTAACCACTTTAGAACAGGGAAAATTGTGCATGTCCTCTACTGCTGTTGCTACCTTATATAACCAAGTTGAAGATGAATTCATTGATCTTCAGGCCGGGTTCGAACTTCAAACCACTACAATGGTGGAAGCTTTGGTGAGGAAGATGCATAGAAATGTCTGCCAACTAAGTCAGGAAATCAAATTTGTTAGCAATCAAGTAGGATCTTTTGGGAAGGTTTACTACCAAGTGCTTCAATGATATTTGCCCTTGTATTAATGAATTGCGCCTTTGAAAAATACAATCCAATATTCCAGAATGGCCTCAATGCAATTGGCTCGCAAACATTTCAAGGTGACTTTCTGGATCTATAAGTCTCTCATCCTACTACTCATATCCCTCAACCACTTAAGTTTGCAACTGACCTATCCTTGGCGGAACGTATGGCCCATCGTGTTCATCGTCCATACTTTACTGTTCACCCTCAAAATAATGCCCGTCTTGATGATCTTAGCTTTTATTTTCATGGATGTTTATTGCAGTTTATTTAGTATGGTTTTCTGATTTGATACTATAGATGATTATTATATTTTTGGATGATTTGGTATTCTGATTCATATGTTTTTGGGGAAACTAAACTATCTTTAGTACTTAATATGAAACTTAATGTTATTGAAACTTAGTTCCTTTTTACATGATGACAAAGGGGGGAGACATATTTTGGTTACTGTTTGACAAATTATATGGTAAATGTTATACATTATGAATTGATGATGTGAACAGAAATATGCTAAAACAGGTAAATGGAGTTTTGAGAGATGTTTAATTGAATGATGCACTATACTGGGTGGTTATTGACAAGACTTAATATGTTATTCTTTATTACTCACTATTATTATTATTATAAATCTATTTTCTATATTATTGCATTAATATATTAATTTCACAGATATCATAGACTCGTAATTTTGGCAACCAGATTGTTCTCAGGAAAAGGGGGTCTTCCGTATAAACGGTGCGTAATTAAATAACCATTTTCCTCGACAGAATTTCTAAACATTGTCAATAATGTTAACTAATCTAAAAATATCATTTCAAATAATATGAGTTACTGTTCCGTGACAATTATTAATTTAATAATGTGAAATATTGTGCAATTGTTACTGTGACAATTATTGAGTCAATAATATGAAATACTATACAATTGTCATTTTTGCAATTATTGAATCAATAATATGAAATACTATACAATTACTACTGTGACAATTATTGAATCAATAATATGAAATACTGTGAGACTACTATTGTAGCAATTATTGAATCAATAATCAGAAATACTGTGCAATACCGCGTGTTATTGGGGAATACCGTGTGCTACTATAAAATACTGTGTGGTACTGTGGAATAACGCGTGTTACTATTCTTTTATTACCGGGTATTTCAACAATCAACGGTAAAAGTTCTGCCGCCAATTTTTAAAAAGGTTATTTCTGTCGATTTCAATATTCGACAATTATTTCGTTGTGGGACCCACCAATGATTAGTTATTTATGCGCCGTCGTACGAATATTCTCCAACGAAAGGAATATTCCCTAACAAAATAAATATTCCCTGATAAACTGTTTACTTCCTATAATTTACATATATTACTCATAATTTTAACCTTTATCAAATCAACACCTTACTATTTAGAAAAAATTTAAATCTTATTCATAAAAAGTTGGGATCTTACAACCTCCCCTCCATATGAAATTTCGTCCCCGAAATTGACGTACCTGGTATTTCAAAGAAGTGAGGATATCTAACTCTCATTTTAGATTCTAACTCTTAGGTCATTTCCTCAGTATCATGGTTTCTCCATAAAATTTTAACTTGAGGTAAACCTTTGAGCATAGAATTTGTTCCTTCCTATCTAAGATCTTGATAGGTACCTCCTCATACGTTAAATCCTCTATTATCTCATCTGGTTCTAATTCAATAATGTGGTTCGGGTCCTTCATATATTTACGTAGCATGGATATGTGAAAAATGTTATGAATACGAGACATGTTTGGCGGTAAAGCTAGCATGTAGGCCACAGATCCTACTCGATCGAGAATTTCAAATGAACCAATAAATCGGGGGTTGAGCTTTCCTCTCTTTCCGAATCTCGTAACTCCTTTTCATAGAGAAACACATAAAAATACATGGTCTCCGACATTAAATTCTTCGTCCCTTCGATGAAGATCAACATAACTCTTTTGTTGATCGTGTGTGCCTTGTATATGTTGTCGGATCATTTGAATCTTTTATGTAGTCATGCGTACCAACTCTGGTCCCAATAATTTTTCTTCGCCTACCTCGTCCCAGCATACTGGAGAACGACACTTTCGTCCACATAACACCTCAAATAGAGTCATGCCTATGCTTACTTAATAACTGTTGTTGTAGGAGAATTTAACCAAAGGTAAGTATTTGTCCTAACTTCCCTTAAACTCTAGTTTGCAAAATCTCAATAGATCTTCGAGAATTTGGAATGTTCTTTCCGACTGCCCGTCCGACTGGGGATGGTATGCAGAATTGAATCGTAACTCAGTGCTCATAGCTTTTTGCAAGCTAACCCAAAATCATGAAATGAATTTAGGGTCTCGATCAGAAACTATGGATACTGGCATGTCATGCAATCTTACAATCTCGCTTATGTACATACTAGCAAGGCGCTCAAGTGAATAGTTTTCTCGTGTGGGCAAAAAATGAGTAGACTTGCTCAATCTATCTATAAAGACCCAAATTGCGTCTAAGCCTTGAGAAACCTTGGGAAGACCCGTTACGAAATCCATATTGATGTGTTTCCACTTTTATTCTGGAATCTCAAATGATTGTAATGGACCCTTTAGTACTTGATGCTCTACCTTGACACGTTGACAAGTTAAACACCTTGAGATAAACTCGGCGATCTCTTTCTTCATATTGCTCCACCAAAATGTATGTCGAAGATCACGATACATTTTGGTACTTCCAGGGTGGATTGTAAACGGTGTATTGTGTGCCTCCATCATGATTTTATATTTCAAATTAGGGTCATTAGGAACACAAAGTCTAGAATTGACTTGAAGTATCCCTTCTTCGTCGATTCTTGCTTCTAGAATAGCACATTCTTGTACTTTCTTCTTCATATTCACTAGTTCTGGGTCTGTAACTTGAGCAGCTTTAACTTTGTCGATTAAAGTTGGTTCTACTCGTACATGTGCCATCTTCATATGGGTCCTTAGAGTCTTTAACTCTATATCCATCTTTTGTAAGTCATACAAAATGGGCATTTGTGTTGACAATATCGCACTCGTACCCGCATATGATCTTCTACTCAATGTGTCAGCTACCACGCTCGCCTTTTCAAGATGATATTGGATGGTATGGTCATAATCCTTCAATAGCTCAAGCCAACATCGTTGACGTATGTTGAGTTCCTTCCGGGTGAAGAAATATTTGAGGCTTTTATAGTCTGTATAGATCTCTACTTTCTCCCATACAAGTAGTGTCTCCAGATCTTCAATGCGAAAATGACCGCTGCCAACTCTAGATCATGAGTAGGATAATTCATCTCATATTCCTTCCATGTTGCATGAGAACGCAACCTAGACCTCTGCCTGAAGCATCGCTGTAGATGACAAATCCTCCCGATCTTGATGGTACTGTCAGTATAGGTGCTAAAATGAGTCTCCTCTCGAGTTCTTGAAAGTTTTTCTCGCATTCTTCGCTCCATTTGAATTTTGTGGTCTTTCGTGTCAGCTGAGTTAATGGAGTGGCAATTCGAGAGAGTCCTTCTACGAACCTCCGATAATAACCGGCTAGGCCTAGAAAACTTCGTACTTCGGTTACTGACTTAGGTTGCTCCCAATTTAATATCGCTTCAATCTTTGTTGGGTCAACCGATATTCCTTGTTTAGAGATCACATGTCTAAGGAACGTTACTTCCTCAAGCCAGAACTCGCATTTCTTCAACTTGGCATATAGCTTGTTCTCGTGAAGCTTTTGGAGTATCAACCTCAAATGTCGCTCATGATCTTCACGACTTTTGGTGTATATGAGGATATCATCAATGAAGACAACTACGAAACAATCCAAATATTCCTTGAATATTCGGTTCATCATGTCCATGAAAGCAGCAGGAGCATTAGTTAATCCGAAAGGCATGACTAGGAACTTGTAATGCCCGTATCGAGTTCTTAAGGTAGTCTTTAAAACGTCATCAGCTTTAAACTTTAACTGATGATATCCAAAACGGAGATCGATCTTTGAAAAGAATTGAGCACCTTGCAACTGGTCAAACAGATCATCAATGCGAGGTAACAGGTACCTATTTTTGATGGTGCAATGGTTCAACTGCCGATAGTCAATGCAGAGTCTCATACTCCCGTCTTTCTTCTTTACGAAAAAAATAAGAGCACTCAAAGGCGATGTACTCAAACGTATGAAATCGGTGTCAAACAACTCCTATAGTTGAACTTTTAACTCTTGAAGTTTAATATGAGCCATTCGATATGGGGTCTTGGAAATGAGTTTTGTTCCGAGTTTAAGGTCAATACAAAATTCGATTTCACGGTCTGGGGTAGGCCAGGAAGTTTTTCAGAAAATACATCAAGGAACTCATTAACAACAGAAATATCATTCAAATCTGACATATTCTTGTTTAAATCAGTAACATGGGCTAAGAAAACTTGACATCCGTTTTTCAATAAACGAATAGATTTATGGCTAGAAATGACAGTTATTGATTTCAGTAGTTTGGTTGCTTGAATTCGCATAACAGGTTGATTAAGAATATAAAAACTAACGACTTTACAAAAGCAATCAATTTTAGTATGACGGGTAGTTAACCAATCAATTCCTAAAATCACATCAAATTCATGCATTTCCAAAGAGATGAGATCAACGGGTAATGTGAAGCTGTTGATTTGGACCAAACAAGATTTATAGACAATAGATGTAATGGTTATTTCTCCTAATGGGGTTTCAACTGATAAGTCAAAGTCTAGATTTTTAAGAGTCAAGTTTAAACGTTAAGCACATGCAGGGGAAATAAAAGAGTGGGTAGCGCCAATATCTAATAAGATATAGACTTCACAAGAGATGATAAGTAGTTTATCGGTAATAACTTCGTTCGCGTTTCACGCTTTTTGGGATGTCACGACAAAAGCTCTCCCCTGAACTATAGGCTTTTACTTGTCCGTAACAGCCTTTGGTGTCATCAGTACAGCTGGATTTAATTTTGCTACAGGACAAAATCGAGTTATATGGCCTTCCTTTCCACAACTGAAACACACCTTGAATGGCTGTGTACAGTTTGGGCTGATGTCTCCCTCATGTCCGCACTTGTAACATCTGACTGGTGGCCGTTCTCATCCCCTTGAAACTGGTGTTGGTGCTGATGTCGGTGTCTTTCTATAGTCATTGTTGAATCTTCTCTTCTTGGAGTTGTTTCCACTCAACTCACTTCTTCTATTATCTAGGTTAGGATTACCATCGAAATGGTTATCATTTAGGGCTTGATGATTTCCTTCTCGTTGGTTCTCATTATTCCGATGATTGTTGTCATTGTTACGATTATTATCGTAATTTCTCTCGCTGTCAGTTGTTGTCTCCTGATTGTAATGTTTCTTTCTATCGTTCTACTAATTAAGCCTTATCCACAATATCTGAATATAAACGAATTTTATAAGAAATAAGATGCTGATAAATCTCAAATTTTAAACTTCGTAAGAATATTCGAGTCATGCGCTCTTCATTGTCCACTAAGTGGGGCGTAAATCAGGATAGCTCAGCAAATTTGGCCTCGTACTGCGAGACACTCATATTGTTCTATTCTAACTTAATAAATTTAACTTCCTTCATGTGACGAATTGCTCTCCGGAAAATACTTTTCATTAAACAGCTCTTGAAACTCCGCCCAAGACATTTCAAGTGCTCAGTGATGTGTACGTTTCACTAATTTCCACCAGTGATCTGCCTCTCCTCGTAACATAAAGGTGGCGAAGAGAACCTTTTGATCATCAACGTAACGCAGTACATCAAATATCTTCATCATTTGTTTGAGTCACGCCTATGCCTTGAGTGGGTCCGGTTTTCCAAGAAATTTAGGTGATCCTAACTCCTTAAACTGTTTGGCAGTGACCATTCGTAAGTTACTCGCGTTTCCACCGGTATTATAAGCAGAAGTTTCTCTCGCCTAGTTCTGCAAGAATTGCATGAAGTTCCTAAAAAACCCATCATACATCATGTTGTTAGCAGCATGATTTTTTGAGTTTACAGCATGATTATTTGTAGCTTCCTAATTCTCAGCCACATTTACCTCATAGTTCACCTCTTAATTTTCAGATGTCATTTTGAAATGTAGCCACAAAACAAAGGTTAATTGAAGAACCTAATATGTCACTTCTTGTCTCTACAACCAAACCAACTAATTAAATAATGAAATTAGCTTAGGTAGGACACACTAGCGAAAGATGTTACTCGTTTCTTCCCTCGTAGTTATAATCCCAGATCTCCACCATAGATCATATCCCTAAACTCTGATATCAACTGTGACGCCCCCAAAATAGGGTTCACACAACCCAATTTAAGTCGCCAAAAGATAAACAATTAACTTATTATTATACAGTACAAAATATAACAAGTCATTCTAAGTCATCACTACAATTATTGTCACACTATTTTACAACATAGTGAAGACTATTATATTAACTATCTCTGACCATTATTCCATTCTCCGGCTAGTCACAATTACACTCTCATTTCCTGAGAAGAACAATGGAACAAAAAAAAGGGTGAGCTCAAATAACCCAGTAAAGAATATCATGACTAAGATAATGAAGAATAAATTATCTTTAGCCTTCAACAGTGATAAATTAGAGATTTAAAGATAATATAAGTTTTCAACGATAACTGCAGCGGAACAAGCAATCCATTAGAAGAGTCAATGAGACTATAATGTCTACTATCTTTTCCAATTTAAAAGTTCACCATCAATATTTTATCCATGTAACACCAATCAACAGTTCTTGTTCATAATCATGCAAATTAACAGTTCATCTTTGCACTACGGGCCCAAGATATTCATTTGTAACACCGATGGTCATGATCATATCAATCAGCAGTTCATCTTTGCACTACGGGCCAAAGAGAATTTTCACCACGTGTCCTTGCCATATAGACCAAAGACACTCAACAATCATATCGTCTTTGCACCCAGGCCAAAGACAGTCCACTGTAACACCAAATGGTCATTATCATACCAATCAACAGTTCTTCTTTGCACCTAGGTCAAAGAGAACTTTTCACCACAATTTAAGTTTGATAATTATAACAGTGATATAAAGGATGAGTAGGAATAATAAGAACAATAAGATCAAGAATAAACATTAAAGACTTGTAATTTAATTTGTCCAAAGTCTAATAATGTCTAAATTGTCAACATAATATCCAGAAATTCGATTAAAGTTCAAGAATAGAATAAATAAGGTTCACAATTTAACTATAACATGTAAAACGTAATAGAAAGATTCAGGTGAAAAGATATCAGATGAAGCACGTGTAAAGCGCAATAGGAAGATTCATAGGAAGATTCAGGTGAAAAGATATTAGATGAAACAAATTCACCATTTGAGGATAACACTATAGAAACAAATGATAATTTCTTACCATAAATATGAAAAAATAATATCCCTTACCTTAGCACGTGATTAAATACTACTTTGATCAACCTATATGTATATTTATAATTAGATTAGTAACTACCACAAATAAGTTTCATAGTATATTATGAAATTGTTAAAAATGGACTTGATAGTGTAGTGTACAAAACAGAGTATTTCAAAATAACTTTTGAAAGAAATAAGTAATATTTCAAAACAATCTTTCAGAGAAAGTTTTTCAAAATAAATCTTTTAAAGGAAGAGTCTTCTAAAGGAAGAGTTGTAAAAACTATGTGATGTGTGTGGGTGCTTATGTAACTATGATAAAAACTCACCTGAATAATTGGTGTACCAAAACTTAACACAGCCTTAGCACCTCAAAGACACTTACACTAATGATTTAGAAAGTGGAATGAAGGATTAAACAAGAGAGTTATGAAAATTCTTCGGCCAAAACCCCCTATTTATAGCAAAAACTTAACTCACATCAACATCATCGCACGTTACATATTTTAGGACACTTTTATTCTATATCATTCATCACCAATCCACACGTTACACATTTTAGAAAACTTTTAATCTACATCATCCATCACATATCCACATGTTACACATTTCAGGACACGTTACACATTTTAAGATTATTAATCTTTATTACTCACCATTATTATTATAAATCCATTTTCTATATTATTACATTAATGTATTAATATCATAGATATCATAAACTCGTAATTTTGTCAACCAGATCGTTCCCAGAAAAGAGGGGGTTTTCCGTATAAACGGCGCACAATTAAATAATCACTTTCCTCGACAGAACTTTTAGACATTGTCAATAATGTTAACTAATCTAATAATATTATTTTAAATAATATGAATTACTGTGTCGTGACAATTACTGATTTAATGATGTGAAATACTATGCAGTTGTTACTGTGACAATTATTAAGTCAATAATATAAAATACTATGTAATTGTCATTCTTGCAATTATTGAATCAATAATATAAAATACTATGCAGTTATTACTATGGCAATTATTGAATCAATAATATGAAATACTGTGTGACTACTATTGTAGCAATTATTGAATCAACAATCAGAAATACTATGCAATACCGTGTGTTACTGGGGAATACCGTGTACTACTATGGAGTACCGCGTGCTACTGTGGAATAACGCGTATTACTATTCTTTTATTACCGGGTATTTCAACAATCAACAGTAAAAGTTCTGCCGCCAATTTTTAAAAAGGTTATTTCTATATCCGACAGTTATTCCATTGCGGGGCCCACTAGATTGGTTATTTTGGCGGCGGCGTGCGAATATTCTCCGACAAAAGGAATATTTCCCGACAAAAGGAATATTCCCCGACAAACTGTTTACTTCCTATAATTTGCAGATATTACCCATAACTTTAACCTTTATCAAATCAACACCTTACTATTTAGAAAAAATTTAAATCTTATTCATAAAAAGTTGGGGTCTTACAATATTAGTCGAGCTTTGAATTATTATATATTTATTATTTTGATCATAGTTCATATTGTATTCCTATTTGTTTCAAGGTTGTTTAATAAACTAGGGTTTTCAGTCTATTAGGTTCTAATCTGGATTGAGTTTGAGTTTGTTATAAACAAGTTTAAGGAAGCATAGGTGCTTGGGATACATAAGTGTACAAGGTGAGCAAAAATGCTCAAGTGAATATAAGTACTCAAGGGGTGCATAAGTGTACAAGGTGAGCAAAAGTGTACAGGTAATTTATAAACTTGTTGTGTAACAGTGCTATATTAATTAATAAAGTGAGTCTCCAATACTAGTTAGTATTGGACGTGGATTATGCCACTAGCATAGAGGTTAGAGGTTGAACCACGTAAAAATTCTTGGTGCTCTTATGATTGGTTGTTTTACTTTATTTGTTCATTGCATGTTTCAATTTTAAGTTGTTAATCACAATATTAATAAGTAAAGTAGTTATTTACAACTCAGGTTACAAATTGACACAAGTAAAATAATTTTCAAACCAACAACATTAATCAGCTTTCTGTCAGAATTAATAATTCATTGATATAGCAAGCTAAATTGGTGAATACAGTAAACTGCATTGTTAACAGAACCTTATATTACAAAAATTGGATATTACTTGCTCCACACTTATTCATCATCCCTCTTCTAAGTGTGCCTATCTGAATTTCATTTATTACCATCTCTATCTTGTAAAAAGATTTTTCTTTTAATATATATTTTTTTGAGTAACAACATTTATCATTTTTATTGTAAATAATTATGCCTAAGTGTGACTTATGTATAGTTTAATATTTGAGAAAATAATTAATAAAATTTTTAATACTTTTTATATGAATAATAAGATTTGTTCTGTAATAATAAGTTTGTTTTACGTAAATTTTAATATTTGGAAAAAAATTATAATTTTTTGTGTTAATTTGTACTTTTTATGGGTATTAAAATTTTACTTTTTAATTGCAAAAAAGAATATTTAAATGTATATTACGTAAATTTTAATCTTTGAGAAATTTAATTAGCAAAAATTTTATGACTTTATTTTCCTGATAAAATGGGTATTTATTATTTTTGTGACATTTATGTTATTTATTGCACAAGTTCATAATTTAATTAATTAGATCAAGTTAAGTAAAAATTATAATATACAAATTTATATTTAGTGGATATTAAACATTATAACTTGAAGAGTGTATTAGACATTATATTAAAAATATTTTTGAATATTAGTTGGTCAATCACATTAGGAGTAGTAAATGTTACATATTGTATACTAAAAGGGTACTAACTGTTGCTTAAAAAACTAGAGGGGTGGTAAGTATTATTATAATTATCTACAAAGGGTGTCAGTGTATTTTACTCTTAATTTAATGTTTAATATATTACTACTATTTATACTATATTATTTATACTCAAATTATAATATTAAATATCACACCTCATAATTTTAAATTATATTATTGATACTAAATGACTTGCACGAATTATCAGTCTGATGATACAATTCTCAAATCTCCGATCCCTATAATATTTTCATGTGATTTTCAATTATATTAAATAATGATTTAATCAAGGAGAAATTCACTTCCAAAAAGAAATTTATATTAGTATTATAATGGTTGAAATAATAGCAGAGAGCAGACAAAACTATGATTAGTATATAATTAAAAAAAATGAAAAAACTTGTAGAAGCCAAATACAAACTCATATATAAATCCAGAGCCGCCTACAAAGACTGGATTATAAAAAATGGCCGTGAGGCTCCACCTTTTTTGTTTTTTTTGGCCAAGTAGTTGTAAGGCTCCACTAGAATTATTTTTCTGTCCAGTTATGATGTGACCTTGACTCTTAAATTGGTAACTTTTTATTTTTTATTTTTTTGTACGAGAAAAACTCAGTTCGTAGAAAGAATGAATCCAGGAAGTATTCAACCTGCTAGCTTTAAACTTACCGGTGATAATGTTAAAATAATATTTATACGGAAAGTAAATATATATTTAACGATATTTTTATACTTATTTTCTTAATAATTTAAAACTATAATGATATTTATTATTTTGATAATATAATTATTATTATGACGTTATCAATTACGTATTAAGAGTTCATTTTTATAATTGAGATGTCTCAAAATAAAAATATGAAATTGATATTTATACAAGTAAAAGTGATAATTTCACATGTTCTTTCTCACGTGAATAGTAAATGACAAAACAATCTATTTTGTCTATGTACTCATGGTTTTGATTTCATATTTTTTTCGTATATAACAAAACGAAAAAAAAAAATACTCCCTCCGTCCCAAATTAATTGCTTTTCTAGGACTTTTTTAAGTCAAATTGACTATTTTTAAAATTAATAATTAAGCATATATAAATATATTTCTAAAATTATAAAAATTGAAATTAGTAATAAATTGTATATACTTTCTTTTGGTTATAATATCTTCACCTATATGTTAGCAAAAATAGTAAAAAGATTAGTTTTAAAAATAGTCAATTTGACTTTAAAAAGTCCTAGAAATGCAATTAATTTGGGACGGAGGGAATATGTTGTTGGTTTAGTAGTAATGGTATGATAATGAAATTATAATGACAAACTTGAAAACACGGTACGGTGATATCGAAATTTTTTTATGGAACAAATAAATTTAGCAAATGAGATTTTTTTTAAGAAATGACGTGCATATTTGAATGTGTGGAAACAAAAGGATACTGCAGACGCATTGAACGTGTACCTTGTTGCCAATTAAGGGGGAGAATCATCCGAAAACCATGCCTCCTGTCTCTCGGATTGCCAATGAGCAGGGCATGAATTTATGAATAAGCCTTTCTCTGGGGACATTGAGAATCCTTTTACCACATTTATCATATAATTTTTGAATCCTGCTTAAATGAACCAGAAGAATATGTTAATGAAATTATAGTAAAATTCCCATGCTATTTTCTGAAGTCTATGTAAAATGAAGTAAATGCTGATTATGACTTATGGAACTTACTCTGCAGAAACTGAATTTGTGACACTGAACAATGTGCATTATTCATTTTTTTTTTTTTGACATGAGAAAAACTCAGTTTGTAGAAAGAATGAATCCAGGAAGTATTCAACTTGCTAGCTTTCAATTTTGACGGTTGATAATGTTAGAACAATATTTATATTATTAAAATAAATATGTATTTAACAATATTTTTATACTTATTTTCTTACTAATTTAAAACTTCAATAATATTTATTATTTTAATAATATAATTATTGCTATGGCGTTATCAATTGCGTAAATTAAGAGTTCACTTTTATAATTGAGATGTCTCAAAAAAAGAATAGGGAATCGATATTTACACATATAAAAGTGATAGTTCCACAAATTCTCTCTCACATGAATAGAAAATAACAAAAGGATCTATTTGATCTCTGTACTCATGGATTGATTTCATTTTAATTCTTATATATACGGTTTTTTTTTCCTTGAAAAATTGTTCTATACTATTTTTTAAAGTATTAATAATCTCCAACCGTTGCCACCTCATTAAAGTAATTCAACATAGCATTAAAAATAAAATAAAAAATGCTGAGATGTAAGTCTTTTAATCCCAAACATATGAGATTTAAGGAAAATAATGTCTTCTTTTGGTTAATTTGTGAAATTTTAGAATTCTCAAAATTAATTTTTATTTTATTTTAATTAGTGCAATAGTTTATATTGAAAACTACTTAAGAATTATAACTAAGTACAAAAATGTTATTTTAAAAATTAAAATAAATTTATGTAGAATTTTTATTTTAATTTTTGTAAATTAACTATGATCATCTTTTTATTGATTAAACTCAAAAACCTAATTTTCAGAAAGATTAATAGTCATTTGAGAAGAATTATATGGTAAAAGACTTTATTGTTCTTAGTTTCATACATCTGGGAGTAAGAAATTTACAGCCCAATATTTATTTCTTTTCTTTTTAACGTCATGTTTGCTTATTTAATAAGGTGACGGCGTTTGAGGACTATATTAATATTTTAAAAAATAGTATAGGGAGATTTTGAAGAAAATAAAAAAGCGTACAGGTACTAAAATAAAATAAATCATGAGTACATAAACCAAATAAATTATTTTACGAATAGTAAATAAATCTCACACTCATATAAAAGAAAATTTATAAAAATATTAAATTTTACTTGTGGAATATCACTTTCCTAAGAGTAAATACCGACGTGTCTAAAAAATGGGAGTTTATAATTTAAATTAAAGTACTAAATTAGAGTAAATATCCACACAAAAAAAAATAAAAATATTCTAATTTTGTACTTCATGAAGCAGTTTCGAACAAAAGATAGCGAAATAAATACTTGTGTTGAATGGACTACCACTCCTTTCATTTCATCTTTTACTCATTAGAATTCCTTCCGATACACTTCCACTCATTTTCCTAATACATATTCAAATAATATTTTGATGACAAAAGATTAATTACAAATAGAGGTTACAAAATAATGTTGATGGTAATTATTAGTTATAACTATTGAACCCATCTATTTATGGTAAAACATCCACTAATTATAATCCAACACATCATTTTGTATCTAATTTTTTGTATCTAATTTTTTGTAGTCATCTTTTGTCATTACTCATACATATTTAGCGTTACAAGTATTACATTTAGCGACCCAATAAAATTTGTTACAAATAATTGTTACTAGTATCACTGTTAAAAGTAATATTTCTGTCGCTAAATATGTATTTAGTGAAATTGAGTAAAAAATGTAATGGAGATGATACTAGTACGATCTCAAAAATATTATACGTGTCACAATGATATTCGCCGTGATCGCTAAATGTGTAGAGGAGAAGGGCACAACACAACAGCAGCAACCAGACTTGTTAAAAAAACCACTTCTAACATCCCATAATTAAAATTTAGATCCATCTTGTTATGTAGGAATTCTTACAATTCCTCCATCACCCAAAACCAACAACAAATTTCAGGAAGAAGATTAGCAATGGCTATAGCCATTATCCCTTAGTTATAGCAGTCAACAGGATTTCACTACATAACTAATGGACAAAAATCAATGTACTATATAAGATGAAAACATAGGATGTAAATATAGCACTTCACTTTCAGTGACATATTTTCAAGAACTGCTAAATTGTTGATTACCACCACCCTCGCTTCTTTCGCAGAGATAGGTAATAACAAATTACATTTTTCAAGAATTGTAGTTTTATTGTCATCACGGTAATAATAATAATAATAATTTCTATAGTTGGGAGAAAAAAATTACTATTAAGATGAACATATCAACGAGCAAGTTGAATAAATTTATAAAAATAGCCAGCGGCAGCTTATCTAAATACCAGGTTGTGGCAAGTTTTGTCACAAGGGTACGCACAGTCGATGGCCTTGCAGCCAGCTCTGTCAAAATACCAATCTCCAACAGCTAGTGCAATCCCCTGCACATCATGACATGTTTTAATGTACGATACTTTATACCTTTAGTTAGTTAAAGACTATTATTATTAAGTAAAAAATCGCAAAAAACTATTGTTGTTAGTCCCTAATTCAAGAGCTAATTTGTGAATGTTAAGAATATATTTTTGTTCCATGTTTACTCCGAAAAAAAATATGTTGTTGGTTTAGTAGTAGTGGTATGATAATGAAATTATAATGACAAACTTGAGGACATGGTGGTACCATTTTATACTACGATCAATAAAAAGAGGAATCTTTTTGTGTGGAAACAAAAGGATAATGCAGATGCATTGAATGTGTACCTTGTTGCCAATAAGGGGAGAATCATCCGAAAACCATGTATCCTGTCTCTCGGATTGGCAATGAGCAAAGCATGAATTTATGAATAAGCCATTCTTTGGGGACATTGAGAATCCTTTTACCACATTTATCATATAATTTCTGAAGTCTGCTTAAATGAACCAGAAGAATATGTTAATGAAATTATAGTAAAATTCCCATGCTATTTTCTGAAGCCTATGTGAAATGAAGTAAATGCTAATTATGACTTATGGAACTTACTCTGCAGAAACTGGATTTGTGACACTGAACAATGTGCATTATTCATTTTGCACGCACCCCAATAGCCGTGAGGATCAGCTGAAGGAGGAGCTAAGCTGGCCGTGACCTGAACGTGAATATAAAAAGAAAGTGAGGGGTTTGATATATCATGTCTGTCATTCGGGTTATTCAAAAGCTTTTATAATGCAAACTATATTCAACCAGAAAAACTAAGCATCTCCAGGTAAGTTTAGCAATTCACAGAAACGAGATAATACCTGCCATGAATCATAGGCTGCATTAAGAAGAAAGAGAGGAGTTTTTATGCTGGCAATCAAGTTCTGAGGGAAGAAGCACTGGAAGGATGAAGATATACGAAGACAAATTTAGTTTGAAATCAGTGCGATGAAGACAATTCATCTTTCTCATCTATTTTAATCATGAATTTATATAGAAAAGTAAGGAAAAAGAGCTCACCGAAGTTGGATCAAGGTGGTTAGTGCAAGTATGTGGCAGGTTCCTTTGCACCCCCTGTTAAAAATTATGCTAATTTCATTAGCAAGTCTGAATCCAGGCTTAAAAATGAAATTTTTAAGAATGCAGGCTTAAAATTTAAACAAGAGGAAAAAAGACATTGAGTTGCGATCACTCAAGTTGTACCTCATCCAGCGACTTTTCTGCTTACCAGCATGATATATTCAAGTCAAAGATGCATAATAGATAGAGTTTCACTACTTCTCTCCCACATTTCATCTTAAAAATATTTACTCTTTCTTGAATGCTTCATCTGTTTTTTTCAGTCATCATGTTGGACAAAACCCCTTGAAAACATCTAAGAATTTATGATCTAAGTTGAATGAGATAGCTAACGAGTTTCAAATTGTTTATATCGACGTAGGATTTTATACAACTCAAGGAACAAGGCCCACAGTTTCATGTGTTCCGCAAAACAAAGTATACTAAACTTCATTATATATGCAGTCATCCAAATTACTGAATGACTGGGAAAATATTTGCAAACAAAAGGAATAGACTTTTTTGCTAGATTTTCAAGAAATGAACTTTCATTTATGGTATCTCTTGCTAAAAGTTAGTGATAGCATATAAGAGGCTTAACTTCTAGTAAATTTTGAGGAAACTTAGTGCAAAAAATCCTACTTAAATTAGATTATTATTGCAACTTAAACTAATATTTCTACTTTCAGTATGCGTACTTTCGGATATGATAACCAGCACATGCATTTAGACTTCTCTAACATTTGAAAAATAGAAGAAAATTTTCAGTATAGTAAGTACCTGCAAGTTAACCACACCTCCGAACATATTCCTAAGAGTGTGGCCACCAGCAACGTCAACCCTACATTATCACAGAGTAACATAAAATCATTAAGTGGAATCAAAGTGAGGAGTATACAAAGTACAGTTCTACTAATATAGATAAAGCTTCAAAGATAGGAATTTACGCATCCAAGAACAATCCACCATCACTTAGGCACTTCACTTTAGTCCTACTTGGAAACAAGCCCCGGAACTCATCGCATTTTAAAATAGAAGCGAGACCCCCAGCAGAGCAGCCAGAAAGAAGCGCCTTAAACATGATTTTTAATATCACATTAAGAAAACCATGGAGAAGAAACAGAAAGAGAAAATGAAAAATAATGATAACAAAAACCTGGTTGGCATTACGCATCCCCTTTGCCCTTAAATCTTCCATAGCAGCCCACCAAATGCGTTGACCTCTAAAGTGCAGTCCAGCTGCCTAAAGACAAAAGTCACAAAACCAGTTCACTTTAGCATAAATGATTTAGAAGAAGCATTAATCAGACGCATGGTGATAACATAGTGCAACACAGATGGCTAGATTTAATTCAACTAAACATTATGAGTTATGCCTCTAAAAGTTAGATAGATTATTTATGAATAGAATTACTAAAATCTCCAATTAAAAGTCTCCTATCTTTCACCAACTCAATTCAATTCAACGCCTTTTATCCCAAACTCCTATCTGTTCACCAGAAGTGGCATAAATTCAGAGATTACTTATCGATAAGAATACAAGTTGAAGATGAGCAGCATTGTTTATGCTGTTAAAGGTTAGATGAAAGGAAGGAGCAACATGTGCACAAGCCTCTTGCCAGAGATGAATGCTTGTACCCTTCAATTAGTCGGTCCCACACCAAGTGGACAGAGGGACATGACTATAGACCTAAACCAGTGTTACCTAAAACATGGTACGTTTCGGTACGTGGTACGAGTACGTGTTATGATACCAATGTGAGCTTGTTGTGGGGCGCAGATCCCACATCGATACTATGGGATATTAATGTGGGGTTGATATAGACTTGGACATCCCCTCTTGGATAACTAGCTTTTCAGGGAGAAATAAGGGTTTGAGCCAATATCGTAACATTTGTATGATACCAAGGTAGATCCCACATTGCTAGAGAGAGTATTGATACGTAAGAGTACCATGTTTGGGTATGCTAATACCAATATGCGGTTCGTTAGGTCTATAAAAGTATTCACCATAAAGCCACCACTCACTGCAGTGAGCTAATGTTCACCGCTAGGTCTATGAAAGTATTTGGTAACTTTGGCCTAAACAGGCAGGCACAATCTCACTATTGTACCACCATAAAGCCACCACTCATTGCGGTGAGCTAATGTTCACCGTTACAAGGTGCTAAAATTATCAGTTGTCCTTAGATATATATGAAGTGGTTAGTATAACATATGTACTCAATTCTACATCCTATTGACCGAGCAGATTATATCAGAGGATACCTAAAGACCATGTAATTTTGATATTGTTTGCAGAAGAAAATATTTAAGAAGGCTTAACGGAAAGTAGATCATTTAGATAACCTTTTATTACAATAAACATTATTTCTACACGTAGCCAATTGCCAAGTTACAGTTCATCTATGTAAACTGACTAAATAATGTTCATCATATTTAGACGGCCCACAGATGGCCACAGAAAAAAAGAACTAAAATGATCCAAGGCCTTGAGTTAATTATCATTGGGACTTAACAGTGGTTGTAAGTTGTAATAAAACCATTTTTCCTCTGTTATGCCCATTTATTTTGCAGACAAACAGCACAATGGAATTAATTATCCGTACAAAATGGGAGGATGACACATACTACAAACAAACCTTATTTTCACTATCTCCTGCAAAAGAGGCACCATCACAATAACGGAGCTTTACTCTATTCCAGTTGAAAAAATCTGCACAAGGAAATGCCGCTAGTTGAGTAAGGAACATGCATGAAAGGAAAATCTAGTAACAAAAATGGCAAATGAATGTCACATTGGTATAAACACTTAGAAAAATGTATTTCTAATATAGCACACCTGGATTTTCTTCAGCCTTATTGCTCAGTATTCCTGCAAAAACTAATTGTTTTTCCATGTAATTTGATGATCCACGCCGTGTCTTCTTGCGATAAACACAAGATCTAATACTGTTACACCAACCCCCTCCCTGTCAAAAAATATCACACAAAGTGGGGTTCTCATTCAAGAACAGCAATACTGCATTTGGAAAGTTATGTGGATGAAGTTGGTAGCCTTTAACTCTAATCTTAAAAGAGTTGAATGATAATATTAAAACCAACCAAACAAATGGAAAACTCTCTTATCTGATAGGTATATGAATCTCATTCAGATGGTATTAATTTTATAGCAATTAAACAAGATATAAGGTGGAAACTTTGAAACCTCTTCTTTTAAATATATATTAACGCGAAATTTATTTGTGCAAGATAGAGATGTCCAGGAAACTTTTAATCCTCACCCCCACTTTGTGTCCCAATAATAGTAATACATAGTATGATCAACTTATACCATAAATACCCTTACCTATAGGTGTAATAGTAATACTTGATGGAATTAACAAGTTCTGTTCTGTAGTTTATGAAAGGGTGACATGTTCTACCCCGGTTAAAATTGCACTGGCTTTGCAAAAATAGCAAACATTTTACAAAATCACAAAATGGAAAATAAGGCATAGAAAATGGGATGAAGGGATACTTTCTAATTTAGCGGAGAAATGGTCTTTTACTTTTTCCTTATTGAACTTATTAGAATAATGAGCTCCAAGTAATGATTGATACAACGCAAACAAAAGGAGAAGGGGAAAAAAGAAGAAGAAGAAGAAAAGGCAGATTTGTGCTTTTTTGATGACAGCTAAATTCATGTGCATTGATTGACAAAAATCTGTTACATTTATGATTATTTAAGCAAGTTGGATGGCATACACGTCAAATAGGACGATGTGGTTAAATGTGTACATCTTGAATTAAGCAATAATAATACATCAACCATAAAGGAAGAGTTTAGATGTCACTATCAACAGAGTTTAGTGATTGAAGAGTGTTTACATCTCAGTAAAGATTTTGATTCTATTAATGTGTGTTAATGTTCATATGAAAGGTAATTTGATTGCTCACAGGCTCGCGGAACTAGCTCAAATGTCTGTTATCTCTATCCCCAACTTTTGGTTGGACGATATCCATTCAAGTGTTATTCCTCTTGTTATTAAAGATGCCAAGAATAAAGAAAAAATTTAGTCCTGTTCTGGACTCTTCGAAAACAATAACAATACAAAAGTCACAAACCTCCAGTTGAATGAGCCAACTATTTGCTCCTGACCCATACCCGCGATGCAAATGATAACCAGGCAATGTTCCATCTAAACATACTGTAAAAGTGAACACACATTACTTATATTAGAAAAAAAAATCCTAATACCGAAAACAAGGTAATTAGACCATTTTATAGGAATTTTGTAATTTATATTTATTCAAGGGGAAAAAATTGAAGATTAAAAAAATCTCTAAAGTCAAGAAGCTCTAGTAGTATTGAATTATTGATAACTAGGCTCTCTCTACTAATGAGTAATGAGAGAGAGAAGTAATTAGCAAAAGAGTGTAAAAACACATCATTAAATAGAAAGGAGGACAAATGTGAATGCTTTAATCAATCAAATGTACTATACTAATCACAAACAGCACCCAAGAAAGCCATGATTAATAATATATGTGTATTATAGCATTACACCATGCAACAAAAGAAAGATTTACATCAATAAAAAAGTGAAAAAAATTATTTAAAATAAATAAACTAGAAACAAAGAAAATACCCCAACTAATCAACTTACAAAAATAAAATGAAAAACAACACATCAACTCACAACCCAGTAGCAAATTCATAAAAGGGAATCACATGAACACTGAAACTAATTTATCAGCAAACATAAATCAAAGAACATTAAAAGAAACCATTACAATGCACATACAAATCAAGCAAAATAACATACAAATCAAGTAAAATATACAATAAAAAGTGATGGTAACCCAAAATAAATAACAATCCATCTATAACTTAGAGAAAGAGAGAGGATTGTACCAGCGCCTTGAGCACCAGCTCCTCGAACAATGGTGAGACCCACTAGAAGAGGATTATATGCAGCAGCAGAGACTCCAAAAACAGAATCTTGAAATGAAACCTCTGTTCCATTGAGATACTCATCATACTCATAACCATTGCTAAATCCCAAATACCCAATAACAATTACACCGCAAAAACACAAAATGTTCCTCATTTATCTCTTATCCCACCTCTTTAACACCTAAAAATCAAATCTTTATATGTATGTGTGTGTATATGTATATATAATATGTATATCTAGAGAAATGTGAATCTGGGTTTACACTAAAAGGGAGTAAAATGAATAGATATTTAAAGAGAGAGGGAGAGAAAGAGAGAATGAAAGTAGTGAGCCCAGAGTTGTAATTTTGCCGGGCATTTTCAAGATTTCTTTTATGAAATGGATGTATGTAAGTACTCCTGATACATACGTTTCGAATCTTTACAAAACAGAGCGGGAAAAACGCTAGAGTTACGGCTGACAGTGGCGGTTTAAGACACAGATGCTTCCCCACCGTTGGAAATCAAGAAAATGTGGAGCTATTAAGGAAAAAAGGAAAGGACTGATTTGTATTTTAAAGTGCAGCTACATACATGATGGGTCCATTGCTAAGGAAAAGAAAAGGACTGATTTAGTGATTTGTATTTTAATGTATTTGGCATTTAGGTACAGTCACCACATTTTTCGGTGGAATTTGGTGGGTTACAGCTGAAAGAGGTGTTTGTAAGTACAGAGCCGCACCAAGTTTTATTATGGCAAGCACCGACATCAAGAGGGAAGTAATTGATCATTTATTTACAACAATCAATAAGGGTTCAAGAATAGAACTAAATTCATGAAATGATGTTCCATAACCGTAAATAAATTGAGCCGAGTTCAATTTTAACGAGTCAAATTCGAGCTTGTTTAAAAGTTATTTGTATTAAACTAAATTCATGAAATGATGTTCCATAACCGTAAATAAATTGAGCCGAGTTAAATTTTAGCGAGTCAAAGTCGAGCTCGTTTAAAAGTTATTTGTATCAAAAATAACAACATGGAGAGAGAGTAATTGATCATTTATTTAGAATAATTTGATTTAATTAGGGTTTAAGAATATAATTGAATTAATGAAATGTTGTTTCAGTTTCGAAATTAAATATACATTTTTTCTTATCAATCAAATTATAGTTTAAGACTATAATGTGTCATAATTCTGACACTACTTGTGTATATATATAGTTAATATATTAAATTTTAACTCTTAAATTTATAAAGTGTCATTGCTCATTACTTATATTCTAGTATATATATTGGATAATATTGTGTCACAGTTGTTATATTTTTTTACTAATATTAAGAATATATTAAGAAAAATAAAAATTTAAAATATATATTAAAAGGTGTAAAATGTGACCACTATCATCATTATTATTATCGTTTCTATATTGAGAGTGTGAACATACTATACCTTTAAAGCAACAATATGACAGAAATCTGGCACCAAGATGAAATTTTGAATGACATTTGAAAAATAATAGTATAATTAAAAGAGTATGTTTTTCAAAAAAAAAAATTAAAAATGTTTTCACTTATCTGTTTATTTGATCATGAATTCACGATATATGTGTTTTAGTTATGTTATGTACCCTTCACTGAATATTTTCTCCACTATTTTCCTATGAAACTATAGCCATAAGCTAGTGTTATGAGATAGCAAGGAACTGAGGAAGTGGAGTTCCTATTTCGGCATTGGGGCTTTTGTACTCATGTATATACCGTTTGTTTGTTTATTAGCGTTTAGAGAGCGTTTGGGATATTTGGAGGTTTCAAACGCACCAAACACAGTTAAAAATTTTGTTCTTTACAAGCAGTTTATTTCAGATGCAGTTTATTTCAGTCACGAACACTGTATTTGGGATCCAAACGCAACACTCTAAAAATTGTGCAGTGAATTTAGACCTCCAAACGTTATTACTGCAAACGTTCTAAATGCACGGTGACCAAATATAGCCATAGAATAATCGGAAGTACCAAATTTTGAGATAGCAGAAGATTCATATAGCTAAATTTAATTAACTTGAAACTACAATTTAGTTGAGCTAAGTTGCATGTTTAAAATATTTAATTATCAATATTATAATAGTATTTTATAATGTGATTTGTGCACATCTCAGTAAAGAAAATTCACAGTTAACGATTTCATACATTAAGGAAGTCACTAAGAATAAATTAGTTAAATTTTAATTTTTAAGAAAAAAATTCTAAAATTTTGCTTAAGATGCTTCGATATATAAAATAACATGATTGTGTAGTTATAGTCGATTGTCTAAAAAGTATTTTCTCTATTTCAAAATATATAATCAATTTTGACTTTTTAATATCAATATGAGATATTTTTAATTAAAAATTAATATCAATTATTTAAATTCAAATAGACAACATAATTATAAAAATATTAAAACTATCTTAATAGCCTATAAATTATTAAATTAGTTGTTTTCAAAATTTAAATAAATTACACTATTTTTTATTAAGTTTAAAAGGTCGAACTACATGTTATATTTTTAATAAATGGATTATATAACTAATATTTAGCCCAAAAAAAGGGTAGTATAACTAATTATTTAACTAAGAATTTCTTTTAATAATTTGTTAGGTCAAAGTGTTGATCAAAAGGGGGCGTGATCACGTGATACAGGAGACAATATTTAATGGTGTTTAACCCAAAAACATTATTCATTCTTTATAAAGTGCACGTGAGCGTTACGTCCGATGGTCACCTTCTTTTGACTCTTGTTTTTCAAATAATATTATTCGCACAAATTATACACAAAAAATTATGTATAAAAAATAAAATTATATATTATATATTAATAAAAATGTGTAAATGTTGTGAAATAATAGATAAAACAAAATGTATATCAACAAAAATATATATTGATATACTCTTGTATTTAAGTGGTCATCCACAATTCATTTGATATCTATCAAACTACATAGATGAATTTTACACTTTCATTGAGAGAATTGTTCTACACTCTCTCTTTTTTTTGATATCTATTTGATGCCTTATATATAGGCATGGAGAGAGAGAATTAGAAGATGAAGAGATAGGAAGATAAAGAGATAGGAAGATGAAAGGTTTTCTAACACTCCCCCTTGGATGACCACTTTTTAAGAATATGCCTCGTTAAAAATTTTACCAAATAAAAACCCTGTGGAAAAAAATTTTGGCTAAGGAAAAGAGTACAATATTCTTGTATATCTTATAGTGCCTTAGGATTGCCTCATTAAAACCTTGCAAAGGAAAACCCAGTGGGAAAAAACCTTAGCGAAGGAAAAAGAGTACAATCAGCACACATCCCTCAGAAAATTTACTCCCCCTCATGAGAACCACTGTTCATAGTAAAAATATCCTTAAGTCGACGCATGTCAATGTTGTGCACCATCTTCTTAAAAGTCGCAGTTCGTAGTGACTTAGTGAATATATCAGCCAAATTATCACATGATCGTATCTGCTTGACATTAATATCGCCAATCTTCTGGAGCTCATGTGTATAAAAGATTTTTTGTGCAATATGCTTGGTTCTATCGCCGTTGATATAGCCTCCCCTAATTTGAGTGATACAAGCAGCATTATCTTCATATACTATCGTTGGACTATTTATAATTGATGATAATCCACAGTTCTCACGAATGTGTTGAATTACCGATCTCAACCAAACACATTCACGACTCGCTTTATGAATTACGATAATCTCTTTGTGTGGATCGGAAAGATAACCTGCATAGCATATCCAACTAACTGTGGTTTTGATCAATTTGGATAAAATAATCCCAAATCAGTAGTCCCACGAAGATATCGCAAAATATGCTTAATTCCATTCCAATGTCTTCGAGTTGATGCAGAACTGTACCTTGCTAGTAAGTTAACTGCAAATGCTATATAAGGTCGTGTGAAATTTGCAAAATACATCAAAGCACCAATTGTACTAAGATATGGTACTTCAGGACCAAGAGTTTTTTCAACATTTTCTTGTAGTCGAAACGGATCTCTCTTGATATCAAATGACCGACCTATCATTAGAGTGCTCAAAGGACGAGCTTTATCCATGTAAAAGTGCTTCAGGACTTTTTCTGTATATGTTGATTGATGAACAAAAATTGCATTTGGAAGATGTTCAATTTATAGGTCAAGACAAAATTTTGTCTTACCAAGATCTTTCATCTCAAATTCATTTTTTAAACAATTTGTTATTTTTGTTAACTCTTCTGGAGTCCCTACAAGATTTAAAGCATCAACATATACTGCAACAATAGCAAATCCGGATTCTAATTTTTTGATAAAAATACATGGATAAATTGGATTATTCTCAAATCCTTCTTTCAAAAGATATTTACTAAGGCGATTATACCACATGCGTCCAGATTGCTTTAACTCATATAAGGATCTTTATAGCTTGATAGAATACATACTTCGAGATGTAGAATTATATGTTTCAGTCATTTTATATCCTTCAGGAATTTTCATGTAGATATCATTATCTAATGATCCATACAGATATGCTGTAACAACATCCATTAATTACATATCCAAATTTTCTTTTGCTACCAAGCTAATTAAAAATCTGAATGTAATTGCGTCCATTACAGGAGCATATGTTTCTTCATAATCAATACCAAGTCTCTACGAGAAACCTTGTGCTACAAGTCGCGCTTTGTACCTTATAATTTCATTTTTCTCATTTCGTTTATGTACAAATACCCATTTGTATCCAACAGGCATTATACCTTTAGGTGTTCGGACTACAGGTCCAAAAATTTCACGTTTATTTAGTGAATTTAATTCTGCTTGAATCGCCTCTTTTCACATTGGCCAATCATTTCTACGTTGACATTCTTCAATAGTTTGTGGTTCATATTCATGATTATTACTTCTGGTAATATCAAGAGCAACTTTATATGAAAATATATTGTCGACAACAATTTTATTTCTATTCAATACTTCTCCTGTATATATATAATGTATCGAGATCTCGTTATTTTCAGGTACCTGATCCTCTTCAGGGGATAACTCTTTAAGAGTTTTATTTTCAGGAGATTTTTGCTCATAAGTTTTGGATAAATCAATTATTTTTGTGGCCTGTTTCATGGGTATAACCTCTTTATAGGCTGCAACTTGTTTTTCTTGAATTTTCCTCTTTCAGGGAATTTTATCTTTAACACCGATCGGTCTTCCACACTTCAAGTGTGGTTTTGATTCATTTACTACTATATTAACTGATTGTCCTACAGGGATTTCAATCCGTGTTGGAGTATTAGCAGCTGGAATGTGAGATTTCACTATTTTCTTATTATCGGTGAATACATCCGGTAATTGATTTGCAATTCCTTGCAAATGAATAATCTTTTGAACTTCAAGTTCACATTGATTTGTATGAGGATCAAGATGAGATAACGTCGAAGTATTTCATGTAATCTCTCGTCCTGCTTCAGGCAAATTTTTTGCTTCAGGCAAACGTCGTGCTTCAGGCAATCATCTTGCTTCAGGCAACAACATTTCTCCCCATAATGGTGGAAGACTATTTCATTAAAATGACAATCCTCAAAACGTGCTTTAAAAACATCACTAATTAGAAGTTCAAGATATCTAATGATAGATGAGAAATCAAAACCAGTATAAATTCTAAGTCTACGTTGATGACCCATTTTAGTGCGTTGTGAGGGTGCAATAGGTACATATACAGCACAACCAAATGTGCGCAGGTGAAAAATATTTGGTTGTTGGCCAAGTACAAGTTGCAATGGTGAAAATTTATGATAAGCAATTGGTCTAATGTGAACTAATGATGCAGCATGTAAAATAGCATGACCCCAAGCAGAAACTGGTAATTTTGATTTCATAAGCAAAGGTCGAGCAATAATTTGAAGTCTCTTGATAAGTGATTAAGCTAAGCCATTTTGAGTATGTGTATGTGCAACAAGATGTTCAACATCAATTCCAATAGACATGCAATAAGTCATCAAAAGCTTGAGATGTGAATTCACCAGCATTATCTAAACGAATTTTTCTAATTGGATAATCAGGAAATTGTGCTCTCAACCTAATTATTTTGAGCAAGGAGCCTAACAAATGCCACATTTCTAGTAGAAAGTAAACATGCATGTGACCATCTGGTTGATGCATCAATTAAAATCATAAAATACTTAAATGAACTACAAAATGGGTGTATTGGTCCACATATATCACCCTAAATTCTTTTTAAGAAAGATGGACACTCAACAACAATATTTGAATGTGATGGTTTGGTAATTAATTTACCTTGAGAACATGTACTACATGGATAATTAGTAGATAAAATAATCTTCTGGTTCTTTAAAGGATGTCCATGAGAGTTTTCAATAATTCGACGCATCATTAATGATCATGGATGACCAAGACGATCATACCAAAGCATAAAAATCTTTGGGTCTGAACACATCTGGTGTATTGCAATATTTGTTTCAACTGTTCTAATTATAGTATAATATAACCCAGAAGAGGAAATAGACAGTTTTTCTAGTATGAGCTTCTGGCCCGATACTATTGAAGTAATATAAAGAAATTATTCACTGCCTTCGTTATTAGTTACAACATAATAACCATTATAACATATATCCTTAAAATTGAGTAAATTTCGGCTTGACTCAGTACAATACAAAGCATCATCAATACAAAATTTTGTGCCCTTTAGCAACATTATAATCGCTCTTCCAGAGCCTTGATTAAGTTTGATGAATAATCGCTCTTCCAGAGCTTTCAATTAAATTCAATAAACCTGATATGGTATTGACATTGGCTTTGCATAATTTTAAAAATCATTCTATATGGTAATCGCTTTTTCAGATCCTCTAATTAGCAGTAGAACCCATACATCTTCATATATGTAAAACATAAATTAAACTTTATTACTTGAAACATAAATCAAACATATCAAAATAAAAATGCTTATTATAATGCCATAATATAATGGAAGAAAAATAAATAATTGATATGGCCATTTCCATTTGGAAAGTCAAGATAATTCATGAGATCTTCAAGATCATTATGATCATTCATGGGATCTTCAAGATCCTTATGATCAACAAATTTTCGTTTCAATTTCCTTTCCCTTTTCTTTTATGGAAGATTGGTACAAATCTATCAAATATTTAAGAGTACGACAGGTACGTGACCAATGACCTTCCATTCCACACCTACGACCACGACCATAATTTTCTCTATGTTTATCAAATAAGGTTTTATTCACTTCAGGGAATAGAGTAGAACTGGCCGGTCGAACGAGATTGGTGGTTTTTTTTTATAGCAAAAACTCATTATTTTGTTCAGCCACTAGAAGACATAATATCACTTCAGGGAACATAGTTTCCTCTATCGCTTCAGAAAATATTTTGTAAACTTATGTTCTCGATATTGCTACTGCAGGAGCATATTTGAGGCATAAAATGTAGTCAATGTTTTCTCTAACATGTTTTCATAAGTGAGATGATGGCGAATAAAAATCATTGATTTTTTTTTTGCATGATCCTGCAAGGATACATGATTTTCAACCTTAATTGTATCTTCAAGATTCTTTTAGACATAACAGTGCATTAAATGAGATAATGTAGGAGTATGTACTAAATAAGTTTCAAATAGTACATATATAAATATATACAAAAAAATAATTAGGATTATATTAATTAGATTGAAGTTCACCATCATAGATATGATTATAAGCATATATTGATCATATTTAGTTAATAAGTAGGACCCATTAACATATTACAATATCAAACATGATATTTTATTACCAGCATAATTTTGGTCCCTCCTCACAACTGCTAATGAGTTGGCTCTTGGCACCATCACACACACCACGCATAAAATGGAGAAAGTTTAATAATATCAATATCAATTGTATCAAACAACAATAATCCAGGTGACAAATTCAATTGCATAAATATAATTAATTAATATATAAATTACATGCATGTACCTTCTTGCACTCTTGTTTCTTTTTTCGTATTTCTCGTTATTATTTTTTTTGGAAATAATGAAGAAAGAAAATGAAGTATGATACTTACTAACATTTTAAATATTATCAGTACATGTAATATATAACTATAAGTATAAATGTGAAGACAAACAAACAAATATATAGAAACATTTGTCTGCGGTGGTTTGAATTTGATGACCATGTAGCTAACGCAACTACTCTTGTATCTTGTGCATGTGAAACATGCATTTTTAATCTACGACCATATTTCACTACTTTATCATATACATATATGTATGTATGTATATATATATAATCAAATTTAATTGTAATGAAATAATACTTACAGTGAGTTGAGAGAACTTCATTTTCAAAATTGGGTAGGAACTCGTGCTGATAACGTGTTGTGAAATAATAGATAAAACAAAATGTATATCAACAAAAATATATATTGATATACTCTTGTATTTAAGTGGTCATCCACAATTCATTTGATATCTATCAAACTACATAGATGAATTTTACACTTTCATTGAGAGAATTGTTCTACACTCTCTCTTTTTTTTGATATCTATTTGATGCCTTATATATAGGCATGGAGAGAGAGAATTAGAAGATGAAGAGATAGGAAGATAAAGAGATAGGAAGATGAAAGGTTTTCTAACAGTAAAATATTTAACGATAAGTTTCGCTACTTATTTTATATTTTTTTATACTGTCAGTCTACAATTTTTTTTATAATTCATGTAATTGTGTTCATAACATTATTCTTTATTTTTATCTCCCAACCTTTCAATTAAAAATATTCACTAGATTCAAAATACAATTTTTATTTGAAAAAAAATATCTTTTATATTAATTAACTTTTTATTAAAATAGTTATAAGGTTAATAAGTGTTTTTTTTTTAAAAAATATGAAGAAAGTAAATATACTATTTGTTGTGTTACAAATTATGTATGCAAGCTAAAAATAATGTAACAAAAAAGGGTGAAAAGAAAAAGGAGAAGTTTCTCGGACATGGATAGTTAAAATCAATATTAAAAATGTGTGAGAAAAAAAAATAGAAGATGTTAATAAAACATAGATGATATGAGTAAAACATAGAAGAGAATAATTAAAGAATATTTATAACTTTATTAAGGTAGTTATTTATATTAAATTTAAATGATATATTCCAATGAGACATCAACATATTAAGAGATTAAAGGGGACCTTTGCAGTTGGAGTCTTGGAGAAAATATATATATATATAGTTTCAGCCAAAGATATAAATTATCACAAATATTATAATTATGAGATATTATTTATCTCTATTTAATTGTACGTCGACTCAACATATAAATAGAAACGAACTAATAAAATTACCTGAGGTGATTTTTTATTATTTTATTATTATTCTTGCCATTATATAAGTTTTGTATAGTCCATTTCCTATGCAATAATGGCACACACATAGCAGATCTTTGAAGAAAAAGAGGGAGATTTAATAAATCATTAATTTGCATGATGTTTCTTGGGCTTACTTCCACTTATTACTTCTAAATCTTTATAAGCATATGAGCTTCCACATTTCTTAATCTATGAACATCCAGCTACCCAAGGTCAATAAATTTAAGAACACTGGGCATGTCCAAAAGATGACACAAAATAAAATTCGAACACATAAAAATAGAAGGAACCTGATATACATTGCGAATATTTATATTGATTTTTTGACTGTCAATTATGTGGATAAATAATAATTTTATTTTTTTTGAAGAGATGTGTAATAAATGGGATCTTTTTATAATTCTTACCAATTTTATGTATCGATAAATTTCGTAATTATAATTCAACATATATTTATCGCAATAAATAGAAAGAGAATCAACCGTTTATAAAGAAAACGAGAGAGACATGACCCATATTCTATGCCATGTAGATGGGCCTTTTACTCTGCTTGAACTTTATAAATCTCATGTGAGTTCAACAGAAGAGGGTTCATTTGCGGGTTTGGATACACTGCCTTGGGCTCCATTAATTAGAAAAGCACAACTTGTGGACATTGATATGGGTTCTGTAACGATTTCTTCTGTTTTGTATTTGTACCATTTGGCCCAATAGATATAGTTTACAAAATTAATGCAGCTAAGGGTGGCTAAAAACCAATAGAAGAGATCCAAATTATTGAAATCCAAGTCTTGAAAGGAAAGCCAAAAAATACTAATGGGCTTTAACGGGTCTTTAAGGGATTGGTCCCTTCTTTTGACTTCCACAATGCCCGCAACGGCCATTGAGACTGCGGAAAGGACAAGCCCAACTCCGACGCGTTGGAGTTGGGTGATTCCCGAGGGATGGTTGGTGATTTTTCGAGCAAGCGGAACGAATACAAACTCATAGAGAGGGATGAGAAGGCACATGAAGAGCAGAGGGATTACAGGGACAGAAGCTGCTGGGACTTCGAAAGAGCCCAAACGTAGGTCCATCATGTAGCCTTGTTCAACTGAGAATGTTTGGAGTTGGGCCAAACAAGTGTTCATTAGTATGGTACTGCCAATAATGGGCAACATTCTTGTTAGAATTTTTACTTCTTCAACTTGGGTCACTGTGCAAAGTGTCCATGGTGTTGTGTCTTGTTTGGATGCTTTGCGGAAAATTGCAGCTTTGTCTAGCCAGCTGTAGATTCAATAAAAATATATGAAGAAAATTAGAATATTGCTTATAAGAGAATTCTTGTTATAGTTTTTTTTTTTTTTTTTGTCACACAGATTGGTTTTAAGACGAGTGGAAATAAGGCTTATACATTGTTTTTTATATTTTATTATTCTCAATATATTCATAAATTAAAAAAAAAATCTATTTTTGATAATGTGGTAATAATATATTTTTCTGTATATCCTACAATTAACTTCAAAAGGTTGAAAAAGTTGATGTGGACCACAAAGCTATATTTAAAAAGTTAATAATAAAATTAATTTATTTAACTATAATTTTGAATTTATTAGTTTCTATCGATAAATATTATCCTCGAATAAATTAAGGGAATTGATATTTTCACAAGTACAAATGATAGTTCCACAAACTCATCTTTCACACAAGAGTGGGGCCCACTTAATATTCATGTGAAAATGATCTTGTGAAACTATCATTTTTACTTGTGAAAATATCAATTCTCATTATTAAACAACTAAAGAAATCAATATAATTAATTTGTTTTACCATAGATGAAAAAGCATCACCTAAATTGGCTGCTGTGTGGAATTTTTAGCTCAGTTGAAAGTATTGATTCGTTTTCATTGATCTCATGTAATTCATCAATATTTTCTGGTAAAGACAACTTTCGATTTTTCAATGCAACAACTATAACCTGTCAAAACAAATAACAATAAATTATTTGTCTATCATGTTCTTAATCACATCTCAAAATGAGTTTATAACAAATATATTGATAATTTGATGAGAGTGATAAGAGATACTTGTAAAACTCTTATGATTGGGCTATCCTCAAGTACTTGGAGACGGTAAAAACGCTTCCCAAAATAAAGAACAATATAACCCATGAAAGTAAGGATGGTAGAGATTAAAAATCCCGACCACCACCCTTTATTCATACTAATCCACACAATTATCGTCACTCCGATGGTCGCACCAGTCGTCATGCCGAGTAAAAGTCAGTTGAAATAGGATCCGAGAGCCTCTGCTTCCCTCGGATCCTTGGCATCGAATTGGTGCACCACCACTACCAAGTGCTAGGAAACAAAGTGAAGAGTAGAACATGAAGGCTATGCCACCACCCATACAACTTGATTTTATAGAAGGGTCCGGCAAACTGTTGAAATGAGCTTGCCAAGGCCTACAATTTTTGTACCAATATATATTAGTTCCTTATTTTGAGTATTGAAATCCCACCAAGTTGATGTGACACTGACAAGTCCAAAATAAAAACAAACACTAGTTACATTATTTTAGGACAAAAGTTGCGGTCTTAGTCTCTAGGCATAATGACTAAAAAATGAAAATGTTTACTCTCTGTTTTTTTAGTTGACATGTTAAGAAATGTAATTAATATTTTGTCTGATTAATCAATTGAGTATAAATTCTCAATATATATATATATATATATATTTTTTTTTTAATTTATTGAAAAGATGATAAAGAAACAAATGAGTATTTAATTTATGAATAATATGAAAAACTAAGTCATTATTATTTTCTTAAAATCTACAAATAAATTATAAAAAGGAATAAAAATCATGTTGGTATATAGTTAAGTACTCGAAAATAACCGGATAAAAGGGCCTTAAAGTTTTATTTATTTTTTAAATTTATGATATACAACATATTAATGGTGTATTAATTAAATGAAGCCATATAATATATATTACATACCAAGATTTCGAGGCATCCGAAAATGAGAGATGTATGGAATCTGTTTATGAATGTGTCGGAGATGAAGCCGCCCACAAGGGGAGAGCAAGAATGTTGAACCCATGAAGTTTGTCAGGGCGGTGGCTGCACCAGAGAGGTCGAAATGCATCACGAATGTGAAGTACAACACCATGCTCACCATGTTCGCGATAAACCCCATATTATCCAAAAACCCCAACCCTACAAAAACGTTAAGCAATGATTTACATCGTTAGAACCACTTGTAAAAGTATAATGTATATAAAATAAAGTTATAGGCATGAGAAAAAATTGAAGCAAATGATCTGTTTGGTTTGTATGTATGCAAGTACGTACATGATCCCTCCTCCGGCAGGGAAAATAGATTATAAATTCAGCATTGAGAATATTTAACTCTAGGAGTGGTGCAATATAGAAGTAACACCAACTTCTAAACTAAACTAATTCAGTGGGAAATTAATGAATAATGTATTTGCTTATTTTATTAATTTAAGTTTGATTGTATTTCAAATATTTTTGGTGTTCATTAACAATCTCTTGTTACAACTAATTTAATCGTCTTTTTGATTGGACATCCGTGCGTTAGTTGTTTGAATTTTTTTTATTTAGAGTTATACTACGGTTATAATATTTTTACAATTTATGATTTCAATATATTTTAATCATTTAAACTGTTTCAAAAAAATAAAATTCACACTTTAAAATTGAGATTGAGCGCTAAATTTTAATTACATGGAACTGAAAATATACTCACGTTAAATTTCGATACTTGATATTGAGTTATGAAACATAAGATAAAATGTATTCTAAATATTATAATTAATTTTTAATTACAGATGAAAAGATCGATTTTACTTTTCGTGATCGATTTATAAAATTTTAAATTAATATAAATTAATTTAAGGCTTGAAAATAACAAATATATTAGTTAGTAATATTGTTTTGCTTGTTATAATAGCTATAGTCATTTGTATTCAAATAAAATAAATAAATATCAAATTAGAAATTTAGAATTTTACAAATTAATTAAAAAAATATAAAAATAGAAAAAGGTAGTAATTGATTTGCACAACATACCGCTAGTGTGTGTGTGCTCACCACATAGAATCAAAACTCAAGTGTACAGAACAAGACATATCCTGCATATAGTCTTGGAAGTGGCGGGAAAGGGTTGAAACCCTACCGGAGAGAGAAAGAAAAACCCTACAAATCTTCATTTTCCCCCTCTGAACAATTTCTCTCAATCAATTTCAATGGGTATCAAGGTAGTTTCTATTTCAATTCAATAAATCTTTTTCTTGTTCTTCCAATTTTTGTCAATTTATAGTGTAATTCTCTCTCTGTAATTAGGGTTTAACGAAGCTTCTGGCAGACAATGCTCCCAAGTCCATGAAAGAACAGAAATTTGAAAGCTATTTCGGCCGGAAAATTGCCATTGATGCTAGCATGAGCATTTACCAATTCCTTGTCTCTACTGATTTCCCTTCATTTTTACATACATATATTAATGTTTTGTGTGTGTATGTTTTCGATAATTAAGTGTTGTTAAAACAATGTAGATTGTTGTGGGACGAACTGGGACTGAAATGCTTACTAATGAGGCTGGTGAAGTTACTAGGTAGTCAAATTTACATGCTTATACCCAAAGTATTTTTCCAAGTTTCTAAAATGAACACTAATGGTGCACATTTTTGTATTTTTATTTTTCTCCATACAAGTGAGCTTGTACGTCTTTTATGTTAATTTCATTTTATGGGGGGAGTGATTTTTTATATACCCTTTACTATTGTTGTTGTTTTGTAGTCATTTGCAAGGAATGTTCAGTCGCACAATTAGGCTCTTGGAAGCTGGATTGAAGCCAGTGTAAAATTTCTTTTATTGGTCCTTTTCATTCTTTTGATTCTATGTTATGTATTTTAGATTGTTCCCATTTCTTTGTTAAATTTGTGCTTTTTAAATTTGCCTTGTATTTGTTTTAGCTATGTGTTTGATGGGAAGCCTCCGGATCTGAAAAAACAAGAGCTTGCAAAACGGTATTTTTTTTCTCTCTCTTGGTGTTTTCTTACTAAGCCAAATATATTTGAGTGGTAGAGTTTTTACATTCTTATTATTCTCCCACTATTTTGGTGCAGTTATTCTAAAAGGGCAGATGCCACTGATGACTTGAACAAGGCCATAGAGGTACTCTCTTCAGGAAACTTCCTATGCAGATTTCCATACTAGCAATTAATTTTGTTTTCTTCCTTCCCGTCCATTTACTTGTCATTTCATCTATTGACTTTTACATTTTTATCATGAATGTATCGTAAAGTATAATGCTTGTGTTATCAATGCAGACAGGCAATCAGGAGGAGATTGAGAAATTTAGTAAACGAACTGTGAAGGTATGCTTTTAGAACTATTTCTCTTGTCTTTCCAGGTGTAGCTCATGAAGGCCCTTAAAACCATAAAATTGAGTAGTCTGAATTTTGTTGTTGAAAACAGATGAAAAAAGGCATGGCATTGCAAAGTATAGTATATTTTAGATTATTAAGCTAGCTACTTTGTGCTGAAGCCTAAAAAAACAAAGAAAAAGAGAAGGATTTCAATGGAGCCATTGATTTTCACTTCTTTTCCTGAGAGGGACATCAAGGATAACACTTCACCTTTGAATCGTATTTGTGAGATTTATTTGCTCCATGTCTAAAGTTTAGAAGTTGAGATGTCCCATCGCTTCATGATTATTAAGGTTAACTGGTTTCTGCCATCTGCCATTGTGATAATCTTAGCATGACAAATATATGGGGCACTCTGGTTCTCATACATCTATGTAACTTGAAATTTTATATGTTAAGAAGTTAGCTATTTGTCACTTTTTTGGATGTCTTATATTGATTTGCACAATTAATTTCTTAGTTTGAAAGAAGTTTGTTGATAAAGTATATACTTTAGCGCCTTCACTGTTTTGCTCAAGATATGTACCAGTGGATGGCCAGACATGCCCTTAAAAAGTAAGATAGTGAGAAATGAATAGAAGAAATTCATGTCTCATTCTTTAACCAAGAAAAACAAGGGGAGAAAACAAGTAAATAGATTCACTTTTGAGGACCTAACAAAATATCCGTGAAATTTTTTTAGATGTCCAAGCATAAAGCTTTCAAAAACTTCCTAGGTTACATAAAACTGGCCCAACCTATGTTAGAATTAGATTGGACTAGGAGTTTAGTACTACTAGTGGGTTTTTGGCTAAGAAATCTCCTGTTCCAGGTCTAACAAGCAATAAATTTCCTATTCCAAAGTGGAACCTTCAGTATATAGATCCAAAAAAAGACTAAATAAACCTTATAGTATAGAACAAGCTCAGTAATACAATCTATACACTATGTAGTCCTTTTTGTAAAGTTACTCATATATTGTGAATTTGTGATACTGGTGATGCTTGTAAATTTATATACTTCCTTCTTGTATCTTCTTGCTACTACATCGAGAAGTATTTATTAAGGTTAATGATGCTTGGTTTTACAGGTGACAAAGCAACACAATGACGACTGCAAAAAACTTCTTAAACTTATGGGAGTGCCTGTGATTGAGGTGACTCTACAAACTATATTATTAGTGGTCTGACATGTGCATATGACATACATTCTTTAAATAACGACTAGCATTTCTGATCGGCTGTATACATTAAGTACCTTCCCCCCTCCCCTCCTCTCCCACCCAGCAAAATACACCAACAAGAAAAAGGATAATTTTGAGGGGTTTAATCAAAGGTTTCTGATCTTTTTTCACTCTCTATATTGATTGTAGGCTCCTTCTGAAGCAGAGGCACAGTGCGCTGCACTTTGCAAATCAGACAAGGCACGTATCTCACTGTTCATGATTATTTATCATTATGTGGTGCACTATGGCTTGGCTTCTTATGGACTTAAACTGTTCCATCTTAACCATAATTACTCTGGTCAGAATCAAATTCATTCTTTTCCACAGTACTCATCAGTAACAGTGGTTTTGCTATTGATACATTTTTTTTTCTATCTTAATTTCCACATCTTCTTTAAATTCACGTGTTGATGAAAAGAGACCGTATTTTGTGTTGATAATTATGATTTTGTACTGTCGTAGTGTCTTCACTCCATAGGTTGGACTCCTATTAATTCACCAAAAATGAATTAAATCAGACCTTCCTTGGCTATGCACTAAAAGTGCTTCCGAAATAAATAAATAAATAAACGGCAAAAAGTTCACTGAACTTCTGATCATGTCAGGTTTATGCTGTGGCCTCTGAGGACATGGATTCCCTAACGTTTGGAGCTCCTAGATTTCTTCGCCATTTAATGGATCCTAGTTCAAGAAAAATCCCAGTGATGGAATTTGATGTTTCAAAGGTACTCATAGAAAGAGTTGTCAAGTATATTTGTGATTTAATGATTAATCACTGTTTCCAACTGGTCTTGTTTCAGGTTTTGGAGGAGCTGAATCTTACAATGGATCAATTCATTGATTTGTGCATTCTTTCAGGGTGTGATTATTGTGACAGTATTAGAGGTATTAAGATTCTTGTTTTAAATGTAAATGTTAAAGCATCTGATATTCTAATGTTTCATGTTTTGCTTTAAGGTATAAAAACTTCTTTCTGTCCATCTTTTTGTCTACCCCCTCCCTCCCCTCGGCCAAATGTAATGCTTGTGCCGAAACGCTTATTCCTATGCATCAGGTATTGGGGGTCAGACTGCTTTGAAGCTCATCCGTCAACATGGTTCAATTGAGAATATATTGGAGAATATAAACAAAGAAAGGTGCTCACTGTTTTATTTAAAGCTCATCAATGAATTGATTTGGTGAATAATGAAAAACACACTGAAGAAAACATCAAAGTTTTGTATGTAATGAATTAATTTATTTTGCTATACTATTTAGGAAAAAGGGAAATTGAAGTTGATGTTCAAATTTCAAAAATACTAATTCTCATGTTAATTTAATCCCAGCTCCCTAATAGGAGCACACATGTGATGTTGGCAACCTGAAACTACAGGAATATATTTGCAAACTGCATACCATATATTTCTGTTCTATTTGTCTGCGTTTAACACCTTGGCCATACTTGTAACAAACCTAATGTACCATAAAATGAAAATAGTGAATGAAAATGATGCACAATAACACAGTCTCGGATTAGTATTGTCCCAAGTACTTATTAAACATATAACTTTCATGTGTGCTTGCCCTTACGTGTAATGCTGGCAAATTGATACTACAAGAACATAGTTGCTAACCTGCATAAACACCTTCTGTGGTTATACTTGTAACACAGGCCAACTTCTATTGATGTGTCCATTTTGTTTTGTCAAATATCAGTCTGTAAAGATCTTCTTTATTTCTGTCTCCATTTAATTCTTTCAGTGCTTGGTATCAAACATCCAATTTCTATTGGACGTAAAACATTATGCATGGTGGTCTGCTTCCTGCTATGCGTTATGAGATTATCATACTCATACTTAAGCATAAATGGTAACTGAACATAAGTAGTGGTCAATTTTGGTTTGAGCCACTTACATTCTTCAAAGTTAAATAATGTTTAGTTAATTACATATCAAGTAGTTGCAGTTCAACCCATTACAAAAGTTACTCTAGAGTTATCAGTATTCATACATCTACCAGAAATCAATTGTGAAAATAGACTAATAAATGGTGCATACATGTATCCGTGGTTCATAAGACCCATTAACTGAGTTATGATTTTCTTTTCTAATTTTATTCTTTTCTTATGGTTATGTCCCAAATTACTAATTCTTTTGATACTGTCATATGATTAATTACAATGAGTATAAGTCTACAAGGTAGTGCCCAGGGTGCATAAGCTCTACTCTTGGGTGTGTGTTTATCTTATTAAACTGGTTCCTCTATAATATATTGTCTATTTATTTTGTGCCTTAAAGCATAAGTTCTTCTGTCATATATTTGATTAATTGCCACATATTTGTCATTGGTTGAATGTGTTATCTTCAGCAATGCCGAGTGTCGTCGAATGAGTGTCCTCTCCTATTTCCTGTTTCTATGGACTTTGAGTAGTTGTCATTTGCATTATTTATCCTTTCTATTTCAATACTAATTATATGCTTCTCTATGTGCAGGTACCAAATTCCTGATGATTGGCCATATCAAGAGGCTCGGCGACTTTTCAAAGAGCCTTCAGTTCTTTCTGATGAGGAGCAACTTGAGATCAAATGGACTGCTCCAGATGAAGAAGTAATTGCTTTTAGTTGAACAAAATTACGTTTATTATGATGTTTTTTTTTCTCTTAACATTTTTATAGATGTTTTCATTGTTTTATTGTTTCTTTTCATTTTAGGGGTTGAAAAACTTTCTCGTGAACGAAAATGGGTTCAACAGTGACAGAGTTACAAAGGCATGATTTACAAGTCTTTTACTTATGATTTACAAGTGGTTTAATTGCTCTTTAAGGAATGGTATTTATGTCTACCTAATCTGGATTCTGAATTATCCCAGGCAGTAGAAAAAATCAAAGCAGCCAAGAACAAGTCATCACAAGGCCGGTATGAAGCTTTTAAAAAAGAGGGAAAATGTTGATATTTTATAAACCTGTGATTCTGGCTGTGGTTTTTGATTTTGTGCTTTCCTTCTCTCTCTTTTGAACAGATTAGAGTCATTCTTTAAACCGATGGTTAGTACGTCTGCTCCCGTTAAAAGAAAGGTATGTATATGCTTCTTAATTAAAGCTTCTCTTTTCTTGATTTTAAGAATGCAAAATAAAATTTTGAAGCCTTAAACTTGTAGTAGTTTGATGAACATGTTAGATATGAATGTTTTATGCTGAATCCTTTGATGATTGATTTCGTCATCAACATGCTACCTGCATTCTTTCCTCCTTTCTCCTTACTCTTCAGCTGTGCTACAATGAATTTGGCTCGTGTAACTGTAGTGATAGACTGATAGTCTCCTAGAACCGAATGTCAAGTTCCGAGCTTTGTTCTTCCTTTGTATATTGTTTCTTGTTAGTGAATCTCTTTCCCCAAAACATGAATAAAAGAGAGGCAGTATGCCAGTATTGCCATAAAAGAACCCTCATTACTATGCTTGTTCAGATATGTTTGGAAATTCAGTCCTTATAGGCTACCATAATTTGTTTGGTAAACTGGCTGTCAGGGAACTAAATGCATTCTTGGATCTCCTAAGCTAGTAAACGAGCTTAAGATGTTCTCTATGCAAACATCTATGCAATCCAGACCCACAGTCATAGGCTGCTTAAGCCTGCCAACCCTATATCTGCGTTCCAAGAAATCTATGCTGTTGTCTGGAGGTGTCTGCTTCGGCACATGAAGCTGAAACCCTGGTGAACCTTCAAATTGAACCTATGCTTCTCCTCTGGTTTGCTTACTTAAATTAATCATATTTGTGAGAAATTTGTCTTTTTTTTTGTGTTGGGGGTGGGGGAGGTGATCGGCAAAATGATCACTCTGGTATAATACCATGAAAATGGGAAAATTCTGTTTTACCTTTTTATTTAGATTTGCAACTTCCTGGAGCTAAATCTGGTCTGTTTATATCATAAGTAATTGAGTGCTAAAGTGATGTGTTGGAACTGAAAAATAGGTTTTCATATCTCTGGTATAAAAGTTTAATCTATCATAGGCCATTTACATAAGAATTGGACATTTGCATAAGGTATTCTATTCCTTTAAACTTAATGTGCAATGCTTCCTTGGAGGTATTGATTATAATTCCAAAAGTAAGGTCTTCATGTGTAGGTTCTGTAGCTGTTAGTTTCTTATTTTGCTTATGATTAAAGAGATTATGTAAGGGAACAGAATGCGTACCTTGCCTAGTATGTAACTTGTGAAAAAGTTCAATATTGCAACTTTCAATTGCTTTTTCAAATGCTTATTAAAGCCACACATAAAATGTTCCATATTACTTGCCTTATTTATTTATTTTATTTAGTATTATATATGAACATATTATTTGGGGAGGTCATGATCGCGAACATATGTAGAGTCTCATGTTCAGGAGTTGTGAATATACATATTTCCTATAGCATTAAAATCTATAAAATATTATATTTGATTTCCAGAAATATTTGTACTGAACATTCCCCGACATCAGTTTTGGTTCTCTGTAATATTTCATCAATGAGAATGAATTCTATCAAACATACAGTTCTGAAATCAGTTCTCTGTGCCGACATCTTTCAATCAATGCTCTGAATATGTTATTTACGCCAATTTTTCTTCAGTATTCCGGAATTCGTTTGTGCTTATGGTGGTTCATTTGAGGCACTACATCTCATCCATTTTATCCACCTCATGACAGGAAACAACTGAAAAGGCTGGAAAGGAAACTAGTAACAAAAAGTCAAAGCCTGGTAGTGGTAAGAAGAAGAAATAGCTGATTTGACATTGCAAAGTCAAGATTCATCAATTACCTTTATCTTTGTCAGGTATAATGTTTAATGCCAATGAATTTTCCCCTTAATTTATGTATTCTTTGTTTATTGGTCTTTATTTCTGTAATGCTCTTCCTTCCAAGCGTATAATCTATTATTTAGACAAAGATACTAATATAGATATATATATAGGAAAATTTTCTCCAGCGAACCGGAAAAAGTGAACTAAAAACAAACCGGCTATAGCATAAAAAACCGACGATCAATGTTATAGCGACGGTTTTGTCCGTAGCTATATCTGACCCGTCGGTTTTCTATGCTATAGCGACGGACAAAACCGTCACTATAGTCGGTTCGTTTTTGGTTCGCTCCCAGCGGTTCGCTGGAGAGCCGGACTGTATATATATATAGACACACAATAATGAGTAAAGAAATAACAGTAAACATATCAACCAGTGTAGTAGTAGTCTGATTTTCAAGGTGGTAACTTCTTTGGCAATGAGTTCCAAGTAAAAGGCGACTTCAGATATGCAGAGTTAATTAGGGACTGCTGTTGTAAGCTTGTCATCCGTCACTAGGGCAGCTTATGGGACAAGTCGAGTTCATCTCAGATTCATACACCCAATTAGTTGAAAGTTAATTGTTCCTATCCGTGGGAATGCTTTTTAAATTTAACAAGAAAGCCTTGTGAGAAAAGGTTGCAGCTTAAAGATAAAGAGGGAGATGTAGTCTGTTGATTTTATTTGTGCATTCAGTATACCCAATAAACTATCCTTTTTAAATATTTTAGAATATTTATGTATAGTTAACTACTTGTGCTTGGAAATGGCAGGTTGAAATGGATCTGATCAATAAACTACTTGTGCTTTGCAGATCAGTTCGTAGATTTATTGATTTTCATTGCGGTACTTGGGATAGGATGCACTAGGAAGGTTGTGGAGTCTGTGTTTGGCAATGCTGGAGTTGGGAGTTTCTAACATCGACTTGAGATGTGTAATTTTTAAATTCTGTTGGGCTATTTTTTTTTTTTTAAATTTCTTTTTAACTTGGGATCCTTTTCCATTCAAGTAAAGTAACTAAGCAGCTTAAGCCTATTGTTCATGCAGTGAATCTCCCTGCCTCTTATAACAAAATTACATTAGAACTTGGAGAAACCAAAAGAAAAGAAATTTTTGTGGTCTTGACCAGATTACTTGCATGTGGGAAGGTGCCTGTTCGGGGATGACTTATTTAAAATGACTTATAAGTTCGAATTTAAAATGACTTATAAGTCATATTAAGTGGTACTCTCTCGGTTCCACTTTAACTGACGTTTTAGAAAAAAAATTGATTCCTAATTAAGTGTCATTTTCAGATTTTTAGGAGAAATTTTTCTTATTTTTTTAGATTACCCCTACATTGAGAAGAGCAAAGATTGCATGCTGGAATTAATAACAATGAACTCTTATTCATTACTCCTACAACACTCTGGTAACAAAAAAAGGGTATGTTAGTAATTTAAGTTTGATTTTACACTTAACAATTATCAATCATTACTTCCCTTAAAACATGTGTTTTGGCTGCTAACGACAGTTGAAGTGGAACCGAGGGAGTAACTTATAAACAAAAGTGTGTGACACCTTTTTGACTTATAAGTTGGAAATTAAGTTAAAATAAAATGTGAAAGTGTTTGATTAAGAATAAGATGTAAAGACTATTAAAATAAGGCAAAATAATCTTTATATTTGGTTAAACTTACTTATTTTAAAATGACTTATAAGTCATTTTTAATAAGACATAATTTGTTAGTTATCAAAAATGACTTATAAGTCAAAAAGTAAGTTAAAAAATAAGTCACTAACAAATACTTTAATAGTAAAAATCAACTTATAAGTTGTGGCCGAACAGACTCGCATGAATTGGAAAATTGTGGACTAAGAAAAAAGGAAGATTAAAGTAGTGGAAATTAGCAGAAGGGATGTACCTGCGAATATCATTCGTAATGACACACACATATATGCGTCCTGTGTTTTGCTAGTTTGGATGAATAAGAGCGCATTGATATATATATATATATATATATATATATATATATATATATATATATATATATATATATATATATATATATATATATATAGGCCGGATCAGGTACGGACTCCCGGACATGATAAAATTCGGATCTCATTTTTTTTTTTTGCATTTTTTTTAAAACAACTAATAAAAAATGTATAGTTATTTTTGGTACTGAAAAAATTTGTTAATACAATGTTTTGCGTATAATTTGGATACATATAACAAACAGTGTTATACAGTCGGTACAACACTTTTTGTTATATGTATCCAAATCATACCCAAAACAGTGTCTTAATAAATTTTTTCGGTACCAAAAATACCTATATATTTTTTTAGTTGTTTTGAAAAAAAAAAGTGCAAAAATAAAATAAAATTTTTGAGGTCCGTATTTTGATCAGGTCCAGGAGTCCGTATTTTGATACAGCGAGGATCAGGTCCGGACTCCCGGACCTGATGAAAATACGGACCTCAAATTTTTATTTTTTTTTTACACTTTTTTTTTTCAAAACAACTAAAAAAAAAATATATAGATATTTTTGGTACTGAAAAAATTTATTAAGACACTGTTTTGGGTATGATTTGGATACATATAACAAAAAGTGTTGTACCGACTGTATAACACTGTTTGTTATATGTATCCAAATTATACCCAAAACATTGTATTAACAAATTTTTTCAGTACCAAAAATAACTATACATTTTTTATTAGTTGTTTTAAAAAAAATGCAAAAAAATAAAATAAAATTTGGGGTCCGGATTTTATCAGGTCCGGGAGTCCGGACCTGATCCGGCCTATATATATATATATATATATATATATATATATATATATATATATATCAAGGGTAATTTGGTAATATTACCACCGCACATTGCAACTTTTAGGAAATGAGAGGTGGTAATATCATTATTGATTTTTTACTCGATTTTAAATATTTTCAAACTCAAAATTAATTTTATTTTAAAAATAAATAAATCAAAACTAACATTTATATATTTAATTTTAGTCAATATAAGTCAATTAATATTGTCAGAGTAAAAATGGTATTATCATTTAAAGTTTTAAGTATCGTTAGAACAATTATAAAAGTATTGCTAAATTTGTATTTGCTTTGACAATATAATTTTTACTCTGGCAATATTAATGGATCAATGTAATGACGAATGTTATAAATCATCTACATAGTATTTGTAACTACAAATTTTATTGTTTAATATTTTTTAAAATAAGTTTAGCACTTTTAAGTTTGAAAATGTCAAAAACTGAGTTTCAAAAGTCAATAATGATATCTTAAAATCTGGATTTGGCTTCGCTCCGTTACACTTTCCCTCTAATTCAACCTAATATATCAATTATTTAATTTTAGTAATTTTGTTATTAATGATCAAAATATGTTAATAGATAGTTGACGATATTAAGATCAATTCTACCAAAAATTGGAATCATTAAAAATATTTTTACCACTAAAAGTTTAAAAGAATATTAACCATTAAAATTTTAATGAAATTTTTTTATGTTCATTAAATGGTGAAAAGTGTCAGATTACTTTCAATTTTGGAAGAATTATACTACTTAATATTATATCATAAATAAATTGATAGGTGTTCATTTCAATTATATTATCTAAAACTATAAAAACATGGCATATTAGATAAAATTGAATAAAAAATATAATAGAAGGAAACCGAGTCCTTAAAATTTGGAAGTAAGAGAGTTATTTAATAAATCTCCATTCTCTTCTTGATTTGGGTAGAAAATTTTGAGAGAAAATTTGCACCAACTCTCTCATAGTCCTTTTCCCCCCTTTTGGGGGACATGAAATTTTATCTCCCTAATTTTTCTTGTTCTCTCTTCTTTTCTTTCCTTTTTGAAACTAGTATATATTGTGTAAACTGTGTTTATGAATTTTAAAAATGAGAGAAAAGAAAAGAGAATGAGAGAAATTTAGTAAAGAGATTAAAAATCACTTATTTGTTAAAAACTTAGTTGACACATTAAAAAACCTGAAGTATCTAATATATAAGATTAGAGGACCGACTGTGATGTTAATATTTTTTTTAAAGCTTTTTAGCATTTACATCATTATTTTTTTTATCTTTTTATTTAGTCCTCCAAGTTTTACAATAAAATAAATTTTATTTTACCCACATAATTTACACATGCAACCCGAATACAATAATAATATACTGTTTTAAGTTAAAATTTTATTCCAAAAAAGAAAAAGAGTAAATTACATTTCTCTCCCTCTCTTTTCTCCCATTCCCCGTGTTAAAATAAGGCCCACCCCGGTGCAATATTGGTCATAAGAATTTTGACAACATCGGATGCACAAATGCAAAGTGTTTGATTGCAACAAGTACAATCTGGTTCGTTCAAATGCGCAAATGCTGCTATACATAACTATTTTATGTAGACAGATGTGATCCCTGACCCTTTCAGATCAAATCATTATTATCAAATACTTGCTTGGTAAAACAACTCATTCTAAAAACATCCACGAGTAAATAGTGTTTAACTACAAGCTATAAAGTTTACTTGCAAAGAAAAGAATGAAAACAGTTTAGATATGATATATTGCCAGGTGCTTGCATTGTAATCAAAAGATCTAGCGATGCAAGTCATCATATCTAGCTAACGGCAAGAACTTCTTAATGCATAGTCCTGCTCTTTGGATGAGAGTAAATCCAATTTTCTCGGAGTAATTGCTGCTATAATTCTTTACTAGGAATATGTTTAGGATTAGGGTTAAGTTGTTGTATGAATTGGAACATTATCGATAACAAACATGGATTCAAGTGCTTGAGAGAGAGTAGAGATGTGCCTGTTTGGTGAAAATATTTTCCCTGTAAGTCAATAATTAGAATAATAAGATAAACAAATAGAGACAATATTCAAAAGGGAAGAATCACATCTGTATTCTTCTTTCTTAGCAGTTATATTAGGTGAAATTTAGAAATAGAATTTTCAATGACAAAACAAATTGATAACACTCTTATATATGTTACGCTGGTAATTCAGCCTTTTAAGATAAATCACTCCTAGGCAAATATGGGGTAGTAAATATATCGTTACATATCATTTTTTTTTTGTCTAAATTATTCTCCTGGTTGGGCAACATTTATAAGTCAAAACTTTAAAGAAATAACCATATTACTACAACTTACTCTAAATATATGCATTTGTTTTGTTTTTTTTCGGATAATTGTAGTGTACTAAGGGCCATAATGGGACACACATCATATACACACATAACATAGAAAGACTTGAATGATCTCCCAGAAAACTTAAATGCATCCACAAAAAAAAACAACGATAAACTGAAAATGGTGAATCCAAGCTTTCTTTCATTTAATGGTGAATCCAAGCTTTCTTTCTAGTAAATGACCGATTAAAAGTGAAGTGAATCCAAGCTTTCTTTCTAGTAAATGACCGATTAAAAGTTTCACAAAAGTGACAAACGATATTGTTTAAACCAAGAGAAAAGAAGGCTTAATATTTACTTACTTCTTCCAACTATAAAAATAAAATAAAAAATTATATATCGGGCATATGAAGCTCAACCTCTGATTCTACCCTCATAGCAAACTACTTCAAGTCCAATGGGACTATTTAGAGTCTAATATTAAATACAACATGCCCATAGATAAAGGTAGCTCTATGTTTTGAAGTTAAGTATTATTTAGGGTAACGCTAAGGTCTCAAATAGTGTCTCAACTCTCAAATGATAGTGTCATCATTACATTAATTAAGTACAACTCTTATGTTTGGCCAAGTCGTAAAGTATCATTTGTCTTATTCAATGTCACATCACTTAAGACACATCTGACCCCTAGCATTATCCATGATTATATGATGATTTGAATTTTTTCTTTACTAATTTGTCTTCCAACAAATCAATGTTTTATTCTTAAATCTTCAGTTTATGCAAGTGGCATAAATTTTTTACATGGCCCGGCCCAGCCCAGAACCCTAGCCCTATTACTAGGGCCTGTGAAAAGGGGATGGGCATTCATTCCCTCCCTCAACCCAGCCTGGGCTAGACCAAGTTCATTCCTAGATAGAGATGAAAGCAATTAACTTAAAAAAAGACAACATATTATATACCTTTTAAATATCTACAGAGAATTACCAACAAAAGAAAATCTAGAATATTACTTAGTGACTGCCAAGGCTAAAAACTTTACTTACAAAGAAGAGTGTGGAAACATTTGATATTGGGTATATTATGGCCTGGACCCTAAAGCTTACATTGTACTCACAAGACTGAATGATGTAAATCATCTAACTGATGGCAAGAACTTCTGACGCATAGCAAGGAGAGTCGGATCCTGTTCTTCTGTTGAGAGTAGATCCAGTAACATGGAGGTGGTAGATGCATCTGCGGAGAAGCCCCTGCCAACCATTGTTTCTATGAATGCACTTGCTTCATCATACTTCTTATTTTGAAAACATCCGCGGATAATAGCGTTGTAAGTGACATCATTTGGCAAACAATCATTACCTTCCATTTCCACAAGTAGCTCGTTTGCTTTCTCCAATAATCCTTCTTGACAAAGCGCTCGGATCATCATTGTGTAAGTCCTAACATTTGGCTGCAACCCTTTTGAAGGAAGGCTATCAAAAAGATTTCTTGCCATATCTAGCTTTCCAACTTTGCACAGTCCATTAATGAGGATACTGTAAATATAAATATTAGGAATTAAACCGTTACATTCCATTTCATGAAACAAAGACAACGCTTCATCAATATACTGGTTCCTGCAAAGGCCTTCTAACAAGATACCACATGTCAAAATATTTGGTCTATAGCCTTGGGCTTGCATCTCATAAAAAAAATTTGCTGCTGCAACACATCTGCCCTTTTTAAATAGCCCTTGCAAAATAGTGCTATAAGTTACAATTGTGGGTTTCAAACCTTCACGGTGCATTTTCCGGAAGAGGTCTATAGCTTTGTCTACTTCCAGCTTCTTGCAATATCCATTTATCAAAGTGGTAGAGCTAATACTGTCCGGCACAATTCCCTTATTCATCATGGTTTTCAACACTGTCAATGCTCCATCCATTTCTCCTCGCAAACAGTACCCATCCATGAGTGCACTGTAGGTGACGACGTTAGGATTCACTCCTCTTTGAATCATTTTTTCTAACACATTTTCTGCATCTTTTACCTTCCCTTCCTTGCAATACGAATCAACCAAAATATTGAAGGTAATCACATTTGGAGAAATTTTTATACTGGCCATCTCACTTAATATTTGCTTAGTCTCTCCCAGTCGACCCAAGTTACATAGACCCTGAAGTAATGAATTGTAAGTTATAACACACGGTGGTATGCCTTTCTTAATCATTTCAGAGAAAAGATCCAAAGCATCATCTACTAGTTTATCCTTGCATAAACCATCAATGACGGTGTTATAAACCACATTATCAGGTTCACAACCACCTCGTTCCATTATCCTGAGCAACCTAATGGCCATGGAAGTGTTGCCTGTTTTGCAAAGCCCATTGATAATGGTCCCGTACATAACTACAGAAGGTTCAATCTCTTTTTCCCTTAACAACTTCTTGAACAATTCCTCAGCCTCCAGAAACTTGTTTTCTGAAAGGAGCCCCCTCATCAGAGTAGTGTAGGTAACGACAGTCGGAACAAAACCACGCTTGAAGATCCCACCCAACATAGAAAACCCATAATCGACACGATTCAAGTGACAACAACAGTTTATCACCGTGCTAATAGTATATACATTAACTGGAATGCTTAAAGCGCACATATCTTTAAACAGAGAGACAACACTTGAGTAAAGTTTCATTTTGACCATAGCAGCTAGTAATCGACTGAAATCGATGACAGAAGGGAGGGGTCGCATTTGGAGCATAGAACCGAACAGAAGAAGAGCATCTTCGGGCTTATCAAACCCAGATTTGCATTTCTGTAGGAGTAATTGCTGTAGTTTTCTACGAGGAAGGGGATTGGGATTAGGGTTAAGGTTTGTTAAGATTGGAGATGTATGAACTGAAAAATGATGGACTAAGAAAAAAGGAAGATTAAAGAAGTAGGGATTAAGAGGGAACAGACGAGATGTAGTACCTGAGAGTTTGAATTGTAAAATGGATCTCAAAGCAATTCCACAATATCCCCTTCTTCCCATTTCTCAACACCCTTCTCTTTGAAATTGAAATTGAAATGCATAGCATGTAGAGAGAGAGAGAGACTAGAGACAGAAATGGTTCCCTTTCTAATTTCGGTTTTCTAAAAAATCCCATTCCTTTCAGTAACATCATTTGTCAACTTTTTTTTTAAGAAAAATGATTTATATGTTCTCATATTTACGACAAAGTTAAATTATAATTAACATGGAAGCGTATATAATGTAGTGGTTATTAAAATTTTATAAAATAAAAATTAAATTTATATTTATTAGAATAATTTTTTTTGACTATTTATTTAAGTTTTATTTTCTTTTAATTATTTTGAGTCTTGCAAGTTCCAAAATATAAAAAGAATAATAAAAATTAAAAAAAATAATAATAATACTATATTAAAATGTCTAAAAGAACAGTAATAATAATATTGATTAATTAACTCATGGATGTTATGTCAACAAAAGAAAAAAAGAAAAACTCTTATATATTGAAGTTATGTTTCTTTTTAATATTTTAATAATGTTGGAATGGTGATTCTTACGATGAATTGTTGAATGGACATATTTTATATTAATGTGTTTTATAGTAATTTTTATAATTTATTTGAACTTATAACTCAATATTAGTCAAACACCTTCAGAACTTGTTTTAACTTAATTTCTAATTTACAAGTTAAACAGATGCCGAACACTTCTTTTTTTAATAAGTCACAAATAAAAATAACTTATAATTCACTTTAAGTTTAACTTATAAGTCGTTTCAAAATAAGTCATTGCCGAACGGACGTGTAATTGCTGCATCTTTCAAAACAAAACACACACGTGTGTCATTATATATATAATGGGGAACCCGTAGGAACTGGGGATAATCTGCCAAATCCAAAGCAGAAATTGCCAACATGAACACAAAGGAAATCTTGAAATGTGTATAGAAAGAAACAAGACAAACCACTTCTATTCTTGGAGTTGAGAGAATGGCTTTTTGGTTTACATGTATGTATACCTTTAACGTCAAACATGTTACAACTTACAAGGCCCTCATAAATTGTTTTCTTAATCTGTGAAAACTCACAAAGTTTACAAACATCAACTTTGTGAATACCAACTGATACAATATAAGATATGACAAAATTATGATAAGAAATAATTGAAATCCGTGTCATATTCATATAATCCCTTCATAGGAGTGCCTGATAAAAAATTATCATTCTTCTCTCTCCCTTGCAAGATTGCAATTGCTACCAAAAACATTCTTTCCATTTCAAACCAAAATCATCACTTCATACGCAGTCTCTCCTCTTGCCTCACGCTAAGCAGGAAGAAGTCTTGTATTTGACCAGCTCTCCAACAACATCCTGTAATAATAGTCAAAAATTGACCGCATAGGAAGTCATCAGAATTTTCCAATATTTATAATGATAAAAAATGAAATGTGGTGGTTTTTGCTTAAGGGTATGTTCCGAACTTAGAAAACTCGGAGAAAAAAGAAAAGCAAAAATAAATCTAAAAAAGAAAGGAAAAAACCATCTAATGAACATAAGTCTAATTATATATACTTCTAAAATAATCTAATATATCAAGAACAATGTTATAATGTTGTGTAATGGGTGGGTACGAAAGCTCCAGTAACTTTTCCTTTCTTCTCCCTTGAGATTCCAAGTAACAAAGAATACCCTTAGTGTTTTTTTTTTATTAAATAAGGAAAACTTTTGTTACTATTCTGAAAAAACAAATTTGATCTGAACGACCTAACTAACAAAGAGAGATCACCGACATCAGGATGCATGTAGATTTCAGTGCAAGAGAAGACACTATTCAGCAATCTAACACCTTCACAGTATACCATAAAAAAAACTGCAACAATCAGGAATAAATATATAGCATGCATAAAATTTGATGTTATATTTTAAATGAACTAGGATAACCACATATAGCATGTTCTCTGCAAACATGTGAATGTAATAGCATGTAAAACAAGAGGCATAGTGTGCCTAGATGGTCATTGTTACATGACATAGCTAGCATAACAAAACTATTTCTCATCCTTCTTTTAGATCTCAAAGAAAAAACAGGAATTCGAATTTATCAGCTACAGAGGGTGGCGGGCACATTGAATTATATCAGGAATATAGGAACAGAATTCTGATCACATATCTTATAATATAACAACAGTAGTGAATGCATTTTAACAATCTGGGACAAGAAACATACCCCCGTATTCTCATTTTTTAAGTTTCCTTTGCTTGGCATCAGAGATGTGGAACATAAGCTGCAATGCAACCAGCTTCTTAAATTAATAATGATGATGATGATGATGATGATGATAATAAAAAACCACTAGATATATTAAATTCTTCAGAATAATTAGATATATAAAATTCTGCACCTTTGTCCCAACGTAAAATGTAACAAACAAGCCACCAAGAACAGGTATTCCTGCAAAAGGTAAAGATTGCATTTAACTGCATGCAGGAGCACAAGTTTAAAATGGCAGAAAGTAAATAGACATTAACCTTTTTTCTGTAGAAATACAGAAGTCAACCAATTAATGCCTGATGGTCCAATAACAAAGCCAATAAGGTTAGCCACCTGTAGTATAGAAAGCTCAGAAGTTATTTTATGCCGATTCAAGTAATTACTTTCAAGGGGAGTACCATAATGAAGGGAAAAAAATTTAGGAGGGGTTCAACTGGAAGCTGGGCAATGAATCTAATTATTTGACAAACTTTAAAGACTTCTTTCTTATTATTATCTTTATATCTTAAGATATAAGAACAGAGTACAGACAGGGAGCAGCAGGAATTCTTCAAAGAAAACACAAGTGGACAGAAATTGTGTAGTCCTCGATGGTAGGACTGCCCTCCAATCCCTATGAAGGAGTTTTTTTCCTCATGTATGAAGAGAGTTAATCTTTACCATTTTCGTTTCTTTTTTCCATAATATAAAACAATTGGATTGATGACACGGTAACCATTTCCTGTAAAATTTTGATACCATTGGTTCTTTTTATGCTTTCCAGCACAGTGAGTACTTCATATTGAGCATAAATCTTTTTCCCAAATTCAAATGTCATGCGACATAAGTTTAGATTTCATGCCTACGGACCAGCTTCATATACTTTTTTCACTGCAGTTTCTAGGATTCAGAATTTGATGATACTTGCCTGATACAGCAAATGCTTACATGAAGAGTATACAGAATATGATAAATTCCTACTAATGCAGAAGTAGCCACGAAATAAAAACTCTAGTGATGTCAGTTGCTAACTCTTTCCCACACAACAGGCAAGTACATGTTTTTCCTCACTGTAGGATGACGACCTACAATTCTTCAGAAATATTTTCTTACTTATCCTGATTTGAACCTAAGATATGCAAGTCAAACTAGCTTATTGCAACAGCAAAATCCATTCCCCAACACTTTTTCCAGTCGATTCCTGATACCTAGTTACTACAGGTGGTGGTACTGAGAAATTGCTCCACATTACTGCAGAAGATTAGAAATTGAGAGGCACTAGGGGACGACAGGATTATATGATGAAAAATCACAGTTTGGCCGCATATCAAGACATTCTCTTTTTACAATTAGACCACATCTCATGACACTATATGCAGAAAATCTAGTAAATCTAAACATCAAACAGGTCTGTCTTGGTAATGAATGAGTGAAAGACTGACCATGAGACAAGTGATTGTAACAGCACCAGCAACTGCATTAAGTTCACGCCAAACGAACACCCCTAAAGTGCTTTCCACCTGCAAATTATGAAATAAAATTATCGATAGTGGCTCAAAAATTATGACGAGAGAATTGTTTTATTTTATTTCTCAAGAAGTAAACATGTAAGAGCCACCAAAAATGAGCTGCAGAACATGTACTAAAGGGAAAGAGATGTAAACATAAAGTAGGTCAGGCAATTAAGGACACAATTATACGCAGGAATTGATCATCACTCATTGTCAATTTTCATTTAGAAGACATTACAGTTTTAGCCTTTACGTCGAACAACATCCATGTTTGATACTAAAGCATAATAATAGTCCCTTTAACTGGTTCTATCAATTTCTCAGCCTACTCCCTCCCTATAAATGCCTCATCAAGCAGTAACATATTATGTAGTAACTGAGATATTGTTCAACCCTTTTGGACAAATCCTAACCTAACATTTCGTACGTGCAAGGGGAGTGAAAAAATATTCTTCCATAAGTTCTGTTGACCTTCCAACTTTTTGCATGTGGGCTTTGCTTAGACCTCTTTTTCGCTGCCTCCCCCCGGCTTGGAAAGCAAACCCTCGAGTAATACTTCTCTCATGAACAAGTAATATGGTAATTACATGCTGAAAGAGCAGCAGGTAATTTCGCACATGCTAATATGCAGAATAGTAAGATCATTTTATTGCCATTCAGTAATGTACATACAAGCTTGCTAAAGTAAAGAATTTAAATACAGGTCTGTACATGCCTCCTCATAAAACATGGCAAGATCTTTGTCCTAGGATTGCCAAAAAAAATCCAGCTTTTATCACACGAATCCTACATATAATATTCATGTGTCACAACATCTAGATGTCAAGAGTTGTTCCTCACTCAGGTCCTTAGATGAAAGATCCTTAGTTGACCCTACGTAACTTGCTAATTATCTCCAGAATGATAATTTTCTTACAGCTAACCCAAGTTTATTTAAATAATATAATGTCTGACCCAACCAACAAGATGGTAATTAGGGTAAAGAATTAAATCCATATGAACTCAAATTAGGCAAAATTAAATACTACAGCTGATAGTTCTGCACAGTCAGGGTCAAACCAAACATAAAAGATCGTGCTTAACATGAACACTATTTGAATCAGGCTTGATGGATTGATAGCCAACCCCATCAACCCAAGATTCAGCCATTTTAAAGATGTAGATCAATTTTACATTTACAAGATAGGGTAGCAAAATAGCAAGATTAAGGATATTACACTAACATATTACCAATGAGCTATAGCGCTAGTGGTATCTCTCATCCCCTGATGTACATGATTCAAATCTTATCAGGGATGCAACGGAAAACAAATTATCTTGTTGAAGATATTTCCAGTAGCATGTAAGAGCCTTCTTACATAGCCCCTTTTGGGATCCAGTTATTGTAGGATCAAGGTTAGGTTATACGTTTCCTCACCCACATTAATAATAAATAAATTCAAAAAACACATTGACATATTATAAAAACTGCAAATTCTTTTAACACGTTCAACTTAAAATGCAACCGCAGAAAGTTGCTGGACAAAATAAATTAGAGTATTACACCACCTGAAAAGTATTTGCAGCTGCTTTTACAATCATCTCGGGAATAAAGAATATACATGTTAACCATGCCCACGATAGAAGCTTCCTGAAGCCAAGGCAATAAGCTGTCAGACAAGAAGCACAGTGACACTTGTAATACAGTAATTGATACTTGGATCATGATTAAGAAAACAATCAAAAGAAGCTAAAGTACCACTCTAAATCATGCCATACTGCAACAAATGTGAAGATGACCCATACATTGAGAAGCTTTCTTTGAGAACCACCAAGAGGAATGTACATGTACCTAGAATTGTAGTTAAACATTAATTTCATTTTCAACAAAGAAATGCAGGATAAAAGCTATGAGAGCTCACCTAACAAGCCATTTGTTGAAGGAAGAATGCCAATTTTTCCAAAAGCTTTCCAAGTTATAGCAATTATTTATACACCTTGGCATATTCTCAGGTGTCTCAATGCCACTTATCTAGAAACAAATAGTGGCATACAACATTATGTCCTATAATACAAAAGGCAAATTGGAAGATAATCTCATGTGTAGATTTCAACAAGCCTACCAATGACCAGAACCGAAAGTAGCGCCAGATGAGAAAAAACTTGAGCCACATGAAGATTAAGACCTGTCCATATAAAGAATAAAGATCAAAACAGAACTTACAGAACAAGCTTTTGACTTTTAAATTTATAAACTTACGAGCTTTGGCAACCGGAAAAATGGTTTGGATGCAAGAGGAAGAAATTATATGCTCTTCTACTTTAAGTGAACTAGCAGAATTCAAAGATTGAATCCTTGAAGTGGTCGCTGGAGAATATTATATGATATATCATTCTGTTTTATGTAGCAAACTAAAACAATAATTGTTGAGTTTTCTGTTAAAACATATTTCTTGTTAGAAAGTTGAAACACTTGCACAATTCGAATGATTTGACCACCATTCCTTCGCAAGTATCCTTTTCTGGCTAGACAACCTCTTTATTATTGACTACTCTCCCCTGGTTTTCAAACATTAGTAATTAAAATTAAAAAAAATAAAAATAGTAAGTAATGAGAGAAACTTGGATAGTGAAGAGAGAGAGAGAGAGAGAGATAAAGGGGATAGATAAGTGGGTAAGTGGGAGTAGGAAGTGAGAGAAGTGAAGAAAAAAATGTATAGATGGATACTAATTTGGATTTTTTTTAATTTTTATATATGATTTTATCATAAACTGTGATTAAAGTACGCCAAAAATTAACTGTCAGTCAATTGCTTCCGCTTTATAATAGAGAAGATATAGGGTTTTATCATAAACTGTGATTAAACTACACCAAAATAACTGTCCGTCTATTGCTTCCACTTTATAATAGAGATTATTAGATCTAGGATACATACCTTTCAGATAAAATAAATCTAGGCTATATTAAGTTTCAAGAATAATCACTGTTTGTTGATGACTACTTTGTCAAACTGATAAAAAGTTTTAGATCATCTCCAAATCTAATCTGCTTATCCAACAAAACTTTGACACATTTCTTTTTTCTTAGCTTACTTAATAAATTCCATCATTCAGGCTGTGAGTAAACTGGTACTTGGCTCCATTGGAACATTGGAGGACATTTAAAGGAGGGTACTGGTTTTTGACATATTGCAGTCCCATAAGAGAGGTCCTAGGAAATTCCTAATGCCAGCAAGACATTCGGGGATGTACAAATTTCATCTGTCTCCTCCTTGAAATCTAGTATTCAGATATATACTCCCTCCAAAATATAAGATCAATTTTGACTTCTTGAATTCAATTTGAAATATTTTCATAACTATTATTGAAATGAAATTATTTAATTAATTCTAGACAATGCACATTATGAAAATTGTAAATTATCTAAAACGTACATGATTTATTAATTTCAAAAGTAAAATGAATCACATCATATCTCAAATTGACTTTAAAAATAAAAAATTGATCTAATATTTCGTAACTGAGGGAGTATATAGTCCAGTTTCAGTTTCATTCTCTATTCATGGCTAGGCTACTATGTTTTTAACTTTTCACAAGTATTACTAGTAATATGGTTTTAACTAAAGGTCGCAGCCGCAATCACTGTTGCATTTGGAGGGTGAAGCAGATGTTATCAAATGGAAATGAACACCAGAGATGTAAAATTTTAATTTACCCACCCTTCCTCTGCTTTGAGAACCAAGTGAACACAGAGCTGGCAGCTTACCACCGTAACGGTGTTGCGACGGGCAAAAACAACTTATACAGTATCGTAACAGCCGCAATAACCCATTACACACTGTTATGATACCATAGCCAACCTCTAAGGACGAAAATTTCATTCACGGCTTCACGCTGTTATAACGGCAAGTAACATTTGTAACCCCCCATCAGTTTGTAACATGCAGCTTTTTTCATGACTATGCTGGTAATTTCATGTTATATATTCTTGGTTATCAAAACTAGTATTTGGCACGTGTGTGTAATAAACATATAGGAAGTAAAATTTTGAAAAATAGGAAGTAGATTTAACTAAATAGGAGTTAAGGAAAGAAAATTGATGTACATGTGTAAAACTACTCAAGAAAGTGGGAGTAACTGTACGTATGCACACGTGGGCAGAGAACCTATGCAATGTGGGATTCTAAATACGACTGCTTTTGTAAACTTATTTTAATTTTAATATAGTGTAATAAAACTACTCCAAGAAACGTTTAACAAAGAACGTTTAACCCTTTTCCTCCGGCAATTATATAATAGATGCTATGTAAATATACTATTGGTTACTAATAAAAGCGGAATATTAATTTCAATATCAACTACCTTGTACCTACTCAAGGATAACTTCAACATTTTAAACATCATCTCTTACCCCATATCCAATGATGAAGACGTCCACAGGAGATAATTGTTTCCACACACCACTGAACAGCAGAGAAACTTGAGTAATGACAAATGCAAAAAATAAGGGCAGATGGAAGTATACTGTCATCAGTAAGGAGTATCTTTGAGATAACAAGATTTTCACCTGACAGCAAAGGCATTGTAGTAGCAAAAATGTGTCATTAACTCCATTAGGAAAAGACTCAAAAGCCAACGCAATCCATACCAAGCCACTTTCCTTGATGAATAATTTTTTTGTGGTGTATCCAGCTGCAAAAGAATACATCAAGTGAAGACCAAATTTTTTGACATCATACCACAAAGAACAAATTGTTGACTGTAGAACATTAAGAAATATAAATCAATTTATTGATTGCTCGCCATCAAAGTTCTATGTTTATAATTCTTTTTTGTAAGTAATACTACACACAGAGCTTACTGGCATTGTTTAGGAAACGGAGCAAATCCAAGCAAAAGTGGCATGAGTTAAAAATCTTTATACACAATAATCTGATAGTCTTCCAGAAATAACAAAGAAACATTATTAAACTGATGTTGAATCATGTTTTTATGGCCTACAAGTTCATGACTCCCCCATTATGTCACCGAACCAAAACATGGATAAAGGGTTATTAAACATGCATTTTTCTATTCTGAAAATCTTTTAGACCATCCTTCAAACAAAAACACAAATTAGGGTTCATAGGATACACTACATAGCCATGTGGATGCATGAAGCACGTGACACGCATCAAATGCCACAAATGCAGAAATTCAGTAGCATGCATAGGCACACATAAAATTTCTAATATAGGTATCCACGCATTAAAGAAAATGATAAAATAGAGAACAAACATCACAAACCTGTGAAGCAAATGCATTGAAGCTTATAATTGGTCCGGCAATATAAAGAGGTGCATATGCCAAATAACATAGGTATATAGTGAAAGAGAACTTGTCATGCTGGACGCTCCTCTCCTAAAAGAAATAATTGATAAACGAAAAGGATAAGCAATTGCACAAACGAGACGTTAGTCCAGAGGCAGACAACTGAAATATAGCAGGTGAGGGTAAAACTGAGACTCAAGCCAAAATAGCTGACCTGTAATAGCAAGTAGCATGTTTTTCCTGATGAACATTGGTCACATCGTTGAATGTGCTTCTGTAATCACCAGGAACAATCATATATAAACAAGAAAAAAAGTTATAGAGAGAAAAAATCAGTGTTTGAATGTCTTGCAAACATCAAACACGAATTAAAAGTAACAAGCACTAATTCAAATTGGGAACCAATATGCATCAAAGTACAGTAAAATTTCGATTTATGCGCAGTGAGACCGTGAGGCATGTAATATTGGAAATATTTACTTAAGCTGGCAATCAACAGACAAGTATAGCTAATCAGCATGAAAGAACGTATGATATATACTGCACTAAAGCACAAATATGTTGAAATTTTTGGGTTCTCCAGAGTTACGTAGTCTCCACCTAGAAAACAATATCTCCAACAGAAAGTATAATACAGTGCAAATCAATGTCCTAAGAACATTAAAGAGGTATTCATCACCTGTTCCCAAATAAACATCCATTTTACCAATAGCTAAATCTTAAATAAATACAAAAGGTCTAATCAATTTTAAATCCTATTTACATGTGTATGCCTTCTTTTTCACAAACTCCCGTGCCAATCTCCAGCTTTCAGTCTAAGGAGTTCGAATCTTTTGGACTAAATGTGTCATCAGTGTAATCTATATGCCATGTAGAATGAAGGGATTACATTCCTTTGATGATGTAACCAAAAGTAGCTTTATTTTTGTAGTTTAGAAAGATTAAGAGTCAAGTCAGAGTTGCATAAACCAGAAACCTGATACATTTGTTTGGTTGCACTAAGACAGAAGTATATTTTGTTGATAGAGCAAATTGTGAGGGACTGGATGATTATATGGTGTTGATCCAACAATCAATTGTTCAAGTTATACTTGTCCCAAAGAAGTGTAGTCTCTAGTTATACAGAGCTTACTAGTTGCAATACTAGAAGTTGGAAATTCTGCAAGTAGACTTACATGACAGGGTCACAAAACGAAACGGGGGAATTTAAGCAGAAAGGAAGCAATTTATCAGAAAGTCCCAAAGAAGACTTCTATGGATGGAAAATGCAATAGCACTAATACCTTTTGATCTATACGGGAACTGCGATCTATCCAATGGTAGTCGTATCCAAAGCTTAGCATACGTAAAACAACTGCAGACAAGGAAACCCAACAATGCATTTTATAATCTAGGTAAAAGAAAATGAAACCTCCTCTCTAATAGAGAGTATCGTGTAAAAATGGAAATGTTATTGTGAAAACAGTGTGATAATTCATAGAAAAATGAAAGCATCTCAGGAGTACGCGTGGGAAGCCAGTGGAGTAAAGAAACTGCTCCAGCAATAATTCAAAGAAAACATAATTTTCATCTAAGATCAGCTGTGATATGGTTCACATTTATATCACATGCCTACATCTGAATTCCAAAATATGTATATATATATATGTATATGTATGCGCGAGCGCGCGTGTGTGTGACCAAGGGATCATAATTTTAGAGACAAAACAGGAAACGAGACTATTGAGTAGGTTTCAAATCTCTTTACAAGAAACAACTTTCATATTTCTTCACAAAATTGCCACACAGATTGCTAGGGCCAACAATTAGTACTACATATCAATATGATTACATATAAGCATTTATATCAAAAGCCCTTCTTATCAACCTTTGCCAGATCTTGATCCACAATATACGAGATATATTCAAAATAATAATATATTATATACATATATATGTGTGTGTGCGCGCGCGTGCATATAACATAGAACTTGTAAGGAGAGCAGTATATGATTTTGACAACAATAAAGGAAGAAAGGCTTTTGAACAAACATACAGGGTTGACATGATACTAGTGGTAATAATCATGAGCATATTCATTGAAAGTGGTAAAATTTAGTGTAGTATTAGTAGGCATACAGATACCAGAAATTATTATAAAAAAGCAACCAAGTGAATAAATTGACTGCAATTTGATATAACTATAAGATAGACTTAGCTAAAATGCTGCAGATAAGAACCAAAGGGTCTTGGCCCAATGGTTACCCCCATCCCTTATGTATCAAGAGGGTGGAGTTTTAAACCTTGGCAATGGCAAAGATTGAGTGCGTGTATTTAAATTAGAGGTGCACAAAAAGACCGAAGACTGAAAGCTCGAACTAGATCGGACTGAAAAAAGCCTTAAAAAGCCCGGAGTGGTCTAGGACCGGTTGGGACCAAACTGGGCCGCCTGGAGGCTTAGATCAGTCTAAGGATTTGAGAGCAAAAGACCGGACAGAACTGTACTGGACTGGTCTGGGGACTGAACTATCCTGAAGATCAGATTGAACTGGACTGAAGACTCAACTGGACTAAAGATCGGACTGATCAGGCCTGCCGTTGGGATTGGTCTTGGGACTAGTCTTTTAGGACTGATTTGGGATTGAAATATAATTCTTTTCAGGGTCTATCATTGGAATGCCACTTATTTTAATTTTTTGGACCATATTGATAGGGATTGATCCATGAGACGTCGTCGTGGATGAATCGCTATTTAGTTATTTATTTATTAGTTGACTATTTATTTAGTTTATTGGACTTCTTATTTATTGGTTTATTTCAGTATTGGGTTATTTATTTAGAGGTCCAATTGTTATTGAGCTTAGGGTTATCAGAGTATATTTTCTTATAAATATGCTTGTAAGTCATGTCAGACTCTTGACACTTTGATATTGAAATTATTCTGATTATTAGTTGCGATCAATATTTTTTCTCCTTACTGTGGTTGAAAAACCCTAGGGGTAGTGGTTCTAATGCGGCTGAATCACCCAAGTTCTGTTAATTCTCTTTGTTGATTTTGCCTTTTCCAATTAGTTGTCTGTTCAACAACTTTCGTCTTACATCATATTGGTATCAGAACTTGGTTTCTCCATCAATTTCTTAAATTTTGGGGATCTTGGGTTTTTTTAAAAAAAAAGAAAAAGAAAAGGGTTAATGTTCAGCAGAGTACTATTTATCGTCGGAGTTACTGCTCATCGCGATTCACTATTAAAAAAAAAGAAAGCCTGTTGTTGTTTTTTTCTTCCGTTGCTGCTATTGTTGCTACGTTGTTTTGGAAATAGGGAGCTAACCCTAACTTTCTTAATTTAAATTAAAAAGCCTTACAAATTACCTTTAGTACTCCAAATTTCCGCTCTCCATTTAAATATTGCCCCACAATTTATTAGTTTACATTTTTTTCACCCCTATTTATTGCATAAAGAGCCTTAAACTTTTAATCTTAGCACTTTTCACCCTAGTTTCTAATCAGTTAGGTCCATTTAAAAAAAAAGTAAATATTTCATTTTGAATATCCAGATTTTCAATATATAATCACTTACATTCCCTTCGTTCATTAGTTCTAAAATTTTTAAAAGCTTGTTTTGGATTTGTTCTTTTAAAATTGCATCTTATTCCATCTAATTGCATATTATTCGGTTATTATCAATAGCTTTTGAGATTGCGATTGCATAGGCTTAGACTTGTAGTTTTAATTTGCTTCAATTAAATTTTTATATTGTCTTAGCTTTGCACTTGCATTTGTATCATGACTACACGTACCCAAGCTACTTTAGAAGAAATTTAGGACCAATTAGTTGCCATAGTTGCACAATTGGGTCAAATGAATGATAGGATCACACACATTGAACAAACACAACCTGTAGTGGAACCTCAGGAGAATAATGGATATGGGCATGTCGAAAACCCACATGTTAGGCACCATAAACATCCTAGGCATGATCCTTATGATGATGACTCTAGGAAAATCAAGTTAGATTCACCCAAGTTTGACGGTAGATTTGATCCCAATGCATTCCTTGATTGGTTATCTAGTATGGAGAAGTATTTTGACTAGTGTGAGATGTCTGAGGATAGGAAGGTGCGATTCGCCAAAATAAAATTGGTGAAATTGGCCAGTTTATTTTGGTCAAGGGTTGAGAGAAACTTAGAGTGTCTAGATGAACCATCTATCAGGCATCGAGAGAGATAAAAACTCCCTTAAAGCAATATTATTTATCCGTAGGACATACCGATAGGTTAATGGAGCAATATGACAACTTTCGTCAGGGTAATAATATGTCTGTTTCTGATTACATCTGCAGATTTAGGGAGTTGACTCAAAGATGTAGGATCAATGACAGTGAGATTGACCATTATGAAGTTCAAGAATAGGTTACAACCTGAACTTCAATCACTCATCCTGACCAGTGGCATCACTACCCTAGATGACCTTTTCCAGTCAACTCTAGATAATGAGTATAGGTTATAGGGTATCGCTAAGAGAGTCCCTTCTTACTTAAGTCAGGCCAGTGGCGAAATTTCTCGCAGAGTAGACCTTTTCCGACTTCTCAGGCGTCCTCTAAGGCTAGTAACACCGTAGTTGAGCCATCTTGTGACAAAGGGAAGGGTGTAGTTATAAGTCTGCTACCTAGAAGAGGTGTTTTACATGTCAGGGGTTAGGGCACAAGTCTTTTGAGTACCCCAATCGCAATCGCCAACGAGTAATAATAGTAAGAGAAACTTCAAAAGAAGAGGGGGATATTGTCGGGGATGAAGGTTAGCATCCTAGCCCAAAGAATCCCATCATGGGTGAAAGCGCAATTACAACTGTCCAATCTCGTGCTGTAAGGGGTTCGCAGTACTTGCTTTATGCCTTTCTTTGAGTATAACTCGTAAGATGAGGAGGTTGATGAGCACCTAAAGGAGATAGGTAATCAAGTAGGTGTCATGAGGTGCATTTTCACGAGTCATAGGAGAGAGGATGATTGGAGGAGAACCACCATATTTCAGACCTACATCAAAGTAGGTGGTGTCTCTTTTAAGTTGATCATCGATGGGAGTAGTTGCTTAAATGTGGTTGCTAAGTCCGCCTTATCACGGATGAAGCTGAAGGCAAAACCACATCCCCAGCCTTTTAGCGTCACCTAGGTCAACAAGACATCCATTCCTGTGTTAAAGAAATGTCTAGTGTCGATCCACCTTCAGGGATATGAGGAGAGTATTTGGTGAGATGTCGTTCCTATGGATGTTGCACATATTCTACTAAGGCAACCTTGCCTATATAACCGTGATGTGACTCATTATGAGAGGACGAACACATATGTGTTTACACACAAGGGGCAAAAATTATCATTAGCACCTGTGAAACCCCGAGTGTCGTCCAAAAGTCAACCAAAAGAGACTAACTTACCTACACAACAAACCAAATCACTCCATATTCTTAATAGAAAGGAGTTTGAGCGGAGTGTGTTGGATGAAAAGGTTGTGTATGCGGTAGTAGCTAGAGAGGTGAGAGATGTTCTTGAGGAGAGTACTAGAGAGATTCCTAATGATGTTAGGCAGATTTTACATGAGTTCGCCGATGTTATGCCTAGTGAGTTGCCTGATGGGTGGGTCATTCAGCATGCCATTGACCTTGTTCCAGGGTCTTCTTTAACTAACTTGCCACATTATAGGATGCATCTTACAGGGCAGACTGAGATGAGTCGACAGGTAGGTGAGTTGTTGAAGAAGGGCTTTATTAGAAAGAGTTTGAGCCTTTGTGTCGTTCCAGCCTTATTCACCCCTAAGGCTGATGGGAGTTTGAGGATGTGTTGTGATAGCTGAGCCATAAATAAGATCACCATCAAGTATAGGTTTCCCACACCTAGGCTTGATGACATGCTAGATACGATGATTGGGGCTCGTGTTTTCACCAAAATAGACCTGCGGAGTGGATACCACCAAATGCGCATCCGAGAGGGAGATGAGTAGAAAACTGCCTTTAAGATAGGGAATGGACTTTATGAGTGATTAGTCTTACCTTTTGGCTTAACCAATGCACCCAGCACATTTATGAGATTTTTGAATCAGTGTTACGTCCTTTCATAGGTAAGTTTGTAGTGGTCTATTTTGATGACATCCTCATTTATAGTAAAACCCGAGAGGAGCACTTACTTCACTTGCGAGAGATTTTAGCAGTTCTTCTATGTGATTAACTCTATGTTAATTTGAAGAAGTATTCTTTTGTTCAGCAGTCGGTTATTTTCCTCGAGTTTGTGATCTCCAAAGAGGTGGTTTCTGCCGACCCTGAGAAAATAAAGGCTATTAATGAATGGCTTGAACCTTCTAATTTTCACAATGCTTCCATGGGCTAGCTACGTTTTATAGGAGGTTCATTAGAGAATTTAGTACCATTATGGCTCCCATCACTAGTAGTTTGAAAAAGGGAGAGTTCGTTTGGTATAAATCGACTACCAAAGCCTTTGTGGAAATCAAGAATAGGTTGACATAGGCACTTGTCCTCATGTTACAAGACTTTAGTAAAGTGTTTAAGGTAGCATGCGATGCTTCAGGTGTAGGGATATGCTTAGTCAGAAGGGTCATACGATAACGTTCTTTAGTGAGGCCCGACAAAAAAGATAGGGAGTTTTATGCTATAGTCCAAGCACTTAGGTATTGGCGCATTATTTGTTGCATAGGGAGTTTGTTATTTATTCCAATCATCAGGCACTCCAGTACCTTAGCTCCCAAAAAAAGCTAAGTCATCGACATGCTAGGTGGGTAGAGTTTATTCAGGAGTATTCTTTTGTCCTTAAGCATTGCAAAGGGACAGAAAATATAGTTGTCGATGCATTGAGTAGGGTGTCTATCCTTGTCAACTCTTTGAGAGTGAAGGTTGTGGGATTTGAGCGCATTATCCAGGAGTACCCTACCTATCTAGACTTTAGTGATATTTATGCCGCCCTGCAGGATCCTAGTTCCCCACCCTCTAATGATTTTCGTATCCATGATGGGTATCTTTTTAAGGGCACCCGTTTGTGTATTCCTAGTACATCAATGTATGAGTATTTATTGTGGGACTTATGTAGGGTTTCTGACAGATAAAGGCAGCGGAATTTAAAATTTTTAAAACTATTTCGAAACCCTAAAACAGGATCCGTGCGAAAAACAAATTAATTCAGAGGTTTAGATTTGTTTTACCGATTATCCGAGCTTGAATGAAACGATGAAATTCTGGAACGGCTTCGAATCTCCAACGCAATCCAACGGAATTGCGTCTCTACGGTATCCACACGAACGTCCCACAAATCGTCACACGATCTGCAGCAAAGAGAACTCTGGTACTAGCCGCCAAGATCTGGATTTTCTCAAGTTTTGCTCTCAACTCTCTTTTCTAAAACTGCTAGGGTTTTGTTTTCTTTTTGGTTTCACATAAACAAGACTGCTGATATATCAGATATATATAGCGTCCAAAAAGTAATTAAGCAAAACCCTAATCCTATTAGAAAAGTAAAATCCGAATTTATATATATATTATATTTTAATTAAGTCTTACTTAATTAATATACATATATACAAATTATCCTGTTAATTTAAATTCGTAATTTAAATACTATCAATCATATTGACATATTTAAATCCTTACAATTTAAATTAATTCTCTTTTAATTACGTTCTAAGTGTGTGACCCTATAGGTTATTATTATATTGGCAATAATTTTAAAATCATATTATAAAATTATAAACAGTGAGTGGCATCTAGTAATGCATCACTGCTACCCAAATAATAATAAGATCGATGATTCGATGCAACCTTTTCGTGACCAATGTTTCAATGTAATTTAATCCTTTTAACCTTGACATCCTAGATTAAACTCGAGCCATGGAATGTGTCATACTCTTCATAATTTAATCTAAGTTTTCTTGATCAATGAGTAGACTATATGAAACAAATCACTATTTGAGCATGGCCATGCATTTCATAGTCCTACTCAATCAAGAGGCCTATGGATATCACCCCTAATATATATGAGGGTTAAATTCCATCTAGATCACTCATATTCCTCACACGATTCATGATGTACCCAATAATCACCTTTATTGTCCACCCTATTAAAGGTGACCTTTGATGATATCAAAATACATAAATTCTCGTATAGTAATATAGTGATTTCAGGTCGGAGGACCATTACACCATTGTCACTATGAGAATTGCTTATGACATTTTGCATAATGCTCCACGTAAAATTTTCATGGTGGGTCTGTCCAGTACATTGTTCTCTAACATGTACCTATGCATTGACTCAATATCTCATATATTAATGACCAATGAGATTTGGCCATCAGTCAATCCACATACTAGTATCAATGTATCATTGTTGTCTCATTCTCAATGATACTCGACTAGGGACATTTAAGAGTAATGATACTAATTGTAATTATATAATCTCATGTTCAAGTCACATACTTGAAGCTATATAATTTGTATCATTATTCTAAGGACTTTTATTATGCTAACATTTATATAACACAGTAAATGAAACCATAATAAAATAATTCATTTATTCAATCAAATATCAAAAGAAATGTTAAGCAATTACATCAAAGAATTGGCCTTTAGGGCATAAACTCTAACAACTTACACGCGGGAGGTTTAGCTGGACACTTTAGTCGAGATAAGACCATTACCGTTGTTGAGGATATGTTCTTTTGGCCTAGCCTCAAGAGGGATGTAGCTCGTGTTGTTTCTGAGTGCCGCACGTGTCAAACTGCTAACGGTAAGAAGCAGAACACGGGTTTGTACACTCCACTTCCTGTTTCCCATGCACCTTAGGAGGATCTTAGTATGGATTTTGTCTTGGGGTTACCGAGGACCAAGAGGGGTCATGATTCAGTTTTTGTTATAGTGGACCATTTCACTAAGATGGCACATTTAGTCCTTGCAGCAAAACTGATAATGCCTCATATACTGCCATGATTTTCTTTAGTGAGGTAGTGAGATTGCGTGGGTTACTATTGACTATAGTTTCTGATAAAGATGCGAAATTTATGAGTTATTTTTGGAGAACTCTCTGGAAGAAACTTAACATCATGCTTAAGTTTTCCACTGCTTATCATCCACAGACCGATGGTCAAACTGAGGCTGTTAATAGTAGTCTAGGTGATTTGATATGTTGTCTTGTGGGTGATCATGTGTCTACGTGGGATAAGGTTTTACCTATGGTTGAGCTTGCATATAATAGCTCAGTTAATCGTTCGACTGGAGCGAGTCCTTTTCAAACTTACACTGGTTATCAGCCTAGGAAGCCTGTTGATCTAGCTCCCCTTCCTAAAGCATTTAGGGCTAGTGAGTCTGCTGAGTCTTTTGAGCATCACATTCATGATTTGCATGCTGAGATAAGAAAAAAAATTAATTTGAGCAATGAAAATTATAAGTCTACTGCCGAGCAGATGTTCATCGCAGGTATCAAGAGTTTAATGAGAATGATCGAGTGATGGCGCGACACCGTGCTGAGAGATTATCTCTTGGCACATGGAAGAAAGTGCATGCTAAAAGGATGGGTCCATTTCGAGTTCGAACGAAGGTTAGCGCTAATGCATACGAGTTGGATCTTCCGAGTGATATGAGTATTGGACCTGTATTCAATGTCCTTACTCCTTATCATGGGCCTTCTGATGATTCCGCCCCCTCATCCACTTCTCCTACTTCTTCACCCACTTCGCCTACACTTGCTAACCCTGATAAGCCTATACTTGTTCCTCCTTTACCTGTTCCACCTGCACCTCCTACTATTCCTACACAGCGGACAACAGAGGTTATTAAGGATGTTTTTGATGAGCGGGTTGTGTTGACCAGGGTGGTTACCATCATTTTTTGGTAAAGTGGCACAATAGACCTTCAGATGATTGATTGTACATGGATTGGTGTTGAGGAGTGTCGTCGGCTTGATCAAGGCCTTTTTGAGAGATATGAGGCTTTCACTTCGTCAGAGGCTTTCGCAGCCGGGGAGAGTTGATAGAGATCGATCTGTGAGACGCCGTCGTCGTGGATTATTTGCTATTTAGTTATTTATTTATCAATTGTCTATTTATTTAGTTTGTTGGACTTCTTATTTATTTGTTTATTTTAGTATTGGGTTATTTATTTAGAGGCTCAATTGTTACTGGGCTTAGGGTTATTAGGGTTTATTTTCTTATAAATATGCTTGTAAGTCATGTCAGACTCTTGACACTTTGATATTAAAATTATTCTGATTATTGGTTGTGATCAATATTTTTCCTCCTTACTGCGGTTGGGAAACCCTAGGGGTAGTGGTTCTCATACGGTTGAATCACCCTAGTTCTTTTAATTCTCTTTGTTGATTTTGCCTTTCCAAATTAATTATCAGTTCAACAACTTCCGCCCTACATCACATATCAACAACTATATAACGGCTAGTTTTGAGGGAATTTTGTTCCAACATATTTCAACAACTCTTTTTCAGCTCCTATAAATACTTAACACTTCATTCCAATTTTTCTCACACATCATTCTCACACTTTCTTACTACCAATATTTATTCTCTCTTTACTAAGCTTACTAACTATTCCAAATATATTTTCAATTTCAATTTTAGCATACTTACAATTTCAATTTCATTCTTACAATTTCAATTTCATATTTCTATTCATTTTAAATTATGGCATTTTCAAGTACTAATCCCAACCCCACTATAATTCCTTCATCAATCGGTGAAACGGTTCCAATTCCGACTCCTCTTTCACCTAAACGGTGAGCGGATATACTAGAAGGCATAAAAAATTAATAAATTATTAGTAATTACTCATTTATTTAAAATTTTAAATTTTTGACATTTGTTAGTAATTACATTTACACATTTATTCATTTTTTTTGTAATTACACACTTAGTATTACTTTTTTAAGTTTTCATTATGATCTAAATTTCACATTTTTTTTTTATAATTCAAACTATTCAATCAATGACATTCAAGAATTCAAGTTATACATTTATGATTTGTTTCATTATTTGTATTTTAAATTTTTAATTGTACTTAAAATTTTAGTTATTATATGTAATATATTTTTTAGGTTATAAATAATATCCTTTGAACTTTACTTTTTATGTTAATTTTATAATTTTTGAAGTAAAATAGGTACATAAATTTATTAAAAGTAATACAAATAAAAAAATAACAAAAAGACCAGACAGAAACCACGGTCTAAGACTAGGGTATTTATTTAGTCCTGATTTTTTAGCCAAAAGACCGGACTGGACTAGACTGGTCAAATCAATCTTCACTCTTAGGACTGGACTGGTCAAACCAATCTTTTCAAAGATCAGCCTTAGACTGAAACGGACAGGACTATTGTGTACCTCTAATTTAAATTATGTCTTAAATTAGCCAAAAAAATGCTGCAGATAAGACAGAAAACACATTTGCAACTGAATCCCTATGAGAGAGAGACAAAGAAAGTACCAAAGTTGAAGCAGATATACCATCTAAATGCACCCCGAAACTTGTCTAAATAAGCCCAACGTTTCCTATGCCAATAAGGAAATACAATCATCAGTGAGTAGAGATATAATGAAATAGCTCAATGACTTGCATCAGACAAGTCATCCAACTATGTAATTCAACTTGAGATTAACAAAACAGCACTCACCCAAAACTGGAGAATGAATACCCCGTATATATACGGTTACATAGAAGAAACGACAGATTAAAAAACCAAAGTAAAAACAAGAAGTACTTCCTCCGTCCAAATATCTGCATTAAAATATCTAGTAAGGCATGTCAAAAATTGAAGCATCACATGATGATACTAAGATGGTTGGTAAAAGCTTCAACTGAACATATACATACAAGTACTAATTTTTCACAAAGAATTTAAACATATAAACAGATCATTTCATTAAATGAAATAATATTTTCTCCATCTTTTATTGGATAGAAAAGAAATTTAATTAGAAGAATCTGAAGAATACAAGCAGAGAGGAACGACGAGTCAATCTGCCATATAACAAGTGTAAGTATAAATATGTAAATCTGTTGTTAAGATATTTAGGTAGTGACACTCCTAAAATAACAGCACAGTATATGTTATAATTCCACGTTTGTACCTGAAATATCAATCATTACACATTGCAACAGCATTAGTTGCTTACATAAAATAACTTTACATTTTACAATAATATGTAGAATTTTCCTAGAGCAAAAAAGAAAGAAATTGCAACGATTAATGACAATGACATTAAATTTATAAACAAAAATGAAAAGACGTACCTTAACTAGAAGAAAATTAGCTGATGCAATTGAGAGGATGAATATAATGCTACATTAGCAAGAAGCAGAAGTTAGTGAAAACAGAGAGCCATGAAGGAATAGTTACACATTATTGTGAATAGAGGACATAATTATCAAAATAAAAATGTGAATAGAGGACATACAAAGCTCCATGTAAATATGCTAAATAAGTCCAAGAAATTACAAGCCAAAGTACGGACATCCCCTTTGCTTGCAAATGATAGTAATTTCTAAACACGTTGGCCACCAAGGTAAAAATCCCAAAAACAATGGTAAGAGTGGGTAAGTTCCAACGAAAATTTCTCCATTGGGCATCAGAGTCATCCTACATAATAAAAGGAAGAAGAAAAAAAAGTCAACCCAATTAAGAGATACACGGGGGAAATCCAGGAAATAGAAAAATCAAAACTCTGTGATTTACGTAAGAAAGCTAAACAAAGACATTTGGTTTTAGGGTTCCATCACGATGTCATGCATCTTGTGATGATGAGATCGAAGTTTTATGATAATACATAACTCCATACAACATCCCTACTTTGCTCCCTTGTGATTATAACCAAGAATCAGACAAGTGTCTATCATACAAAGGTACTGCAACCATAGTTGTTAAATTGTGAATCCTATCGTGTATAGAAAATCAATAAATCGTGAATCATATCTTGAATCATATCATACGATACAAAGAGATACGCAAAACAAAATAAAAATATATTCAAATATGTAAAGAACTCATTTTATTGGACAATAATGCAGATTAGCTCAACTGTATTGTTAAAGTAATCAAATGAGCCTATTGACAAATTTTAAAGTTATAATTTGAACTTTGAAGAGTTTAACTTTACATTCTCGTAAGCACAACCACACTATTCCCATTCCTCTAAGCATGAAATGAAGGGGCTTCACCTGCCTATATACCTAGTCGGAATCTTTCCGTAAAAGAAGGGAGTGAGAGTATAGTCATACCAATTGGATTTTAGAGAAAGAAAAACAGGCTTTTTCTTTTTATGGTGAAAAGTAGGTTTTTTGAGCTCTTGCTAAATCAGTTGTTCATGCTACTGATTCCTATCCCTAACTTGAAATCTCCTACAAGAAGTCCTCAATAGATAAAAGAGAAAATGCGAGTGAAGAAAGCAAAATCAATTCAGACTTTCCTCTCGAAGCACTTTAGGCTCCAACTCATGAAATGGATCAAAAGCATGTCTTTGTTTTTCTCGGGTTAAGCTAGTAGTCCATTGGGTGGTGGGATCTCCTCCTTCCTATTTACCTTGGTTGGGAACTGAAATTAATGATCAATATTATTTATGTAATATTTATTAAGGAAAAAGAGGAAAAAATAGCTTAATTTACTTATAAGTATAAACTCCATGTGAAACTAAGTCCCAAATTAGAAAGCATAGAACAAAAGACAACTCTAAAACTATGTATTATGTCTCTATGAGCCATGAAAAAAAAATATGGAAACAAACTCCTTTGAAAAAGATAAGAAATCTTAGAAAGCATAATAAAAATTATTGTATTGATCGAGTGAACCTCTCTTGTAATGAAAAAAAAAGAACAAAAAGAGGCTTTAATATGTTATTTTAACTCTTATCAGTTTCACCTCTACCTTAAGAATGTATCGACCGTATTGTAAATCTTATCGGAACGTAGGAAATGCGACGGGTATCCATTAGACAACCTATCTTTCTTCCCGATTGGCCATTAGGGGTAGAGGCCCATGCTAGTAGCACCAGTGGTCTATCGTTCACTTACTGATACGCTAGTGATTCTATATCAAGTTGCTCCTGTATTGTATCGTACGATACGTATTGTGTATCGTAAGATCTTGATAACTGTGACTGCAACATAAGACTATTGTTGTAATCTTTTCTCGCCGAAATCTTGCATCCTTCTGCTTTACCATGCAATCATACACTTAAGTCCATAATGTGAAGGGGTCTTACTTCACACAAAGTATAAGGAGGTGATCAAGAGTCTCTTCTCCAGCCTTGCACAAGCTGCACCAGTTCACCACACCTATTTCCTCCACGTAAAAAAATCAAAAAAGGTTTTCACCAGAGTTGTTGTTCTTCAAACACCCGTCCAAGGGAAACCACACCTCTAGGGCACAGATCATGCAATAAAGAGACTTGACAAAAAAGAGGGAACTTGCAGCTCTCACACACTTCAAGGAATTCTGCTACCCCAAGAAATCTCAATTTTCATGCAAAATGGAAAAATAATCTGGAACCATCTCCTGTTCCAAGTTATTTAACGTTCTGCAAAAACAAAAACCAAAGATCCCCAACAAAAACCACAAAGCCAGCATTTATGAAACTATGGAAGAAGATGAGTTGATAATAGATAGTTATATCAATTGATGGTCAAGCAAGAAATATGCAGCCCCGGCTAAAATTATAGCTACAGCGCACATATCTCTGGATAGGCCAAATGCAAATTGTCCTAGAATTTTAAAGAAATTAATATTCAGAGAAATCCTTTAATTCGTTATTTCAACAGGAAATGTAGCAACCATTTGGATCCAAGATGAATGGTATGGATAAATACACCAACAACTTCTTAAAAAACTAGTTTTGAAACGCCAAGAGACACATTAACACTAACTTAATTATCTAAGCCGAAGGCTGAAGTCCACAATAATTAGGATGATGGAAAATGTTATATTAATCAGATAGAGGGAACGAGGGAGAGAGAGAGAGACACATACATTAAACCGATTAGGGAACCATCCAGGTCTTAGACCGTGAAGTTTGTGAGAGTGAACTGTACCAGCAAAATGACAAATCAAGAATAGAAGAAATTCAATACATTTATATATTGCAAAGTAGAAAAGGATGTTACTAAGATATATACAAAGTATATCTTGAAAGAGATAATACCGTGTGAAAGGGTGACGGAGCGACGAATGATGTATACGTAGAAGACAACAGCATAGAGAACAAGAAATGTGAGCTCTCTTTTCTGCCATGAGCTATTCATGCCTAATCAACCAATCCCAGCCGCATTACTGAGAATAAATGAGATATAAATCAGATTCCACGCATTAATATTACTACTAAACTACCAGTAATACAACAACAACGAAAAAATAAAAATAAAAAAATCAACTCCTGCAATACAGTCAGAGCTGCTATATCAAGCCAGAGTTAGGTGTACTAACAATTCTTCAAAACAATAGCAATTCCAATTACTTTCTTGTTTTCTATTTGCCTTATTGTATGTATTCTCTTAAAAGGAATCCTTTTTAACTAGGCTACAAATTTTATTGCAGAGTTTTATTTCCCCCAATTACATAAGGCCCCAGTTCAATCTATAGCATTCTACTCAGCTCTAACTCTGTCAAGTGCTTGCTTTTCACTATAACAAGTAGGAAATTGACAAACCCAAATCATACTTGCTAAATTTGAATCTAATTAGAATTACAAATTGCTGCTACTCTAATCAAGTTGGTAAAACTAAAGCTATAGCAAATAGTAAACCAGGAAGTAGCACTTTATGATTCTTAAGGCAATCTTAGCATCATGAAAATGTTACTTCGTTGCTAAGCATAGTTAAAGTTGCACAAAAACATTGATAGAAACTATTTAGTACACAAATATGTGGGTATGCTCGTTCACCTTAGAAATGACGGCGGTGGGATGAATCTCCGCCGGTATCGGTGTCCGATCTCGGTGGTGTCCGGCGGTGCCAACTGATTGCTGGAGTTCGTCGATTATGAGAGACTGGGTGGAATACTATTAAAATGGAAAGAGAGAAATAGGGGGAGGGGAGGGAAAATTTTCTTTTTGTTTTATTTTTCATTTTTTGTGTAATTAAGAGAATAAAATTAAAAAATAAATATTTTCACTTGAAAAAAATAATATTTACATATAAATTTTTCTTAAATAAATATGAGACTCACTCATTATTTATGTGAGTAGAATCAAGTAGAGATATTATTTTTTTATATAAAAATATTAATTTTTAAAAATAAAATATTGAACAAGAGTTTAAAAATACAGGTAAAAAAATATACGAGAGAAATTAAGAATAAAAAATGAGAGAGATAAAAACAAGTAGATAAATTTATCTTTATTTTATTTTAAAATATTACAGAACTTCATTAAAAGTAGTTATTTTATCTAGGCTACCTTAATAATATAGATATATACTTTTTATATTTCTACAAGATCGTTTCCTATATAAGAATGGAGATCATATAAAAATATCAAAAATATTAATTTTTTAAAAAAAATGCTCAACATTATTAAAAACACATAAATCATATAGATTTTTGTTTGTGTTGTTTGCATGTTTATAAAAAAATTATTTAAACCATATCATTTGAGACATGAGATATAACAAAATTTTGTTGTGTTACTAGTCACCTGATAGACAACAAAATTTTGTTGCGTTATAAGTTACTAGTCACCTGACAGACGTTGCGTGTAAAAAAAATAAAAGTAAAAGTTAAAAAAGAATAAGTTATAAAATAGTGAGAGAGTAAAAATATTTACAAGAGCGTGAAAAAAAGGAGAAAAAAGAGTGACACAATTTTAAGAAGGATAGTTTTTTTTTTCTCTCTCCTTTTATAAAATATATAGATAGATATATGAGGGTAATAAAAAGGTACATAAAGATTTATGTATGTTCGTTTCTTTAGGCTGGGTCCTTTGGGTATATAAAGAAATACTAAAATGAAATAAATGTAGATAATTATTATTTCAATTGATTATTTAATTAGATTTTTTTCAAATGAACAATAAACAAATTCCACAATGATATGAGAAAGGACCTTTTAGGATTAGCAAATGAATTTGAGGATATATATATATATATATATATATATATATATATATATATATATATATATAAAGAGAGAGAGAGAGAGAGAGAGAGAGAGATAGGCTTGCTGTTTAAAGTGAGGATCTTTTCATCTGTTTCAAAATAAATGATTAATGTTGATTTTTTGAAGTTATTTTAGATATTTTTTAAATTCATTATTGATAAAAAAATTAATTTTAATTAGTACACTTATTAAAATTATAAATTATGTAAAATGTATTACTAATTATAAAATTTATTGCTTTCAAACATAAAATAAAATTACACAAATTTTAAATTTGAAACAACTTATAATGACATGAAATGTTAAACTTGATCTTATATTTCGGAATTGAGCGATTACAAGAGTGTCATTTTCAGTAAAAATTACAAAATACAAAAATACTCTGTTTTTTCAATATTAAATGTTGAACTAGGCTGCTGCGATTTAAGTCATATCTATTGCTTTACAAGTCATCTAGCCCTAATAATTTCTAGCAAGTTTTTCAAGTGTTCCTCCTCTACTGAGATTCTGAATAGTATCTCACTCTAGACCTCTTATATAAACAATTATATATATATATATATATATATATATATCCGAGAGAGTATCTAACTAGCATACTTCATAGGGTTATTACGTTCATTTTTAAGATTTTTTAAATAAATTTAATCGTACGAATTTAAAGAACATATAAAAATATTGAAAAATATTTGAACATATGATTTGGTGATGTCTATTATCAATTTTATTGTAATAATAGTTCGATTAATATTAATCGTAAAAAAAAATACTTATTTTATAATATTATAATAATAGTACTACACAACCTTAAATTAAATAAAAATTTGTGTTTACTCATATTTTTGCATGATCTTTCCATCCGTAAAGTTAAATTTTACTAAAAAACTTAAGATAAACTCATTTTATAAAATTAAAGTATATAACTTATATACCGGTATATCCGGCAAGCCCATATATATATATATATATATATATATATATATATATATATAGTTGACAGTCGGGAGAATTCGTAATAAAATAGGTCAATCGCGAAACATGAGGAATTGTTAATATCTGGTCTACAAAGGGTACTTTTGAAAAAAGAAAAATCAACCCAAAAATAAGACCATTGATGCATTTACAGATATAGATAAATATAAATATAAAGAAAAATAGAATTATGATAGTAGATTATCTCGGACCATCAAAAATCAGCCTCGTCACAGTACCCGAAAATATATTGTTAATAATGTTAAAAAAAAATAAAAAAGTTTTAAGCTATGTATGATATAACATACGAAATTAGACTTGTTTATTTTGGTGCGTTAAAAAAATAGTGAAGTGAATTTGAAATTTAAAAATTATATTTGTGAGTAAAAATAAATTATGTTCAAAATAAATTTATATAAACGAACAAAACGTTTATACTCCAAAAAGCACAAAAATTTCAAAAAATTTGAAACCAAACATATACATTTTTCTTTTGATTTTATATTGCTATGTGTGGAAATAGGACCTTGAAGAGTTCAAAAGTCTTGACTCGTGAAGAGGTCAAATTTCCTTTTAACAAGTTATAGATAGATGTGTTAATACGCAAATTTTGTTTGAAAAACGAGGGGCTGTCTTTAGTTGAAAAAGGAAAAAAAAATAGTTTTATATAATTAATTGTATAAAATATAAAGAATTACAATTAGAAACGTACAAATTATAACCGTAAAATATAATTGTTAATAAGGTTTTCTATTAACTATTACGTATCCTAATATTTTTTATATTCCAATATAATAAGATCAATTTGATTTTATAAGTTAATTTGAAATGATTTAAAATTAAAATAAGCTATTCAATTTTAAAATAATATAATTATAAAGGTTATTAATTTTCTAAAATTCAATACTGACTATTCATAGGAGTATATTTTGGACAAAGGGGGCATTATTTGTGAGACATTTAGTTGTTACTAATCGTTGTAGCAGAGGGAATATATTTATTGAGAGTAGGGGGGTGGGGTGGGGTGGGGGGGGGGGGGGGAGGGTCTGAATTAATAATTCTTAAAAAGCTTTGATTTGAAAATGAGTAGGTCCAATATGCTTGCTGGCTTTGGGGTTTACTTTATATATTTACAAAAAGATAGCCCAAAAGCAGAGGAATCCATTTGGTAGCAACTACTTAAGTATAATATACATTATATCATCAATTTATCATAATTTAGTTTATATAGCACACACTACCTACGTATATTAAAAAGAAAAAAAAAATAAAAGATTAAAAAATAGAAAATGAAAAATAAAAAGAGAGAGAAAAATGAATAAATAACTTACATAAAAAAGTTAAAATAAAATAGAAAAATAAAAAAAATTATAATTTTATTTATACCAAATTAACTGTTATTTTTTTCTTTTACTTTATAATATAGATATATAGATAGATAGATGGATAGATGTCAAAAGACTCAAAACTAATCCTAAACAAACACATTAGGTTATGTTAGACAATTTTGTGAGGGAACCACCTTATCATGCTTGAATAATGGCTGCTACCTACTTTGTTATTTGTACACCATATTTTAATAATATAATAAAAATTGGATGATCTGGAGGAATCTTGATTTTGAAGCAAATATATTTTACACACACACACACACACACACATATATATATATATATATATATATATATATATATATATATATAAATCAATGTTGACCCTTGAACAAATTCTCCAAAAAAGGGTGAACAAACTCTATATGACCAAAGTCCAAAGATATGGGGATCTTGGGAAAGAGAACTTTGTACAATAGTTTTCTTTTACATTTCAATACAATTAACAAATGCTGAACTTTTTATATTTATCTATTTAAGTTCCTTGTATGATTATTTTAATATGTATAAAGTATAAAAGCATAAGCCCATTTGCAAGGAAAAATCACTAGTTCATGGGGACTGTTTTTCAAGACGGAGGTAATAAATATTTATAAGTTAAGTTAAAAGTTAAATGAAACTCTCGTTTTAAATTAAAAGAATTATATATGACAATAGAAATGATTCATTAGACCTATATAAAATTATGTGAAAAAATATGCATAGACTTTTAAGTTGTTTCTTAGTTCAAAAGGACAGGGCAACAAATGGAACAGTTGGGATAATTCACCTATATAAAATTATGTCAAAGAATATGCATAGACTTTCAAGTTGTTCCCTAGTTCAAAAGGACAGGGCAACAAATGGAACAGTTGGGATAATTCACCTACTGATGTAGTCTCACAATTGTAGACCTTTCTCACCAAATCATAACTACACTTTTAATAATTCCACTACTATGAATAACTTTTTGACTATATATTCAATAAACTTTCATACCAATGTAGAACTGCATATCAGATAATTCTCATACTTTATTGACAGTATTCAGAAAAATTTCAAGTTTGGATAGAACCCTTGTGGAAATCTCACATTTTATTGACAGTATTCAGAAAAAGAAAATCTTTAGAAAGTACATTACAACAAGTTTAAACAAGAGAATTCAAATGTAACCCACTACACCAATTGACTCCAGAAATCTTTATGAATGAACAATCACACCAACATTGTATACGCCCTGTTTATCTATTTCTTGGGTGCAAACCTGGACTTAATTTTCTGAACCTCCTTGGTGCCAACTTGGAATGCTTTTGTCAACACATTGTCCGGAACTGGTGGCGAGGCGGCAAACAATGTGGCGGCGATGGATTGAGTACCGGGCAACTGACTATTGAATGCAACAAGAACGGCTGCAGGAACCTTGCCGTTGTTCTGCTGGAAGTGGACGAGTCCTTTTGGGAACACAAATATTTCACCCTTCTTGATGGACTTGGTAATGAGGACATTTGCTGTGGTGATGAATCCCACCTCCAGTTCTCCTTCGAGCACAAACGCGATCTCGGTGGCACGTGGGTGGGTGTGAGGTGGGTTTAGGCCGCCAGGGGCGTAGTCTATGCGTGCCATAGACACACCAAGTGTGTTGAGCCCTGGGATTTTCATGACATTGGCTGCAGTCACCAGTGAACCCACTGAGTTGTTGGTGAGTCCTGGCTTGGACAAGTCGAAGGAGAAATCACCGGCTGTTATGTTCTCTTTGCAGACGAATCCATTCAACTTCACACCTGTTTAAATCACAACAAAACCCTCATTTATAGATCTCATTGACAACTGGAAAAGTCCCCCTTCGTTTCTCCCTTAACATTATTGTACCAAAATCAAGTGACGAAAAGGCTTAGAACAACGAGTCATTAGGCAATTACTACATAGTCCCTTTTGAATGAACCAAGAAATATGGCTCGGACCTAGCAACCAAACTAAGACCCCATTTGTTGCAGGTTATCAACTCGCACTTTAAATTGTTGTAGTCTTACGAATAAGCGATAATCAGATTTCAAGTAGAGACAAGGCTTACCAAATTATAAATTTATGCAATAAATATTTTTAAAAAAACTTAAATAAATACTCTCATACAAATTCAAAAATACCTAAATAATGTTATTGTACTATAACCTTGAGCTGCAAAAACAGAGGATGTAAGACTAAGTTTTTTATTTTCTTTGGACATGAGATTTTGTTAAGTTGAGGTGCTCTGCGTGCCTATGCATTTCACCATTTCAAATTGTTGATTATTAATTAGTATGAACCTAAAGGAAATACAACCAATGGCAAAAACAAAAAGAAACAAGAAAGGTGAATAGAGTAAAATTTCCTAAATGGTTTTTTTTTGGACGTTTCAAACCTCTTTTTTGTTTGATTTGCGTTTGATATGTTTCCAACCTCAAAATGGAACAATTTATCATAAAATATGGAGAAATGATCAAATGGGTGAATATTAACAACAAAGAATGTTCAAATATAGGAGAGAAATAAAATGGCTATGAAAGGTGAGATACAGCTAAACCCACAACTAAAAACTGCCAAAAAAGAAACAACAAAAATTTGTAACAGACCTAAATCCTTAACGCAAAAATGCAAATTGGAATCAACAACAATTTACAAGAAAAGTTAATCAAAAACGCCAAAAAGAGTCAACAAGAATTTGTAACAGAGCTAAACCCAGAATTCAAAAATGTCAATTGGAATCAACAAGAATTTGCAAGAAAGGTGAATAGAGCTAAACCCATAACTCAGAAATGCCAAAAAGAGTCAACAAGAATTTGTAACAGAACTAAACCCAGAATTCAAATATGCCAATTGGAATCAACAGAGATTTGCTACCAAGGTGAATGGAGCTAAACCCAGAACTCAAAAATGCCCAAAAAGAGTCAACAAGATTTTGTCAAAGATGAGCAATACAGCAAACCCAGCTCAAAAATTCCCTTGAATACTTTGTGTTGACTTTCCAAAACTTTTTTCGTCTCTATTTTTTCAATCAATATTTGCAACAAGGAATGTTCAAGCATTCGATAGGAGAAAAAAATGCAGAAGATTTAAGCTTTTGGGTATGTAAAAATACCAGAGGTGAGATCAGCCACACAAACATCTTGAAGCATGTCAGGATCTGCTGCAGAAACAGAGCTGAAGAAGGCAATGGCAGCAGCTACCACCATCATCACCACCACCAATTTATCAAAAGCCCCCATGATTTTGTTAATGATGACACAGAAAAAAGGGACTCAAAAAGAAATGAGGAGACAGAAAGAGAAGGTGAGTTTGAATTGAGAAATGGAAAATAGTGGGAGGGTTATTTATAGGGGGAATATGAATTATTTGGAGATAGAAAAAATGAAAAAGCACCAAACATGCCTTAATAGGCTTCTTCAACCCAAAGTGAAGATAGATAGTACCAAAATAAACAACATCCCAAAGTAAAGGGATCAAAATTTAGGCCCATCAATCTCAATAATTTATGTTATCTTCCGCTCTCCACATCTCAAAATTACATTTTTCTTTTTTATTCTATTAGAGATATATATATTTTAAAATTATAAACTGACCCAATATTCTTAATTTGATATTGTTAATTTATTATTACGTTTTTGTTATTAATTTTAGTGTGACAGTGTCATTATTAAATTTATATATAATATATAAAAAATATATCCCTAATTTTAAAAGGATAGAAGTAATATTTTGTTTTATTGCCTAAGGTATAAAATTAAAAGTCTAAGGTCTCATTCTAATTTTTTAGATGTCCAGAAACAATGAATCCAACATATCTAATTGAGGCATTGTTGATTCCGATTTATGACATACAACCTAATTTTGAATATTTTTTATGATAATTTTGTCAACCCACCTATTTTAATGCCAATTTTATCATTTCATTTTTCATTATCTAAAAAAGGACATCTTGAGTTTTTAACACAAATAATCAATTGTGCCAACAACAATTACACTTTTCTTGCATGTGTGTGTGTGTGTCTATATATATATATATGATTGAAATAACTTTTTTTTTCTAATATCAAAAATACTAAAAGATTGAAATATATTAAAATTATAATCTGATTAGTTGTGGTAATATAATTTTTTTTGTTAATTCAACTATTTGGTTAATGACAATTCTGCTATTTTATTATTTTATACTAAAAATAAAACATTTTTTCACATATATTTACATTGTGATATAGTTATAGATTATGTTTAGAATCATAAATTTCTTTAAAGGATTGACCTTTAAAACGGAGGGAGCATTAATTATTTATTTAATTAATCATGCTTTATAATTCTATTTAAGTCTTTTAGAAGTTTGCATGTTACATGTTACTACCTAATCGCGTGGTCAACCGGCCCTATATTTGAAACGCTTTGTTCAGCAATTACTATAGGCTATAGCCTATTTGGCAATACACTAGTAGTAGTATAATTTAAGTCTTTTAAAGGGGATTCAAGGCACGTTTCATGCCTCTAAAGACTTGAACAAAGTTTGGGTCAATGAACTCAAATACCTAATTTGTGTATATGTTAATAATAAATAAATATTTAATTAATAAATATATAATGTTTAATTTAAATTATTCTTCTCAAGTAAAATGAGAATTTTTATGTGAAAAAAGATTAAATAAACTGAGAATTCCTATGTACACCGAGAAAAGTTGTCAAATTTTAATCTAAACTCTGAACTCAATTTTTATAACGCAACTGATTTTAAATTAAAGTTACGTTTACCATTTTTCAATAGTGTTAAAATTTAATACACTGACTATGTAACACAGGAGCAGTGCTAGAAGAGTAATGTTATGGTTCTTAAATTTTTAATTTCAAAAAATATTTTAAATAATGTGTCATTATTATATTGGTTAATTAGAGGTATCTCTTGTGATTGACTAGGTAATAAGATACTTTTGTTTTATTCAGTGTCACATCATATGAGATACATTTGAGATTAAAAATTTAAGATCTCTAACATTACTCATGTTAAAATCATGATACGTTAATAAAATAAAAATAATTTTATTTAACGTAAATATTTTATTAATAAAAATATTATAATCTTAATATTATCAATGTATACAATGATGGCGTATATGAAACGTTAACTCTTTTTAAAAACGTATACAAGACAATATTTATTTTTTCAGAAAACAATACAAGACTTGGTACAATATTGTTGTCTCTAAGTCCCTCTAACCTAAATAAAGAACATCCCAAAGTAAAGGGATCAAAAGTAACGCCCATTCAAAATCGACCATCTTCTCACTTCGAGTCGTGCACGTGATCTGAATAACTTAAGTTATTTTTTTAGAGTAGTACTATTTTCATATGTGTTATTGATATTTTTACATGATTCTCTCTCACATGAAAGTGGAACTCACTTTATACTCACGTGAGAGAGGATCATGTGAGAATATCAGTTTCCATCTTCTATTCTCTTCGTCCTAAAATTAAAGTTATTTTTATTATTTACTCTAAAATTAAAAATATATATTTTTATTTTATGACTACAAAATAACATAATATTTTTAATTTGTCAGGATTTTTTCTACTATCGCCACTACTATATTCTTAAATTATCTTAGAAATATATGGCCCACACATTAACTATGATTGACTAACTTAACAATAATACACCATTCGTTTTCCAAAATTGCCCTTATTTCTATGTTTGGGTTTTTTGCCCTCACCTAACATTTTGATATTTTGCAGAATAACCCAGCTACAATTTGGTGAAATGAATTAAGCCGAGAGGAAGGTATGGAAGCGACGAGAATGGGTAAAATTCCGGCAAACCATGCCGCTCTCAAAAACCCAACAATCCCTAACTCCAGCAAAACATCGAAATGTTAGGTAAGGGCAAAAAACCCAAACATAGAAATAAGGGCAATTTTGAAAAACGAATGGTGTATTGTTGTTAAGTTAGTCAACCATAATTAATGTGTGAGCCATAGAGGTGGAAATAACCAAAAAATAGGGTGGATTTATCAATTTCTTATATTTATTTAGACAGAGAGGTAGGAGATGACAGGTCTGAATTAATAATTCTTAAAAAGCTTTGATTAGATAATGAGTAGGTCCAATATGCTTGCTGGCTTTGGGGTTTACTTTATTTATTTACAAAGGAAAACTCAAAAGCAGTGTTGTAAATTTATATCTTCGCGTGCAGATATAGATATAAGTATATTTGTATTTGAAATAAATTTTAATATTTATATTTGTATCCATATTTGATGGATAATATTCAAATATTTATCTGTATCCGTTTTGTATAATATAATAATATATTAAATATCAGCATATTTATATCTATATCCGTATCTGCATTTGTTCAAAATAATTTTTTTTTATTTTTTATTTTTACAGAATGTTAAATTAATAACTAAAAAAATATTCACTTAATTAACTAATAATTAGAAATTATGTATAATTAACCAAATAAAATAATAAAACTAGATAGGGCTAATGACAAAACTGTCTCCCCCAAGTTTGACAAAAAACAATTTGTCCCTTAAAATTTGAGAATCATCAATGAATACCTCAAAGTATTCTAAAACTATAATTTTGTTCCTTTTTGCCGTTTCGGCCAAATTAATTGTCAAAAATACAGTTTGACCAACAGTAATGTATAATAATTGTATTTTAACCATAAAAATTCTAAAAAAAATACTCTCTCTAAAATCACTCCCTTTCTAAAACTTCAAGAACACAAAACTTCTCTCTTTTCCTTACATCAGTAACCTAATCAGTGGTGTTCTTATTTGGCATGGAATTACAATACTCCATTTTCACACTTTCTCTCTCCGTACATGAATTCAATATCTCCCTGGTTTTGTTTATTCATCCATTTCCTCATTTCCATTTCTATTTCAATGGCATTAATTTGGACCCAAATTAAACTCGAATGATTCTAAAACCCTTCAATCTATCCAAACTTTGGCCGTTGCCTGAAGACCCTTGGCCATTGCCCTTCGAATCAGAGTACAATCACATCCAAATCAGATTCAAAAATATCAATTATTCCAAAGGTTTATTATCTAATGCTACGTTTGAATTGCAAGAATGAAGGTAGCAATGAAATGATTCATTCTTACAGAATGAAAAAAAAAATTATGTTTGGTTGTTCTATTGAAATGGAATGAACCATTTTCATCTCTATCAAATTTGTAAAATTTAGTTCTTAGGGAATGATATGGAATTACTCATTCCAGCTGGAATGAAATAAATCATTCTACTCTCTATTCCATTCTACTTTCTATTCAATTCCTTACTAATTGATTAACTAGCTAAAGATCTCCTATTTGAAATAAAATTAGTAATTAAAGTTTAATCATTAATATATTTTATAATATATATTACACTTTTTAATATTAATTATTATTTTCTAATAGTATTTTTTCTATATTTTTAATATATAGTTATTTAGGAATAAAATTGTTGTGGAATAATAAGTTTATAACTTTTAATTTTAAAAATTAACTAAAGTGTAATAACAATATATACGTCATAATTATTTTCAACATTAATTGACTAAATGTCTCCTATATTAGTTATTATGTAATCATAATATTTTTTCTATATTTTTAATATTTAGTTATTTAGAGTCTAAAGTTGAGTAAAGTAAAATTCTAAACATATTTTTAAAGTTAAAATTTATTGTATGACTAAGCAATTAAAGAACTATAGAATAAAATTATTGTTGAATAATATGTTAACATTAAAGTTTGTAAGACCATAAAAAGAATTTTGGTTCTCTAACATTAACTATTAATTATTAATTTCACAACTTAACTTACTAATTGCATATAATTTAGTTTTATTTTATTATTTATTATTAAAATCTTATAATGTTACACGATGATCATATTCTTTTGGGGTTGGAAGACAATTACAGGAATCAACCAAAATCTTTATGGAACATATATAAATGAGTCTTATTAAGTTTGAGTTTTATTAGTAGTTATTTAGATTGTTTTAAAATAAATTTAGGGAGACTTTAAAAAGTGTTTTAGTTATACTTAAATTCTAAGCCCATATCAAATACCAAAAAACTAAGTGCGAATCATAGGCTTATTTTTCAAATAGTATAATTTTTAATTTCTTATTCATTTTATATTTAATGATTATGAAATGTTTTTTAAAATTTCAAAAATTAACTTACTATTGCTATGACAATGTTTACAAACTTTGATAGAAAAGTTATATGATTAATGAGCTAAAGGAATTTTATAAATAATAAAAGTGTTCATAAAATAATATAATATTAATTATAGTAGACAATTGTACGTGGTTTGTATTTATTTTTCTTAAGCAAATATTGTAATCATTCTAATACCAATAGTAAGTTAATTTGTGGAATTCAATTTTTTTATAAACATCATATATAAAATAAATTAAATATTAAAAATAATGTTATTTATAAAATAAACCTGTGTTTGGCCTTCTTTAAAAAAAAACTAAAATACTAAGCACTCATAAAACACTATCATTATGTCTCTTTATAAGTTAATCTCTTTATAAGCTATATTATAATAATTTTGTCGTTTATGTTATAAATATTAATTCAAATTGCTCCAAATAATAAAATAATAAGTTATTCTAAAGTTTTTCAAGATCATAAATGGTGTTTTGATTCTAGTTAAATTATAGGTTTAAAAAGTGTTTTGGTAATAGTTAATATATAAAATAAAATTAGGAGGTGAATAATTTGCTATATGATATATCATTGTTAAATATATAATCAGTACTAATTATATATTTAACAATGATCCGTAGGTGTCATGAGAATCAATATTAGTAAAAGACTTCTATAAGAAATAAAACTCTTATAAAATAATAAGTTATTCTAAAAATTTTCAAGATCATAAATAATGTTTTGGTTCTAATTAAATTCTTGGTTTAAAAAGTATTTTGGTAGTAGTTAATAAAATAAAATCAGGAAGTTTTAAAAAGTATTTTAGTAGCAGTTAAATTCTAGTACCATACCAAAACTAAGGGCTAAAAAATGAACTAGCTATAGCGACGGTTTTGTCTGTCGCTATAGCATAGAAAGCCAGTTTTCTGAGCTATAGCGACGGTACGAACCGTCGCCATAGCTATGACGTCGACTTTTTATGTTATAGCGACGGTGTCGTCGCTATAACTGGTTCGCCAGCGAACCTGTTCGCTAAAGAGCCGGACCCTAGCTATGAGCACTATTTCAGCTAGCCCATCTCCTGTCGTCCAATAGAAGATCTAAGGACTTATGTTAACCTGAACGCTACTCTCTCTTACGGCCAGCCAAATTCTTTTATGTTGGCCGCTACTCTCTCTAGTGGCCAGTCAAAACGCGGTCATTTTGACTAGTCGCTAGAGAGAGTAGCGGCCAACATAAAAAAATTTGGCTAGTCGTAAATTAATTATGAGACTTAAAGTAATTATAATTTAAATTAAAAAAATATAATTGGTTCACAAATATAAAGAATTATAAAATAAGTAGTAGACTAATATAAGAAATAATACTTTGACTAGGAATATTACTTACAGTAATTATCCTTATACGTACATTATTTTATTAATTAGTATTATTGATAATCCATATAAGAAATGGTGATTGAGTTTATATTATATTCCTACTCACAAACAAATTATGTAGTCATCTACTACTCCCAAATTACCTAGTCAAGTAATATTCCTTATATTAGTCTACTACTTATTTTATAATTCTTTATATTTGCGGACCAATTATATTTTTTTAATTTAAATTATAATTACTTTAAGTCCCATGATTAATTTACGGCCAACCAAATTCTTTTATGTTGGCTTCTACTCTCTCTAGCGGCCACATAAAAGAATTTGGCTGGCCGTAAGAGAGAGTAGCGGCCGGGTCAATATAACCCCTTAGATCTTTCATTGAGTTTATAACTGTGAATGTGAGTTAGACCATTGAATCTCTTTCTCTCTCTTTTGAACACAAATGGCTTTCATATTATCCAGGGCTCAAGCGGTTACAAAGCATATGGTTGCTGTCAGTGCTAATCTTACGGTATGATCACTTTCATGTTTCTCTTGAAGCAGCTGATTGCCTGATTTGAACATCTGCTGTGCTTAAAAAATTATGTATATATATGCTCATATTCATTAACTTTGTTTTAGTTTTGTGTACCAGAGTAGATATGTGACTAAGTTTCTTGCTTTGATGTAAAGAAATAATTCTTTGGCCTGTGTCCTGACTAATGACTTACCCATAAGTTGGCAGTCACTCTTTCGAAAAACTAAGAAAGTCCAACATTGATCTTGAATTAAATAGGAAGTGATTGATGTACCCTTTGGCTCGAATTAAATAGGTTTCCAAGTTTTACTATTCAGGTTAAGTGCATCCAAACTTTACTGCTAGATTCTATGTTTCTCTCTTCCTTCTGATAAGGCCTCCATGCATATATCCTGATGGAGCACTGATTCTATATTGATTATGTCTAAATGCAATCGTCTGGTTCTCATCCCTTTCCCCAGTTTTAGATGAGAATCCTTATGACGCGTAATTATTAGAAGTTTGGTGTTTATTAGAATAAGCAGACAAAAAATTCCACTGTTCACAATACCATAAGAGTAAAACATAAAGGAAGGTTGATTATTAACTGACATGGTTCCATTTTTTCAACATATATTGGGAGCTTGATCAATTCAAAGAACTACTGTTTTTAAAAGTTGGGGCCCACGTGTTGCTTCAGTTGCTGATCAATTCAAAGTAGTAGTTTAAAAAAGTTGGGGCCCATGTGTTGCTTCAATTCAAAGTACTAGTTTAAAAGTGCAGAGTTAAGTCGTCCGCTAGCATAACTAGCGGACTGTTTAAAATGCATGATTTGACTTTGGACTGATTTTTTTGGAGGGGGGTGGGGGGAGGATAATTCTAGAAATTCTAGCGGACTTTGAGATGAATTTTTTAATTCCATTCATGAAAGGTAGAGACTGTATTTATTAATTTTTAATCCATAACAAATAGATGGAAATGATAAAATCTCCCCACATATATGCTTCTTGGCTTGGTGAGATGAGTGAGAGAAACCGAATTAAATGGAGAGTCGGAATTGTGTAAATATTTATTAATTAGTTATTACTACAACTATTATTATAATACTAATTATTGCTATTGTTAATAAACATATTATTATTATTAAACTAGGTAACATGCTCCTTTCATCTCAAAATAAAAAATAGATATTGACCTTTTTAAAGTCAATTTAAAATTAATATAATCTTGTTAATATAATTATAATTATTATAAATTATTTAAAAAATATTTTAATTATGAGATTTTTTGTTATCAAAATTTAAATGAATAATGCAAAACTAAAAATTGTGATGTATGAAATTTGTGGTAAATGAAATATATGATTTAGAAGGTATACAATAAGTATTCATACCCTTTTCAATCATTTAGCAACATTTCACTCACAAACGCTATAATTTAGCTGAACAAGAGTTACATTTGTAGTTGCATAAATTGACGATAACCGAACAAGATTTTAATTTTACAAATACAGCTTAAATTGAAAATACATTTTCAGTTACGTTTCCAAAATGCAATTAATGCTGTATAAATTATCACCAACATGTAACCGAACAAACTCTTAACCATGCAAATCTATATGACCAAGATATGGGGATCTTGGGAAAGAGAACTTTGTATTATAGTTTTCTTTTACATTTCAATAGTGTTAACAAATGTTAAACTTTTTGTCATAGTCTCCACCTCAATTTATGAGTTCCTATGTATGTCAACTTGAAACAATTCCCTTAAAATTTCTGTCAGGTTTTTGTGAAATTATTTGGAAAATTTCAAGGATTCCTGCAAAGAACCCTCGTGGAAATCTCAAATTTTATTGTCAATATTCAGAAAAAGTTACATTACAAGAAGTTTAAACAAGATTATTTAAATGTAACCCACTACACCAATTGACTCCACAAATCTTTATGAATGAACAATCTCACCAACATTATACATGCCCTCTTTGTCTATTTCTTGGGTGCAAACTTGGACTTAATTTTCTCAACCTCCTTGGTGCCAACTTGGAATGCTTTTGTCAACACATTGTCCGGAACCGGTGGCGAGGCTGCAAACAATGTGACGGCGATGGATTGAGTACCGGGCAACTGACTATTGAATGCAACAAGAGCGGCTGCAGGAACCTTGCCGTTGTTCTTCTGGAAGTGGACAAGTCCTTTCGGGAACACAAATATTTCACCCTTCTTGATGGACTTGGAAATGAGGACATTTGCTGTGGTGATGAATCCCACCTCCAGTTCTCCTTCGAGCACAAACGCTATCTCGGTGGCGCGTGGGTGGGTGTGAGGTGGGTTGAGGCCGCCAGGGGCGTAGTCGATGCGTGCCATAGACACACCAAGTGTGTTGAGCCCTGGGATTTTCATGACATTGGCTGCAGTCACCAATGAACCCATTGAGTTGTTGGTGAGTCCTGGCTTGGACAAGCCGCCGAAGTAGAAATCATCAGCTGTTATGTTCTCTTTGCAGGTGAATCCATTCAACTTCACACCTGTTTCAGACATATGAATGGTTTAATTACAACAAAAACCTCATTTATAGATCTCACTGACAAATTGGAAAAGTCCCCCTTCATTCCTCCCTTCAACATTATTGTGCCAAAATCAAATGCCGAAAGGGCTTAGAACAATTGAGTCATTAGGCAATTACTACATAGTTCCTTTGGAATGCACCAAGAAATAAGGCCAAGACTTCTCACAGCTTAAATTAAGTTGATACTATAGAGTTTGCTGTAGTTTATTTATTTATTTTGTGTGTTAGATATGTTTCAATGAACAATTGAGCATAAAAACATGGAGAAATGATCAAATGGGTGAACATTAACAACAAAGTATGTTGAAATAAAGGAGAGAAGAAAATTTGGTAAGAAAGGTGAGATATATACAGCTAAACCCACAACTAAAAACTGCCAAAAAGAAACAACATCATTTAGTAACAGACCTAAACACTTGACTCAAAAATGCAAATTGGAATCAACAAGAATTTGCAAGAAAGGTTAATAGAGCTAAACCCAGAACTCAAAAAGGCCAAAAAGGGTTAACAGTAATTTGGAACATAGCTAAACCCAGAACTCAAAAATGGCAATTGAAAAAGATTTAAGCTTTTGGGTATGTAAAAATACCAGAGGTGAGATCAGCCACACAAACATCTTGAAGCAAGTCAGGGTCTGCTGCAGAAACAGAGTTGAAGAAAGCAATGGCAGCAGCTACCACCACCATCATCACCACCACCAATTTATCAAAAGCCCCCATGATTTTGTTAATGATGACACAGTAAAAAGGGACACAAAAAGAAATGAGGAGACAGAAAGAGAAGGTGAGTTTGAATTGAGAAATGGAAAATGGTGGGTGGGGTATTTATAAGGGGAGTTTATAAATTATTTGGAGATAGAAACAAAATGAAAAAGCACCAAACATGCCTTAATAGGCTTCTTCAACCCAAAGTGAAGATAGATATTAGATAGTACCAAAATAAAGAACATCCCGAAGTAAAGGGATCAAAATTGAGGCCCATCATGGAGGGTCTTGGAATTGACCAACATCTCACACTTCGTGCCGTACACGTGATCTGAATAATTTATGTTATCTTCTGCTCTCTACATTCCAAACTTACATTTTTCTTTTTTATTCTATTCGAGATACATATATTTTAAAATTATAAACTGACTCTATGAATTTTAATAATTATTAGCCTTGAGCTGCCTAAAGCTCGGACTTGTCCACCTTGTTAGCTAAATTAGAAAAAAAGAAAAAGAAAAAAGGCTTGATTTTCATCAATATTCCCTCGTCTAAATCAGGCTGAATTTTCTTATTATAGATCATATATATATATATATATATATATATATATATATATATATATATATATTATGTTGTTCCTTTCATACTTCTGTCTGTCTTTGGTAGAATGTATATATTGAGTAAAGGTTGGTTATTGTAAATACTTTAAAGTTACCAGCAATATAATGTGCATTGCATGCAACTGTTAGGTCTTTGTTTGTTGGTGGTGATATGGTTGTGTTTGTTGGGTGATACAAAGATTCCCAATAATAAAGGGCAAAATAATTCACTTTTTATTTTTCTACTCAACCTAAACCTTTTGGCAATTTGGTAATGTGTTGATTATGCTTTAAAACATATTTGAAATTCTATTTTCTCTTGTAAAGTTTTGATATAGTGTCTTCTATTTTAACAATATGGTGCCGTAAATATGTTTATTTAGGTCATATATATAGTCTCATTTTTTACATTGAAAAGAATTTTGCCATTTACCGTTGGAAATCATGTGGATGGTACTTTCATAATTTAGTTTAATTCTATAAAACCTTGTCATTGAGGATAGAGTTAAATATTTTGTTGTTATTTGATCGAATTTAAGAAAATTTTCGATGAGTTCGAATCGGTTGTCCCAAACATTGTCTCATCTTCTATTCCAATAAAAAAATATTTACCATTTGGCACCTATTTTAATTTTTTTCCTTTATTCCAATTCAATAAATTTTTTGAAAAGGAACTCTATCAGTACCGGTGTTCACTAAGAAAAAGAACAGTACTCTTTCTGTCTCACAATAAAAGTTTTATTTATATAAAAAAATTATTTCAGATTTTTTTCTTTTTTATTGATGATAGTAAATTAAATAACATAATGTCCTCAAGTATGACAATATAATTTTACTACTATGTCACTACTACTCAAATAAACACTCATTATATTATGGTTAAAATATGAAAAAATTATTTTTAAAAATTCATAAATTTTTTAAATAAAATTATTTTTGTAAAACGGAACAAATAGAAAATTTACATATTTGGGAGAAGAATTACACTCACTCTGTCTCTAGATCTCTTCTTAAACTAAAATTTTGGATCATTTTATTTTGCAAGAACTTCATTACATCACGAACAAATACAAAAATGAATATTAAGAGTAACTTTAGCAAGCCATACGTAATCAAGGTGGAAAAATGATATCCATTTTAACTATAAATTCTTTATTACTACTATCAAATCATACAAACTAACGCACCTAAAAACTCACCAGAACTAATCATGAGCATACTATATATATCAATCATTTAGTTTTTATCTCGAGCATGCTATTCATATTTCCAAATTCCAATGAAAGCTTATCATGAGGAATTGTTAAGCACTGAGAGAATGTGGTTTATAATAACAGGCTTATCAAATCAAATAAATGAATCAGCATGAAACCCCATACACTATCAAGATGTGATGGTTGCTTAAAAAATAATAATCTGACCTACCTAACATGATAATCACATCTGTTAGAAATTGGCCCATATTAGACACAGATTACTTTTCTTCTTCTTTTTTTTTTTTATAATTTTTTTTTTTTGATGCAAAAAACTTTTTGTTATAGGAGCAGGTGTCCCACTACATGGCAGGACGCAAGGGAGTAGTATTGGATGCCCATCTCTCAAGAGTCACAGAAGAGGCTCAAGCCTATGACCTAGACAGAGATCATGTGTCAAACTTATCGCTGAACCAACCTTTAGGACGACACAAATTTTCTTCATTAAGCATATGCATAAGCATGATTCATGCAATTGTCAAGTCTAATTATGTGATACAAATAGGCCTTCACAAACAGCCACATAATCATCCACCACAATTATCACCAAATTTTTTCATACAATTATTCAAACTGGGCAAAAAACGACAAAATGAAAACAAGAGAATGTCAAAATCTTAGAAGTTTGTTCTACAAAAATTTTAAATTAGGAACATCAACCTAGCTCTCTTTGAAGAGCAATGACATCCTGTTGGTGTGAAGATCTTACTTAGATGTGGTTTGTTGCTTACCATCTGGAATTGTAAAGAGAACTATAGGCTTCGAAGGTCTCACAAATGGAACATATATCACATCTAAAATATATAGCCCTTCCTCTCCGGATACAATATCTCCCGGCCCCTTCTTCAAGTTTCTCATGTTTGAATCCCCAAATGCTACACTTTCTTTCTTCGTACATGGGTTAAGCACGTCACGGAAACCCTCATCTTCATCAAGCTGCATTTCATCGACTGCAAGATGACCTTTGTATAAATGCGAGGCTTGTTATTTATCTGTGGTGCATTTCATATGATTGCAAGATGACCTTTATATAGGCAATGGAAATCAAAGATAAGACTAACATCATGATAAGGCTAATTCAAAGACCAAAAAATAAAACCGATTTAATTCTATCCTTCAAGATGGAAGGATTTTATTAAAAAAAATAATTAATAGCTGAAAACTAGGAATAAAAAATCTGGTGGAATATTTTGAATTAACATCCAACATATCCTCCCTTAATTCGAACGACCACAACATCCAAGTAAGCTCCTAAACTTGTAAAACTTTTCCATGGTCAACGTTTTTGTGAACACATCTGCAATTTGGTCTTCTGTGCTGAAAAATTCTAGCTTTACTTCACCTTTTGCTACGAGTTCTCGGATATAGTGACGACGAAGCTCAATATGTTTAGTTCTTTCATGAAAAACTGGATTTCGAGTCATTGCGATGCTAGACTTGTTATCACAATATATTGTTGTTAGCCTCTCTTACTTCTCCTTTAAATCAAATAATATCCTCCCAACCACATAAACACGACACACAGCTTTTATAGCAGCTACATATTCAACTTATGAACTTGATAAAGCAACTGAGTGTTGCTTATTTGTTGCCCAAGATATCATTCCAGAACCAAGACCAAGAGCAAATCTGAAAGTACTTTTGAGATCATCCGCACAACCTGCCCAATCACTAGCAGTATAGGCAATTAACATGAAATTATCAACATAATGATACCTAATTCCGTAGTTAATTGTGCCACGAACATATCTCAGAACTCTTTTTGCTGCACCATAATGAACTTTGCTTGAATTATGCATAAAGCGTGACAATAAACTAACAACGAACATTATATCCGACCTCGAGTGAGTGAGATAAATCAACCCTCCGACTAAACTTCGATACTCTTTCAAATCACTTCTTTTAGCTCCATCATCCAACACCAGTTTTTCATTGGTGTGCATTGGGGTTTTGCAGGATTACAATTTGACAGTTTAAACTTCTTCAACAAATCAGTAGTATATTTTTCTTGACACAAGAAAATTTCATGAGAATCCTGAACAATCTCTATACCCAACGAAGTTATATAGTAATCCCAAATTTGTCATCTTAAACTTTGAGATCATGTATTTCTTAAATTCTTCAATCAATCTTTGTGAGTTACCACTATATATTATATCGTCAACATGAGACAAACAATCAAGAAATCAGTATCTTGAATTTTCACCTATAATTAAGGTGGTTCACTCTCACTTTTCTTGAAGTTGTGCTAGATAAAATACTTGTCAATATTCTCGTACTAAGCTCTAGGAGCTTGTTTGAGTCCATAAAGAGCTTTCTGCAATTTATAGACTTTATTTTCTATCCCTTTGACTTTAAAGCCTTTTGGTTGCTTAATATTTACGTCTTCTTCTAACTCTCCATTAAGAAATGTCGACTTCACATCAAATTGATAAACCTGCCATTTCTTTTGCTCTGCTAATGCAAGGACGGTCCTAATTATGTCAATCCTTGCCACATGAGAAAATGTTTCAGAATAATCAATTTCAGGTACCATTGGAGTGTACCATCAGCATTAAACTAGTCGTGCTTTGTGCCATTGGAGTGTACCATCAACATTAAACTTGCATTTGTAAATCCATTTCAGTCCAATAGCTTTCTTTCCTTTGGGCAGATTGACCAGCTTCCATGTATTATTTCTTTCAATGGGATCAATTTCCTCTTTCATTCCATCCCTCAATTCAGCACCTTCCTTTGCTTCTTCAAAAGAAATTGGTTCAAATGTTGCAAAAGTAAAATCACAAGATTGATATATGTCAGCTAGACTCCGCAACTTCATTGGTGGTAACTCTGACTCTTCTTCAAGAGTTGTTGGTTCTTCAAAGGACTCTTCTTCCCCTATCACTTTTAACACCTCAAAAAATTCTTCAGTATCACTGTCCCAATTCCAATAATCTTTTTCATTAAAAGAAACGTCACGACTAACAAATAATTAATCGTTAAAAGGATCATAAAGTCTATAACCCTTTGTCTCTTCACTATAATTAACCAATAAAGATACATTTTTTACTTTTATCATCTAACTTCCCACTTTTTTAATATGGAATGTGAGAATAAGCTATAGAACCAAATACCTTTAGGTGATTCACATTTGGCCTTCTCCGATGCCAAGCTTCATAAGGAGTTTTGCATTGAACAAACTTTGTAGAAAACTGATTTATTAAATACCAGTTGGCGCTACTTCAGCCCGTATAGGGCCACATAAATCAGCATGCATTAACATCAATGGTGCTTTTGCTCTTTAAGACTTCCCCACTTGAAAGAGATCACAATGTTGTTTACTATAAACACATGCTTCACATATTTCCTAACCTTTAGTACCTGCAGACAACCTATTCACCATCGACTTTCTATATATCAAACTTAGGCCATCAAAATTCAAATGCTCATATCTCTTGTACCATAGCCACGAGTCATCAATAACACTAAATGCATTACAATTAAGCTCAAAACATTAAAGGGAAAACATCTTATTTTCAGTCATTTTCATAAATAATAGTAATTTCTTATCCTCCTTATTGTAAATCATGCACCAATCATCATAAAAAAACAATGTAGTATCCTTTGCTTAAGTAGTTGACCCACACTAATAAAATTTTGACCCAATTGTGAAACATACATCACATCTGAGATAAGTTTCTTACCAAACTTGATATCAATGGAGACAATTCATTTTCCATGAACCTGACCATGCTCGTTATTCCCCAAGTTGACTTGAGACTTTACGGATTCATCAATTTCAACAAAAATAGACTTATCACCGGACATGTGATTACTACAACCACTATCAAGATACCAAACATGCTTTATAGTTTCAGTTAAGCAACAAAGAAACAAGGACTCCTCATTATTATCACCTTTTTCTTCATGAAATTTTGCTTCATTTTTCTCATTATACCAATAATTATCTTGAGTATGTCCATATTTTTCACAAAGAGAGTAAACAGGAATATTTGGGTCCTTATTTTTAGACCAACAATCTTTCTCAATATGACCCTTCTTATTGCATTATAACAAGTGGGAAGTTCAAAATTACCTAAGTTATGTTTCTCACCATTGCGACCATTGAAGTGTTTATGAGCACTACCCTTGTTAAAGTGCTTACCGTTATTCCTGCTCCAGTTTTTGTCACTATTACCTCTGCTGTAATTTTTTTGAGTCTGGTTCCAACTCTTTCCTCTGCCTCGAGCACGTTCACATTTATCATTTGAATGATTCTTCCATCCATGGGAATGTGAGCTTACACCTGCCTTCGAGTCAATTTTTTACTTAAAAACTTGTTCAACTTGATTTTCAACAGCACTGCTCAATCTTTCCTCATGCGTTTTCAATGAACCCATTAACTGGGTAAATGATAACGTAAACAAATCTTTCGATTCCTCAATTGTAACCACAATAAAATTATACTTCGGAGTTAGACTCCTGAAAACTTTTTTTAACAATCTTTTGATTAGATATATTTTTACCAAACGACTTTGCTTGATTAACAATAGAAAAATGACTCTTATGGAAAAATCATGTATTGTCTTTGAACTTTTCATCAACAACGTTTCAAAGTCTCAACGAAGAGTTTGCAATTTAAGAGTAATTATCTGATTTGAACCTTCATATTCATTTCGCAATCATATGCTTCCTTTGATGTTTTTGCACCTATGATGCTGAGAAAGATTGCATCATCCAACCCTTGTTGTATATAAGACAATACTTTCACATCTTTCTTATTATATTCTTTCATCTTGGGCAACAATTATTCCATCTCCTTCATACATTGTATAATCATTCTCAACAAGTTCCCATAATTTTATTTTTTTTATTAATTTAAAATAGAATTTAAACTCATACACACTACTTTGTCATTGTAAAGATTTGAACTCTTACCCTCTTGATACACAAGGGGTGGGTGTAAGATCCCGACTTTATGAAATAAAAGTTTATTATTTTCTTTATGATTATTTTTCTAAATAGTGAAATGCTTAATTGTTATAAATGATAGTTAAGGGTGTTATATGCAAATTATCTGATAAACAGTATGTCGGAGAATATTCTTTCTGTCGGAGAATATTATATTCGGTACCATACGACGGCGCCGAAATGACAATATTGTCAACGATAATGGGCCCCATTGTCGGATACTGAAAACGACAGTATTTGTCAACAGTATTATCACTTGCAACTGTTGAAATACCCGGTAATAAAAAGAACAGTAAAACGCGTTATTCCACAGTAGTACGCGGTATTTCACAAGTACACGGTGTTGCACAGTATTTTATATTATTGATTCAATAATTGATAAAGTAACTATTGCACAGTATTTTGATTCAATAATTGTTACAGTAGCATCTGCATAATACTTTTTATTATTTGTCATGACACTGTAACTCATACTATTTGATATGATATTTAGCATTATTGACAATGTCTAGAAATTCTGTCAAGTAAAAAGGTTATTTAATTGCGCGCCGTTTATATGGAAGACCTCCTTTTTCCTGGGAATGATCTGGTTGTCAATATTATAAGTCTATAATATTAATGGTGAATAATTATTGAAAGTTTAAAATAGTGTTGATTAAATATACGTGAAGCGTTTGTTGTAAGTTATCTTATATTTCTGTGGGACCCACACTTTATTCCGTGGGATGTACAACTATTTGATCGATGGGACCCACAATTTATTTTTCTTGTACTAATTTCTTCAAATTTTATTTTTGTGGGACCCACATGTCATTGAATAGTAAATTACTGTCAATAAATAGTTAATTCAATTTTTATTTTATCTTAGGGTTAAAAACCTAAGTTAAAGCATATTCTAAGAATATACTATGGTATATTACCATAGTATATTCTTAGAATATGCTTTCACTTAGGTTTTTAACCCTAAGGTAAAATAAAATTTGAATTAACTATTTACCCTTGGCATATTCATTTGAATCTGTCTATTTCGTTTTATACGTTATAGTTGAATCATGAAATAATTTCTTGAATATCATTCTTGAATTTGACTCCACAATTTGGTCATCATGTTGGCAATTTGGTCAATCTTCGATACTGATTAAATTATAAATCTTTTCTTATCCTTAATCTCACTGTATCATTGTCATCATCCTCATCCTCATACTTAAATTGTGGTGATAGTTCTCTTTGGCCCGTAGTGCAAAGATGAACTGGCGTGACATGATTTTGACCAAACTGTGTATTGGTATAATCATGACTTTTGGTGTTACAAACAAAGGCGTATGGTGAAAGTTCTCTTTGGCCCGTAGTGCAAAGATGAATTGACGTTTGGCATGATCATGACTGGTGATGTTACAAATAAATATCTTTGGCACATAGTGCAAAGAGAGGCTGTTGAATATAAACTGTTGATTTGGATGTTCATAAACATGAACTATTGATTGGTGTTACAGGGATAAAATATTGTTGGTGATCCTTTAACTTATAGAAGATGGTAGATATTATAATCTACTTGATTCTTCTAATGGATTGTTCGTTCCGCTGCAGTTGTTGTGTTGAACAATTATAATATTTTTAAATCTCTGATTTATTATTGTTGAAGACTAAAGATAATTTTTATTCTTCATTATCTTAGTCATGATATTTCTTACTGGGCTATTTGTGCTCACCCTTTTCCTTTTTGTTCCATTGTTCTCCTCAGAAAAAGAGAGTATAGCGGGGACTAGCCGGGGAATGAAGTGATGGTCCGAGATAATAAAAGTATCTCAATACCTTACTATTAGTGTGACAATAAGTGTATTGAGAATTTAAGATGTTTTTGTATTGTGTTGTCGTATTTTGCACAACACTTATTAGTTGTAAATGAAAAAATTCGTATTTGTATTTGTATTTTGTGGAATGTTATTGGCGACTCAAAATGGGTTGTATGGACCTATTTTGGGGGCGTCACAGTGGGGACATAATTCAAGCGAAACAAACTTAATTAGGTTTCATCTTAGTACTCTAAAATTGATACTTTTCACCTTTAAATATAGGAACATGTGGTTGAGACGACTTGAGAGTTGTTACCTGTTGCAGCCATACTTACTTTGACCTTGCTTCTGAGAAAGTTGTAATTTTCTACCCAATTGTTTTACGAACAACTCAAATACCAAACTTCGTTAATGCAACAACCAAAATAAGGAAAAACAGAACAAATAGTATTTAGAGGAAGGAGAAGAACTGAACTTTTAATTTATTTGTGGTGCATTTCATATGACAACAAGATGGCCTTTATATATATAGGCAATGGAAAGCAAAGCTAAGCCTAACAACATGATAAGGCTAATTCAAAATTTAAAAAATTAAACTGATTTAATTCTATCCTTTAAGATAGAAGGATTTTATTCAAAAAAAATAACTAACACCTGAAAATTAAAAACAAAAAATTTGGTGGAGTTTGAATTAACATCCAACAAGGCATGGATGCTAAAGAAAATAACAAACATCATGCTATAACATCATGATTAGGGACCTTTCTCAAGATATCATGTCCGATAACTATCACGGCTATTGTGATGATATAATCATCAAAATTGTGACTAAATCTAATCAAGTGCAAGTTTTAACTTTCCCTCTTAACACTTCAACATGGATATAAGCAATGATTTTAGACTTTATCAATCAAAAAAAGAGAATTTTGAAGTCCCACAATCTAGAAATCAATATAAAAAATTTTGAACCAACATTATGAAAGACAGAATTTATGTTTATGAAAGACAGAATTTATGTTTCCTTAAATCTTTCGTTTTGAGAGATAAGTTCAAATCGATGTTTCCTTTTATTAGGAAGTAGAGAGAGAAAGGGAGAGGGTGATTTTTAGAGGAGAGAAAAAAACAAGGAAAACAAAACCTGCAGATGCCGCCACGTTTATATATATATATATATATATATATATATATATATATATATATATATATATATATATATATATATATACACACGCGCGCGCGCGCCATTGTCCATGCTTTCTAACCTGAATGGTGCTGGGTGCATAGTAGCGGTTTGCATGCATACAACTTTATACATGGAACATTTTCATCAATCTTTTGTTGATTTGCTGCTACAAAAACATTCTTTATGGAACAATCTACTTAACTTATCAATCAAGTTAAAAGTGTATTACGTACTCCCTTAGTTCCAAAATTTGAGTTACATCTCAAAAAAGAAAAACTCATGAGAAAGAGATCAGAGATTAATGATGCCTAGCTAGGGTTGTGAATCTTAGAGTTCATATAATCTTCATGAATTTTTAAATCATTAATGGTGAAATTCCTTATTTATTCTTGAAAATCTTCTATTCTTGGTACCTGAACAATGCCCATCTTAATTTGCAGAGAACAACCTCTCCAATACCATGCACTTCATGGAATCCGGATACCTCTAATAACAACAACATTACTAGTTTGTACCAAGAACTGTTTTTCAAGACGGAAATCAAAAGTTAAACGAAACTCTCTAAAAGGATTATATTTGACGATGGAATTGGAAATGACTGAAAAGGAAAAATAATCTGTTTTACACTGGAGATTAGACCTATATCTATATTATAAGCCTCTGTGGGAGACTGACATCACCTTGGTGATTTGTTGTCATGCTTGCATCTTTCTTTTTCTCTTTATTTACTTTTACCTAACATAATTTACACATGTATGTAACTCGTGTGTCAGGAGTTACATTTTTGTGAAATGTAACTATATAGACTACTGATATAGTCTCTATAGTAACCTTTTCACCAAATCATGACTACATTCCCTTTCAATAATTCCACTATTATGAATAACTTTTTGACTACATATTCAATAAACTTTCATACCAATTTAGAACTACATATCAGATAATTCTCACAAATCTTGTTATCAGCTTTTTGTGTACTATGGTATATATCATGGATGTTTAGATTGATCAAAACAATTCCCTTAAAATTTCAGTCAGATTTTTGTGAAATTATTTGGAAATTTTACGTTCGGATTCCTGCAAAGAACCCTCGTGGAAATCTCAAATTTTATTGTCTATATTCAGAAAAAAGAAAATATTTAGAAATTACATTACAACAAGAACAAGTTTAAAGAAGATTATTCAAATGTAACCCACAACACCAATTGACTCCACAAATCCTGAAGAGTGAACATTAATCACACCAACATTATATATGCTTGCCATGCCCTCCTTATCTATTTCTTGGGTACAAACCTGGACTTAATTTCCTCAACCTCCTTGGTGCCAACTTGGAATGCTTTTGCCAACACATTGTCCGGAACCGGTGGCGAGGCGGCAAACAATGTGGCGGCGATGGATTGAGTACCGGGCAACTGACTATTGAATGCAACAAGAGCGGCTGCAGGAACCTTGCCGTTGTTCTGCTGGAAGTGGACAAGTCCTCTTGGGAACACAAATATTTCACCCTTCTTGATGGACTTGGAAATGAGGACATCTGCCGTGGTGATGAATCCCACCTCCATTTCTCCTTGGAGCATAAACCAGATCTCGGTGGCGCGTGGGTGAGTGTGAGGTGGGTTTAGGCCGCCAGGGGCGTAGTCGATGCGTGCCATAGACACACCAAGTGTGTTGAGGCCTGGGATTTTCATGACATTGGCTGCAGTCACCAGTGAACCCATTGAGTTGTTTGTGAGTCCTGGCTTGGACAAGCCGCCGAAGGAGAAATCACCAGCTGTTATGTTCTCTTTGCAGGCGAATCCATTCAACTTCACATCTGTTTAAATCACAACAAAAACCTCATTTATAGTCTTCCATTGATCAACTTCACATTTGTTTGCAGCTGATAACTCGCACTTTAAATTAAGTTTTGTTGCAGTCTTACGAATAAGCAATAATCAGATTTCAAGCAGAGACAAGGCATACCAAATTATAAATATATATATATATATATATATATATATATATATATATGCAGTACATTTTTTTTTTAATTTAAAACTTAAAATGAATACTACACTCATACAAATTCAAAAATACTTAAATAATGTTAGTGTATCATAATTAACCTTGAGCCGCAAAACAAAGGATATTTTTTATTTTCTTTGGACATGAGACTTTGTTAATTTGAGCTGCTCTGCGTACCTATGCATTTCACCAATTCAAATTGTCGATTATTTATAATTAGTATGAACCTAAAGGAAATACAACCAATGGCAAAAACAAAAAGAAACAATAAAGGTGAATAGAGCTAGCTAAACGCATTACTCAAAAACGCCAAAGATAGTCAACAAGAATTTGTCAAAGGGCATGAATAGAGCTAAGGCAGCTCAAAAATCCCCTTGCAATGGTTTGTGTTTCTTTCCTATTTTTCCAATCTTCTAACCATAAATTATGAAAAAAATGATAATCTGGGTGAATATTTGCAACAAGAAATGTTCAAGATCTGGAAAGGGAAAAAAAAAAAAAATTAGATTTTGGGGATGTTAAAATACCAGAGGTGAGATCAGCCACACAAACATCTTGAAGCATGTCAGGATCTGCTGCAGAAACAGAGTTGAAGAAAGCAATGGCAGCTACCACCATCATCACCACCACCAATTTATCAAAAGCCCCCATGATTTTGTTAATGATGACACAGAAAGAAGGACACAAAAAGAAATGAGGAGACAGAAAGAGAAGGTGAGTTTGAATTGAGAAATGGAAAATGGCGGGTGGGGTATTTATAAGGGGAATTTATGAATTATTTGGAGAGAGAAAATGAATGGTTGAATGAAACATCCATCTGTCTAGGAGATTGAATTTAGAGAGAAAAGAAAAGACACTGAAGGAAAATAAAAATAAGGAAAAAAAAAAATTAGTACAATTTGAGTCAAAAATTTTCTTTTCAGTTTTAAGAAAAAAATTAGAAAAAATAAAATAAAGTTTTCGCTTCTTTTTCTTTCTCTTCTTTAATTTTTTTTTTTTTTGAGTATACAACTAAAAAACTGTCGGACACTATACAGTGAAGATAGATAATACTCCCTCGGTTCCATATTAAGTGTCGTTTTAGCTTCATGCACATGAATTAAGAAAGTCATTTAATACTATCATTTAATAATTAAAATTTGCATGAAATTCCATCACTACCCCTTTATGGGAAGTTGAAAACTATTAATACAAGGGAAAAATTTTTTTGGGACAATGAGAGAAGTTAGGGGTGATATTGGAAAGTAAATAATTTATTCTCCTAGAAAGTTGTAAACGACAGATAAATTGAAACAAATTTTTTCTTCTAAAAAGTCACTTATTATGGAATGGAGGTAGTACCAAAATAAAGAACATCCCAAAGTAAAGGGATCAAAATTAAGGCTCATTCAGAATTGACTACGTTCTCACTTCGTGTCGTGCACATGATCTAAATAACTTAGGTTATCTTCTATTCCCTTCGTCCTAAAATTAAAAGTATTTTTTTAATCTACTCTAAAATTAAAAGGTTTAATTAAATATTATTGTCTTCAACTTTATCACTTATTCCACATCGGTACCTATCATTTCAATTTTTTCAATTAAGTGGTTCAACTCTTATGAGCCGTTTGGTTTGAAGGAATTGAGGACGGAAAGAAATGACCATTTTGACTGAGCATTATTTTTCGACGTTTGGTATGATAAGTTTGGTCTGAATGACTATTCTGATGGAATCGCGCTTCATTTATACATTTGAATCGCAATTCCTTAGAGAGATAAGAAATGAGAATTCCAAAGAGCGAAGAAATTGAGAAAAATATGTTAAGACAAAAATGTCATCACCCATATAATAAATAAATAATTATAATATATATATTAGAGTAAGTTGCAAATAATCACATGTAGTTTAAAAGTGAACTAAGAACCAACTGTGGTTTCATAAACATAGCATACTCTCACTCCACATTAACGATGTTAACAAAAGCTAACGAATGATGTGTAAGTACATTGCTACCCTCCATATATATATATATATATATATATATATATATATAAATATTAAGATGACTCTAATTAGACATAAACAACTGAAAATTTGATCTAGAATTTTCATGGGCAGTTACAACTCTTTTTCGTCTAGGGCTTGAAAAATATTAAGAAATCACAATTACAAATTAAAGGGATAATTAATTTGAGATAGGCAAAATTGAAGGGTTACAATTTCGACTATAAGGTACAAATTTTAACCTTTTGTAATATTTTAAACAAAAGTTGAATGAAAGGATATAAAAAAAAATTTAACCAATTAGGTGTAAGATTTACATATATATATATATATATGAGAAAATATGTAATAAAAATATATTCTTAAAGTTTGTAAATTTTATAAATGGGATTTCTTTTGGGGTTAGCATTCATAATTTTAGTAGTAACCGTTCTTTATGCATGAAAGTCAAAATTCATAGCACAGAAAACACACGTATGTATAAAATGAGGTTAGTGTGCCTACGTACATCATCCCACCAACCAAAATAGTGACCAAAGAATTTAATTTATTTCCAAAATAAAAAATTAACATTTTTTTTTACTATTATTCCGTATACGTTATACTATGCACAAAGAATTAGTGAAAAGAAAAAAATATATTTTAAATATAATTTATATCTTTATATAAATTATATAGAAAAATAGTTTATATGTTAGTTTAACAGATTACGACTAATGTATAAATATATATTGAGATAATTTGTTTAAAGTTGTGAAAAAATAAATCTTACAAGTAGTACTTGTTAGATAATATAAATTTTTTGTCGTTGTATTTGTTAAAATAAAAAGAATTCATGTCAATTTTAAATTTAAAAATGTCATAATGTGACTTTAAAAAAGTCAATAATGCTCTTATATTTTAGAACGGGAGAGAGTGTAAAAACTTAAATAGCACTTATTTTGAAAAAAAAGTTCAAAATATTTTGTTGTGATTTTTTTAAATAGTGGATTAAAAACCAAAAGAATTCAATTAAAACTTTATATTGGATTATTTGAAGAGAAAAATGACCTTTTAAAGAAGAATATATAGTCATTGAAGTTAAACTCACTTTGTTTTAGGCAAGTGGAGTACACTTTTTAGTTTTTTGGATGGAATTGAATTAATTTGTTATATTAATAAAATTACAGGTGGTCGAAAGTTCACTTTTAATTAACTACAGGTAGGTACAAGTAACTTTGAGTAAACCACATGTGGTTATTTGTAATTTACTCTATATATTAACAAGTATTATATTTATTTTGTATTATATTAATAGAATATGTATGATATATATTAGATATATATCATCATATATTTATATATTATTATATATATGTTTATAATATATATTACTATATACTATATCTTAAATATATAACATAATAGATATATATTGTTATTCTATATTACTATATATTCTATATTACTTGATTATGGTTGACTTTTAAAAACTAATTTAACAGATTTTTAAACTCAAAATTGACATAATATTTTTTAATTATAGTCAATACAATGATAAATATTGTAAACTATCTAAAAAAAATATTACTCATTGTAATTTTATCGTTTCATAATTTTTAATGAGTCAACTCAATTTTGAGTTTGAAAATGTCTCAAATTAGTTTTTAAAAGTCAATAATGATTATATAATTTGGAACGGAGAAAGTATAATACAATAGTATTATATATGAATGCATTATATATATATATATATAGTTAGTTAGTTAGTTAGTTAGTTAAGGATATTTAGGTCATTATATTTTATTTAATTTCATTCTGATATGACTTTTCTTATGATGTGATTTTGATTCCAACTATCATCTTATTCTGTCCTAAAACGATTCTGTCCAATCAAACGGCTCGTTAATTTATTTCAATTTGATTGAATTTTTTTTGGATCAAATATTAAGTACACTAAGAGTAGTTGTCAAATTTTAATTTACCCTCTTATATATACCTCAATTTAAAGATTTTAAATTAAAGTTACGCTTACTATTTTTCAATATAGTTAAAATTTAACACATTAGTTATGCATGTATAAGCAGCGTTAAAATCATGACACATCATTAAATAAGAATAATTTTCTCTAACATAAGTATTTCATTGATAAAATGTCATAATCTTAATATTGTTCGAGTATATACTGATGGTGTATGAAACATTAACTTTTTTCTATACAAAGTTCAAAACAGCATGTTTAATGTTTAGTATATTTTTGAAAAAGATAAATACACTTCTTATTTTAATCGAGAAGGATTATGGTTAATAAATTTTTCTCAGTTGTGAGAATATAAGGGTAGGGAGGATACTTATTTTTTCAGAAAACAATTTAAGTCTTGGTATGTATTACTGTGACTCTTAACCTAAATATGAATGTTGGAAAAAACTTGCATTTAAACAAAATACGTGGTCCTTCCGTTTTCTAAAATATGTGCGTACATTTTATACATAAATTAAGAAAAGTAAAGAAAAAAGAATATAAAAAGTTTCGAATTTATCTTTAATGATGTCATAAAATTATATAAAGTGATACGTTCTTTTTTTATTTATCTACGGGTCGTTTGGTTGGATGAAATCATTTTAAGACGAAATGAAATGATGGTTGGAATCAGAATCAAATCATAATGGAATCGAAATTGAATACTTTATTCATGCGTTTGGTTGGACGGAATCGTTTAGAACGAAATGAAATGAAATAGAATATAATGACCAAAATATCTCTAATTAACTAACTAACTATATATATATATATATATATAGTAAATAATTCAAAATAAGTATAATACATATTAATATAATAATACTATGTTAATATATAATATAATAATATTATATATTCATATATAATATTATAATGTTATTTATTATACTATTATTATAATATAAAATAAAATACATATAATTTATAATAGTACTTATAATATTATATGCTATTTTTGTTATTCTATATATTTATGTAAATAATTATAAGATAATATAAAACAAATATAATACATGTTAAAAATATAAGATGATATATATTATATTATATATTAAATATATATATATATATACACAATATATAATATAATATATATCATATATTATTCTATTTTATATTATAATATAATACTAATATAAAATAAATATAATATGTACTAATATATAAAATATTATATTATATAATATATATTATATACACAATTATAATATAATATAATATAAATATAATATAATATATATTAAAAAATATCATATTATATATAGTATGTTATATATTAAATATATTTATTATATGTTATAATATTTAAATATAAAATACAAAATATATTATATATTAAACATATTATAAATATTCATATGGGTGAGGGCATTTTTGTTTTAACATTTTTTCTCATTGAAATTGTCATTCTGACCACTTTTATGCTACCAAACATAAGAATGGAACGTTGAGCATTCCATTCTACCACCAATTCCAACGAACCAAACGCTCCCTTATATTTATATATTAGTAAACTCTATTAAATAACATATTTGCCCTTGTATTTCTTGTCATCTTTTTTAGGATAAAGGAATTCTACCTTAAGTCATCCTTTTGATGACAGAGAGAGTAATTTTTTATTACAAGTAGACACATTACTTAATTATCTATGTAATTTACGTCATTATATTTACTCGCAACAAGAGTCAAACATATTTTTATCATAATATATAGAAGGATTATAAATTTTAAAAATTAATTATAGGCCCTGAGCTGCTTAAAGCCCGGACTTGTCCAGCTTGTTAGCTAAATTAGAAAAAAACAATAATAATAAATTGTTGTATTTTCATCAATATTCCCTCGTCTAAATCAGGCTGAATTTTCTTATTATAGATCATATATATATATTATGTTGTTCCTTTCATACTTTTGTCTGTCTTTGGTAGAATGTATATACTGAGTAAAGGTAGGTAATTGTAAATACTAAAAGTTACCGGCAAATATAATGTGCCGCATGCAACGGTTAGGTCATTGTTTGTTGGCGGTGATGTGGTTGTGGTTGTGTTTGTTGGGTGGTACCAAATTTCCAAATAAATGGCAAAATAATTCACTTTCATTTTCTACTCAACCCAAACCTTTTGGCAATTTGATAGGGCTGAAAATGAATTCGACTAGTTCAGAATCTGGTTTGAGATCGATTCGAAAAATTCAATTGAGACTCGGATATAGTTTGAAGAATTCAACGGTTAGGTCATTGTTTGTTGGTGGTGATGTGGTTTATGTATATTTTTTGTACATGTCCATCAATTGATTCAAGAGTGATAATATCATCTCATTATTTTTTTACAAGACTCGAGATATAGTTTGAAGAATTTAAATTTAAATTATTCCAAATAGTCGACTGAGCTAATTTCTATATTATCATAATATAAATGATCCAATTTCGATTTGTGCATGTCTCAAATGCTCATAAGTAGCTCGACTAAAAAATGAGTCGAGTTGAGTCGAATTCGAGCATAATAAAACGAGTCGAATTCGAATATGAGCAAATATTACAAAATTGTATTCGAATTCGAGTACAAATTTGGACACCTTTAAAAAAAATTGAGTAGAATCTGAACAAGATATTATTCAACTTGACTTGGGATAATTTTCACACATACAATTTGGTAGTGTTATGCTGCGAGAAAGAGTGGTATTATTCTTTAATTTAAAAGATATTTGAAATCATATTTTCTCTTGTAAAATTTTAATATAGTCTCTTCTATTTTAATAATATGGTGCCTCGAATATGTTTATTTAGGTCATAGTCTCATATATTTTTTTTTTACATTGAAAAGAATTTTGTCATTTTACCGTTGAAAATATGGGTGGTAGATTTAGTTCTATGAAACCTTGTCATCGAGGATAGAGCTAAACAATTTGTTGCTATTTTGATCGAATTTATGCATTTTTATGATTAGATTTTATTTTTATTTTTTTTAAATTTCAATTCAATGAATTTGCTTTTGGTATGAAAAAAATGCAACAAGAAACTGTGTTTGTGGAAAACAAAACAAACAATGAAATAAAGTAAGTTTGTATTCTATCTGTTCCACAACAAAAGTTTCATTTATTTAAAAAAGTGTTTTATAATTTTTCTTTTAATTGATGTTAATAAATGAAGTGACATAATATTCACAAGTATGACAATATAACTTTAGGAAAATGATATATATTACGAATATTTTACGTCGATTTTTGATTGCCAATTATGTAGATAAGTATTATTGGTAACTTTTTTGGAGGGATGTGTAATATGTGAAACTCTCCTATAATTCTTATCAATCTCATGTATTAATAAATTTTGCAATTATAATTCAGCGTAAAATTATCGTAATGTATAGCATGACTCATAACTTTATTCCTAGCCACCACTACTCAAGTATCTATTTATGATATTGTTCAATAAACATTAAAATAATAAACATTTTTTTTCAAAATTTTATAAATTTTATAAATGAAATTGTTTTTGGAAAAGAATATTGGCACATATTTCGGACAAGAATTTCACTCTCTCTCCTCTTGGAAAATATAAACCTACCTCTTTAGAAAATACTCTCAATTTCAAATTGTAAGATCGTTAATTTGATAAATTTTTGTTAGATTTATAAAATAGGCACAAGTCTAATACTCCCTTCGTCTCATATTATTTGTTCATTATTGACTTTTTAAAGTTAACTTAAGATATTTTTAAACTCAAAATTCATATAATTTTTTTTAATTTTAATCAATATAATAATGAATATTATAAATTATCTAAAATATATTACTCATTATAAATTTTATTGTTTCATAATTTTTAATGCGTCATCTCAATTTTAAATTTGAAAATGTCTTAATTAACTTGTAAAATTCAATAATGATCATATAATTTAAAACGAACATGGTGTATATAAAAACATAAAACTCTTTAATTCAAAACCAATTGACAACAAGAAGAGTTGGTCCGAATCAGACAATTCGTACTAAACATATTTTTTCAAGGAATTAACTAAATTAAAGAAATATATGTCAATTTTAAATTTAAAATTATCAAGTTAACTTCAAAAAATTAATAATTATCATATATTAGCATTATAATTGCTTTTCGGCTAAAATTTTGGATCAGCAAGAACTTCCTTGCATCACGAACAAATATAAAAATGAATATTGAAAGTAACTTTACCAAGACATAAACAATTAAGGAGAACAAATGATATACACGTGACGAAATTGAATTACGATCCATAAAAATCTACGTGATAAGATAAAATAAATTAGGATAAACTCATTCTTAATTTTTACCTATATCATATATATACACATATCGCAATTATAATTTGACCAAAAAATTTCACGATATAGAGCATGACTCGTCATCGTGGCACTATATAAATTTGAAAACTATAAATTATTTATTACTACTATCAAATCAGACAGAATAAAAACAAAGAAAAACAAACTATTACAACAATAACCTTCAATCAAACACAATCCAACGCACCTAACACCTTACCAGAACTAATCACGAGCATACTATTCATATTAACCATTTAATTTCTTATCACAATCATACTATTCATGTTACTATTCCAATGAAAGCTTCTTATCAAGAATTGGTAGCTATAATAACAGGCTTATCAAATCAAATAAATGAATCAGCATGAAACCCCATACACTATGAAGATGTGATGGTTGCTTAAAAAATAGTGCAACCTACCTAACATGATAATCACATTTGCTAGAAATTAACAATCTCTAAATTGGCCCAAATTCGACAGATTTTCATCATTAAGCATAATCATAAGGTGAAAACAATCATGATTCATGCAATTGTCAAGTATGTGATACCAAAAGGTCTACACAAACATCCAGATAATTATTCGGTACAATTATCACCAGTGTTTTTCATAACAATTTTTCAACTGGGCAAAAAACGACAAACTGAGAACAAGAGTGACAAAATATTAGAAGTTTGTTCTACAAAAATTTTAAATTAGGAAACATCAACATCTCTTTGAAGACTCATGGCATATCCTATTAGTTTGAAGATCTTACTTAGATGTGGTTTGCTGCCTACCATCTGGAATTGCAAACAGAACTATGGGCTTTGAAAGTCTTTCAAATGGAACATCACATCTAAAATAGCCCTTCCTCTCCAGCTGCAATATCTCCCCCTGTTTCAAGTTTCGCATGTTTGAATCCCCAAATGCTGCACTTTCTTTCTTCGTACATGGGTTAAGCACATCAAGGAAATCCTCATCTTCATCAAGCTGCAAGAGCAAGAAGTTACCAACACCAGTTATTGATCAATCACCAAAATTACTACTTTATTGTTTAACTCATTAGCAGCAAGAATAACTGTAAGCTTGCTTGATGCCGAAGAACACAGCAAACATCGTGCTATAACATCATGATTAGGGACATTTTTCAAGATATCATGTCCAATAACTATCATGGCTATTGTGATGATATAGTCACCCATTGTGAGTAAATCTAATCAAGCACAAGTTTTAACTTTCCCTAACACTTCAACATTAATATCAGCAATGATTTTAGACTATATCAATCAAAAAAGAGAATTTTGAAGTACCATAATCTAAAACCAATATAAAAAATTGGACTAACATTGTGAAAGACGGCATAAATGTTTTTGACCCAGCTCCCCAAAAAGGGGGGAAAATGAGAGAAATCTGGTCACCAGTAAATTAGCATATACCTTCTTTTTTGTGATTAGATAATCAAACTCCATCAGCGAAAGTGTAACAAGTTCGTTAGTGTCTGGCAGCCAGGTAAGTTTTAACTTTGTGGTCTTGACAGATCCTCCAGGATTTAAAACCCCAATTAGTTGCTTTATATTTCCATCTTCGTCCTTGTTGATGTCTCTTACTATGGCATTTCCCCAATCCATCAAGGTGATTTCCTCATCTACTGAGATGGATTTAGCGTCAGAAAGGTCTATCCATATTCTCTTTGTGAAAGTGGTTGTCTTGTCCCCAGCACCTGCATATTTCTTATGCCTTGGTATGATTCGTACAAATGGTTCATCAGGCCCATCCGTTAAAGTCAACAAGACGCGTTCTGAAGAGACTGCAGTGTGTCTAGGACAAACAGGATCAATAATCTTCTTATTGATAGTCCACAATTTATCCCATTCCATGAGATTGAGATTTTTAGATGCCCCCTAAATAAAGAATAAAAACCAGATCGAGTTTCAGGGGTTAAATAAATAAATAAAAATAAGCAAAAAAATGCTGATGAATATAAGTTTTGAACCTTGCCATGTTAAGGTCCTGGTTCAATCAAGTTCACAGCCCCACCCCCCAACCCCTAGAAGGTATAAATAAATGAAAAGGAACAAAAAACGAAAAAGAAAAAAGGAGAGAGGGAGGGGGAGGATCAAATCATATGCCCAAGCATTATTATATTCAAATGCTGATATCAGACCATTTATTCAATTTTTGCTTATTTAATAAAACGCAAACTGAATACAATTTCATCCGACTTCTGATGAAATACCAAAGATCTTAGAAACTTACTTGTTCAAGAATGAACTGTATCAGTGCCTCAATTTGCAGGCCTCGGCGCACAATACCCTGGACAGTAGGGAATCGAGGATCATCCCACCCATCAACCTTTCCATGTTGAACAAACCATAGAAGCTTGCGCTTGCTAAGAAGTGTATAAACCATATTCAATCTGCTGAATTCATATATATGGACCTTTCGAAGTCCCATATCCTCTTGAATCCTGTAATACTGAGCATTGCGATCATGATACTCACTGGATCGAAGTGCATGCGTAATACCTTCTTCAGCATCAACAAACGGACATGCAAAATCGTAAGTGGGGTATATCTTATACTTGGAGCCAATCCTGTGATGGGGAATAGGATTGCAACGGTAATATACTGGATCCCTAAGGGACTTGTTTGGGTCCTGCATGTCCAACTTCCCTCGGAGACAGCACATCAAACCCCTTTCTGACCCAGCAATCATTTCCTTCCATAATTTCATGTTCTCCTCAGGGCTGTTATTCCTACACCTTGATTCAATTCCATCCATCCTTTCTTTTTGCATCTGCTCACGTGGTGTATCATCAATGTATGCCTTACGCTCCCGAATCAATTTCTCAGCCATTTCCATTAGCCGCGGGAAGTAATCAGACGTATATGTAACATCCTTGTACTTAATACCCAACGTTTTAATATCAATCAGAAGATTATCTACAAATTCATTGCTCTCTTTTGCAGGATTTGTATCATCAAAACGGATGATAACTTTACCGTGATACCGATCAGCAAAATACTGATTCAAGAGTGCTGCTTTTGAGTGCCCAATGTGAAGATAACCGCTCGGCTCAGGTGCAAATCGCAAGCAGACTTTTCCATCTTCAGCATTTGGAAGATCTACTTCAAATGTTGGTCGGCCGCCTACTTTTCCCTTTTCGACATCACCATTTAGATTCTTGGCAGGAGCATTTGAACCCTGTTGCTCCTTCTCTTTGAGCTTTGTTGCTATAGGCTTACCTGAGCCTTTTTTCCCAATATATGTTGTTATAACGTCATTCAAAACAGCACCATGTTCAATTGATATTGAATTGAACCAGCGTACCAAGTTTGGAAATTTTTTTGATTCCCTCAAACTGTCCCATCGCCGCCCAGTTACTACAAAGAGTCAGAGAGCATCAAAATAAGTAATCGCGATAGTGCTAAAAATTGCAGAAATAAAATGAATAATAGATAATCTGTATGATGCACATAAATTATTACCTGCAAGACCCGACCAGATTGCTAAGTCCGCAATTGACAGGCTATAACCAACCAAAAATGTACGATGCAGTAAATAGCCATCCACGTAGCTACATGCTCCCTCAAATACAGAACCGGACCCAAAGACGGGGGCATAGTCAAGCCATTCATCTATCTAGAAGAACAAAAACAAGAAAGCTAAACCCATTGGCAACGCTAAGGACATGGAACAGTTACAAGAAATAACATCTAAATTATAGTATTAGAAGTCCGAAATTGAGCTAAATTAGAATTTCAACAAAGTTCAAAAATGGCACCTGGGTAGACTCCAAGTCATCCCGCTTGTACAAGTTGGGAATGCTTGATATTCGACCAAGATAACGGAGAAGATTATATGTTCCCTGTAACTTCACTCTGAATAAAGACACAAGCTTAAAAATACAGTTTTGCACAACCATTTATTCCAAAGGCTATAAAAATATACGCATACCAACATATACATATAACTATGTAAGATTCCAAAATTATATGAAGGCTTGTTAATTCTTAGACTGTTCATGTGAAAGAAATTATGCTTCATTTATTTACACATTCAATCGGAGGTGAAAATATGAAGTATAAAGTACATCTTTTTTTCTTAAAACCCTAAATCAACCTCATTAACCAGTACAGCCAACAAAACATAAAATCATAAACAATAAAGTAACTGACTCAACTGAAGCAAATAATCCATAGATAAATAATGCGTACTCCTTCATACAGTTGCGTGTCGACATACATATATATATATATATATATATATATATATATATGCAGAAGGTTAGAGTTTATTTGTGTACCCATCGGGGAGGAGTAAAGTTGGAGCAGAGCCGGAGCTGCTAGTGGATTCGACGGAGATTGGAATTCCGGCCATTTTCGCAGTCGCAATGACCGATAACGGCGGGGCATCGGCCGGGAATTGTAGCTTAATCACCCCCATCAGAGATAATCTAGTTTAGAGATAGAAGCGATTGGGAAAATGTGACTGTAACTAGTCAAAGCTCAAGCTTTGCTTTTTGATTTCTTGAAAAAGGCAAATGTAGCGTTAGGGGAAAAATTCGGGTTGAACTTAAAACTGGTCCTCTTGGGTGGGGTGGGCTGGACTGGATTTTGGATGTTTTTTTATCATGGTTCATGCCGTTTCAAAATTAGATATAAAATTTGACTTCTATAATTACGACATATTAAATTTATTTTATTTAAATTTTTATAAGTTATATTAATTTTAAATTTTAAAATACCAAATTTTTTACACAATTATCACTATATTGGTGTCGAGCACAGCTCGTTCACGTTTAGGAGATAAGAGAAGATAGATTCTTGTAACGAAAATCATCATGCTATTCCAAAAAGGCTAGCCCCTCCTCATTCGACAACTGATTATTCCCTCGATTGTTGATCCTCTATGTCTGTTCAGTTCTCTTCGAATATACATTTAATGTCCAAAAACTTATTGGCCAAGCTCTTAGACAAGGTTAAGTCTCGAGGATGATTAAATTTCGCTAGAAAAAGGTTTCTTGAAAAGCTTTGATCACTAAATGAACAACAAGTTCACTCCTTTGGTATTTAAACTTCCTTATCATTAAAAAATGGCTTTCTTTTTTACCGTTACAAACGCGTGGTTGCTATTAACTTAGTTATTTACTTGAGGCATAGGCATAGGCATAGGCAGGATAGAGATAGAATTTTGCTTTAACATAGGGTGAAAAAGAAGTTCTATAAGTCAAAATTGAGTACCCGTAAATCCTTTACTTCCTTTTCTTTACCATAGAGTAAGAGCCGGCTTTGAAGTCAAATTGTATCTCTAATTTTAGAACGAAAGTATTATAAAAAAATTAAAACTATTTTTTTTTATCAAAACTAACACCCCGCTAGCACACGCGTTGCCATATGTAAATAGCTTAAGGACAAAATAAAATTTAAAGGACTAAATAACAATATATATATATATAATATAATTAAATTTATAAAGGTGAAAGAGGTAAAAATTTGTTGTGACCAAGAGAGCCGTTTTATTAATAAAGATAAAGATAAACTACTAGTGCAAACAGCCATCCCTTACCTAGCTTTTTTATTTGTGTTTGGAAGGGTTGTACTTTTAACTTTTAGATTACTTGAAATACTGTAGCGTTGGACACCGTAATAAGCTGAAAAATCAGATTTTCAATTATTTTTTTTAAAAAAAAATCTCATGTCAAAAAGAAATTTAAAAAAAAAACTAAAAGTTGTAAAAAAATAAGTGCAAACCACCGGGGTTCGTGGTGTAGATGAGTTTTCAATTGAGGTTGCTAGAGTTTGCTATTTGGACCTACTTCAAACTTAGTTTTTGTGGACTTCTTTTTTACTTTCATAAAATTAGTCCCGTTTCAAAAATTTTATAACATGATGATAAATTAATGATCCCCAACTTGAAAATATTGTGTAATTTTATATTTTATTGATAAACCAAAAAAAAAAACTCTTTTTAAATCTTTTTGTATATCAAAAATATTTGCACTTTTGTCATTAGCTTCTCACATGTTGAACATGACGTAAATAAAAGTAGCTAAAGATGTAACAAAAATTGGCAACAATAATTTGCATTTAATTTGTGTGTGCATGGAATGGAAGTGGTAGGGAAATTTGAAAGAATGATGAGAATTTGATATAGATGAAGACTCCCAAACAGACCACCATACTGAACTCAAACCACCATGTAATATATATATATATATATATATATATATATATATATATATATATATATATATATTTGATCTAGATCAAAAAAAAGCATCTAGCGTGCGCATTTAAAACCAAGAATAAGGGTTCAAGTAAGCGGTTTATAAAGCCAAGAATAAAGCATCTAGCTTGGCATTTAAAACTAAAAACTAACACGAAAAATGATATATATTATAAATATTTATGTCGATTTTTTAATTATCATTTATGTGAATAAGTATTATACTAATAACCCTTTTGAAGAAATATATAATAAGTAAATTTCTCTTTTAATTCTATCCAAGTCCATGAATATATTTCGTAATTGTAATTCAACACAAATTTGTCGAACTTAAACAACACCAACAGAAACAGATACGCTAAACCCAGTTTATCAAAAGACAAAATTTGCATATATACGAATCGGACATCACAATTGTTTTGAAATGAAAAAGTGCAGAATAGAGAGTACAAGATAGCACTGCAAATGATTCTGCAGTAAGCTCCCATCCCCGTTGCTGTTATAAGCAGATTTAGACTCTTATCTCCCAAAAATCAGTTCATGCCTGGGATTTACCAGACTTGCTAGCTGCAGCAAGTTCGACAGATATGATGAAAGTAGACTTTCCCGCCTCCCTCAGATATTGAACATCTCCGTTCATGAGCTTCACCAGCTTTCTGCTAACGAGCAAGCTTATGCCTTCCTCGGATGTTTCAGCATTACTTCCAAACATCTGGCTCAACAAGTCTTCTGGTACCCCGCCTCCAGTATGCGTGATCCTGCATTCAAGAAGATAAAACCAATAAGTAACTATGTAGACGAAATTTTAAATTAGAAAATAACCTATTTACAAAAGCACCATTTGGTAATGATGACTTGCTTTTCTTTTTTTCCCAGTACAGACAGCAGAACCATTTGGCTTTAAAGATACACATGTTAGAGACCCATGCAAAATCTTAATTTTTACCTAAAAGTTTATTTACCAAAAAGCACAATTAATTTTGTCTAAAAGACCGGAGAGCCTAAGGCCACATTACATAAAATCAGATCCTTATGTTCATGTCTTATAACTTAATAAATTCATATTAAACCAAATGGTGAACTTTAATACTTCAACAGCTTCTTTTATTAAAAAAACCTCTTTGATTATCCCTTCTCAAGGACCAACTTAGTTTCTTATTCCAACAAATTTTATGTATTATTATCTTCCTAATAAGAATCTTGGGACATTTTTTGCGTAATTAAGTCCATGTACATATAGAAATGACCATAAATATTCCTCACACATCTACTCTATAGATTCATCAAAACACTCTTCTTCCGGAAAATATCAAAAAGTTCATTTCTACCAAGCACTTAACTGTCATGTAAAACACTATAGCTCATTTTGATTTTACCTGAATTCCAAATGCCCAAGCTGAACAGATTGCCCCAAATTATCCTTGTTTAAACTAGCCGAAATACCAAGGTGACCACCAGTTGGAGTAAAGTTCACACATATTATCAAGAAATCAGCAAGGACTTGTTGAAGCCTCAGACCATCTCCATATAATGTTTCAGACATCATATCGTCAGCAAAATCATTAACTATTTGAATACCCTTTCCATTGCTCCTCATCATGACTTGACTCGTAGCGGCAACAAATACATCATGAAGCGTGAACTCTGACATTTCCAGGTCCAAGTACCTGCAAAGGTTGTGGCAGAAATAGTTGATATATGTTGACAAATAATTTTCTAAATCAAACTAGTAAAACTCAAGTATTTATTCCTGTAACTGAGCAAGATATTAGGGTAGTCTATGTCAGGTGGATTCATGTGAATGTGAAATCCTCCAGGTAGGAGAAAATAGACAATAGCAAATTGATTTTAGCCTATTAATCAAGGAAAATGGCTCATACACAGTTCTTTCTGTGCTCTCACTAAAACTTATGCATACCTAAAACTAAAGGTTTCTTAATATTAGTAGCAAATTAACTCGGTACAAGAAAGTCAGATTTGACATACCCATCAATGATGCTATCAAGATCTGTGTCATCAAGAATTTTGTTGAGCTGACGCTGGCACTGAACACTAGTATGCAGAAGTTTTTTTTGCTCTTCCCCCATATTGGTCCCTTCCAACATCTTCCGAGAAAACATAATCCCGGAGAGAGGATTTCTGACTTGCCTTCTGACGTAAGCTAATGCTTTCAATCTCTTCACAGCAGTCTGTTCTGATAACCTTTGTATATGAAGTGCTTGCTGCAGCTCTTGACTTGCTAGCTGCAAGAAGCAAAAGATCCCAGAAACATTACCCTCTCCATTCAACTTTTTGCTTACGCAGAGCAAGCATTCTACATATTTCCCACTCCGCGCAAAGAAACCAAAACAAATCTTTTCAGATTCCTGACCAGTCATAGCATTGTTCAGTACAATACCAAGTTTCACAAAAGCCTCTTGATTCTTCAGCCGACAATATGATGTTTGGGTCCCAAAAATCTCCCCCAAAAGCATTTTGTCTACGACCTCCTCTCTACGCCATCCAGATAACTCTGTCATAGCTTGGTTCCACTCAGAACACCATCCAAACTCATCTGTGCCAAATATTGGGGGAATCAATGGGTTTGGATTCTGCACAATAGCTTTATAGTCTCCTTCAATCCGCGTAAACTTATCCATGATGGTCTTCTGACCTGTTACATCTTGGGCCACAAAACATACGCCAACAACATTGTCATTGAGATCCCTACTCGCACAAGCATTCACAACTAAGCTAATAGGACCAGAGTCGCTCCTAGATCCATGAGTTTTGATTTCGAACTGGATATTTTGCTCTTCTTTTCCTGAGATGAAGAACAAACACGAGAAAAAACAGAATGATATCTAATCAGAAGTAATAGAAAGTATTATTTCAAACTTTCCTCTTAAAAATAATAATAGAGACTGATTTCTAATCAGAAGGAATAGAAAGTATTAATTCAAATATTCCTCATAAAAATAATAAAAGTGACCTAATTTTTTTGTACTTTTATGTGGATATATGATGCTTCACAGAATAGGCTAAACTCTTCTTTATCAGTATGATTGAAGTGTATAGAATTTTAGTCTAGATAAAAGCAAGCAGAATTTCGAATATTATAGTCTATAGTAACTTTTAGTAATGAAAATGCAATTCACATGAAAAACTAAAATATCATACCCTGCAGTGCCAATTCCAACATCTTCTTTACTGTATCAACTGAAAAATCTTCCACAAGTGTGAGCAAATGCTTCCCAATTGCTTTCTCAACAGGAAGACCAGTTAATTCAGCAATTTTTGTATTCCACCCATTAACCAGCTCGTCTACATCAACGGCCAAGATTGGCACTGTAGCTGTTTCAATCAGTCGGACCATCTCACTTGTGACTGCTTCCAGTTCCTGCACCCCTTCAATTTTAAGGTCATTGAGTTTTGTATGGATCGCACTGGTGTTTGAAGTCCTCGCTTTATCATCGCTGAAAGCGTTCCTCAGGATAAGCTGTAAGGAATGGATTGCATCCATCTCAAAGTCCTTCCAAGGTAAACTCCTCGTCTTTACAACTTCCAGGAAAGCTTTAAAAGATGACCTTGGGTGCATCTTCGTACCATCATCCTTCTCACCTAGCTCGTGCTTTGCACCACCCCACCGGATTTGTCCAGCAGTGTGGGACCTGAACCAGAAAAGCATGTCTTTGGAAGTAATCCTTACAGCTGCCATCCCACATACTACATCACCAAGAGCTAGAGCCCCAGGAAACCCTGCATCATACAAGCTATCTGTACTCAAACCTGTGGAATCCATATGGTACTCAGAGAGCCATGAAACTATATCATTAAGCTGATAGTCACTCGGAGTAACTCCCATTCTATAAACCTTATTTTTGTATAATAAGGCAGCCCCATCACATTTCACAAGATCCATCATGTTTGGGCTCTGTGACACAATACCTAGGGGAGCATCTCGCATCAGCAAATCGCACAATAGTGTCTGGGTGCGCAGGATATTCTTCTCAAGAATCTGACTTTCCAATTCTAACTCCTTGTTGACATGGATGGCAAAAACTTGAGCAAGAAACTCACATGCATACCGAAGAGGAAAAGGAACAAACCTTGGAGTTGTGTTATGACATACAACTAGTCCCCAAAGTTTCTTCCTCTTTTGAGGCTGCGAAGAACCAGGGCTTTCACCGTCTTCATCCACATCATTGACTACAACTGCCATTACCAGAGAAGCAATAGAGTTCATGTTTTCCATATATTGTAGATGGCAACTATGCGGTGCCCTGAGGGTCGAACCACACAAGGTCAGATCAAGGGGAAGCTTTTGATCTTGCAGAACTTGCACATGTTTTGCTCGGCAATCAACGATCATGCGGACTTTGTTCTTCATGAATAAAAAGCGTGCCGCCTGAGGGATATCTGTAGCTGGATAATGCAAACCCAGATAAGGCTCAAGCCCTGGCTTTGTGATTTCAGACGTCACCTCCCCATGATCATCATCATGAAATTTATAAGCCATCACCCTGTCATAATCTGTGAGCTCAAAAACCTCCTGAACCATTGTATCACAAAGCCTTTCCATACTCCCACTAGGCAAAGACTGCAACCGAGTAATTGCTTTGGCCGCTAGCTTGTATGATTGCAGGGCCCCCGCAGCAGTCATAGGGACTTCATAAGGCTTTACAGGCTCAAAATCAATGATCAAACTGCCTGTTACTCTATGAACAATTGCATAAAACGGTTTCCCAGAAGTTTTACAGTGAACTAATATGGGATTTAACAGAGAGACCTCCCCAAATCCCAAGGCCTTGTGCAAGGCAGCTGCACTGGGGCCAGTGAAGATAGTTCTCACATCAGTTCCAATTCCAAGTGCCGGATGGTCACCAACACTCGGAACAGCATGACTGACCATTGTCAGCATTTCAGGAGCATTCTCACTGTAGGCAATAACTTTGAAAGTTTTTTCATCTAGGGCTAACAAACAACCAAAGGGCTGGATCAGCTTGCCTTTTTGTATGTGGTGGAGGTAAGCTGTGGTTACCTTGTCGGATCGAGGTTGTTGGTTTCCACCAACCGCACTGGTAACACGCACTGAACTTGAGTAGTCAAAGGAACTACCAGACTCTTCAAAATCTGCATGGAGCTTCGCGTCTACGGTGGTCTGTGCAATCCTTGCACTCTGTTTTGATCTTCCTGAATTGTTGGAAGACTGGGCAGGTCTTGAAGATGACATTTCTGCTTAGATCTAAAGAAAGATAAGAAGTCAAAGAAAACAAGAAAAGCAATCAACCACAATTCTTATCCAAAGGAAACATCAAATATTTTTCCCAATTCTAACTGCAATAGAGAATCATAATGACAATAGTAATACTAGTTATAGTGTCTTATAACACCATGATATTTACTCTAAAGTTGCAATTATTTCAATGATATGCCCCACATGATACTACAAAGGTTGTAAAACTAATCAATAAGCAACCCAATTGTTAATTCTTCCACTCAATAGTGGATCCAATGAAAAAGCAAATGATTACTAGTTTAACAAAAACATCCCTAACTTGTAGCATAAAATGCTAGAATAACAAATTCTAACACATACAGATACTAAGAAAGTGATCACTAAACAGTAACAACGAAGCATCTTCTTTTTATTTTCTTTTTTTTGGAAACAAAAATACTAAAGTAAGGCATCACTACAATAGTGTAAAACATAATTCACTTCATAATAGAAACTTCAAAATCAGCAATCCTTCTGATCAATTTATATATGAAGCAGTAGCTAAGTAGTAGTACAACAGAAGGGGGACAAGAAAACTGTATGATAACTACTCCTTGCAAACTACACTAGAAAGACAAAACTTTGCCTATATATTCACAGAGAACAGTGTCACATGAAGAAAAGTTTAAACATAATTCACAAGATTAATAAGTTGATAATACTAGCAAGCAACTCTTTCAGTTAGAGAAGAAAAACTAAAAATCTGACCCTATATTATCATAATAGCATGAAGAGTTTTAACAAAACATAACCCCAAAAGAACACAAAATAGATTATCAAAAGATAGAGGAGAAAGACTAGAAATCTAACCTCCTTTAACTGCAATAGAATGAAATCCAGTGATAGTGATGCTGAAGCAGCTTGAAAGAGCTTAAAAATAGAAACCCCAAGCAGGCCCACAGAAACCCAATTCCATCCTGGGAAAGCCCATTCCCCCATTCCTCAAATAGCCTCGATTTACTACTTACTCGGTTACTCCATTGATCCTTTCAAGGGCCAAAATGGTACTACCCCACAAAACCCTTTTACCAATTAGTAAACATTTTTCTCAATAATACACTTGCAGATATATTATTGTATACAGGAAGGGGAAGAATGGGAGACATAGCACTAGAAAGAAGACATCCTGGTTGGCATTTTTGTTTCCTGAAAAAGATAATGAAGGATCTTGATTCTTCCGAAAAATAGCACAAACTTGGATTTTGATTAGTTGTTTAGTATTATTATACTATACCCAGTTCAGTCGGTTGAATAAACAAGTGGAAAAATACAAACATGAAAGAAAAGAAAACCCATTATGTATCTGTGTAGATATAGATTACAGATAGAATCATCAGTGCACAAATTGGAATAAAAAAATGAATACCCATTTTGGTAGATTAGTGATATTTTGAGGATCAAGTTGGAAAATTGAATATTGGAGATGGGTTGTAAGCAACGGGCAGCAGCCCAAGTGCTCCAATGGAAAATGGGGAGAAAGAGAAAATGATATGGGAGTCACGTGCAGACCTCATCCTTGGGGGGTCTTTGTCAGAGTGAGAAAGACGAAGATGATGAGATGAAGATGATTATGGCCGGTGGTGGCCCAGATTCTCAGTTTACCCTCAGCTATGATTTCTGACCCACCTCTTGGCTACATTTCAGAGTTCCTGCCCATGGTGTTCAAATTGTCCCCTTTTTTTCTTTTCTTTTTTCCTTTTTTTCATAATATTAAAATAATAATTAAGTTATTTGAGCATCAACAAGTGTAGTTAGAAATTCAAAATATTATTATTAAAATAAATATAAAGTATCATTAAATATATATTTATTCTGATAATATAAATTACTTTTTAAAAAAAAGTTATTTGAAAAAAAAAAGAATAATTCTCTTTTCTTGTGCTTGATGTTTTTAATAAAAAGTTTTAACTTATTTTTGTGTAAATCAATAATACTAGCAGTCTCAAATTTAAATAATATAATTATAAATCAAACTCTAATGGGAGAGGTTTTTTTTTTTATAATGTAAAAGTTACATGTTTGAATTTACTTAACAAATTCAGAAAACGTTACAGAAGATTAAAAATATGTTTCTTTGGTTCTTTGTTAGTTTTTATCTTGATCTCTTTTTCAAATTTCCCCTAGACCCATAAAATGAAATATATACTTAAAATTGAATTTTAATAATTTAAGTTTTCAAAAAAATATGTGATTATACCAATTTGGTTGAAGGGAATGCGTCACTATAAAAAATACAATAATACTTTAATGACTAAAAATAAATACAAATTAATAAAATATAAATAATTTCAATTTGGTAAATACTTGCAATGTGTATCTACTTACTATATACACTTGCAATATTACTCTTTTCGTGATACAAAAACAATTTTATTTATAAAATTTATAAATTTTAAGAATGAGAATAAAATGTTATTAAACTAGTGATTATAAATCAACAATTAAACATGTAAACTTATATTTTTAGAGAAAATTAAGAACTTTTAATTATGTTAATAGTAATAAAATGAGTTTTTTAATGATAAATAATACTACATAATCCGTTAACACGAAATTTCTAGGCTTCTCTAAAAAAACAAAACTATCAAATATTTCTATTGAATCGCATAAAAACACTAGCCGTCGTTGTAGAATTGATTCTCTTTAGGAATATATTTTTCTTTTTGTTTATGTATATAATGAGTGTCTCGTTTAATAGTAATAGCATAAAATTGTGATGTTACACTTGAATATTTTTGTCATCTTTTACTTTCATCAATAAAAAGTGATCGTGTTTTACGAATAATTTTCCTTTTACAAATAATTTTTTTTATAAAATGAAAAAAATATTTATTAACCAAAAATACAGTACCTCCTCCCTCTCAATTTACTTGCCACAACTTTCCTTCTGATGCTTTGAATGCAACAGGCTAAAGTTTTATCTTGGCAAATCGATTTTGACCAAATAACAATTAAAATATTTTAATAATGACCAATGTTGAGTCCCACATGAATTGTTTTAACAATTCTGAAGTCTGCAGATACAGTAAAAGATACTCCCTCCGTCCCAAATTAATTGCTTAATTTTGACCATTTTAAGTCAAATTGACTATTTTTAAAACTAATCTTTTTACTATTTTTACTAAAATATAGGTGAAGAGATTATAACCAAAAGAAAGTATATACAATTTATTACTAACTCCAATTTTTATAATTTTAGAAATATATTTATATATGCTTAATTATTAATTCTAAAAATAGTCAATTTGACTTAAAATGGTCAAAATTGAGCAATTAATTTGAGACGGAGTGATATTATAAATTATTATTTTTTTCATTTGTGGAAAAATGACTAGTCTTTAAGTCAATTGAGACGGCTGGTGTTAATACATTCTTAAAACATTTTTTCACTAATACAGGTAAATAAATTTATTTAATTTTGTAAAATCTGTTTAAATAATAAAATAGAGATAATTAAGTATATGATATTTTCAATTGTCTAACATAGGGCTGCAAATGATCCAATCCGAATTTTGACGAACTCGAACCGAACTTGAACACTATTAATCGAACTCAAACATATTCGTATAACATGATCGAACAAACACACATGCGCGAGTTCGTATCGTTAGCTGTTCCTGAACATACTCGAGTTTGCAAACAGTTCACGAACATAGTCGAACAACATCATGTTCGCGAACATCTAAATGTTCATGAACACAAACTCGTTCGCGAACAACTCATGAACATATTTAAACTTGATCAAGTTCACGAACATTTAAATCAACCCATTATATGCACCGGAGCAAAAAACAGTTAAATAAATAGCAAAACTATCTTTAGTAATTCATCCGAAAAATAAAGCTATAACAACATATTGCTTAATTGGATTATTAAACACTACTTTTTACACTAAATATGATTACTTAATTGCATAAATCAAAGTTAACCAACCACTTTCTCCCATTATCTCACATATACACCGTAAATCTATAACACTAACAAATTCAAAAATTGGTAAAATCAAGTTTACACTTTTAATTATATAGTTACTAGTTGATGTAATGTACAATAGTAATTGTACAATGACTATTAGTGAAGTCTCGATACATTAATGACTTGATTTCTCTATTCTCTATCTCGATTTGACAATTTTAATAACTCATGTAAATGTAAGTAATTGTATTGTATCCTTCTTTAATTAATGTCAAAGTGTCATTGCATAATGATTAATAACTTTATTTATGTGATTTATGACATAGGTTATAATTTATTAAATTATTAGTGATGTAAATTGTAATAATCCAACAATTATTTTTAAAATTTTTTATAAAAATATTAAAATTATTTTAATTAAATTAGAGGTGAAGAAGTGCACATTATTATTTATTAATTATTTAATAAAAATGTTTACTTCTAATCAATTATTAAAAAATAAAAAGATGTTTAACTAATAAAAAAAGAAAATTATTACAAATTTAATAATTATTGATAAGACAAACTTTAAAATTTAATATGAAATAACCAACTACTTGTATTTAGAATTAAAAAACATTACACATGTAAGAAATACAATTCAAACTCGAGCATCTCACGAACTACTCGCGAACCAATCAAACCGAACTTAATTGTTCACGAACAAAGTCGAACCGAACCACATGTTTTTGCGAACATGTTCGATCGAACAATTGAACGCGATACTATGTACGAACTCAACTCAACAAGTTAATCAAATTGAATCGAACTCAAACCGAACATATTCACAAACGGTTCGATTCGTTGGCAGGGAGTTATACTAACACGAACTCTCGTTAATATTGAGATCTTGGAAGTTACCGATTCCATTTTTATTATGTATTTATTTTTATTGTAAGATTTTGGGTTATGTTCAATTTTTTTTATTTGTTCTGCTTTTCTTATAGGACATTCTTTCTCTTTTGTTGCCAGATTTTATTTCACCTTCAGATATTTTATCTCTTATTATAAGGCGACTCTCTACGGTCGTTGACATCAGCGGTGAATTTATGTCACATTATTTATGTTTTCTCTTTTGCACTTACAAATTTAATTATATTATTATTTTATTCTTTTTATATTAAAATTGTTTATTTTTTTATTTGGTCTTTCAAATTTTATAAAATTTCTATTTTAGTTCATATAATTAACACACGTACTCCGTGCGCTAATACTCATAAAGTGCGAGGTTTGTTTTAATACTGAAAAGTTGTTAAGTTTAATTATGTCATTCGTTATAGTTTTGTACTAATATTTTCTCAAAATGACGGTGTTCATAAAATTACCTGGATGCTCGCTAATATGCATTCGGTATTTTAATAACAACATATAAAACACACAAAAAAAAATAGTTAAAATCAAGTTGAATCGATGAGCTCTTACTTTGCAAAAAACTTGGGGTATCAACTGAGCCAAGACCAGTTGATATTGTGCTATGTTTGCACTCTAATTAACATTTAAATTATTGATGAGATCTTAGTCAAATAGTTAAAATTGAGGTACTGTGACCTTAAAGTATTAGGTTCGATTATCACTTAGATGAGTTTATTTCTTTTTTTATGTGAAATGTGTTTTTTCTTTTATGTGAGTCGCGAGACTTGTTTGGTTTGTGAGTTTGTTTCTTCCTCTACTAGTTATTCCTTCCTTTATGTGAAATGCGTTTTTTCTTTTATGTGAAACTTGTTTTGTGAGACTTGTTTGGTTTGTAAGTTTGTTTCTTCCTCTACTAGTGATGCTTGATTGATTCTTGATATTATAATAGTCATAGTGATGACACAGTGATGCCGTACGAATTATATTGTACTTCCCAAAAAAGTGGACATTCAAAAAAAATATTGATTGATTCTTGATATTATAATAGAAATAATTATACTGATGACTTACTTGATTATAAATTATATTATACTCCCCTAAAAGTGAGTATTCAAAAAAAAAATTCAAATTCATAATATAAAAAGTGGGCATTCAAAAAAAAAATCCAAATTCATAATATAGGGGATGGCAAATTGAAATCTATGAAATTGAGATTAAAAAAAATAAATTAAGAAAAAAAAAACAGAATTATACTGTTAGCTCCTGTCAAAATCTGATTTCTTGTACTTGGTACCCTAGCTGGTTCTTCCATTCCAAACAAAACTCTCGAGTCTCGACTCTCCACATCTCCCGGTCGAAAAGGCAAAATTTCAAATGTTCGACTAACCATTTGGCACGTGAGCATGTCCATCCTCACGTGACATGGTGGCCTCGATACGTGTTGATAAGGTAAGGGCACGAGGTGGTTGAGGATGGGCCAACCACTTGATCTCTTGGGAGTAATTTTAAAATTTTATATATTTTTATTTACTTTTTTTTTATTGTTCTTTGGAATTATTTTTTATAATAAAAGTAAAGTAGAAAAGTTTGAGAGCAGCTTCCAAAGCCATTGGGCTAAGTTTTGGGGGTTTCTCGAGCACACAACGTAAGAGGTGGGGATTGTAGTAGGAAAATTTGTTTTTACTGGTATAGCAGATGCTATCACACGTACAATCATACTCAATTCGATGGAATTATTTGATCTGAAAGGAGATCTTTTATAATTTCATAAGTAATCTGATATTAGAGAAAAATGATATAAAGAATAAATATTCACAATATATATTATTTTTTTTAATTTTAAAATAAAATACAGAGAAATAATATAGAAGGTAAATATTCGTAATATATATCATTTTCTTAATTTCAAAATAATGAGTCGTCTTGGATGAAAAGGTTAACAATTTCATTTAGTGCATGTTTGGTTACTCAACGTTTGCAACGTTTGTTGTGTTTAGAAGTTCAAACGTACTTAAAAATTTTATTCGTCTAATAGCAACTTATTTTAAACATAACTTATTTAACTAACAAACCTAATGTTTGGGCTCAAACTCTACTCAACGCACTAAAATTAGTACAATGTGTTTAGATGTCTAAAAGATACAAACAATATCATCGCAAACGCTAGTAGCCGAACAAACATCTCACAACTACAAATCTTTGTGCCAATTTTTTAATGTCGGGTGATCATTATGTGAAATTTTGTCAAAATCCCAAGTGATCATATGAATTTTACTCAAAATTTTAATATCAAGAATAATGTTAAAGTATAGTGTCCTAGTTGATTAGAAAAGCTTCAATTATTTTTTACATTTCATTTTCCTTTCTTACTCCTCAAGTTTTCCGAATACCAAAAACATATAAAAGAGAAAAAGGTAAAAGGTTATTTTCTCTAATCATCCCCGCTGTCCTCCTTTAAATATCGCAAGCAAGTGAAATAAAAAAATAAATAAAAAATGAAACACTGTCTTTTCATTTCTCTTCTTTAATATTTAACCTTTTCCTTGCCTTATTATTTTATTGTTTTTTTACAAATTATTATCTAAGCATAAAAAATCATGTGTCTGCCACTACTTAAAAGACTTTAAACAAAGATATAATATACTAATTCAGCCCACTTCATATGAGGAAAATGACAGGTTCTTTGTACTGCATGCATCTGCTCTAAGGTCTAGTATAGTTAGATGAACTCTGAAAGATTTCCCAACTTAATTTATGGGTCTAATATCATTCCAAATCATTGTACAAAAAAAATAAATATCTTGTACATTTTACTATAGATTTATTCTGATTTGACTCGTTGCCGAACCAAGTTTAAAATATACCGTAAAAGCATATTGTGGTGCCAAGCACTCTTGAACTTCAGAAGGCAATCAAGGATGGGATAACTGAACATACTGAGAAATTTAGATTGATATTGTATGATCATTGCTAGGTAAAATCCAAGATAAATTGGCAGGACCATACCATTCCCATCACACAAAACCAGACCAATATAAGAAGTTTTCAGCCATATATCGATATATAAGCAAAATTCTAGATCAGATGTGCTTGGCATCCACAATATGTTTTGAAGGTTCTATATGAAGTTTCTAAAACAATCTTTATCTTCCTGTATATACCTAGAAGAAATTTTCCAGCTCCAAAAACCGAGCATTCTGCTCTAATGGCTTGGTATCCTAACTGCAAACCTTCTTTTTAGGTTCTGAAAGCTTAGCAGTTAGTTCCTCAAACCTACGTTGTACCATCAATACATTAAATTACAAAGTAGAAGAAATTTCCCAACTTGGATGCCAAGCAGTGTTCTCATGTCAATGTATCCCAACTGCAAAACATTCGTTTCACATTTTGGAAGTTTAGCAGTTAGTTCCTTTACCTACAATATACCAGCAGTGCAATAATCAAACCATCTCTGTAAGAATGTAACCATCCCAAATGTGTTCCATGGACAACGATGAACTGAATTACCAAAGCATAGAGATAACAAGACGAAGATGATGAAAGTGCAAATTCCACAACAAAACTTTTTTCACTAAAATGCCTCGATCAGTAATATGTTTGAGAACTGTACACACACACAATAACAATTAAGAGTTTCTTAAGTGCTAAAAGCAACATAAAGCACAATTTACAACTATACAAAGTATTTGACATTTCAATAGAGAATATAAGAAATATGAAGAACAAAATAGAATCTACATTGTGAAAGAATCCAATGGTTGCCACATAAAGGCCAAGGTAAATCTATCCTTTTTACTAGCTGCACCAATTCAGTATGTTCTTCCACAGGATCTCCACTCTGACATAATAACTTGACTCTAGTCAAATTTCATACTTAAAGGCACAAAAAATCTCCACTTTGAAATACACTATTATTACCCCCACTGACATTTACATCAACCAAAATGCCCCAAATATCTGTTTTATCAATTCAACCAGACCAAAACTAGTCTGTTTTCCCATCTCTTTCTCATAAATGGATAATAATCATGATCCTTCACTTACCATAACATCAATCATTGGGAAAAAGTGTGTATAATTACCCATTATTGACTAAAGATTCAATCTTTTCCTCAAGAAAATGAATCACAGAAACAACAATCAAAACCCAACAGAGAATTAGATCAACTCACGAATGAAACCTATTAGAAGTTGAAATTGCATTTATCTCCAAATGGGTATTGGATTCTTTACAAAAGAAATCATTTTTCTCAATCACACTCCTCAATGACTCAAATCTATACCCAGAACAAATTGGGTCATTTTCTCGAGACTCAACATGGAAATCCTCAGTTGGGGTCTGATTAAAACACAAACAATACCCTCCAATTTTATCTCTCTTACCTAAAAAACAGCAAGAGGCTGTATTTGAAGAAGGCGGCTTGGTCCTTCTATGAACCTTTCTGAATCGAAATAAAGACACCCTTTTTGACTTTCTGTTCTGTTTTTCACCCACATGCTCACTCTGTTTCTTCCGATCATTTTTCGGGCGAGACCCACCACCGTCCTCATCCGCATCGCCGCCGTTTGGCCGATCCTTATTAGGGTCCGACATACAAATATGCGTATATGTATATATCTCAGTATGGGGCTGTAAATCAAATGATTATACAGTACAACAAGTGCAATTGGACCACATTCATGGAGTTAATTTATATGGTAGATTCTTGAGAAAACGATGTATCCGCTGAAATTGGATTAGAAACAGGGGTAGGAGTCAGTAAGAATTGTGTATATTCATTACGATTTACAAATTCAAGGACAGGTGCCATACTTGCCGTGTGCCACCTGCTAAGCCTTCCTATTCGTATTTATTATCTTCCATATTCATTAAAATTTACATATTAAAGAGTTATTATGTTTCATAACAATTAAAATTAATAATTAAGGAATTTATTATTTTCCATCATTTAGTGAAATTAAGTATTAAAATTAAATTTAAGCTAATTGTTCATATGATATGATGCTTAATAGCTTTTCAATGGAAAATAACAAATATTTAGTGGAATTATTAATCCTTAAATATTTGATCTATTTGTAGTTGTAAGTAATTTGATCATGCTTAGAAATTATAATTATAAAATGTATGATTAATACAAAATAAAAATACTTGTGTTCAAATTGAATAAAGATCATTATGTAGACGTTTATATAATGAATTCTTGAACCTTAAAAGGAACTCCTATAAAGTAAAGAGTCTCGCCTAAAAGATTGGAAAAGCGCATTTGAACCTATAATTTTAATTGATTATAATTTATAGTTATAATTAAATTTGTATATTTTACAAAAAATAAAAATGATTGTTCTATCTCTATATTTCTTTTATCATGAAGATAGATAGTTTATTTAAGGGGGTGTGAAGTGTAAACCCTTCTTACCTTTTACAATTGTATGGTCAAATTGAAGGGAACAACATATTTCTTTTTCCTAATTTCACTTTTCATAAATTCAAAAGAAATTGACATACATTTTTCACTCTTCTAAGCATGCCATTAATGAACCTTACCACAAACTAATATGTTGTGTTAAAAGTCAAATAAGGCCTTCTAAGTTAAAAGTCTCATTTACTATTATTATTATTATTATTTTAAGCAATTTTCTGGTCTTAAACTCCCATATTTCTTGCGTCCGAGGCAAGAAAAAAATTGAAGGGACATAAAATTCCTTCAACATATTTGTTGTGTTCTACCATAGTGTGGGAGGGACATATGAAAGGACTTTTGAGGGAGAAAAAACTCATCATCACTATTACTTAAGAATTTTTAAGAGTCTTAGTACATATAATTAGCAAATTCAGCGGATTTTTTCACTGTCTTTGATCGGTTGAAAAATTGACTCAAAAAAAGTCAGTCTTTTTCCATATTTCTAATGATGATTGGTGACCATAACCAAATGAAAAGGGAGGTAGATATATACCTTTATGGTTTTTTATATAATTGCAACTAGCTAAGAAGGGAATCTCAATCAATAAGAGCTACTTAAAAAACTAGTTTAATCCTTGAAAAAGCATAGTATAATATGATATCCATGATGTTGTTTGATGGGGTTTGGTTTATAGATAAAGTTCATCTACTAAACAAAAGCATTTCATGATCAAACCATGCTGTAAAGAAGCAAAAGTACACCATCTTTTAGAAGGGAAAAAAAAAAAAAAATTCCCTTCTACCCATCTACTTCATTTGCAATATATGTAGGTAGGATGATGCTCTTTGAGAATTCTCTATAGATTTCCCAAAACAAGTCACTAGTTCTTGCCATATCTTGAAGCAAAATATGAGGAGGGGAAGTCGAAAAATTTGGTGGGTAGTGCCTTGTACAAGCAGAAAAAGTAGCCTGCAGGCCGAAGCGCGAATGGACATAGAGGAAATACTCAAGGCTAAGCTTGCAACCATCAAAGAAGAGCCAGAGATGTGTGAAGAAAAAGGGACACTAACAAAACATCGGTCTTTTGCCAAGAATGGAAAGAAGATTCATTTGAAGGTTAAGATGGGGCGCCTTTTTACGCCGCAGTTTAGCCTTAAAGGCTCTTATGTGCTGTTCATGGCTGGCTTTGCATCTAAACATGGCTTTGCTGGACTTCCTCAATGCTAACTATGCTGTTTCTGAGTTTTCGCCATTGAATATCTTTCAAGAAAATCACTGGACAAAGATGATAAGGGTATTTGTGGTTGGATGATTTATGTAAATCTTTGTATGTATTTTACATTTCCTGAACTCCTATCATTAACATGCATGTATAACTATCTGTTAGCTACTCTTTATTCGCATGATTCTTGACAAGTTGTAATGAAAGAACCCCATGAATTTCACAAATTCTCGAGGTGTAATTAATAATAATTACATGGTTCCAAGCTAGATCATATACTGTATAATCAATTATAACTATTTGTGAAAGAGTTCAAGAATTTGAAAAGAGAAATTGATAGGACAAGTTCATCAAGTAACTATTCTAAGATATATTCAGATTTAACTTATTCAATTCACAACCAAGAACATGCCTTTTAAAGTCAGTTTGGTCAAAAAGGTTTTAGATCCAATTTCTATGTACTTTATGCTGCTGAGGTATGTCCTTAAGACTTAATAAGAACTGTCACAATTTGAGCTTCAAATCAGAATTATAATCAAACAGCTCAAAATATGAAACATATATAGTTCTCATTTCAAGGGAATACCAAAGACAGTTTGGAAGAAATCAGATAATTTTATCTAGTGAAAATAATGTCATTGAAAGAAGGTTTTCTCTCAAAACATAGAGCATTCCGTCTACATTTAGCATTAGGATGAGATAGAACTGGAAGTCCCAATTGACAAGAAAATATAATCCCCGGGCATACACCATCAATCTTCGAAATTCTGTTGACTATATCAGCATAAATCCCTGCAATCCTTTTAGGCCATAGAACAACAGAGAATGCCTTCCAATTCAATCTTCTAGATCGCAATAGCCTAAACCCCTTGAGCCTTCCATTCATTTTCTTTGCCCAACGCCTTCTAGGCCGTGCCACCTTCTCATCCACACTGTTTAGCATCTTGTAACGAGTGCTCAAGTGCCCTTCAACCATTTCTTGAAACCCCATCTGCAGCAGCATTGAGGTATATGTATATGTGCCTGAGGCTGAGGATCAAGATCTCTATAATAATAAGAGTTTAAAGGATTCTATATATAGATATGTTGAGAAACTCTATATTTATAGAGAGGGCTGTAGCAAATGGAGAGATTAAAGTGATGCAATTTGCAGTAAGCACATGGAGAATCTAATCCGAAGATCACTTGATCATATACTACTAAGGGAAAGAGCTGAAGATTGCCTCAGTTTGGATTCCTACAACACATGGCTAGTATCATATTTTAACCGAATACATTGTACAAAAGTACTGTATTTGTTGGTTGATTAAGAAGAGAGGCTGCACCCTTTTATAACATGGCTTCCACTATGTAATTAACCAACTTACCGCTTGTTCTTCTCTATCTGTGAGCTTGTCTTTTTGTGATAATGTGATTAGTATATGATGAGGAAGAATATCGAGACATGTGCAATGATTGGAAGTCCATGTTAGGGATGAATTTCAGAGGGTAATGATTTATTAATGAAGAAGAATTTTGTTAAGTATTCTGTAACAAGACGCGGATCTACTCTTTTCTTTTTTTATTTTTCAACAGATTAGATTGGAATCAAGTCAAGCCTAGGCATCATAATGGTCTAAAATGGTTCTAAAATGCTGCTGATATCTGAATTTCTCCAGTCTTATTATCGAAAATGGATTCTTATTCTAGGCTAGAGTTCGATTGAGGTAGTTATATAATTTGTTCTTGCTATTTAGAAAAGTTGGTGAAGGCAAGTTTTCGAGTTTTGATTTTTTTAATTTTGAACATTTGGGCAAGATTACCAAGATTTTTTTTAATTGATCCAATGATTGTTCCTTAAATAAAAGAGGTTAACAAAAGCAGAATAAGAAAAGGAATAGAATAAAGCTAATGACAAAAGTTAAAACACTGCATATTCTGGTCTTTTCAATTACTATATATGATATACTGACAGTTATGTGACTTAAGGGGTGCTTAAACAAATATAGGGGATCTATTAGCTGGGGATAGCTAGGGACAAATAGTAGATGAAGTTAGGCAGTTGGTGGACTCTGAATTGAAATAAATTGACTGCTCTATAATAGTATTAAGCACATGATCACTTTCTAATTAAGTGAATCCTATTGTGGTGAAGAAGACTTTAAGAAGCAAAAATGAGTATTATACATGCAGGTTTTTTCTTGGGGGGGAGAATAATACAGCTCATGTTCCTATAGTAATAGAATAGAAGTAGCATAGTATGATGGATGTAACTCATAGAAAGAGAAAAAGGTATGATCAAGAAAATTGGAAGGAATATTGCAGATACAGTAAGAGATGAGTATTTAATATAGTATCAGGTTGTATAGCTGATAAAGAACTGAAATATTTTAGAATTTTAGAAGAATTTTTTTTTCTTCCTTCACAAAAGAATGCAATTGAACTCCTATACTTTCTTGCATAGCTTGTTCCTATACTTTATCAAAATAATGAAGTTGCTGAAATTCTCATTGTTTATTTTGAGTAATCAAAAGGTAACTTTGCTCTAGAATTTATGCTTTATCAATTAATTGTATTTTATTTCTCTTCAAAAAGTTTTTTAGTATCCTCAAGTAGTTTTCGGATTCTTTTGTTTTTTTTACGTGATTTTGTTCTCACTCACCACAGGCCCACAATCACAGTTCGATCAAAGACAGTTGTTTCAGTTTATTATTCTTATGTGGTTTTGTCTTCACTCATCACAGTCCGGTCAAAAACAGTTCTTTCCGCTGTGGAAATAAAAGATTCATAAGTATTTACCGGCTTTATTAGAGCATTGAAAAGCTAAATTGCCGACGATTGAGCACAACACCCTATGAAAAACAAATGAATATCTATATATATTCAAGACAGAGGACATATTGGCGCAAGGATGAGGCCGGTGTCAAGGGAGAGACTGTCAGTTTAACTAGGTGGATTCACGAGTCCATGAATCCTCCTTGGAGACATGGGAGTTGATTGAACTGTTGTCTATAGAAGACATATAGACACTATATAAGGATTGATTGATTGATTAAAGGATGGCACAACTTTATCATATTCATGGAGGCCTTAACAGGAACAAAACTGTTTGCCCCACACTGCTCTAGCTCCCAGTTTTAAACAAAAAGAAAAAAGAAATGAATAAATAAAGTTGAGGGAAATAAATAGAGTTACGCTGGCAGCTAGAAGGACTAGCGGTCGGGTCCATGTCAAAGCCATTAGATCTGCTATTGGACAGTTAGAGATCTGGTTACTGAAATAGTGTCCATAACAAATGGTTGTTATGGTTGTTATGAATCGTTCTCCTGTGTATAGATAAGGAATAGCGTGCACAAATATATTTTCACTTGTTGGGGGCCATGGCCCTTGAGAGAAACACAACTCTGTCCCTTGTGTGAGCTGGTGGAATCCTTTTAGGTGTAGAGAAGAATCAAACAAAATTCATACCTTATAAAATATTCTTGTTGATTACGAACTGCCAAAAAATGTAATAGTATTATTTTCATTATTCCGTCGAAACGTGACCAAATGGTCAAATTATGCCCTTAAAACTTGACACAGGAATCTTGGGAAGGTAGTGTGTACCTAAAATCTTATATTTCTGCAGAATTTTACTGCACACACATTTGATGGTATTTAACTTGCATAATAATCTTATACAACAAGAAGGAGCATACATATAAGTTGTTCCCTTTGTTTGGTTATTTTGGAAATAAAAAATAATACAATATATAAAAAACTTAAAACAAAAAATTCTGCATACTAAATGCTGCCTTTTTTTTCTCTTTTTTTCCCTACACTCTTCAAATTTTTCGATATCTTCAAATTAACTGACAATAATAAGTGGGGAGACTTGTCACAATGTGAAACTTTAACTCGATAAATGAGAAAGCATATCCAAGGTTCATAATCATAATGCCAAGTAATATGCAGTCCTGCTGATAAAGACTAATACTGAGAAATTTTAAATATGTCCCAAATTCAACTTCTACATAATGCCAAGTTATCAATATAATATTACTAATAGGTTTTCTAAAAAATTAAGTGAAAGGTGTCTTTGTATATGTTCTTATTAACATCCAAGATATCATTTTCAGTTAAGCACCAACTGTTGCCTCAGTATTGGATTTAAGGTCTAATCAAGTAACACCGATAGTTAAATCACAATTGTTATATTAAGAGTAGTTTGGCAGTCTAATTTCAATCATAATTGCAGCAATAATACATCTTGTTGATGCGTTTTCCATGCATAATCCTACGTGGTATAGCTTGGGATCACCCATTAAGTCCATGATCTTGACTTGTACTAAAATATAAAATGCTAAGTAGTCAACTAATCTAAGGTTAATGCCCGGCCTAATACCTGTTAAGTAACGTATTGTTTGATTGCATCTTAATACATCTTAACAGTCCACCTCTTAATGTATTTTAATAGCCCACATCTCTGTATTAAGAGGTCTTCTAAATAGTTAAAATACAAATATGAGTCTGAACTATTCAGAGGACTTCTTAATACAAAGATATGAGCTCTTAAGATGCATTAAGAGGTGAGTTGTTAAGATGCGTTAAGATACAATCAAACATAAGGTAAATGACTTTTGACATTAAGGTCAATTGTCTTTTATGCACGCGAGCGCACGTGTATTTGGATAGACATATTGACGTGCTTGCGAAAAAAAGTTTAAAAATCAAAAGAAACTCTAGCGCCGGCAACTTTGTTATCTAATTAGAAGTCAAACATTTGCTTAAAGCAAGTTAAAGACTAAGAGCATCCATTTAACAACCATTAACTACTACCATCTAGTACCTTAAATTTCACTTATCTAAAAGTAACATAAAATGTGTAAGATTTCAACCACTGATTTCAGCATGGAGAATTCAATTTTCAGCAATTTACTTTACATTTTTCTCCTCAAAAATCTATAGAAAAGATCATGTTCAAACAAGGCCGTCACGCTTGAAATTTGTCATAATTATGACAGATAAATTAAACAATTAATTCAGATAAGCCGTGATGATTTCATGTGAAAGGCATAAAAAAGATCTGATCCTCAGTAATTAATTAATCTCTAGCCTGCTGAGAGCTGTCAACTTGAAAGTCAAACCAATTCTAACTGTACAAATCTTGGATCTTAAGCATTTGATATAAACATTCAAAAATCATAGTTTATATTAATTTTGGAATTATTTTCTTTTGTTATTGTGAATTTAGTCTACTCTACTCTTGTCATTTTTGAATTTGTTGGTAACATATAAATAAAGTCATAAATTTGATCACAATTTGGTTGGATTCAGCCTAGAATAAAAACTCATGTCACACCACAATTTTCATGGTGAAATTGTCCTTCAAATTATGTGTCACACTTGAACTAAACCACTCTTTTCTATTGAAAAAAATAAAAATAAAAGAACCTTACTTTCTTTTAGTTTCTTGGCAATTGTGGTCTTTTTTTACCCATAGAGATGGAAGTATATTGAATTCCTATATCAGTAAAAAAAAAATTCTTTAAACCATATACAGGGCCTTCCTTTTTATTTGTCTTTTTAGAGTGTGAAATTTCTTCGCTTTTATTTGTCGTTTATAAATTTCAAGAAAACATTAATGACTTGGTTTACTATATTATTTTTATATTAAATATTTATTTATTTATTTTTTTAATAAATTTTAAAAGATAATATTAAAATTTTACACTCATTTTAATCAATCAAAAAATAAAATATTAATTACATTTCTTAATATTTATATTTTTAAAATTCATTGAATTGTGTGCTTTCCAATTAACCCTTCGGCATGCTTTGGTCCTCAGTCCTCTGCTCTACACAAATTCATTAAAACCTGCATTCAATTCTTCTTCCCCCACCATTATGTGCTTCTACAGAAAAATAAGGGCAAGTGTCCCCTAATTCTTATACCAAAATAAGGGCAAGTGTCCCCTAATTCTTATAGTTTCTCACTTCACTAGTACTTTAACAAACTTCCTCTTGTATGACAGTAAAATTTTGTCAAAAAATAACCTTAATTTTCCACAAAAAAAATGTCTTAAGCTTCCAAACAGGGCATATCACCCCACTATGAAAAAAAAAAAAAACCCTACCATTTGTCATCAAATTGTATATAAATGAACATAACAAGTACTGTAGTGTAGAGGGACAATCTAATATGAAAGTTGATAGTGTAACTGACCACATTTCCCATCTCATTTTCACTACATAACTTCCAAAATCACCCACCCACCCACACACCCACTCCCCCCCCCCTCCCCCCCACAATAAACAGAAAAAATAAAAAAATAAAAATCCTACCAGAAACAAGAATAAGGCCAGTTTGATGTTTTAGTGTTGTTTTGAAGGCGAAGAAACCACCTTCTCTTTGTAGTAGAGTAAAACAAGCCATGTTTGAGCCTGAACAAGACAAACTTTCGGATTCGGACGGATCGAAGCCTGACCCAGATAACCCTCTTGACCCGAAAGAATGATTTATTGATTTTCTCTGATATGCTCTGTTTTCTGGAGAACTGGTAACTTCTTAGAAACAGTTGCCTCTTCTCTATATCTGTGTAACCCATCTCGGGCCTGAATATTGGGACAAAACCCATTTGATTTCCACCCATTTATGGTTTATGTATGTAGTATACTATAGATAGAGACAGAGAATAACAGAGGAGAGAGAAGAAGAAGAGGGAAAACAGAGAGGGTTGTGTAAGAATGGGAAGGGAGAAAAAGTTGTAACTTATAAATGAGTTGTTTGAGACTGTTTGGATTCTCTAATTAATATTCTTCTCCTCTATATTTGTTTTTTCTTTTCTAAATAATACCAGGCATGAGAATTAAATATATTCTTCACATGCCCTTAATAATTAATTTTGGAATAAAATATTAAGAGAATTGATATTTTTAAGTATAAGAATGATAGTTCTACAATCTCTCCCACACGAGAATAAATGACACTCATGTGATATGACATTTATGGAAATATCAAATTGACAAATTTTACTTGTAAAAATATCAATTCTTAATATAATATAAGTCTTGTTATATATTGCGAGATTTTTGTCGAATTACATTGGCCCACTGTATCGTAAAAGTATTACCAATTAGATTTATTCACGTATATCAATAAAAAAGTTGACACGTAGAGTCTCGATATATATCATTTTTTATATAATATTAAAATTACATACATTTGAATTTAGAAGCAATTTTTGAAAAGAATAAGATAGGAATTTCAAAATTTTAATCTCGAATGATATGACATTAGAATCTTCCTATACATAAGCATAAATTTATATTAATAATAAATAATGACTTATGTGCAAGATATGTAAAAATTAAGAATACCTATCATAATTTGTTCTATCATATTGCTTAGAGTTTCACCTCAATGCAATTCAAATTCCTGGTAGATTTTTTGACATATAATTCATTTTCCAACATTAAATATTTTAATAATACTTTAGCCATAATCAACTCAAAAAAAATATTTTGAGCTGTAGTCAACCAGTAGCCGTTGACGCTTTCCTAGAATTTTACGCAGACCTCTCTGAGATAAATAGTTTTTTTGTGCAATTCCAAATGTGAAGTAAGTCTTTGTATCCTATTGGTGAAACTAACTATTTGAAATTCAGCGCAGATCCCTTGTTGCCAATATAAATGATGATACATCATTTGAGACAAATAAAAAATTTGACACCCTTGCTATTACCTTTTTAAAATGCAGCGGAGAAATTCAAAGGGCAAATCTCATTTCCCTTGGATAATTCACAATCCCTTTTTTACAATCCTGTAGTTTATAGTCTTTGTGAAAGTCCCAAATGTTTGGCCACAATTTATATTCTAAAGCATTATAATCTTCAATTCTCTTATTATCATTGGACAACCCATGGATAATAATTTAATTATTATTTTATTTTGGGCTCTCTTTGGGTATTCAAAGTGTTCTTTGGGTGGACTTGAGAGTAATATATTTCAAAGAAACTAAATTCTACATAAAAATCTTAAGCTTCAAGGCCTAGCTCCAAGCCTCCAAATATCAATGAGCTACAAAATTTTGTCTAGGGTTATATTTTTCCACAGGAGGGGGAGAGACGAGAGTCAGAAGGCCTGATATTGTGTACAATGTAATAATCTTGGTTTCAGTATAAGCAAGCAGGAGAATAACAGTTCTGTACCAACAATACAAATTCAAATAGCCACCTTATAATAGCTACTCTTTATCTGGAAAAACAAGTATCCTACATGTACAAAATCTAATTACAGCGACAAAGTATTGATATAAAATAAGGGCATCATCACAAGACACAAAATTGAGAAAATCGAGACAACCAAGCACAGCCCTAAGGTTTTTCCAAATCAGAAATTCCATGTGAGAACTATACCAGAAATTTCGGCCGCAGTCATACATTCTTGTCACCTTGTCCCAGCTTCATCAGCTGCTGCAGGTACATTTTCTGAATAATTGGTCATGTCAATGTCAACGAGTGTAAGATCGTATGGAACAGAGAGAGAGGCATCCATTAGTAAGGAAGAGTTCATTGCTTCTGATTTTGAGTTGGCCGGTGCTGTGCTTTGATTCTGGGGAGTGCTACTACCAGAAGATGATACACTCGATAATTGTATGTCGTCTATCTTGTTTCCGAACATATACTTGTTTCTTCTTACAGTATCCATCTCCGGTCCAGTTGGGACAAAGGTCCGTGCCCTGTACTTCCTTGATGACTCGTCACCCTCACTATTGTTGTAGAGTACATAATCATGGTAAGTTGGCGCAAACTGCGTATAAGGGCAGAAAGATTGTATGAAGGTTTCAAAAATGAACATGAAAGATTGGTTCATAACATCAACACAGATCAAGCATATTCTATTAAAGAGACCAAAAGCTGAAAAATAAGATGAGTGGAAGTTGCATGGCTCACCTGATGGACTGTGTCATGGTAAAAGTCATTTAACTTGAGAGCATGTGCGAGGCTTCCTGAAAACCCACGAGAAATGCCGATGTTTGCACCAGCATACTCCTTATATGGAAATGCATAAAGATGACCAACTGCTGCGATAAGCATCTCGACACAAATTATAAAATTTTGAAATTCAGCTGCTTCCTTTGCATTTTTAATAAAACCAGACTTTGCAGCAAGAAAAACCATAACACCCTAACAAGGAAAGAAGGAAGCAATTGAGATATATACAGGAAGACCCCAACAAGTTTCATCCATACAGTTTTTCCATTAATAAAAAGGGACACTGGAAGGAAAATCGTTGTGAGCCTTACATACTCCCTGTGTGATTTTATACCAACCTCAATAAACTTAAACAACAACAATAATAGTACCAGAAAAACTTACAGCAACTCCTAAGCCTGTCAACAGATGAGCAAGACTCTGGGTTACCATACAGTTTCCAGATTTTTTTATTTCTTTGCACCGTCATTAAACTTCTGAGAAACTTCAAGGTCGTTCATATATATTAAGAATTGAGAAGTCTAGGATAACGGAGGTTTCCGCCCTTCTGTCTATTTGATGAAGGGGACTTCTTTTATAATCTATGATCTAAGTTCTTTTACATTGTCCAAAACCAAGTAGATTGCCGTTTATTAAACATTGCAGCTGAAGCTGTGTCGAATTCAAGTCAACGGAGGATGGACTATTTGCTTATAGCAACCACCAACAAAATTTTAGTTTCCTGGTCCCTTATGATTGACTTAGTTCTACCAAACAACTGGACAAATAGATTAGAGAAGCACCTGACAAGCATGCTCAGATGTGATATGGTGCATGTAGAATAAGTACAGGTACAGCATGATTGATGAAAGCACAGAAGAGATTATTGGACTAAATAGGGTGGTAGCCATAAGTATGCAAAATTGCGGATGATGGATTTCGTTGTAATTCCAGCAACAGAACTTGAGTAAAGAGGTGACATAATTGACTTTTCGACATCAATACGGATTGTAAAAAATACTTCCAGTAGATCAAATCACTGTCTTCAGTTGATCAATGAGTCAAACAAGCAAAAGTATCCTCGAAGTTTAAAGGGAGAAAGAGAGAGAGAGAGAGAGAGAGAGAGAGAGAGAGAAGTTACGGACTGGTACTCGCAATTGTCAGAAAGCTTAAAGTGGATAATTTTATCCATTATAAACATATATAAACGCAAATTCACCAGCAACTCTACAAATCAGAGCAGGATGATTGCTTTGCAAGAAGAATTGTTAATGATAACAAACTAGTTTAAAACTCCTACCTGCCAATAAGTCAGAAAAACAACTGACTTAATGATGATGAACTTCGGAACAGGATTAAATGGCTGGAGCAAATCCCTGCATGCAACGTAGAACAAGGCCAATGCATACAACGCCATAGTGTATGAAAACGTATAGATAATAGTGAGATACAGATATGACTGTCCTGCACTGAAATCTCCATCATGATATTTCCCTTTTGCATACAGGATGAGCGTAACAGCAACTAACATGGGCTTAAGAATCACAAACTGCAAACACCCTTGCTTACACCTTCGTATAAAACGCCTGCATAGCTTTAACAGTTTCAGAAACATGGTTCAACAAGTACAAAGTAAGAGATGTTAACTTCATATGTGAATCACTTCAATGAATTTAGATAAAAGGTCACGTACACTCCCAGAAAATTCTAGAACATAACAGCCCTTCACTAGATACACAACCCTGACTGACTTCGGCAGGCATGTGCTGCCAGCAACAATAACACCAAAACATTCCGTTTTCACAATTCCCTATCATAGTTGTCATTGCGTCGCCATGGCGTCGCCTAGTCGTCACCTAGGCGTGGGCAAGGTAACGCCTTGGACGCTGAGCTGCCAAGGCTCATGCATTGGTAGCGGGCCCAAGTTAAGTGATTAAGTCGTTTTTTACAATAACTCATCATAACCCGTGGACTTTTCCAATTACTCAAGTAACTCAATCCATGACCTTAACCTAACTCATGACCCTACTTCTTTGAATGAGAGTAGTGCTCGTGAGGGAGACGGAAATGACTTCGTAGTTGATGACTTTGCTTGAGCTATGACCAGAAACAAAGTAGAGAATGGAGACTTTTTCCTAGTGTTAGTATTTATGTTTTGGGTTTTAGTGCATATAAAATTTTATTGTGCAATATACTTTTGAAATAAAATAAATAATGTATAAATTGCACATTGTTAACGACTTGTCGCCATACGGATGTCATGGCGGGCGCCTTATCGCCTAGGCGTCCTGGCGGTCAACTACCGCCGCGTCCCGCCTTGACGCCGTGACAACTATGTTCCCTATAATATAACTACTAAATACTAACTCTATGCATTTAGAAGGGGGAATGGGTTAAAAACACTTGTTCTAGAACAGCAGGATTTAACCCTTTTCCTTGTTTCACTATCTACCCCTACAATTAATAAATTACAAGTTTTTCAACACAGCAAAAAAAATTCTTACATTTAGAAGATCACCATGCACCAAGTACCAACCAATCAAGAGATACAGGACTGCTTTGTAAAAAACTCACCCATCAAGTGGAATGGGAGGGAAGCAACATGTCATCAAACACCAATTTGGCTTCAGAACACGGCCACTTAAGCTTAACACAACAGCTCCTGGACCACCTACCCACGCTAGGCACAAGGACAGGAAATTATAGATGACCCAAGCTTCATATCTGAAAATAGTAACAGAAAAGAAGTTAAGGGTAACTCATGTAATTGTATCTTTAGGTTTATTAGAACACTCAAGTGAACAGTAACTAAAGGCATGTCCATTATAGAAATGAGCATACACTTTTTACCCATATTAATTCTAGCTATCAAAAATAAGAAAATTAGGTAAAAAGAAATAGTGATCACCTCTTATACACTAGCCGGCCTTATGAAACTTTACCATGTAAACAATTAAGCAAAGCACCTAATATGGGATTTCATCACATATAGGAATGCAACAGCAACCATAGATAAACCATTATAGTATGGCATGGCATGACATGGCATGGCAGTAGAGTCAAAGACATGCTAATAATGCTAAAATGAAAGAGAATTAGCTGAAGCGAGCAATAATTAGGAGAGGAAAAACAAGAAGATTAGTTTAAGTATAATTTGCATAGACCCAAAGTCCAGAGAGTAGGGAAAGTGAGATTCCAAACCTAACAGATCAATGGCCAGTCAAAAAGACGATGAAAGAGTTAAACTGGACCGTATCAATGTTTGTGGGTTTGGCAAAACCAATTACCACAAAATGTTACGCTTGTAAAAGTTGTACAAAGGAGTAATAGATCGAGTCTTGAAATGAGCAAGAAAGCTATGTTCAGGGGCTGATCTGGACTTTCTAGGTGCTGAACACAATATAAATAGTAACCTTGGCTGTTTAGGGTCTTCGGGTGTGTTAGTTTAAGGGTTTCATAGAAAACAAAGAATAGAAAGGTGGAAGTAGAACCATAGAACAAAGGATTTTCAAATCTGAAGGAAGGACTAAGCATCAAACCCAGATACATCAGGCATTAAAATCAAGACATGAGGTAAGAGTTGCATAACACATCTCAAAAGTAAATGCTGAAAAATTCTTGCACCTTTATCTCTATTCAATTGAAGGTTATTACAAGGCTTCCTGTGGATTAGATCTCTATAGGGGCATGAAATCCCTGACTAGGATTTATTAACAGTAGTAACAGATTACAAACATCTCTATCTTAAAACAAATCAAGAATGAAGAATTTTAGAATGTATTTTGACTTGTGTGATCCTTACAAAAGTTATGTCTAGACACCTAGGGGAGGTCCAAGATGAGAGAGTCAAAGCACTTTAGTCTAGGGTGTAAGAATTTTAATGTGGTTTTAGTTGCCAACAAGGTGGTAGAAGATTTTAGGAGAAGGAGGCGTAAGACTTTGATCCTTAGTCTGGACTTCAAGAACGCGTAAAAGAAGATGAATATGTGCTGCTTAGATAGGTTCAAGGACAGAATGTCCTTTAGTTCCCACTTCTCTCTGTAATAAATGAGCCTAATACGTGGCCTGAGACTACCAAGGAGGCAAGGATTTAAGCAAAGGGACCTAATGTCCCCCATTTGTTCACTTTAGCTATCTTAGGACCCTTTTGTTCTCTTAGGATCTTCTCTTTTTTTATCAGCAAAATAAAGGAAAAACTCCAAGTCTTTAACCACCAATATCCAAAGCTCTTAAGAATTTTTTTTTTCCATCAGTAAAATAAAATTAAAGTGGTTAATACAATTGATTAAAATTTTTTTTTTTAAAAAAACCAAAGAAGTAATAATAAATAACTAGTGGGTGTGAGTGGTTAATAACTATACTAAATAACTATATATATGGGCATACTTAAATAACTATAGATATGCGTATACTTACATTTCTCGAATGGAATTGAAATAGATTGTGGCACTCTCATTTATGACGAGGGACAGGAAAGACATTAATGCATAAACCTGTCAAGTAGGACTAAGGATTAGAGCATCATCGAATTTAAACGAGACAAAAAAAACATAAATAGGAAAATGGAAAGAAAGAACAAAACTGTATAGCAATGGCAAATTTGACAGATGAAATGCTGCATGTTGCTAAAATCTATTAGCATATGATCAAGTTTATATATTTGATGGCAAGTTCAAGCACAAGTTTTATGCTCTATGCATTTTCACAAATTCAACATAGGATGAAACACAGACATACAAACTTTCTATTTGCAAAAATAGGTGTCAGTCTAGACAAAGTCCAACCACAAGTCTAAGTAATGTAAGCCAAAACATATAATTGAAAATGTTCTGCATAAGTTATCACACAAGTACACATAAAGTACTATACAAACCACTCTGCAAAATAAATAAGAAAATGGAAAATATTATAGAGGATTACATGATTTATTTTCTCAAAAAATTTCAAAAAGGAAAACAGAGATTCTGGGTAAAGTTATTTATTATTATCATAATGGCTAGAGGGGGCATAGAACCTATCCTCAAACCCTACATGAAAAGGCCATAATGGCTATAGAATAATGCTTTGACTGAAGTTATAAATAACGCCACAACAACTATAGAATAGTGCCTCCACTGAAGTTCGAACCCATGGCCATGACCACTCCCATATGAGAGAGGGTATGATACCACCCGAGTTAAGAGTTTGTTGGTAAAATCATCAACTTACAAATGGGAAAAGTTTTCTTCTTTTTTTTTTGATGGGGGTGGGGGATGTTTGTGGGGTGAAATTGAAGGATGAAACAGAAACTAGGCAATAGTCCACAATTCTAACACTGCAATGTAATAAACAATTATTTTCTCATGAGTCATAATTGTTGCCTAGTTCTTCAAGATTGATTTAAATTACCCTAAAATACTTGTAATGAGCTCAGAAAGTTGAAAAGTTTTGTTAGAATCCTACAATCCTCTAGATTACTCTAACATGTTAGAGTAATCTAGAGGATTCTAGGTTACTCTAACAAGTTTCATTTTCATTTTGTGCATTATACCAATTTGCTCCCCAAAATATAATTGATAATCATATATTAAAGATAAATGATACACCAACAAACAATCTTTTAGAATTGGTGCAACACATTTTTTATCCTATTTGAGGACAAAGGGAGGAAGGAAAATATAGGACTGAAATTTTCGACACCTCATTCTGGACGATCTTCTGTTGGATTCTTATGTTGGTGTAGCACTACTTTCTGCTAAAAATTGAATTTGAAAATTAATAATAATAATAATAATAATAATAATTGCTAGAGGAAGATATGATGTAAAATAAAGAAACTTCTCAACCGAGAAGTGATCTATATACCACTACAAATTACTTGTAAAATAACTTCTAGCCGCGAAATGATCTCTGCTACAGAAGTTACTTGTACATAAGCCATAAGGACATTTCTACGTTTGAGGGTACTTGTTCAACTTGAATACTACTATTGCTTAAAGTGCAACCTCCGATATAATTATCCAAAAAAGTTTTTCGACAAAATAAAAATATATCAAAAGAATAAAGAGATTACAAGTAGAGGGGAATGAGTCACCCACCCTATAACAAGTGAATAAATCATACTCAGCTCTCTAATCTCTACAAAGGTCAGACACAGAATTACCCCTGAAGGCACCCATGACAGTTTCACAAAGCCCCAAAGAGATGCAAGGAAAATCATCTTATTTTGGACAAATAAAAAGATAGGTAGATGTTCCCTAAAAGTCGACCACTACGCTAGTTCTAAATTCCTCAAAGAACATAGAAGGTTGCACACATCCAAAACATCTTTGCATCTTTCATCACTCCAAAACCTCATGCACACATCATCATCCCATTATGTTCATAAGATCATCTAAAAATAGAAAAGCGCATGGTCGATCCACACGTGGAGCACAAGAAAGATACCATATGCCAACAAAAAGGGGAATATAAGACTACAAAATAAAAACTAGACAGACAAATGGACGCCCGTGATAAAATATAACTTACAAAAAATAAAAACTATTCACAGTATAAAATCACAATGGTAACCAAAAAAGATATCATGAAGCAAACTAACCTGTATAATTAACAAGAAAATAATGGCCTAAACTACATCTCCTTAAACCAAACAACAGAAGATTCAACATCGAATGCAGCTTCGGAACAGAGATTACATGATCATGCCATTATTCGAATGAAAAAAAAAACACTATACAGACAAATGAATGCCCTCAATAAATATAACTCACAAATAACAAAAATTATGTGCAGCATAAAATTGCAACGGGCACCTAAAAAGAAAAGATATTTAAAGCACGTAGCGCGAACTCCCTCTTATCATTGACAAAATAATAATGACCTGGGCTACATCTCATTAAACCACAGAACAGAAGACTAAACATTTAATGCAACTTCGAAGCCAGAGATTACACGATCATGCCATTATTAGAAATAAAAAAATCACGCATTCACTTCAATTTTAGCATAATATCTAAATAAAAATCATAACACTAATTTATCTGGAAAAAGATATGACGCTTAGAGAAATAAAATTTAAGAATTGAGGGAGGAATTCCAAGAAAATCTTGCAATGCTAAATCTGATACACCTGCAACTGAAATTCCACAACATGAACTATACATTTTAGCACAATAAAAAGATTAAATAACTTACGGGAACCATAAAGATTATGCGAACAATGAATCTCTGGTAAGTAGGCTCTGTATAATTCAACAGGTGCCTGTAGATGTGGAAAATTGCCAAAGCAATGGCCCCAATTGTGCAAGGCAATGCAACAGCAATATAGTATACATGCCCCATTCCTTGCAACTTCTTTCTGAAATTGAAAGAAAAACAAAGCAACAATACCTTTATTTATGCCCATACAAACAAATACCCCCACATAAATAATCACCCATATTTATCCAAAACAGAAAAATAATACAAACCTCAATTGAACTGTACACACCGCTAAGCTTTACAAGTTACAACACATTGAAATACAAAACCCTAAATCCCCAAATGCTATATTTGCGCCAGAGTAGAAGTTCAAGTATTATCTGTAGTAAAATACAAACAACTATAGATCAACAAACCCTAAAATTGCAAAGTTCAGCCAGTGAAGTTTAGAATCAAGTTCAAAATTACTCAAATTTGTTCCATAAATGTAACGAACCCAGTTTACCATTTGAATAAATTTGCTGTTTCAAGGAAGAAAAAAAAATGAGATCAGTTGAACAGAAAATGAGCTTACATATGAAATCGAAAATAGGAATGAGTTGAATTGTCGATGAAGACGATGGTATCGAGAAAGAGATAGAGATCTGATGGTTGGCGGAATGAAATGATGTTGAGCTTGCGGGACCGAGAAAGACAATAATGGCGGCTTGCAGACAGTGTGTATATTGGATAATTTGGATTAAACTGAAATCTTGCTAGCGGTAGAGGTAAACTTCTTTAAATATATATATATATATATATATATATATATATATATATATATATGAAAAAAAATCTAAATATGAAGTATAATATTTCATATTTTCTCCCATGTATTATGAATATCATTGAGGTATCGGAGGTATAATTATTTGCAGAAATTTTATCACGTGGTTAAATGTGTATTAAAAATATTAGATTAAAGATTTAATAGAAAGGGTGAATAGTCTTTTTCTTAAAAAATGTGACTAATTAGCAAGTTGAAATATTATTTTAATTTTGATACTTTTTCCTTCTCAGAATAAAAGTCTTTATTATTATTTTAGACAATTTCAAATTAAATGTCTATTTATCTTAAATAATTTATTTTTTACAACAATTTACTTGTAATATTCTTAGTATTAATTGTCATATTTCAATTATCTATACATATTTATGAAGTATCACTATTTATATACAAAAAAAATATACAATTAAATAATAATTTAAATATGAATAATTTTATTAGTATTTTATTTTCTTTTTAATATGCGTAAAAAATTAATCCCAACTTTTATCCTGAAATGGAAAAATATTACTTTTCATCAAAAATATCAGTTATAAACTTCCTCTAGTTTTCAAAAGGACTTTATCAACTTTATGTGGTTGGGTACTCAAAACGGAAAAAAAATAAAGTAACAAAAATTGAAAAATGAAAATAAAGTACCATTTGTTTTACACTGATACCGGCTGTAAATGAGTACATTGCTTATTGATATTGAGTCCAACTACTTTCTCTACGAACGCTCGTTTTTCACACTTGGTGTAGACTTGAAGATAAATATTGCAAGTTGAATGACTCAAATAAAAAAAAATGCAAGTTGAATGACTCAAATCAAAAAATTGGACAACATTTGGGGTATCAAAATGCATAAAAACACCACACACAAAAAAAAAATATTACCTGAATAGTATTTGATTAATAAATAGTTATTCTATTATTATTTTCAACTGTAAATATATTAGATGTAATGCAAAAAACTTAAAAACTTAATGAATTGTTCTATCTTCTATTATGTAGATTTCTTCATAATTCTTGTATTATATACTTTGATCTAGTTATCCTGGTTTCTTTTGTTTTTTCAGGCCTTGCTCTCAAAACTAGAACTTGGGCATGATATGAAAGGAAATGAAAAATTCAGGTCTGATTGCAAAGAGACTATGACCACAATAAACTACATAAAATGTAATACCAGTTTCAAAGTTTGTGATTATAAAAATCTAAATATATATTACGGTTATTAATTTGAAAAAGAGTACGATTACGTATGACGATAAATTTATATCAATATTTCGACGTAGGTGGATACATGAAATAGATAGAAATTAAGAGTAAACTCACAGGTTATTATTTTATTTTATCATATCGAGTTTCACGTCAGTGCAATTCAACTTCATCATCATATTTGACGATATATATCATTTTCCTTTTAAAAAATGATCAATTTTATTATAATAGTCAATATTAGACACTTACTATAAGCAAGAGTGAGTAATTGTGTTTAAATATCTAAAAAATACCTAAGAGTAATCATATTCTCAGATACTCTATCAATTTCAAAATTATAAATACAATTTGACTTTTGAACATAAACGACGACATTCTAAACATTAAATTAATGTGAATTTATTTAATTTTAGTTGATATAATTATTATAATTGTAAAATATATAACAATAACTATTAATCACAACATTTATTTCATTCTAAACTTTTATGAGTCACACCAATTTTAAAGTTTAATATATCATTGTTTGACCTTAAAAATTAAATTATATCTCTAATTTTAAAATAAAAAATTGTATGTATATATATATATAGAGAGAGAGAGAGAGAGATAAGCCTTCATGAAAAAAAGGTAAAAAAGAAATATCCCTGCCAAGTTAAAAATTATCCCCTATATATTAGCAATAGAGTCTATAGTACCCAAGGTGGAGGTTTTAGTACCATTCAATACATAAACCTCTCTCCCTTATCATCTCTCCCCCTCTCTCTCCACCCTATCCTTCCGCCACCACTTCCACCGCCGAGCTCATGGCGTGCTCTTCCTCCATAATCAATATCTCCTCCATTTATCAAACCCCATCTCAAGAACTCCCCAAAAGACCTACCACAATACCCCCTCTTTCTCTCCCGTTTTCTTCAGAAAAGTCCCATTTCACTGGTCTCAAAGCTTCTTTTTCTTCCCGGCTCAAACAAACCGGCGGAGCTGGTTGTGGGTGTTCTTCCTTTGTTGCTTCGGCGATTGCGACGCCGAATTCTTCGGTTTTGAGTGAAGAAGCGTTTAGGGGGCTTGGTGGGTTTGGAAAGGACTCTCTGGATGTGAGTGAGAGTGAGTATGACGAGTCTGAAGATGATGTGGGGTCAATTGGAAGTGTTAGTGATGATGAACTTGAAGTTACTAAGTTGGGTTTGCCTCAGAAGCTTGTTGAGACACTTGCAAGTAGAGGAATTACTGAGCTTTTCCCCATTCAAGTGAGTAAATTGTTTTTGGAAAAATTTTAAATTTCTGTTTAGTACTTTTGTGAATTTAGTTTCATAGTAATATTAGTTGGTTTCATTATGTGTTTGAAGTTTCCTGTTTTACTGCTCAGCTTGATGCCCAATGTGAAGCACTTGAAGTAGTTTGATTTGTTAGTAGATGGCTAATGGTCTAGTTTAAAAATCGGTTTAGTTCACTTTAGGGAGAAAAAAGAAGAAGAAAAAATGAATAAACTGCAACTATAGTTATGCCAAGTCGCGGACCAAGAACATCTAAAAGTTGATAATTAACAAGGAGATTTGAGACTCATGGAAGGTGTGATGGTCATACTATCAAAGAAAAGGTTGTTCTTTTGGTGGCAACGTAAGGGTTTGGATATGGTTTATGGACAGGACCTGCCAGTTTCCATGGAGAAAGGGATAGTGTGTACTAATACTATTAAGTACTTCTGAAGGGTGATGTTTCAATTCTCATCTGTGTGAGCAATCAAATTTTTTCAGTTCGTTTGTTCTCAAGGTTCTGATGATTGTCTAATAGTGAATACTGAAATCCTTCCTTTTTATTTGTTAAAAGCATTCACAATGAGTGAGTGTTATCAAATAAAATAAAATCTACTTACTGGTATTGGTTTCAGTATTCCAGGTCAGGAATATTTGACTCATCACCGTACATTTTTAGTGAAAGGTTATGTTTAAACTTAACTGAATAATATATTAAATTAAACTTTTAGTGCAGTAACTTAGCACCAAAGCTTTTAGTGCTTAATTTTCAGTGCTTTTTAACAACCCTTGGTGTTTGTCTGCAGTTTTTTGGTACTCTATTGTTTGGTGAATCTCTCTCCCTCCCTCCCTCACTCTGTCATTTTTGCTTATTCACGTCTGTAAAAATACATATCAAATGTAACTTTCCCCCCTTCTCTTTTCTGAATTGCCTTTGATCTGTAGAGAGCTGTGTTAATGCCTGCACTGGAAGGTAGAGATATAATTGCTCGCGCCAAGACTGGGACAGGGAAGACATTAGCTTTTGGTATTCCAATTATAAAACGTCTTACTGAGGATGACCAAGAAAGAAGTTCTCAGAGGTACCTGTGAAATCATACAAGTGTATCCCGTTTGAATTATTTTATTAGAATAATACATTTCCCTTATCTTGTTTGTTTCTTTGAAGGCGGTCTGGTCGACTTCCCAGGGTATTGGTTCTTGCACCAACAAGGGAATTAGCAAAACAAGTAGAGAATGAAATCAAAGAGTCTGCACCTTATTTGAGCACAGTTTGTGTATATGGAGGAGTATCTTACAACATACAGCAAAATGCGCTCACACGAGGAGTTGATGTGGTGGTTGGAACTCCTGGTAGAATTATCGATCTGATCAATAGCAACAGCCTCAAGTTGGGGGAAGTTCAATTCTTGGTCCTGGATGAAGCCGATCAAATGCTTGCCGTTGGCTTTGAGGAAGATGTGGAGATGATTCTAGAAAAGATTCCTGCAGCGAGGCAAAGTATGCTTTTCTCGGCTACTATGCCTACTTGGGTAAAGAAACTCTCCAGAAAATATTTGAACAGTCCCCTGACAATTGATTTGGTAAGTGATTGCTTTTTCAGGGCTCCTTCTTCCTCATCTGGCTAGAATACGAGTCAAAATTTTATTTTATTTGCTCAGATATTTTAAGAGTTTGGATGTACACTTATTACTAGCTTCTTTTTCTACTTTGTTTCAGTTTCATGTAAGGTAATATTTTGCTGTCTTGGTGCACAAATGTACATGCATCACTACTGTTTGTTCTGCATTTTGGATATGTCCGATCAAGATTGACTATTCAGTAAATGTACAGAATCTGCTCGTATGCTTTGCTGTTAGACTCTATAAAGGTCTTACCTCCATTACTATGTTGGTAGACGAAGTTGAAAACAATATTTTGAATATGGTATTAAAAATATTCAGTGTGCAGAATAATCACTTGAATACAGCATCTCAACCGTATGTGGCAGTATCATAAAACCTTTTGTTGCGTTTTTAACTTCTCAAGTAGTTATTTTGTAAGCATGGGATACTCTTTGACTTGTTGCATCTTATTATAATATTGTATTTGTTGTTAACATCTTAGTATCTTACTACTTCTGTTTCCTCTCCCACTTGGACTTTTATCGTCCTTGTATTAAATCCTTTAGGACTTATCTTGTATCTAAATGTTTAACTATTTGATTATGCCATGTTTTAGTTGTTTAGCATTTGCTTTCACGAAGTAGAATGAAATTTTTTCTGCTCACTTTTGTTTCTATTGGATCTGATGTTTGCGGCTGTTCAATACTGAAAACATGCTTTCAGGCACGTCTTTAATATCGATCTTTACCTTAGCCTTGATTTTCTTTATCATCTTCATATCAGTTTCATTCCCTCCCCCCCTTTCAACACTCAGCTCCCATTTTTAAGGGATGTTTATATTTGAAGGCTTACTTCATTTGTTCTCTTTTCTAGTTTCCTTTCCTGTTTTGTTGTCTAGGTTTTGTTTGCTTTCAGACTACTTGCTATCCCAAACGCTCCCTGTTTCCGGTATTTAATTTCAGCCTCGAGAATTAAACTAGGTGTGTCGGTCTGTCAGCGCACCTGGAGGCGTTACTATAATGTCAGTAGTTAATAAAGAATAGCAGGACTCCTTCTTGGCTTGCATTCATTTTGTGGCCTCTTTGGTGGTTGCCTGGTTGGTGTGAGGGTCAAATGTTATTATCACCGAGACAGAAAACTAATTTTAACTAATTTGAAATAACGAGAAATTAGTAGCGATCTACTGACATTTAATTTTATGTCCTGATTCCCTACCCTACCTTTTATTTGCCTCTATTATTTCCTTGAGATACATCCATTACTTGTACGTTCACCAAAAAGTTTTTTCGCCAGAATGATTTTGAAGTTTGTTTATCTGTTATTTGTTTCTTTTTACTCCCTTAGGTCGGCGACCAAGATGAAAAACTGGCAGAGGGAATCAAGCTGTATGCATTACCAACCACTTCAACTTCAAAGCGCAGTATTCTGCCTGATCTTGTAACGGTATGATTTAACATTTTGTTTTATTGGACTTGCTTCCTTTATTGTTTAGTCAATAGAGGTCGAGTTTTCATTAAGCTAGTTAACAAAATGTCTAGAAGTTTCATAGGGTTGAGTTTGACTTGGATTTTGACATATTTTCAGGTATATGCAAAGGGTGGGAAGACCATTGTTTTTACACAAACAAAACGAGATGCCGATGAAGTCTCATTAGCATTGACAAATAGCATTGCTTCAGAGGCTCTGCATGGTGACATATCTCAACACCAGAGGGAGAGAACTCTAAATGGATTTAGGCAAGGGAAATTTACTGTCCTTGTTGCCACTGATGTTGCATCTCGCGGGCTTGATATCCCAAATGTTGATCTAGTAAGTCAAATAGGGTTTCTTATGACATACTACCCTCTCAATATCTAATGTTGTCACATTTTTGTAAAATTCTTTATTTTATAGCATTGTTCATATTTAGAGATTTAAACTTCTAATAATCTTAAAGTTTTCTATTAACAACCTTTGAATGTCTGACTTTCAATTTCGTAGCTTTCCTAATCTCCTTGGAACCTCTTTTTTTCCATCTTTTTGTTCTGGCTGATAATTAAAGTAATTTACCAAATATGTTATTTTGTTTTGTTCTGTCTTTTGAAATCATCCTGTAAATACATGCGAGTTATGTGTGAAAATAAGCATGCCAAGTTATTATTATTTGGTTAAGAATCAAATATAGAAAGCATTCATTTAGTCATATCTGGTCGTATATACTACTTCTATCCACCAAAGGATGGTACAGACGCACAAGTACAAGTTTTGCACAAATTAAGAAACTAATATGAGGAAAGAGTATATTTTATATTTCAGTTTTACCCAAGCTTAAATATCAAATAATGGGCATCATTTAAGTACTAAGGGTGATGCTTAAATATAAAACAATGGGCCCCATATTATGTACTTTGAGGGTAATAATGTGTTTATTACACAAAATTATGTACACAATCTAGCCTTATGACATGGATGGAAGGAGTATGTTAAGACACTACACAATCGGTATTGTCACTTACAGTGAAGCTCTAAATAGCTTACCACGTGAGAAAGATGTTTTGCAATTATAAAAATATATGCTTGTATTATACTATTACGAACCACAATAGCTGTTATTCATCAGTACATTAATCGTTTTAAGTCTATGTTTGAATTGACAGGTTTCTATGTAATATTATAATCACAAAATCTAGCCTTTAATTGATTACTTGATTGTTTTGGACATAGTAATGTTATAATTCACAACTAGCTTGATTTGTTTGGATAAGTATATTTACGTATACAATAACATTCCAGTGCTCTAACTTTAAATAATTTTGGGGTGTATTTGTTATGGGAGTTCTGTCCACAATTTGCTTCCATATTTTTAAAGTCTTTGCTCCTCTTTTCTCCTTTCTCCAGGTGATCCACTATGAATTACCCAATGATGCAGAGACATTTGTGCATCGTTCTGGTCGCACAGGACGTGCAGGTAAAGAAGGCTCGGCCATTCTGATGTTCACTAATAACCAGAGGAGAACAATCAGATCTCTTGAGCGTGATGTGGGGTGCAAGTTTGATTTTATTAGTCCACCAGCTGTCGAAGAGGTTTTGGAGTCATCAGCTGAGCAAGTCATTGCCACCCTAGGTGGAGTTCATCCCGAGTCGGTGGATTTCTTCACCCCAACTGCACAAAAATTGATCGAAGAACAGGGAACAAGTGCTCTTGCTGCTGCAATAGCACAGTTGAGTGGTTTTTCGCGACCTCCCTCATCCCGATCTCTAATTTCGTACGAGCAGGTTAGTAATTGATTAACAAGTTCAAAATATCTACTGTTTCAAGTCTTTGAAATATGTTAGTTTTTCACTTGAAGGTATTGGTTGGGTGCTGAAAGGTATTATAAAATAGGATGCCTTAAAATTTCACAAAATTATTCTGGACTCATTTTATCATATATTCTTTAATAGATTATCATTTTATGGTCCTCTACTGGTTAACTGATTATTCAGTTTGAACATTACTCTTTCTTTGCAGGGAAAAGTTACATTGCAGCTGACACGTGATCCTGCTTATGTTAGAGGGTTCTTGTCTGCTGGATCTGTCATCGGATTTTTATCTTCTGTATATACTACTGCTGCTGATGAAATTGGAAAAATACACATAATTGCAGATGAAAGGGTGTGTATAGTAAACAGTTTTTGGGCTGATTCTGTTCCAAAGTTCATTTATTGATTGCATGACATTATATTTTCAGGTTCAAGGTGCTGTTTTTGATCTTCCCGAGGAGGTTGCAAAAGAGCTACTGAATAAGCAGATACCACCCGGAAACACCATTTCTAGGATCACCAAGGTTGGTTTTTTATTGTGATCAATTGGTCATTGTCCACATTGTGACCCCTTATTGCAACAAACATTTCTTTAGTTGGTTAATATGATTCATCTGATATTATTTTTGGGTTCAAAAACTCCATTTTCACTGTTTATTAGATTCCTAATATTAATTGCTGATTGAAGCTTGACATTGTTGTACAGTTGCCTGCTTTGCTAGATGATGGGCCTGCAAACGATAACTATGGCAGGTTCTCAAACAGAGACAGGGGTATGCGAGGAGGAGGTTCAAGAGATCGCAGAAGTTACGGTACCTCCCGTGGCCGGGGTGGGGGCCGATTCTCTGATGGTGATGATGAGAGGAGAGGTGGTGGTTGGGGTGCTGGGCGAGGTGGTGGTAACAGTTGGTCACGGACCTCGAGAAGCAGCAGCGGGAGTGACTGGCTGATCAGTGATAGACGATCTTCACGCTCACCATCATTCGGAAATAGGGACAGGTAGATTACCTTTTCCTTGCATATTTGGTAGTTAATTATAAAAGAGGAAAGCACGGAAACCTCTATTATCATTCATCAAAGTCTAGCAAAGCTATTGCCTACATGCTTATCTTTTTACTTTTTGGGTGTGATTCATATTCAAGGAGACCGAAAATGACTCCATTACTATCATCTGAATTTTGATGCAACATCTATATTTGAATTTCCATGTGATCTGATATTGCATTTTCATGCTCATATCAGAAGCTTCGGGGGTGCATGTTTCACCTGCGGGCAATCTGGGCACAGGGCATCAGAATGCCCCAAGAAGCAAGGTTATTAGTTATTTCTTGCTACATCCGCTTCATTGCTGCTGCTTGTAAATGGGTGGAAGGCTATAGCCTATAGATACTACCCCTCCTAGCGGTCATTGCATCGTTGTATTTTGTTATTAACCCAAAGATGAGCAAAAGGGGCAGGAAGATCAGGAAATGAACTAGGAAAAATTGGGAGCAAGCAGCTTTGGATTTTGTCTCTCCCTCACTTCCACACAACATCAAGTCAAATGTAATATGATTTTGATCTGCCAATTGCTTTGCTGCTTTTGGCTAACATATTATTAATCCTTATGGAAACAGTATCTAACGAGTGACACTAATTTAGGAATGGTAAATTTCCCAAATTTTGCTCTTTCTTTGTGTTTTTTAATTTCAGACTCGCAGTTCAGCAGAGTAGGTAAAACTATGATGTTTTTTGGATGGACGAATGGAATGATAAATTTTCTTTGTTCTTATAACTCTTTTGTAAAGCTTTATATGTTCTAAATTGTCCTCTTTTTAGTGCCACATTGTGTAGACTTGACGATTTCTTGGAAACCATGAAACTGGTAAATGGTTATGCAGGAAATTGGCTTCTTTAGTGTCATAATATCTCTACCCAATGAGCATCCAACTTGTTATATTAATTTTAGATGGTCGTTTTGGACGCAATGATCAAGTGCTCATCTGTTAATTTTGAAAATAATCTCTTTTTAAAGAAGAGACAAGGTTGTAAATAAAGATATTTTACTGATTATATTATTTGCAGGAGAGTTGGATATGTTTTATCAAACGATATTAGTTCAAGCCATTTGAATGTGAAATCCATCTATTAGCAAAAAGAAACTAAAGATTGATATTTCTAAAGATAAGCGTGGGACGAAATGGATTAACTATATATAAGATACCATATAGAACCTTAATTTGTTTTATAAAATCACCCATAAAAGTTTAATTTTGGAAAAATTGCCCACAAAATTATATTTAAGCATGTCTTTATAGAACCTTAATTTTTTTTAAAAAAAATCAAAAATAGTAAAACTCTCATTTTCTTGTAGACAAGAGTATGCGCTTATTGTTTTTCCCGATTAATATCAACAACTCCCTTTTTTTTCCTTTATTTTTTTTTGTTGTAAAATACAACCTACAATTTACAAAGACAACTTATATTTTGGAATGAAAACGATTATAATCTCTATTAATAAAGGGGCTCGTGCTAGTCATTATTTATCCTTACATTATATATACGCAATGAGTGTGACACCGTGTTAGTTAACAATAATAAAAACTTTTTTTTTTTTTTTTCAAATGAGGGAGATAGTGGTTCACTGGGCCCAAGCCTGGTGGGCTTATATGAGGAGCCCAAACCTTCATTTTGTCTCCTCTTATCCGGCTCTCTGCAGGGGAATCTCCACTCACTGCTTCCCCTAATTTTTTCCGGCCGTCTTCTTGGAAATTGATTCGACGGCAGCGGAATTCGCAGGTAAAAAGAGCCTATGCTTTCTATGCATTGGTCTATTTGCAGTTAAATTACAATTGGGTTTCTTGATTATTAATGATGTAATGGACCTGTGACTCATTATGCTGCTATTTCAGTTTCTTCCGGTTTATTGTCTGTCATTCTTGATTATTTATTTTATTTTATTTTATTTTGGGTAAATTTGTTCAGGAAAATTTTTGATATAGTTAAGACTAATTGAATTGTTTGTAAGCCTAGTGTCAGGAGGAGTATTTTCAACAAGATTACCCCATGTCATCACTTACTTGACAGTTGACACCTGCAAGGCACTCATTTGGTTACATTAATCGTCATTCTTTAAAATCTTCTTTTATATATTAGGTTTTTTTAATAGTGTTTTAGGTTACTTACGTGATTATTATACTATATTTTTAAAAAAAGATGATTCTGAATAGTCGATCTAGCCACCCATTAGATTTAATATTAACCGATGGTTGTATGAGTCAAGAGCTATACAAGAGGATGCTAAGTAAATAGGGGGAATTTTTTTGGATTGTTATATATGTTCCGGAATGAAATGAGAGTGTATCATGTTTTGGAACGTTCATACCAAAACGATTAAATTGCAAATCTCCCTCGTAGATATATTAGTTATGCAAAATTGTTCCTTCAACCCCTTTTGTCAATAAAAAACTGATTTTTTTCAAATTAAATTTGACAGAAAGTGCTAACATATTATTCATGCCTCAAATAAGGTTATTATAGTCATTATGATAGTTGGAACTATTTAAGATACATTTGAGAGCAACAAAATTCGCATTTACGATCGAGAAAGGGACAAATGTGAGCTAAGAGGTCTCGGTTTGAATTTATCTTAATCAAACCATGCCTTTTAAATTAAGGCTAAAATTCATCACAATCAAATCGTATTGTGTGAAATTAAAGTTACAAGTAGTCGTTAGGGTTTAAATTAGTGTTGCAAATGGAGCGGATAATTCGATTGTCACCATGACATGACTGTTAACACTATAATAACCTTAAGTTATGCAACGAAATAATACGTTAGCATTTTTTGTCAAATTCAATTAACAGAAATTGCTTTATTATCAGCGGAAAAGGATTGGAAGAACAATTTTGCATGACTAATGTATCTATGAGGGAGACTTGTGCTAAAACATAAGTTTAGGGAACAATCTCGCAAAAACATGACAAATAGAAGGGTTAGATTTGCAATTTAGTCTACCAAAACGCAATTCACTACCATGTTACTATTACCTTTTTCAGAATACTATTACCTTTTTCAGAATGTGAGGGTGGAAAAATAAATCTGGACTTTCCAAATTAAAATTGATTACTGGTACAGTCAAATTACAAATTTAAACATATAAATTACAATTGGTAGTCTGGTTTAAAATCCTAAGGTGACAACCATGACGAAGCCAGTGCCCGTGGCCGGTCCCTTGCATCCCCAAAGATTTAATCCAGACCTATAACATTAGACTTATAGCATGTGTAGTATGGGAGGCTGACTTGTACACACAAGTACAAATGTGATAATTTGTTGGTGCACATCAGTGTGTTTTCAACTACCATACTAAATTAAAGTTTACCAAGTGAAGGCGTTACAAATTGAAAGTATTTATTAATTCAAGTACATTGTGAATACCTCATCCAAACACACTCTTATGGCATTTAATAAGAACTTAGGTTTACTCCCACCATTTTTTTGGCCTTTTATTGTACTTGACATAAACCTCTCTCTACTGCTGGAGAAGGAAATTTTTAGTTCTATTTTCCTATGAAAGGAGAAGGAGATTTTTAGATCTATTGTTGACACATGGAGTCATGGAATACAGATGAGGGAGAAAAACTAATTGGAAGTTTAATGACTTAATTCTTTTGTTTGTATTAGGTTAGGTGTCCATAATTTGAAAGGGAAACTTTGTGTAGACTAAGAATGGCAGATGTGAGCCTTGGTGTTCTTATAGATATTTTGGACGAAGAATGGATGAGGGACACTCTTCCTGATGATGGTACCAATTTTACTTATTTGTTCTCTCATTTACATTGATTCCTGTATTCAGAGAGTAACAACTGCCGATAATTGACTTTTTGGCACAGTTTTCATGTTTTTTTTTAAATTTTATTTTTAACCTTTGCAGATCTTCCGTTGCCACCTGTACTTGTTTCTCGAACTGAAGACACTGAAGATTCAAGTATGTCTTCTTATCAATCAATCGTTAACATGCTTCCGTTTAATTATACCATTTGAGAATGTTCATGCGCTTTCTGTTTTGATGCCTATTTTTGTGTCACTTAATTATCAAACTGAGAATGGGTTTGCCATATTTAAAACTTAAAAAGGTTTATCTATGCTTTGATACTATTGAAAGGTGGAGGATGGAATATGGATTTTGAGAGTTATTTGGTAACTAAAGTGTTGTTTTACTTTGCTGAATCATATTGGGTTGATTTAGTAGTCTAGATCATCATAAATTTACAAAAGTACTGAAGTCTCTGCATCCGAAACAAGGACGCTTGATTTTGCATATACAAGATGTTTTTTAACCATGGTCTATGGAACATATGAGTTGGTATGAATGTTGGCAAATTATCTTTATATTTGGCTGCATTACATCTTACTCGGACGGTCCGCTTGGGCAGATAGATTAGTCCTGATAATTTTTACTACTGTTTTTGAACAAACCCAACCCTTAGTAGTATTGTACTTCAACCACGCGTCATAGTAGCTCCTGTATTATCTAATCTAATGTGAATCTATTCTGATTGTCAGATCAAGAGACTGCACAAGTTGAAGGAGAGGATACTTGGCATGATCTTGCATTAGGAACTCAATAAGGGTCTGTTTTCAGTCGGCAACATTTCATCCTCTAGTTATTACTACCAGCCTCTGGTCTCTTGCTTATGTATAAAAGTTCATCTCATCGCGCACTCGTCCATTTTCATTGCTGCAGCGATACATACATCATACGTGCTTTAATGGCTTATCAACATGTGATTCACTAAATCTCACAGGGAATATTTCGTTTGTAATTTTAACATCTCATGATTAATAACTGAATTTGCATTACCCTCCTGATTGGAAGACCAGTGGTTGCATAATTTTCTAAGGGCGACTTCCTGGTTAATTTCATGGTCAGAAAACTCACTTAAACACCACCAAAGAGAGAAAACTCACTTAAAACACCACCAAAGAGATAATTCAAGAGGAAAAGCTCAAATTGTTAATCGTAAGAGTTCAAAATAACAACTGAGGCTTAATGCTAGTATTATTTTACTGTCCATATGGTATCATCGCCATATAACATGCTATCCAGCAACCATGACATCCAGAGAATGCAAGACTAACATATTAGCTATCAAATTAAATCACCGGAGCAAAATTTTTGTGAGATCGGCAAATTATTGAGTATCCATCGGTATAAGCTCTATAACCGAAACCTCTAGAAGACGAGTTGAAAAATAAGTATCAGAACTTCGGCTAAAGATTAGTGCATGTCTTAAGTAGATTCTGATGAACTAATGCAAGAAGCATCTGAAGAATCACTAGAAGTCAGCAAAGATTCGTTTTCACTTGTTTGTGGAAGACATGAGTAAGCAATCACTGACGCCCCAATTGCAATAGAGAGTCCTACGCCACTCCATAACCACCTCTGCAGACCCTTTTTCTTTAGGCGTTGCCTCCGTGCAACCTCTGCATATTTTGACATCAAATCAAGGGTGAGAAAATTTTAAAATTGCCTAAACCATGGTGACAGACTGACAGTAACCCATAATAAAACCTACTATTTACTGTACTCGGTTTGTTATGACCAAAAGCAACACATAGATGAACAGAAATAATCAAAGCATAACATGTCTTCCTTCCTTTCAGGGGTGAGAAGATGATCAAACCCAGATGCTTTCAGCAAATACTTTTCCTTAACGTTTAATGGCAAAGAACACTAAAATAATTGAGAGTGATCCAAGTTCATACTATTTTTATTGAAATATTTGCACTTGGAACAAAAGTAACAGCATGCAGTTACTGTTTAAAGAATATGAGAAGTACGAAGACAAAAAACAAAGTAAACCTTTTGAAGAAAGTGTATTGCTTGTTAGTAAACATCACCTCACTAATATCATGTGGCACTGTATCAATCTTTCTGCAAATTATACTGGTAATTCATTAGGTAGATCACAGCCATAATTAACCTCTAACATACCTAATCCCTCTTGCCAAATATTTTCCCCATTAATAGATGGGCAACTAACCATGTATGAGGACTTCTCAAAACAAAAGGAACCAAGGGTTTTGTCAGGCTTCAGTCATTAACCATCATTATTTTTTTGTTAAATCTACCAAAAGGAACCAAAGGTTCAAAACTGAAGTTTATGCAGATAGCATAGAAGAATAAGACAAATGAAAAGTGCGAAGACATTTCATCATTTCGAAGTAGGAAGGTGCATCAAAGGATTCACCAATTTTCATAAGATCAGCTTTTCCACTAAACAGGATTATGAACTAACTATAACAACAAGACTAGGTTAGGTTGAAAATGTGACTTTTATAATACAATCATAAATTGGTCAAGCTAAAAGCATTCTGTAAAAAAAAAAATCGGTGGTAATTTAATATAGAAAAACAATGATAATTGCCAAAAAAATAAGTCAACTGATAAAGCTTTCCACTTTTATCTCAGGATACCTGAACTATAAAATCATTAGATATAACAAGAGAAAATAAATAAGCAGCACTAACCAATAACTTCCTGGTTCCTCTGGCACATTTCACGATTAACAGCCTCGTAGTATTGCAGTCTATCTCGCAGTCGGGAGATCTCCTGATCTTTAATTTTAATGATTTCCTCTGCAGCAGACTCAGCTTCAGCACGTGCTAGCCCTTTACCTATTGCTTCAGAAACAAATCTAGCAACAAAAACCTCCTGAGAGAATTGCTCTATTGAATCAATCTCAAGCTTCATGCTACTAGCATTTGGAGGTGAGGGAAATCGTAGTCCAGTCTGAGCTGAAAGAAGATTACCAACCCTCCGCCATTCATTGTACATCAGACCAAGAGCATCCTCAGCTGTTTTTCGTTTTTCAATCTCTTCAAGTAGAGCAAGCCTTGTGGAACGCATTTCTGATTCAATGCTTTTTCCATAATAACGTGCATTTGAAATAGACCCATCAGAAGAAAAATCTGTAATAAAAATTTCCATATGTAAGTGATAGCTTGACGTAGTACAATAGGAGCATAACTAAGTTTGATGAACAAATCGTACCCTTGAAATAGAGATTAATGTGAAATATTTTGATCACATGTAGTTATACAAGATACAAAAACCAAGTACCAAGTCATGATCATTACTTTTGAAACACTTCAACTAAATAAACATACACCATTCGTTTATAATATATACAGCTAGTTAATCTTTAACTATACCAACTAAGCAGAACAGTAATCAATCTCTCTTTCCTTACTTTCCCCCCTTTTTCTCCTCTTTATTTCTCTTGGACTCTGTTTCACCAAGTTTCCATACAAAACAAGTACCTCCCTTTAAAAATAAAATTTGATTATGAACATCTTTTTGTAAGAATAATATATTGCTGCTATAATCACTTTCTTCATTAATACAATGTGTGTGTATACATATATCTGTGTGTGTATTTATGTATATAGAAACACAAACACACTCCTATGTAGTATAATAATTCTTTAATTTTCTTTCAACATAATAATATGATGTTAGTATCACAAAAGAGTTATTCAATCAAAAGAACCTCTCCCCCTTGCTAATATAGGTTCTTGTCATACAAGTCCATATATATAACAATATACAGAAAAACTCATTCTAAGGCTAATTATATAAGGATGGGATTGGAATATTTATACCTCTAAACACTATTTTATTGTAAGATTACAATTCCATAAACTTTTTTTCTCTTTTCATTTCTAAGGCCACTTACAAGGGATTATATAATGCGAAGGGGAATGTGGTATTAAATAGTACTCCTTTTTAGGTATTATATAATGCGAAGGGGAATGTGGTATTAAATAGTACTCCTTTTGAGGTATCAAATGTCTTGGATAGTCCATGGAATTGTAATCTTAGGACTAATGGTAGGATAAGATAGTGCCTAATGGTAATTAATTAGTATAAAACTATAAATAGTTCAATCCCATCCATCACTATTACCTAGGGGTCCAAATAGTGCACCAAAAATTTGAATCCCAAATGGAATGGCAACAAATACCTAATCAAGCCATATCAGTACATTGCCTGGTTATTGGTGACAGGAACCATTACGATGGCCAATAGGAACCATTAAGATAGCCAATACCTCGGTTTAGAATACAGGTTCAGATCCTAGCATCATTTCTAGCATAATGAACAAATTTCTTAATCATGTTCAAATATAATAGGCAGTCAAGCATTGAATTTGAAATGCAGATAGCCAGCCAGAAGCAACAATCAGAAAGAAACAAATACGGCAAAGTTACTAATAATTAACACAACAGAAAAAGAAGAAGAAGAGTTTAGAGCTAACCATCATCTGCATCAAAGAATTCCCCTTGATTCGACACAACACTCACACTTTCAATTCGAGTTCCGAAATCATTCACTTCACCGGAGCTACCAACACTCAACGAATCACACCGAGTATCCAAAAAATCATCCTCAGCCACAAAATCCTCAAAACTATCCCCAACAATCTCCTCCGTCACCAAATTATCATCCACCACTTCCTCAAACTGCAATTCACCTCTTCGACTCTTCCCTCCTCCGCCATTCAAATCCCTCTCCTCCTCCCCATCCTTCTTCTTCCCCTCCTCAACTTCAAACCCATCGACACGACGATTAACAGACTTTCCACCTCTTCCCTTCCGATTAACCACATACGGAGACGGCGACAGCGAGTCCACCTCCGAATGCAAAATCTTAGTAATAATAATTAAGTATGGATAGAGCTAATATCTAATTAATGGGGGATAAGGGAAATAATTTCGTAATTACCCTCGAAAGTGAATAATAGCCAAGTAACCTATATAGTTGTTGCCACTGTTAACTAGTAATACATTAAACAAGATTATTATTTAGTGTGGTAAGTAATAACTTGGGTTACTAAATATTGTTAAGTTGAAAGTCGTTGGTTCCGGCGTTATATACAGCGCCGGCGATATATTTACACGATTCCGAACCGGAGCCTTCTTCTTCAGCTTCAGCTGCTGCTCTTCCTCTTCCAGTTCCTTCTTCTTCTTATCATTACTACTGAAATCACGAACAGACTTTGTGGAGGTTTTGTATGAATCTCTGATTTTAGGCTCGAGTAAGCTCTCCAAAGCAATGGTAGTAAAGGTAGGCATTTTGAATAGAGAGAGAGAGAGAAAGGGAAAGAGGAGAGAGAAAAACCCTAGTTTGCTTAGGTTTTACTCATTTTTCCGGCGTGGGGAATGTCGCCGACCAGGTAAGGGTTTTTTTGGTGGAGGCGACTTTACGATTTTTCCAACTTCCAACGGGTCAGGGGTTTAAACGTGTACAAGACTGACTGACTCTTTGGCTTTTTCTTCAAGCTAATACAAACCAACCAACCAACACTTTTCACATGTATGTTTATTTATTTATTTATTTTTTTTTGGAGGAAAAGTTTCCTTTAAAAAATGTAAAGATTGTGAGTTAGTGACTTGTTGGTGATATTTTTATAAACACTCATTTATAAATATTTTTAATTTAAGAAAATTATATATATTACAAATATTTACATCGATTTTTTAATTTTCAGTTACGTAGATAAAAATTAATGATAATTATATCTAATTTCATATTTCGTAATTATAATTCGACATAAATTTAAAATGACTCTTTAATTTAATAAGGTCTTAACACACTCAATAATATATTTTGAAAAATACTCGTTCATACGACTCTAAAAAAAAGATATTACATCGGTATCACAAAAAGAGTTTAATTTTAATTGCTGAAGCTAATTTGTGCTCTTTTTAAATTCCACATTAAAAAATATTTATTTTAGTCGAATAAATGTATCGACTATCTAAAATATACAAATAATTACAAATTTGTTGGTTTTGAACTTAAACCAATTTATATCAATTTTAACAATTCTGACTTGAAAGAGTCAAAATTAAACTCTGCTAATTTTATTTATGACAAATGGAATAGGGATATTTTTTCAAGTCATAAAAATATGATTATTCTCAACTATAGAGTATATTAAACAAATATGACACCGAAAGTGAAATACATTTATGGGTGTTTCAGTTTTTCTTCCATAAGAATTAGTTGTTATCCTAACGCACAACTAAATGTCACAAACTTTTTTCTCTGTCCCTTATTATTTGACTTTTTAGAATTGAACATACATATTAAAAAAAATAATTAATATTATATTTTTTAGCTAAAAATAATTTTAAATGTTAATATTATCCTTGTATTGAAATAAAAGAGTATAATTTATTAGATAGAAAGTAGTGAAAGAATTAAAATTATATTTAATATTTGGGATAATATTGAAAATTAAACCTCGATTAAAAGTCTCAAATGACAAATATTAAGATACAAAAAAGATCTTCTCTAAAACGACATTTAAAACGGAACGGAGGGAGTATTAACCAATTTCCAACTATTGACAAACATTTGAAAGAAATGAATTCAATAAAAATTGGCAATGTATCTTGTAAGTATCCAAGTTGCAGACTACAGATTCAAGTAGCTATATAAAGAGAAACAGAAGAGAGCTAGAACATTACAATGTAGGGGGAAAAAGAGAGGTTGAGTGAGAAAGAAATAGACAAGCCAAAAACAGAAAGAAGATGGGAAAGAAGAAAAACAAGGCAAAACTCGAAATATCTAAAAACAATGGTGATTGTGAATGTCCTCCGACTTGGCATACCAAATGCTCACTTTGGTTTCTAAATAATCGTGACTGCAGTAGTTCCACCATATGATACAGGCAACAGACTACCAAGGATCCTGCGTATGTAAAAAGAAGAAAGACGTTCGATAGCTTCAGCAGGTTGCTAAATATCAAGTGAAGTCTATCATCGACAGTTCGGGACGAACATTCTGCTTCTGGACAACTGGTAACTGGGGGGGAGCCTCTGTCGGGGCTGGACTACTAGTAGAAGTTGCTGGGAGAGTTTCTCCTGGTGCTGAATCTGAAACACTAGCTGGGGATGTACTAGGAGCTTGATTATCTGGAGTTGGTTCACTTGTTTCTGAGGGAACTGATGCACTTAATGCTGCTGAGGGATCCATAGCCCCAGTAGCTGATTCTGAAGGAGGATTAGCACTCAATTCTGAAGGAGGATTAGCACTCGGTTCTGAAGGAGGATTAGCACCTGATTCTGGAGGAGCGCCGGATTCTGATGTCGGAGGAGCACCGGATTCTGATGTCGGAGGAGCTCCCGATTCTGAAGTCGCTCCCGATTCTGATGTTGGAGGAGCACTCGCATCTGCTGGAGGAGGAGCATTTGACTCTGTTGGAGGAGGAGCACTTGCCTGTGTGGAATTTGCACCTTCTAATAGCAATGGCTTGCCTGGCTGCTGCTGTGAACCCTGAATTGCAGCAGTAGGTTTTTTCTGACCAGGATTAGGAGCATACAGAGATGCCATTCCTGGAGGAAGAATCTCAATTGGTAGTTTCTTCCCTGCTTCTGCCAAACTCGTGAGTTTGGGTTCCTCAAGAGAAGCCAAGAAGGCAGCCGCAGCATCTGTTTTTGTTGATGGACCGTGCTCCATCTCCTTCTGTAGCACCTTGTTCCAAGCCTGAACCAAGGTCCTCAACGAAGGGCGCCCATGAGCCTGGAGAAAATCAAGCTGGTCAGATCAACATACTAAATTTAATGTCACAGTAAATTGTGTTAACAAGGCTATTCATACATGGGCGTGTAATACAGCTTCAGCTAGCATTCCAGTATCCTGCCATGCTTTCTCCATCAGAGCATTGTCTCCCAAAACTGCACCTGCAAATGCTGCTTCTCTTCCGGCGCCAACTGCAATCAAATTATTTACCAAACCCTGCAGGAAACATTGCTCATAAAAGTCACTCCCCAGAGAAAGAAAACCTAAAGAACGTGCAGCGCATTAAAATTTAGGGTACAAATCCATAGAATAGTACTGACTACTGAAGGTTCTGCATAGCTATATTATTGCAAATTTCTGAGATAAACAGAGTACTTGCTTGGTACATACGATAAAACCAGTGAATGTACTGGAAAATAAACCCAACCAAAGAATTCCAAACAGAAACTATCCAAACAGATCCATTATCAATCAGAAATGTAATTTTAAAGAAATAAAAAGTTCATTTCATAAAACTGATTATGGCTACTATTTTTATTGCCCATAGTCAAACTACAAGTCCCTAATTTCGATGCTGTGCAGAATACAGATGGAAAATAGAGCCATCCTTATACAACTATACTTCTAATCTAAAAAACATATATGCAATCAATAGCAAACAATCAAAGTAGTGAACTATAGTATTCACGTGACAATGATGGCCACTAACCAATAAGGACTAAAAATTCTGTCTCTCTCATTTTCTTTTTTCTTTTCTAAAAAGGACGGTTAAAAAGTGAATAGTATTTGGTTTCACTTGTTGGAAAAGTATATTGCGATGTGGGGGCAAAGTTGTGTAGTGACAACTATATCTTTAATGGATCCATGCAAGAGTCACAGTTTTCGACGGTTAAAATCACTCCAGGTTCACTGTTCTCTCTAGTTTAGTCCATTACTGTACCATCCGAGTAGTGATCCATATTACGCTTCCCAATCCAATCAAACAGAACACCATGTCAAACAGTAGACTGCCACCTCCTTTCCATTCTCATCTAACTAAAAGTGAACTGTTTCCTTGCCCATAATAGCTAATATAAAGCAATGAGCAAACTAGCAAAACAAACAAGACATCAACAAAAATATTAATGGCACCAAGAAGGACTTCCATCAAATTTATAATTTTTCTTTTGATAAGTTCCGTCAAATTTATGTTGCAGACGTCTTAAATAATCACTCACTAAATTGCAGACATTTCCTACACTTTTAACAACATTATTGAAATATGCTAAGAAAGCAGAACAAGGTTCATTATTAGATAATTTTGAGCTTTATCACCACTGGATCACAGAAACTTTGCTTTCACTTTTCATCTTGAAATTTTATCCTAATTACAGGCATATCTATAAGGTATGTCTATTATGCAGCCATATATATATATATATATATATATATATATTGGGGATAACATGGTTGTGTTAACCACAGCTAACATGACTGTGGTAAGCATTTTATGAAGCGTAGTTTAGTCGGCTTACTGATTTCATTAGTGGCAAATTTGCCATTTACCATTTTACCTATCAAAACTACGTTGTTTTGAGCTGGTTGCCATGGCCAGCTAGCTGTGGCAACCACAGCCATGTTTTTCCCATATATTTACGGCTGCATGTATTTATATAGACACACACAAATAGGTGTAGTATATGACGGTATAGAATATGTTTTTACATTATTATGTTTCATATTGTAAAGTATATTTAATAGAGTAAATACTAAAGTCAGGAAGATGACAATATTTACTTCAACAAGTTGTGTATGAAGTTAAAAACTATAAAAAATTGTTTCAGATTGCAACGCCAAGTGGATAAACCAGAATGCAAACAGAAGCAGAATCAAAAATGAGAACAACAGAACATACACCGAGCCGTGTCAACTCCCCATGATTTGCAAGACGTAAAGCTAGCCCCCTTAACTCATGCCCTCGTAAAGCTCCCTTCACTGAACCAGCGGCAGCTAGCCTCTTAAGAGCTTCACGAGCAATCTCAGCTTGAGCAGTAGCATCTGCAGCATCAATAAGATCCAGAAACTCCTTCGCAAATTTCACAACTCCATCAACAGCATCCACAATATCCTCCTTCTTAGCTGTTAGATTCATAATGTCATTCAAGTTTAGCCCTACAGTTTCATGTCCAATATCCCTGCTGTTACTCATTGTCAGAAGGCACTGAAGTGCTCTTTTCAGATCATTGCTCTGCATTGCCAGATCAAACTCCAACCTGGTAAACATAACATAGCAATTCATTAAAATCAGATGATGCCAGAGAGAACAGAGCAGATTTATAAATACAGTATGTTTTGGAACAGCAAATCCTTATTTTACAGCTAGTAAATATGAAGATTAATCTTGATATTGAGCACTGCAAACCTCTTAGATATTCCAGGCAAATGAAGCGCTTCAGTAGCATAACCCATCCCAAGCATAAACTGAGCCAAGTCATCATGATGTTCTCTACCAAGCCTACTTGCCCTGCATGAAGGGTAATTTTAGACAACATAAAATGAAGGTTACATTAACCAGAAACCAAGAAATAATAAAACATACCATTTTACTGCACTAACAGCATCTCCATAGGCAGCGAGACAACGACAACGAATACCAGGATGGCTGAGGGATATTGCATGGGTACACATGTATCTATCATAAAAAGAAAACTCAGAAATCAGTGATACTTCTAGTCATTATGTACGCTACTTCATAGAGTCATGTAGTAAAAGATTATCTCATTTTAACTTGATCATCTGATGCATTAAAAAGCATAACACTTCTGACAACAAAAATGAGAAATCATTCCCGCCAAACCACACACCCCAGTAAACTATGTCTGGGTGCGTGTCGTGGCCCTTTCATGTTGAGGAAATTCTAGAATCAAAGATGTTAACATTTTCGTTTGCCGTGAGGATCAAGGATCAATATGTGAGCGTTTATCCACTAGAAGAATTCTATCAGAAGATGGTGCATTATTGATAAACTCGCCTAGATATGAATAACATACAAGACAATAGTTATGACATAAACATAAATGATGCTTTTTGACTTCACTAACTGACGAGAACCCAAAATTAACTATTACAACATTCTAAAATCAGAAGACAAGCTAATCACCAGTTTGTATCGAACATTAACTGTTACGAAAGTGGCAGTTCCAGCCACACTCAAGGATAAAGGTATGAGGTTAACACCCCATCTGAGATATAAGTGCACTCAAAATACTAATTTAATAAGAAAACAAAAGGCCCTTACCTGTCAATAAGCCACAGAACACCGTCCCTAACACCCACAACCACGAGAGGCCCAACTGGCCGTTTTTGCTCGCCTGGAAAACGAGTAACTGCCACTGCCACCCCTCCACCACCAACAGCTATTTCATTCACTTTTCTAGTATCCATCTCTTTTGGCATGGCTGGATCTTCACTACCACCTTTAGATTGTTTAGGCAACATTAGGAACGGAGGGATGGAGGGAGCATGCTGAAAAGAAGCTAACCTCACAACCTGACAAGAAACTTGTTTCGATTAATTAAGAGAACATTGTGCTTCTTCAGCGACATGATAAGGTAAATCGAAGCGAGAAAATTCTGGCCGTCCACCGATATTAGGTTCTACTTTTCCCAAGAAATGAGAAAAGAATCAGTAGAAAGAAAGCCGAATGTACAAATTCTAGCTTGCCCAACAAAACAACAGGTTGTTAAGCAGTTTTCACGTCTTTTTAAGACCTGCAAACTCTCAGAAGTCCATTTTTAAATGTACGTAAAAGAAGATTTTATTGAAGATGAGAAAAACTCTCAGAAGTCGATAACCAGATGGTTAATGATACTTGGAAAACCTCAATGTTGTTATGGACGTGACAAACAAAATGAAGACTTCAAAAGAAAATAAACATTGCTATGCCAATAACTGGTACCGTGGCCACATGGTATCATGGGGTTACTGTAGGTATAGCAACCCAACAGTTCAGACAGAAACCCATCAGCTATCATTATATATATATATAATGTGGGGTGGAGGTAAGGAAAGGAACATCCATCATTGATTCTATTTCTTTATCATTCTTCCTATTTTATTTTTTTCTTATTAAACTTTGCCTTGTTCTCTCTTTTGTCATCCATATACATATTCTTTCTTAGAGAAAAACTATTCTGACAACATTGGAAATTACCACGTGCTTGAGTATTAGCCCCACCGAGAAAGAAAACTGATGTCATCTTTTTTCTTGGATTGGGGAAAATCTTATACTTTTACCAACATTAGAATTGTTCAATAGAAATTTGGAATAAACTCCATATTTATCCCATGTATCTTTTAAGGAGCTAAACAATAACCAGAATAACTTGCCAAAACCAGCTACAAGGCTAAGACCATCTATATCTAAGATACATATTCACACATAAGACAGTTTAAGAATTCCAACCTGTAGCATTGGGGGTCTCAATGATATCCTCTCCTGTGTTGCAGTTTGCGGATTTTCAACTGCTATTAGTGCTAACTCTCCATGCTCTGCGACAGCTCTTGCCTGCGCCTCTTTCAGTTTCATCTCTTCTTTTCGCCGTTTTGTTTCTATATCAATGGGTGCAACACCAGCATCCACAAAAACACACCTGAAACATCGCACCGCAAACAGGTCATTGGTACTAATCTTTTCACGAGGAACAAGACCAATATATGCTCTACATCAAGAGGCCTAGGCAACGAAATGACCACAAAATTATATTTGTTCGTTTTTGTGATAAGTACCACTCAAACACACCTAAGAGTCTTCCCCCACACCGTAATTTTGTTCATCTAATTATTGTAAAATTTTCAGAAAGATTCTCACTCTTCTGCAATTGCAGGTATATAATTGAGCTTATATACATATACACAAGTAAAATGGATGGATTGCAAACCCTGAAGTCCTCATCAATGCTCAAATCATATCTCCAAACCATTTTAAAACATGAGCATACCAAAATTAGTATTTTCCGACTAAGAATGTGAGAACAGAGCCCAAAGAAAGTCTTCATCCTTCAAGAAATTGTGATCAAGGTCTGATTCTAGCAACCACTCCTACACAACTTATTCAACTGTTAACTCGTAATATAAACTGTTAAATTTTATAAGTACTACTTACTCAATTGTAGTTGGTGTAGCCACAAACAGCTGTCTCCGATGCCAAACAGCCCCTGTAGCCAAAGGAATTGCAACATCTCCCAAGTATCTATACTGAGGGCGTAAGGAAGATATGACAATGTATTGTTGATAAGCAAAAGCACAATACTCAACAGTTTGGTCCCATGCTGTCCATTCTGGCTGAGGGAGAAGACCGCCCACAGGTTGAAAGTTTTCCCAACTGAACATTTCAATTAATGCTCAATCACTAAAGCATGAAATCGAAAATAAAATCTTGATTCAAAACAAATATATACTATGTTAAACCAAATCCACTAAATGCAAACTTGTGAATTCATGTCCAAAATTTGTATGCATGGGATGGGACAATAAAAGAGGAACTGATTATCAAGATAACCAACATAATACATATCACACTAGGGGTTCATATGATGGTAGAAACTGATCTGCAAGATGCAACGACATGCATTCCCACCTGTATAACTGGAAGTTCTGAGGTGCTGCTTCAGAAGGAGATTTTTGAGAAGAATAAACGTCATCAACAGTGGTGAAGGAAGAAAGCCCACTGCTCCCGAAGCCTGACAAGGGCATAGACTGGAATGTTGAAATAGCGGTAGCAGCAACAGGGCTAATTCTTCGTGATGTTCGATAGGCAACACCAAGTAGTGCCCCCCCATGCAAACCAATAACCTAGAAAGCATAATTATGGATTTAAAAAGGGAAGGGCCAAACACAAGTAGTGGGAAAGAATGATGAACTTCTCAATCTTAACCAAAAAATTGATAGACGAACCATTAGAGAAAAATCAGAGGACAATTATCCTGATGTTATACACAACAAAGGGTACATGCTCTGCGCTAATTAATAAACATGAACTGTTCAGAGAACTTTCAACAAAAAGAGAAGAGACTAGGGAGGTAGAATGAAGAACGGGACAGTTATGGAACAGATATCAATAGATACAATCCAACATTTGAAATAGGAAAACTGGTTCCAAAAGTTATGCAAATATATTAGTTCTAGAATACTACTCTGGCACCTCACCAGAATTTATAAATAGTAGTAAACTTATAAACATGTTTTTCTAAAAAATATTGAGTCAAAATTTACTTGCTTTAATTCCTATAGAAGAACTAATACAGCTTTAACGATTAAAAATTCCATATGATTAGTCTTTGCAAAATTAATATGTATCCTTAACAAAAGAAATAATTACTATGTATTCCTTGGGGTTGACTGTTCAGCATCCTATTCAGAAGCTCAGAACCAATTTTGTTTAGTTCATTTGTTTTGGGATGAACTTGAACAAATCTCTACTCACTGTACACCCTTTGATCAAAGACATCTCCATATTCCAAGTGATCATCTTACTAGGAACATCTACAACCAACGTATATCAAGAATTTTTAGATTTACAAGGAATGTAATATAGCTTTTAAAATGGGTCAAGCTAGATTATTAGGTTGTTTTTAAGTGAAAATTTATTTTTTCCAAAATAGTAATGGAAGCTAAAAAAGTGATTTTTTTTTTAAATTCTTGGACTTTTAGCAATATATTCCTAGCACAATTAAATAAGTCAGCAACGCTGAAAAAAATATGTAAGCCTTTATTGTAAGAAGATGTTATTTGAGAAACTATCAAAAGCTTTGAGGGTCTGTGGGATGCAACCTTAAACTTGGGATGCATAACTTGGTGGGAACCTCCTAGATTCTATTTTTGCATATTCTCTAGCACCACTTTTGATGGGCTTCATTCACAGCATCAAACATTACTTAAGGTCCACTCAATAAAGCCCCAACTAACCCTAGTCCTTTCAAATTTTTTTGTTGGCCTTCAGTTAGAAAGTCTAAGCAATCCAAGCACTAATTCTCTGGAATCCTGCAACATACCACTCACTAAGATAGCCACGTGGTTTTAATCCTTGAAGCCAACCTGTTCCTCAACTTTATAAGACCTTAAGAATACAAGCTTTCACAAACTCCAGCCACCACAAAACCAGTTGTAGGCACCAAGTTAGTTCCAAATCCATGCATCTATTCTGCTAGCTAAATTCATATTTGACCTTAGAAAGTTAATAGCAAGGAAAATAACCTATACTTTTTGGAGATTTGGCAGTAAGAAACAGAAAATAATGACTGAGGAAAACAAAACAAATACCGGTTCACTGCGACCCCCAATAGACCTCATTAATATATTTGATGTCCCATCATCCAGCAAGATACGGACTTGGACGCTAGCAGAGGAAGCAGCAGAAGCAGCTGCAGCGGCTGCTTGTGCTGCAGCTGCAGCGGCTTCTTTTGCTTTTTTTGATGAGCTCCCTTTAGGAATTATGGGAATTCGAGGAGGTGCTGCAGACTCCAACAGGGCAAATCTGTCTCGACAAGTATCCCAAGCCAAGAGCCTTGCACTGCCTGAATCAACGATGGACCAGTCACTGACCTTGTAGATTGAGAAGTAAGGAATATCAGGCCATACAATTGCAAGATACCTGCAACCATACGACAAGGTAAAAAGGCAGCCACAACATTGTGATGGAGCTTTGTTCATGTGAACCATATTATGAGCCACAATTTTTTTGAAAGCTATTCAATGCAGAACATGCTGAAAACTAGATTAAGTCCCAAGTAGAATGCCTAAAAACATGACAACTAAGATGCATGCTAGGCCCCAACTAGATTAAATGATCTTTGTAATGAATCTAGTTGTCTTTATTAATGGCCCATGCTATGCAAAGTCAAATGTTAGAGGCCACTTACTTTCCCGAACTGCTTACTGAAAGAACAGCATATGAGTCATGTGGAACAGGAGTACTAATGTGCTTTTTGATCTGCTTGACTTGTAGTGGTTCAGATGACTCTCCCCTGGACCTTCCTGTTTCAGTCAAGGACCCATTACTTCCAAGAGCTGGATTTGCTGTGTTGGACAACTGAAAGGTTAGCAACTTTAATTCCCTTTCGATAATATAAACAGCCGAATGTTCTCGGCTTTCTGGTGCTGTCGGTAGGGAGGCTACAGCTGGAAGAGATCTGGCATCAAATTCACTGACAATCACACCAATATTGGTCCCAGTAGCAACAAGGTGTGGCTGTAATGGATGTGCAACCATAGAATAAACCTACAATAATAATTTCAAAGATCATAAGTACAGCTAAATAAAAGTGAAAAAGAATTCCCAAAAGAACATAAAACACTTGAACAAACTTTCTCAGCCATGTAAACATGGGATACTTGTTTTTAAGAGAGGAAAGAATTATGAAAGTGGAACCCGGAGCTTTCCTCAGTTATTTAAATTTAATAATTCTTAAAAAGACAGGGAAAGAGAGATGCGAATTTACTATTTTTAGTAAGTAAATAGATTACATCACTACTGACAAACTTTCTTCAATGTATTACAATGTTGACAACTTTATTATTAAATTAAACCATGTTCTTGAACAAAGATGAAGGTGACTAATCTTGGCTGGAAGAAAGGAGTTTGTCACATATCTGTGCACAAAATCAAGTTCATCATATATCAGTAAAATGCTTCTGAAATGCAGATTAACTCCTAAAAGAACGGACCTCAATTAGTGGATCATGAGGGTAAAAAAGAAACTTCAACTTGTTTAAACAAATTTAAGAATTTTTTCGAGGCTATTGACGAAAATCCAAGATTGTTCTTAGGCACAAATGAATGAGTAGATCTCATCAGATTTTATTCTTTTTGCTTAAAATCCTAGGTGTTAGAAGTCATGATATGGGTGGGGTTTTTTTTTTGGGTGATAGAAAGTGATATGGTTGTCCGTGTGCGACAACCATATAAACTAGCATCATACAAAAGAAATTTTCTTGCCATCCAGAACAGAAAATATATAGCCCAACCACAGTTCTGACAACTCTTCTCCTTCCAAGCTCAAGAGGAAATTATTCAAAGCAGATGTTTCTTATTGGCACACAACGCATAATATTAGAAACCCTTTGGAGATGCAAGAGAAGAAAGATGAACAGCATAATGGACTTGACTTAGTTGTATTTAGTTTGCCCTAGAAATTACAGGTGGTGCATAAGGGATTGGCTTGTATTATCTACATGATGCTTTTTCTGTCAGCCCTACACTTTTCTTTCGTATAAACAGTGTACATGAGTCTGACCATTGCGATTTGACTGAAACTACTTGTATGTAAAAAAAATAGGAATATGCAAGAGCTCTAGGCAAACTCATTTAGAACAGGTGATCAGTATCCAGTCGGCATAGTAACACTATTATTTAGCATGTTCATGTTAAAAGTTCAGCTTACAAGACTTATCAAAAAATAAAAAGTTCTGCTTATAAGCAGATTGCTTATAAACTTCTTTATATTTGAAAAGACTAAAAGCTCAAGAAAACCCACTAAGAAGACCTGCGAGAAAATACCTTGTAGAAGAGAATTCTCGAACTAGTGATTTACACATCTCTAATTAAGTAATTAGCAACAGCATGATGGAGCTATTAACTATTATAAGTCTTAAAATCACCAAATGTTAAATATCAAAGTTTTCTCTCAATCAATTGAAGAAATAAAAACAAATACACCATCTAATGTTTGACAAGAAAAAAAAATAACGGCCAGATATTTACCCTCAGTTTCTTGTGAGATGCAAGTACTTGTGGAGGGACTAGTGAGGAGAGTTCACATAATGGCCTTGTGAGAGCTGAATATGTAGGGTGTTCGATAGCCCTGTAAAGATATTAAACAATAATAATGAAATGATGGAAAAAAATTGTGACCTTAAGTCACAGCTTTTATAGAGTCAATATTTAAATGTGTAACACTTGCTAATAGGGAGAGTAATATGCATACCAAATATGGGAATCCTTGACACAAGTTAATATATCAAGATTGGGAGCTCGAGGGTGACACCAAGATGCCACACTGTGGCAAGCCATTCTAGGAACAGGTTTAATACGACGCAATTCCTGGAAGGAGATGATTAATGAGAGAGAAAGACAAAGGTTTCAACATAGTATTTCTCATAATAAAGAAGCTATCTTTAACCTACATCAAGAACTACTAATTGATAGTACAGCACCTTAAAAGATATTGTGTCCCAGATGGCTAAAGTCTTATCCGCACCTATTGTAATGAGCTGTGGTGCACCTCCCATCACTCTAGAAAGCTCAACTGCCACAACCCCGCCATCATGTGCCTTAAGAGTATCATAACAACATAAGCTTTCAACAATCATAAGCTAAGGGGAAAAAATAACTTTGAATAAAATGGACCATTCGTGCAGTGTCAAGCCACATGGATATACAAATGGTCATGCATGTTTATGTATACAATATGGGAAAGAAATGATAAAATAATCAAATAATGGAAGAGATTAACTTTTTCAAACAAATCATTTGTCAGATTCAAGAACTTTCTCACAGAAATTAATTTAATAGATTTGCACCAAACCAATCTTGAATTTAACATTTTAGATGCCATTTCAGGTATTAACATCTATGTTTTGCTTTTACAGGCAAAAACTAGAAAAACATAAAGTGAGTGAAAAAAAATAAGAAACCTTTTCACAATGTAAAGGGGACAGGGGTACACCCAGGTCATGGTAATTGTATTTTACTGTTACCAACTTGAGCATTTTGTATGTGTTAACAATAATGTAATTTGTATATAGATACATAATTTTGATTCCTGGTTCCAAGTATAGATACATAAGAATATTTATATAAGTATATATACACATATTATCAAGGAAAGTAGACTGCTTATAACTTAGCAGATCTTATAATTGTAACAAACAGATGACGTAGTGGAAAATTTTAAAAAGAAAAAGAGTCATAATCAAAGTATAGATAGCTACTTTTAAGCTCAACTTTGGCACAAGTTCTCGTGAGTCTTGGCCATGGTCTGCATTCCAAAGCACAATTAAACCATCACTACCTCCGGAGACCAAAAGTGCCTGTACAAATACAAATATAACAAGAGAAAAGGTTAATGTCTTTTAGAAGGAAAAATGCAAATATGAGTATACATGCAAATTTTACAATGAAATATATCATCACCATGACAATAGAAAACCAAAAACTTGAATACACCATTGAGAAAATTACATCTTTATCAGCAGTTCAAGAAGTGCTTTATTCTTGAGGTAAAAGAAAAAGATTTATTGATGAAGAAAGAAGAAATTACAACACATATATATGAGAGAAAATAGGTAATATATCAAAATGTTACTAATGAACCTCAAAAGATGCATAGAACAGCCTTCTTTGTCAAGGGCATCTTATAATTTTTAATGATTTACCAAATACATAAATACTGCATTATAACTTCGCAAATTGATCTTAAATCAGTGGTTTATAAAAATATTCCTCGATTCCCAATTTATCTTAACATCTTCATCCCCACCAAAATCAATCCAATCAAAAAGCCTGTTAAGTCAAAACCTCTCCCAATCCTTGATCTGTCCATACAGAGGAGATAATACATCTCAAATCTGTTTCAAACTGTATGTTAACTAATTTCAATATAAAAGATCAATCATTACAATGCTATTCAGATTCATTAGTACAGATCACAATCTATTAACAAACCACAATGATGAAAAGATATCCATTAGCTGGTAATAACGTTCTTAGTAGCTTCTTGTGCTCCAAGCCAAAACTTAAGAAAGAGGTCTCTCTCTTCAATAAAATGTAAGCCTAGTTCAGATCAAGAACATCTTTCAATTGCACTTTAAATTTCTCCATGCTCCCTATGCATGACACACACAAACACACACACACGGGATATTAAGTATTTCTTTCAACTAGTGGCAAGCATCAAGTTTTTTATATAAGGTGCAAACTAGCTGGCTAATTTATTTATTTTTTGAGTTCCAAAATCAAACTAAATGCAAAAAGAACTCAATTATAAAATTTCGGAGAAAATTGAAACAAATCCTAGCCACATATGTATCTGTAAGTCCTCATTCTTAAAACGCATTTAAAATATACACATTTACTCAGCCAAGTTAATAAAATAAGAACTTTAATTCAAGAGGAAACCAATAATTACCTCACCAGAAGAAGCCATGAAGGTCATCAAACAAGATATTGATTTTTTATGACCTCCCGTGTACCTTCTAACAAGCTGCAAGGAAACAAGTATTGTCACATAATGCATGTAAAATCAAAGGTTTATATGATATACCATTTACACAAAAGTCTCAAACCTTCCATGTTATCATTGAAAGAACTCTAATTACACCATCTGATCCACCAAAAGCTACCAGCGGACCATCACCAACAGCTGACCTAGAGAGAAATTCCATACTGGAAGGGAAAATAACGGCGTTATTAATTCACCGAAGCATACATGAGAAGAATGTCAATATTTCATTCGAAATAATTCTCTCGTTTGTCTGCTTCAATAGTTTTGTTTGAAACAATGACTAAGCCCTTCTTATTTCAGATAACATTCCACATGACCAGTTCCAGGAAAAAAAATCACATCCAAAAGTACCCAATGTCTGCTTCCCAAATGTGTTTTTTTAGATTTACTTTTTACTTCGATAAATAAGTGGTATTGATAGGACATAATCAGTTCACAGATGAAAAGTATATGTTTGTTTTGCAACTTTGCATTTTTCAATGGGTCAACTCATCCCATGTTGATGCATTATCATATATCACCAAATATTTTTCTTTCTTACATGATCCTCACATAAGGATTTTCTAAGGAAAAGGGAAAAGCATTGAGACTATCTCTTATGTTTAACTTTCTATATTACCCTCACCTATTAGCCCACACCCTGACCCCTTACCCGTTACGGCGTTACCCCTCACCCTCTATTCTCATCGCCTTATTGGGTTCGTTCAGAGACTTCCTCATATGTATTCTCAGAAGCCTTATTTGATGTTCAGGGTACATGGGAGACTTTTTCATTGATTTTTTTTGTCTTTGTTGCTGTTCTTGTCACTCTCTTTTTAGATGACTCTAGGCCTATTAAGTTTTAACTTCTCTCTTACTATTTTTTTAATCTTCCAAATTTCTTTAATTATTAGAAATCATAGTTGTCACGGCGCCACTGGCGAGACGCGGCGGTAGTTGACCACTAAGACTCCTAGGAAATAAGGCGCCCGCCATAGCATCCGTATGGCGACAAGTCGTTAACAATGTGCAATTTATACATTTGTTTATTTTACTTCAAAAGTATATTGAATAATATAATTTTATATACATTAAAACTCAAAACATCATAGCTAACCCTACGGAATACAATTAAAAAACACAATTATATGAATACTTTACAATCAAAATTCAAAAATAAAAAAATTGACATTGAAAACTAGTAGAACAAGCCAACAAACACTACGTGAGCCTTGGCAGCTCGGCGTCCAAGGCGTCGCCTTGTCCTTCTCTAGCGCCAGGACGCCTAGTCGTCGCCTAGGCGACGCCATGATAACTATGTTAGAAATTAAAAGATAATTGGGAAGAACCAAGATTGTGTAATGACATAAGCTGCTTAAAGCATAAACAGTAGAATGTAGAACACATGACGCATCCACACAGTATAGTGGACATGATCATGCTGGAATACATAAATAATATGATGCACTTTGTACATGTCTCAAAAAACAACATAAGAATTAAAACGAGCTGGCAACAACATAAACTAAGTGTTTAAAATTTTTTTATTTTTGTGACTACTAAGAGATGAATCAGATTATATATTGCAAGGGAATCTAGCAGCAGTTTACCATTAACATAAAGGCCAATAGAAATTCAGAGTTGAAAAAATTAAAGGCTTTTTAAGAAATTAAGCACATTGCTTTTCATGCTTCCAATATATCTAGCAAATGGAAGTATAGATATAGAGACTTGCCAGAGAAGTGATTTGTTGTCAAGGTCCTGCTTAGGTACATCACGGCCACGCATAGTCACCAAGTCCAAAAATATGGCCTTGCTTTCACAACAGATGACAAGAAAATGTCTTCCTTTTGTTGATGGAGCAGGAGAACTCAAGGCTGAAGTGACATTATTGACTGCTGATGGGGCCTCAGCAGCAGCAGACCGGTTACGCCAAAGTTGCCAAAATCGCACGTCGTCATCATAAAAGCTAACCTGCTTAACACTTGAACCATATTCACCGATCATGGGTTCAGGTTACATCAAGAAGCAACTAAAGCTAGGAAAGTTATGGAAAAGCGTATAAATGAGTCCAATACCTCCCACCCCGTATGGCTTCTGTAGGTTTTCCTCTAGGTTCTAGCATAAAAGAAATATTTATCAGATAATATCCAAAATATATATAAGCAAATTTTTCTTAGAAAGGTACATTACTAAAACAGCATAATGCTCGAGTACTTGGGTTCACCCCATTTTGCCACTGGTATTGGATTTTCTTAGTTACTTGTCAAAGAAAAGGTACAATACCATAGCAATATAAACATCCATTTTTGTCCACATTAAATATGAAAGTGTCTATACTTCAAATGAAATAAAATTTAAACTAACATTTTAAGTTGAAAATTTTACAAGATAAATCCAGGATTGGTTACTTTTTCATTTAATTTTCAGTACACAGTGTGATTCCACAAATACTTGCAATTTCTTACACTCTACTAAGTAGTTCCAAAAACATACTTTGCAACTTATCAGCTAATAATTCTAATCTAAATTGTTTATGTGTGCTAAAAATCAGTGTTTCCAATTAACAAAAAAATAATACCTGATTCACCCTCAGCAAGCTTCTCCAATTTGGCTCCAACCAAACGTCTCTCATCAACCCCTCCAGCTTTCAGCTCATAAATCACCTGATAACCAAAACAAAACAAAACAATTTCAACTAAATCACAGTATGTTCATATTCATATATATATATATTCATATTATGCAAAATTGAATACCTGGCGATGCTCCCAATTCCAAACGGAAACATGATCGGAGGCATCGGCAGTGACAAGCCACGGATGAGTTGGGTGCAATTGAATCTTCACGATCTTATCATTCGTCGGACGAAAAGCTCTCAACCGCAACATTTGTCACTTTCTCAGATTACGAATTTCTTCAACTAGCAATGCTATGAAATTTGGATCTGAGATAGTATAAAGTACTTCGCTCTTCTTTCAATAAACACTGTGAAGATTCAAACTGGATCTTCGTTTTGTAGGCACCTGATTTCGACGCATTTCAATCGATCTGATAGCCGGAATGGAGGATTTTCAGCGGGAGTGAAAGATTTGGGTCCTTGACGAATATGTGAGGAATTTGTGTGCTAGATTTTGGGTTTCTTTTTCGTTCTTTTTTTTTTTTTTTTTTTTTTTTGGTAAGGAGCACAGCAGCAAGAAGTTAGACTTTAGTTCGTACCATTTGCTAAATTTTAGAAAAAGAAAAACTGTCAATTTGATTGATTTTTCATTTTAGCATGTATCAATAGTCAAATATACTATAATAATATTAGGAGTTTAGTCATTAGAATTGTTTAAAAATTATATGATTGTTAATTTTGATTATTGTTTTTGTTTATAATTAATTTTGAAAAGAAACATTTTGTTTTTGGTAAATAAAAAATATTTAAATTAATAAAAAATAAAAAGTGTTTGGCAAAAAAAAATTTACTTATTACTAAAAATAAGATTTTGAACAAAATGGGACAATGGATGGAATTACTGAAATAATTAGAGATGAGTCAGTAATATATTTGATTAAACCTGATTATTAGATTTGGTAAGTAATCAAAAACTCTAAACTATTGCTTTTGATTATTTCCATAAAACTATTACAAACAATTTCAAATTTTGATTAGCAAATATTTTATCTTTACTAAAATTGATTATAAACAAGTTAGACGGTTTATAAGTGATTTTAAACACCCTCTAAAATTTTTATAAAAAGAACATTATTTACACATATGTTTTTAATATTTACACATGATTTTTGCTCACATGAAGTTAATTAATTAGGACCTATTTCATTCTCATGTAAGAGCGAATATGTAAATATAATATATATATATATATATGAAAATATCAAGTTTATTTGTAAATTGTCAATAACAAAGACCTTAGCTTAATATTGAGGGTCTAACTCTTAACACTATGTTTTTGAGTTTCGGACAAAAAGAAGAATAAAAAACTTAATTTATAATAGAAATTAAAATAATAAAAATTATATATGTTCTTTAATGTTGTTACCGAGTTTATAAAGGATAATGAAAGAAAACCTAAGTTTTAAAATTTGTCTTTAATGTTGCTCAAATTTTTCATTAATTATTTTTTTGTTCGTTAAAAAGTAAGTAACAAATATTTTGATGGGTTAAATACACTTCTATTACACCAAGTATTATCAAAATCATAATTCGGCCCTCAAAGTATTTGAGCTTACAATTTACTACATAAAGTACCTAATTTCTTACAATATAGCCCCCAAATTCAGATTCTAGCCAAATTTGGTTGGAATACCTCAATTGCCAACAAAACAAATAGTATTATACGGTTTGACCGTATTAAAATACAGTTTAACTTTAAAAAAATTAATTTAAGAAATTATTTATATAATAACTAATTTAAAGACTTAATAATGTAAAAACAAATAAAAAAAATCTCATTTTTTCTTCCCTAAATTCCTCCATCACCATCACCATCACCATCATCAACACCTCCAACACCATTACCACCATCATCAATCAAGCACCATTTTATTCCCTAAACCTCAATTTTATCTCAAACTTCACAATCACAACACAATATTCAAAATTTTCACCTTTAAATAAATAGATTTTAATACAAAATCAACAATCTCATTCTAACAAATATAGATCTCACCTCCAATTGAATACATAAGAGACTTTTTCAGTGGAGAGAGAAGGTAGGAGCTCGGACGAGAGGCAGAGGAAGGGGAGCGAGGGCGGGAGGCAGGGGATATATGGGGAGCGGGGGACAGGGATCGAAAAGCATAGGAAAAAGGACATTGTTCAATTCAAAATTACCTCTTTCTTGTTACTCGATCTAATTCTTTTGATTTGTGTCTGATCTCAAAAGTACTCTGCAAGTGCATGAACAGAACCTGTATCTGAGTTTGAAAGCATCGGATGCAAGCATGGAAAGAATCAGATATGTGTCGCAGCTCTTTAGAAGAGCAGTAGAAGGAGGAGCTCTGTGAGAGATTTAAGGTTTCTGTCAAATTTTCATTCATTTATCTATTTCTTGGTGCTCTGATTCTTCTTGGTCCCATTTTTTTGCCTTTTTTTTTTAATTTCTGTTTTGTAAAAATTGAATGTTAATATTGGTGTTCATCATTCTGGAAGAAAATTTGCCCATTTTTTTATTTCTGTTTTGAAAAAATGAATGTTAATATTGTTATTCATCATTTTGGAATAAAAATGGTATAAGCATAAAGCATAAAGAACAGTAACACAAAAAATCATGAAAAAATCTCCAAATCCCAGAAAAATTATTGCTTTATTACATTGTATGAATTTTTAATAATTAAAAAGAGTCTCTTAATTTTTCTTTATTTTTTGTTAAACATTATATATTTGGTATAATTTTTAGTTTAATATTTTCAAAGTCAATATTATTTGGGGTGAATTGACTTTAGAATTATTTTAATTTGGCGAGTTAATTATATTTAAAAGTATTTTAATTTGGGACTAATTGTATTTATAATATTTTAGTTTGGAGTTAATTGTATTTAGAAGTATTTTAATTTTTTAATGAAGTCAACCCGTAATACGGTCAAACCGTATAAACCAATCGGGTTGCCGGTCGGGTCAGGTATTCCGGTCAATTTTGGCTAGAATCTGAATTTGGGGGCTACATTGTATGAAATTAGATACTTTTATGTAGTAAATTGTAAGTCCAAATACTTTGGGGGTTGAATTATGAATTTGATGGTACTTGGTGTAACAGAAGTGTATTTAACCCTATTTTGATAGATATTTAAGTTTCTTGTCTTCGTATTTTATTTTTCGATCCATTTTAAAACTCGGAATACAATGTTAAAATGGACGAAAAAAATGAAATGGACAAGAAACTTAAATTTTCTATTCAATTCTCTTGAAATTGAGTTTTTTTAATAAATACAAAAGATTGAAAAGAAATTGAGGGGATGTGTCAATTTGTAATTGACACTACAAGTTTCACAGATTTTCAGCATGAACTTGTGCGGGTTTTGATTTGAAGGAAAGGAAAGTATAGGGATGAGAAAGTAATTCTTTTCAAAAAAAATTGGAAGGAAGAAAACTTAAAACTCACAAAAGAGAGATTGGCCTTTATCGTACAGCCGTCCACAATCTATACCTGCAGGGAATCGAAGCTGCTGGTGGCTTATGCAGGAAGCATAAAGCGAGAGTTAAGAGTTGGTGGCTTATATATGAAAATGTGATCCAAATAAATAATGTTTAGGAAGATATTTATATATGTTGTAGTTTGAAAAACCTTTAAGCATGTTTTGAAAATAATTTGATAGTTTATAAAAAAAAACATATCATATAACAAAATTAATTTTAAGGATTTGCACCAATTCTTTTTCGAGGACTCATTTCTGAAAAGGTCAGTAGTTGGGGGACGAATTATATACTTGGTCTTCCCCAAAAACTACCTAAATAATAAAAAAATTATCTGATCGTCTAAATATTGATATACACGGGCGGATCCAGACTCTTTGGTCAGTGTGGTCAAATTTGAAATAAACAAATTTCTACAAAAAAAATAAAAATATAGTAAAATAAATTACAAAACTAAATAATCCCCAAATATTATTTATAGTAACATTTTTTGAAATTTCATTACTTAAAATTGTTGTATGATAGTCTCATTTTTATTAGTTACAAAAATCCACAAGCAATTACAAAAAAAGGCAAATAATTACAAAAAATCTCAAAGTAATTGCTAAATTTATGAAATTATAAATATAAAAAATACAACATATCGAATTTTCTCTAAAGTCGAACTAGTGAGAAGAATTAGGCCAAGCCGCCAGACGAGAAACGGAGAGACAAAAAGTATTGCAGTGACCAAGGTAGTATATGATATGAACTTTGAAGAATTTAATACTACCTCCAATCTAAAATTAGATATACATTTTGACTTTTTAAAGTCAATTCGCGAAATCCTAAAACTCAAATTGAATTGATATAAGTTCGTTCAAACTTTGAAAACAAAATTAGTTGTGTTTTATAGTTAGTTTACAATTGTTATATATGATGTATTAAAACTAATTAACTTCACATCAATTTTGAATTTTAGGATTTCGCGAATTGACTTTAAAAAGTCAAAATGTATCTCTAATTTTAGAACGGATATAGTATTTTTTCAATTTAAACTTTAAATTTTTTATTAAACACCCTAAAATTTTTTTTTTTTTTTGTAACCCCTGAAAATTCAGTGGGGTCAATTGACCCCACTGCCCCTAACCTAAGTCTGCCGCTGTTGATATAATGATGTAAATTTAAGATCATAAATCATGTAACAGATGTTAATTTCAAAATAAGATCCAATAAAATAAATTATTTATTGAATAGAAATTAGAAAATTAGTAAAAGTGTGATGAAGTCAAAAATCAAGAAAAACAAAAAACCCTCCCACTTTTGCCATATTCTTTGCCTCTCTTCCAAAACTAACCAACCACATGTTGTTCATAGCTAGCTTTGTTCTTTGCTTAACCTTTCACTTTTACCATATATGTTCTTTTAATTTCCTTGTCTTCTACATATGCTATATATCCCATGTTCCCAATATATATAAGGATGCATGCATATATCAGCTCAAACAGTTCATCAACAGTGGCAGCTGGAAATCATGGCGGCAGTACTGGAACCAACATCTTTGGAATACACTCCAACGTGGATAATTTCTGTTGTCTGCTCCATCATTGTCCTCATTTCTTTATTAGCTGAACGCGGCCTTCATCAACTTGGAAAGGTACTGGAAATTTGTTTTCTAATGAGACTCCATTAAAATTATAAAATTCTAGCGTTCATAAAAAAAAAAAAGAGTCTCATTTATTAAACTTTTTGTTTTGTAGAATGAGTCCTTAGTCTTGACTATGAGAGTTACCTCTCGGCTCAGTTTTACCTTTTCTTATTTTTTTAATGATAATAATATAAAATGATATAATGTTATTAAGTTTGTATTATAATTTATTATTGTACGTACATTTCTATTCAACTAGTAACTTTTTTAGGGATATACATATATATATATATATATATATATGTCATATTCATAAATTTTTAAAATGGAACTCTTTTTGTCAAGGAAGCTGGGAGTATAAACTATATAAATATGTATTAGTAGTTCATCAGTTTAATATTTATATTGGGGTGTCTTGTTTCTTAATTAATTAACTACATTTATGTTGGGTTGTTTGGTGCTTAGTGCTTAAAGAATAATGGTCAATATGCCCTAAACGAGGCCTTGGACAAATTAAAAGGAGGTTTGTGACTCCACACACACTACATTCTTTTTTTTCTTTATTTTTTTATATTTTTTTTATTACTTCCTCTCTTCATTCATGATGTGTTTCATTTTTTGTCATTCTGCTTGAATATTCATTATGTATGTCATGCATTCTTTTATATATATATATATATATATATATATATATATGTATATGATCCATAAGAATCATCATTTGTTATGGACACTATTCCAACAACTAGATCTCCAACCGTTCAATAGCAGATCTAATGACTGAGATTGACTTGGGCACGGGTTCGACCACTAGTCTTTCTAACGGCCAGCGCAACTCCTACTAGTGGCTAGGAAAATGACTAAATTCAGCGCATCTATCTGAATCTCTTCGCCGTTAAGCAGAATCCAACTTATCGGACGCCGTTGATATCACAAACTACGGCGTCGCCGTCCTCCATTTAATCGTCGCGCAATTCGTCATGATCCCGCCGTCGACGAGGTCATCCGCGAATTCGCCGCCATTCACTTCACAAACCACATCAAATCCAGGTGTTGGTTTGCTTCCCATCCTCTTATCTTAGATTCTGAAATGGAACAAATTAAAGCCCTAATTTTTCCTGCTCTGTTGTCTTCTTCTACTACCCCCAAAATCAAAACCCAATTAATTGAAGCCATTTCAGTAATTGGGAAACGTACTTATTTTCATATGCTGTGGCCTGCTTTTATTCTAGAGCTCAGAACAGGCCTCGAAAAGGCCACCAAGAGCTCTGATTTTGCATCCATTCACGTAATTTGTCTCTGGTCAACTCTTTGTCCGAGAAATTTAGGTATGATACAAGCAATTTTTCAGATGATTTATTGTAGGATTTAATGCGGGAGTTTTTTTACCTTTCATCAATTGGAGAGCAAATGTGGCAAAATTTTGAATGGACTACGGGGTTGATTAATTCTGTTGTGTTGAATTCTGTTACAGATAACTATGTGTGATATTCTCTGTCACGAGGAGATGTTGACTGAGAAACATTTGGATGGATTTTTGGAAGCTGTTTGGAGTTTGCTTGTGGTTGCCTCATTATCCTCTAGCGACCACGACAGATTAACCCTGGCGTGTATAAAGTTTTTAGCTAATGTGAGCTCCAGCCCTTTCAATTTAGCCCACCTTTTTTTGCAAGAGATGATATTTTGCAGTAGATTTGTCAGAGTATTATAATACCGAATGTAATACTTTGAGAGATGAGGACCTAGAGTTGTTTGAGACGAATTGGGTTGAGTTTATACGGAGAGATATGAAAGACGTGGAACTTGATACAAGAAGGAGGATCTCTTGTAAACTTTTGAAGGGAATTGCAGACAAGTACAAAGACAATGTCCTTTAAATGGTTTCAACGCAGATATAGAGTTTTTTGGCCATGTTTGCTTAAAATACAGTTGCAAATTGGAAGTATAAGGAATGTGCTTTTTATTTGGTTGTCTTACTTGCCACAAAAAAGGAGGTGTGGTTGACTCTACGATCTAAGTAATGACTCTACGATCGTTAAGTCATGACTCTACGATTATTAAGTCATTACTCTACGATCGTTTAGTTAGGACTCTACGATCATTAAGTCATGACTCTACGATCATTTAGTCACGACTCTACGATCGTTAAGTCATTACTTAGATCGTAGAGTTTAGAGTGACTTCAACTTTTACTATAACAAAACTACTCTACTATCGTAGAGTTACTCTACTATCGCAGAACTACTATATTATTGTAGCACTTATTTTATTTTTTATTTATTTATTTTTATAAATTTGTATACTCCAACATTTTATTTTCAAATAACAATTAATGATCTTGAAGATGGTAAAAGTCTCAGTACTCTACAATCCCAAATTTTTTTTGTAAACAAATGAGTACTCTACGATCCCAGTACTCTACTCCCATAACAATATTTTTTTTGTAAACAACTCTTTTGATATGAGTGGTCATATCTCTGACCATTAGTAGGAGTTGCGCTGACCCTAGAAGGACTAGTGGTCGGGCCCATGCCCAAGTCAATCTCAGTCATTAGATTTACTATTGGACGGTTGGAGATCTGGTTGCTGGAATACTGTTCATAGTAAATGGTTGTTATGGATCATTCCCCTATATACATACATATATATATATATACATACATATATATATATATATATATATATAATTTTCTAAGCTAATAAAAGTGACCAAATAGTGTAATACTTCATCTGTTTTAAATTATAAGATTATTATTAATTTTTGAAAGTCAATACGAGACATTTCTAAACTAAAAATTGAGATATTTCATTAAAGATTATGTAACAATAAATCTTACAATAAGTAGTATTTTTTAGATAATTTATAATATTCGTCATTATATTGACTAAAATTAAAAGAATCTATATAGGCCAGTTTTGAGTTTGAAAATGTGTTGATTTCAATAAGTCAATAATAATCTTATATTTTGAAACGGAGAAATAATTATTTAGATGAAAAAAAATACTCTCTCTCTATATATATATACATTCATGGGGATTGATCCATAGTCAACGTTGTAAACATAAGATTATCTTTACAACAGATCGCGGTCGCCCAATTGCGGATCTAACGGTAAAAATTATCATCCATCCATACTGTAATTTGGGGGTGCCCGCATTACTAAAATGCGGACTCAAAATTGACAAAAATGCCCTTCAGGATCGACAATTTAGTAGTGCGGACAGTAAATATTTAATGAGTCCCTGTTATAAATTGCGAAAGTTTTCAGCCGAATTATGATTGTGACGTATGTGCATACATGAGTTAAGTAGAAATTAAGAAGGGTTTCACTTTAATTTATTCTATCTTATCGCATACATGACTTCCATGTTAGTCACAATTCAAATTTGTCAAATATTTATCGACATGTATATCATTTTTTATATTTAATTATTAAATCTAGTGACATTTTTGCAATATTTTTCGTCCTCACTTTAACTGTGCCGACGGTAAATCCACCTAACAATGCATGACTTAACAATGTATAGGAATCCAAATCAGGTCTAGCCCCACTAGACTTCATATCATCCCAAATCTCTTTCACAACCAAAGTGTATGTTGCCACCGTCGGGCAAATCCCTCTATCCTTCATCGTCTTTAACATATCAAGTGACAAAACCGGTTTATGAGCTCGGCTATAAACATGGAGCAAAATAGAATAACTCGTTACATCAGGCTCTAATCCTCATTCACACATTTCATTAAACACCATGTGCTTCTTGAATTGTCCTCTCAAATTGATCCTCCGGATGTAAACTACATCTTCTACAAATTCAGTAGCTATTTATGGGAGAACACCACCTCGGCGGTGGCTTGAATTCGAAATTGAGAGTAGAGGGGGAATCGAGGGAAGAGGCGAGCGCTTGTGAAAGGAGAGCGATTATGGAATTCTCATTCTTTTGCCACCCATTTGTCTCTGCTGCTGCAGTTTCATCTCCCAAAATTCATTTTATCTTTTACTTACTTTAATATTGTTATCCGAAAGAGAACTGTCTGGCTATATATCTATATATATATAGAGAGAGACCGACTCGCACTTTACTGGTGTGGAATCTTGAGGGCAAAACGGTCAATTTTGAATCTGCACTTTAGTTATGCGGGCTCTCCCAAACTAAAGTGCGGATAGGTGATAATTTTCACCTTAGATATGTGATATTAAAGTGCGGATAGGTGATAATTTTCACCTTAGATATGTGATTGGACGATTACGCCATCTGTTGTAAGAATAATCTTAAGTTCACAACGTTGACTATAGATCAATAATCCTCTACATACATATATATATATATATATATATTCAAATTTATTGATAGACATATATAAAACTAATGAACCTAGAAATGGTTAAGTAATTACATAACGCCATTGCAAAAAATATTAATAATCATAATAATAACAATAACTATTACATAAATTTAGTAGAGACTAATTATTAATTCTTAGAATATTTTCAATATTTAAGTTAAGCTTTATGATTATATATTTTTGAAGACTAATTAATCTCACTAAACTAACAATTTGCTTAATGTTTTTTTAATAACAGAGTTGATGCTTTTGGGATTTATTTCCCTACTACTAACGGTGTCTCAAGGACTAATAAGCAATATGTGCATCTCTCCTCATCATGCATCTTTCATGCTTCCATGCAAGTTGTCTTCTTATCATGCTTCTCACCATATTATCAACAATGGGCGACGGCTATTATCCGAAGCCAATGAAATAGAATATTGCGCACGTAAGGTATATATCCTTTTATTGCATGTGACTTTTATAAGTACTTTTTCCTTTCTTCCCTCATTATTAATTTTGTGTTAATTTGTAAATTAAGAAAGAAATATTCAAACTAAAATGGCCATCTTTTTATCTTACACGATAACTAGTTCGCACCCTCAGTTATGACATAGTACTATTAATTTTGTGTTACAACTTGTAAATCAAGAAAGAAATATTCAAACTAATATGACCATATATCTTTATCTTACACGATAACTAGTTCGCCTCTCAGTTATGACATAGTACGTGGGTCTATCTTTTTCATCGCATGATTTTTTTAATCAACTCTTTGCTAATAGGAAGAGAAGGTGCATGAGCCTCACTACTAGAATAAGAGGATATATATATGAGACTCATATCCGTCGCATATTAAAAATGTTTTGTGTCACCAATGATGTTCCTTGCGATGGAAGTTGTCGTTGCAACTCGTCGCTCCTTTGCGACAGACCATTAGCTTATCCATTGCACTTGTCCATAAGCAACGGGCATTTATATCACAAATATGACATATTCAGAAGAATTAAATAGGCTCATTTGAAGCTGTGTAGATCTGTCGCAAATCGCAATAAAGGAATTTTTGTTGCAAATTTGCCACTAATGTTAAGAAAAGTTATTTTAAACATTTTAAATTAAATTAATCACGTGTTTAAATTAATATTTGTGTTGATAAATGTGTATTAAGAGAGACTGAAAAATAAGTGTAATTAAGGGCAACCTAATCCCACGAATATTAATATTGTGACGGATTTTCTCTGTCACAAAAAGTCCATCGAAATTGTAGTGAGCTTTGATTGTGAACGAGTAAATTTAGTTGCGCTTATCAATATCTATAACTATATTCATCTGTAGCTAAAGGAATATATATATCTATATATCTATCTATCTCTATATATATATATATATATGTCAAGCAAGTTGAACGTTTTTGTTTTCAAATTTCAACAGGGAAAGGTTCCGCTGTTCCCACGAGAAGCTATGCATCAGCTACACATTTTCATTTTTGTATTGGCAGTTGTTCATGTGATCTTCTGTGTCACTACCATGTGTTTTGGAGAGATGAAAGTAATGTTTCTAATTTTTCTTAAACCTTAATTCAAAAGGTTTTGCATGAAACTTTCTTCGTCCAACGTTAGTTATTTTCTTTTCCATTTCTTGATGTTCCAAAAAAGTTCAAATTTTTAGTATTACATACATGGAAAAAAGGTACTCCCTCCTTTCCAAATTTTAAGATCAATATTAATTTTTTAAAAGTCAATTTGAGATATTTTTAAAATTAAAATGATTCATTTAAGTTTTAAAAACAATACTCTTACAGCTAATACTACTTTTTAGATAATTTATGATATTTATAATTCAATAAAATATCTCAAATTAACTTTTAAAAAGTCAATAATATTCGATCTTATAATTCGAAATGGAGTAGTATCCCTTTATGAATTTTTATTAATCTACAAATCGTGCGACCCAGAATTTAAAGCTCATTAAATCGTCCACAAACTATTTGACGGATTAGTACATAATCATCTTGCCCCTGCTAAAAAGAAGTAGTCATCTTTTGACAAATGGGTATTTTTACCCTAAAATATTTACGATTCTAACAAAATTTCAAGTGTTGGAAGCTGATTTTTTTATATTTAAAAAAACTCATCTTCAAACAGTTTGTACTTTATTGAGACATTTCGATCTATTTTCTATATGCATGCTATTGCAATGAAGCTAACTGACTGAATTATCTCCATTGCACCTATCCTTCAATTTCTCTCAATATATATTCAATGACGCAAATATTATATTTTGCGGCACAATATATTTTATCATAATAATTGCATCGTTAATACCATCGCTAAAAATAATATTTGTCTTGTTTAATATGTATTAAGGAAAAATAAAGAATATGTGAGATAATAGAGAGGATCTTAATCTCGCATTATTTTTTTTGCACGCATTTCAATGAAAAACCTGATTAAACATTGATTATGGGTATTTATCATATATATAGATGCGACTGTGGAAGCAATGGGAGGATTCAATTGGGGATGATGACAAATCAACATCAACAAATGGTATGAAGTCGAGGTGTACGTTTTGCTAGCTTTGATATATGTTTGCTCTCTTCATTGACTTTTTAGGTTCGAGAAAATTTGCTGAATGCATTAGTTCGATCTGGGGTTGTACTTTTAAAATTGTCCGGAGACGGATTTAGTATTCTTGGTTGACGCGTAAGTTGACCCAAAAATACTCTTACCGTCCAAAAAAAAAACTAGGACATACCTAAAATTAATGCTTTACGATAACAAATTAATATTCAACTTTGATATTGGGAAGATAGTCCAAAATAATATTTTTTTTCCTAAGCAAAATCTTAACGTACACAAAAGCTTCAACAACTCAAAAAAACTTCTAAGAAAAATTTGAATAGTATTTTAGTTACACAATTGAATAAGTGTTTTCACAATTAAGGGAAAAACCTATAGACATGCATGTGTGTGAGATATATAAGGTTTCTTTATTCTTTTTCTTAAAAAATGAGAGGACATATTTTTACGTTTGTGGAATATTCAATTTTTCTGGTCCACCTTAGTTTTAAAACACAATTTTTTGCTTCCATACATGTTCAAAGCACTTTGAAGCCAAAATCACTTCTCGCTTATGTTTGGGATCGTTTAAAAATGTGATTAGTGATTCTGATTGTTATTTTTATTTTTAATCAATTTTAAAAACTTAGTTTGTGTTTGATAAAGAAAATTAAAACTCTTAAACTAGTAAATAGTACGATATAAAAAAAAGTACTACTTGTGTAACAAATATATTTCTAATTGTAAATTACTAAAAAGAAAAGGTTTTGAGAAATAAAGAGGGGGTGGTGGGTGAAATTATTCAAATAAATATGGATAAAACTTAATAATATACTTAGTCAAATTTAATAATTAAATTTGACAAATAATCAAAAATTGACGCTTCTGATTATTTTCATAAAAATAATTATAAAGAGTTTCAAAAATTGATTACTAAATAGTTTCTGCACATTCTAATTATAAAAAGGTATTTTACTGTTTATAAACTATCCTAAACACTCGAGCGTTTATACTTGTAGCTCCTGAAGTTCATAAACATAATAGTCAGTTGACTCAGTTTTTCAAAGACCATACATCTGGGCATTGGAGAAAATATCGCCCTATCGGTTGGATGGTGAGTTTTCACAACAAATATCTTTGACTATTTGTAGAGTTCCTATGTTTATTTTATTATGATTTACTTCTCCGGCCTCAAATTAAATGTTTGGTTTTGACTTTTTTAATTAAATTGATCAGTTTTAGAATATAATTAATAATTTAGCATATATAAATACGTTTTTAAAATTATAAAAATTAGAGTTGGTGGCGAATTGATTTTATCAACAATAGTACAAAAATTAGTTTTAAAAATGATCAATTTGACCCAAAAAAATCAAAACGAGGCTTTTATTTTGAGACGGAAGGAATATATTATATATGAATTTTGTAAAAAAAATAAAATTCCTTTTTCTTTTTTTCAGAGATCATTCTTCAAACAATTTTATGGGTCAGTTACCAAGTCAGATTACATTGCATTGAGATCAGGATTTATTCAGGTAAAAATTTCAATCTTGAGTTATTGCAATTAAAGGAGTACATCATGTCCCATTTTTACCTTTGAATTTAATATATATACATCATATTTACCAGACAAAATGTGTGCACACTTGGTCAATTTTCTTAACTAATTAACATTCTTTTCAATTTGAGATATTTCATATTATAATTTATTAAAAAATAAATTAAAGAGTAGAATACATAAAATATTAGAAAAATTAAAAATAAAAATTTATAAATGGTAAACGTTCTTGTTCGCATATTTTAAGACCTGACATATAACTTAGCTTGTCATCTTATCAAAGTGATACTCCAAAATATAGCTAGCTAATTGGTCCATCTAATTAAAATAGTTATGTTATCTTCAATTCAGTTCACGAAATTTTAAAATTTATAGTAAATAAAAAATTATTTAGTCAATAAAATTTCAAATATTGTTAACTATTTTAAAAAAGAGCTGTCAATTAGAAATTTATTAATTTTAAAATTTAAACAATAGAGATTCTCAAATTTATTACTACCATGATTAATAAAATATATTGCAATAATTTATATTTCATGAATACAATTAATAGAGAATTGGAGGCTTTTTATTATTATTTTAGTTTTGAGTTTTAAGTTTTTAAGTATAATAAGTTTAAGGTTAAAATGGAAGCTGATGAAAATGTTAATAAGCTTAAGGATATTATTTCTTTTAACATAAAAATGTGTGTAATAATTAATTTAGAGTCTGTATATATCATCACCTTTCTCTCACTATAAATTTAGCAATATACATATTACTTTGAATGATTTGTCGCACATAAATATGTCATTGGTACCGTCGCTAAATATTTGTATTGTTAAATGTGTATTTGGTAAAAATTAGGCGAAAGAGTTAATGAAGAGTATCCTAGTTCGTGAAATTAAAACGTTACAATTAAAAAAATTAATTTGGTGACAAGATTTTAGATGACATGAAAAGTTATACATATATTGAACTTATTATCGTCGTTTATTTTGTGTGAAGAAACTGGATTAGGATACCTTTTTTATTACACTTTTCACGTTAACTTCTCTTGATACACATTTAATGACAGGCTAATAGTACTTTAGTCACTCGAAGTTCTACCCGTACGTGTTATAATTGAATCCATAATGTACCAATTTTCTCAATTTGGACCCTCAAGTATTGTTAAGTAAGCACGATGGACCTAAAATGGTAATCCGGTGGGCTTTTTATCCTAAAATAATGACGTGACACAACTCTTTCCTACAAAAATTAGGTCAGAATATCAAATTTGGGTGTTTATTGGTAACTTAACAACATTTAAAGGTCCATATCGGGGGCTCAATTATAGGGCTAATGACAAAACTGTTCCCCTAAATTTGGACGAAAATCAATTTGATACCCAAAGTTTGAGAATCTTCATTCAATACCTCTAAGTATTTTAAAACAACAAATACGTTCCTTTTTTGTCCAAAATACGGTTTGACTATTTTTTTTTGTACTTTGACCTTCTCAATACATTTAACTTGTATTTAATAAGTATGTTCTCAAATAATATTATTCTTTACTTTGTTCATTTCTCCCGACATTTAAAATTAAAAATAAAATAAAATCTTAACATTATTTATAAAATCAATGACAATAAATAATAAATTAAATATAAATATAATTTCTCTTTCGAGTGACACATTTATAAATATTAATAAATATAAATATTAATAAATATTTATATTTATAAAATATATATATTTATAAATATTTATGTGAATAAATATAAATATTAATAAATAAATATAAATATAAATATTAAAAAAATAAATATAAATATTGATAAATATTTATAAATATAAATATTAATAAATATTTATGAATATAAATATAAAAAAAAACAAATAAATATAAATATAAACAAATAAATATTAATATAAACAAATAAATATTAATATTAATAAATATTTATAAATATTAATATAAATATTAAAAAAAATATAAATATTAATAAATATATTGGTGAACTAGAATTAGTTTAGGATCCCTCACATAATAATTATATGAACAATATTAAGCTTAATATTTTGTCATTTATTTGGTTTGTTAGATTATTTTTTTATATCCACGCAAACTAGGAAGATGGTGTTAGCCGGCTATTCCGTTGGCTAATAAGATCACTTCAAAGACTGTACTCCAAAATATATCTCATTTTTATTATATATATTTTATAAATATAAATATTTATATTTATAAATGTGTCACTCAAAAAGGAAATTATATTTATATTTAATTTATTATTTATTGTCATTGATTTTATAAATAATGTTAAGATTTTGTTTTATTTTTAATTTTAAATGTTGGGGAAAATGAACAAAGTAAAGAATAACATTATTTGAGAAAATACTTATTAAATACAAGTCAAATACAAGCCAAATGTATTGAGAAGGTTAAAGTACAAAAAAAAATAGTCAAATCGTATTCTGGACCAAAAAGGAACGTATTTGTTGTTTTAAAATACTTAGAGGTATTGATTGAATATTCCCAAACTTTGAGTATCGAATTGATTTTCGTCCAAACTTGGGGGGACAGTTTTGTCATTAACCCTCAATTATAAATCGGGTGAAATTTTAAGGAACTAAAGTGCTATTAATCATTTAACAAATATTAATTTCTTATAGCGACAATATTAACACTATAATTATTTGTGTCACTAATCGTATATTATAGGAGAAATTGAGTCAAAACTATATTCATAAATTATAGTTTCTAGTTAGTTATATATGTATTTTGCCTTTTCATCAGGAGCATTGTCCTAAAGAGCCTGTACGCAGTTTTCACGAGTACTTATTGCGGTCATTGGAGCATGACTTCGAACAGATTGACCACATAAGGTAATTCTGAGCTTGAATGTTTGAGTGTCGATTATATTTGTAAATAAAATTGACTTTTCTTAAGCTAAAGTAATTTGTTAACTAATATTCTGCAGTTGGTACTTGTGGCTCTTTGTTGTGCTCTTTTTGTTGTTGAATCTTGCAGGTATAATTATTTTTTCAATTTTATGGATAAAGGTTTATTCGATTAATTATTAAATGGCCTAACTCGAACCTTACTCGTTTACTAAATAGGCTGAATTCGTACACCAAATTTTAAACTTATTTAAAAATCGGCCCAACTCAACTCGTTTAACTTTTAAACAAGTTTGATTCCAATCAGAGAAAACTGATACAAACCTTAGCCCCTTTGACCCACCTTGAAAAGCTAGCTACTCAAGGGAAGAGGTTAAGACCTATATCAACCCACACCAAGTTACATTTGCAACCGATGTGGGACTATTCCTTACGGTCTAGTATGGAGTTCGCATCAATACACCCACCTTGCAAAGCCGACGTCCTCGTCGGCCCATCTACCCAGCTATGACAGCTTCATCCTAGCGACACTGACCCGACGCTCTTTGCACCTATCAGTATTTTAATCCGGCCTCTAGATAGCCCTTTCCACAGGTCGCCCCGTTTACGAGTCCCGACTTACAAGTGGGCTCTCAATGAAAGCACCAATGATACAAACCTTAGCCCATTTGACCCACCTTGAAAAGCTAGCTACTCAAGAGGAGAGGTTAAGGCTTATATCAACCCACACCAAATTACATTTGCAACCGATGTGGGACTATTCCTTACGGTCTAGTATGGAGTTCGCATCAAAAACCCAACTCGACTGAACTCGTTAATAACTTTACTTTCTAATATAGTATAGATCTTCATGTACATGACACAACAAAGTTCAATACTACAAAAAGCAACGGAGGAAAAGAAATACTATTAGAAATTTAATGATTTTTGTTTTAACAAAGATAAATCTCTTTAAGAAAGTATGATTGCTTCTTCTTTTCAAGATTATTGACAATCTTTGAGCAAATATTTTGATTTAGTTTTAGTTTTTTTTTTATATTAAAGGGATGATAAAATATAGAGAGCATCAAATTACCCTAAATTTTCATTCCCTTTACTTTTCCCTCCTGCCAACCAACCAACCAAGTGAAGTATTCATTTATTTATTTATGGTTCGAAAAATGCAGGATGGCACCCATACTTTTGGCTATCCTTTCTACCTCTAATTGTAAGTTTTTATATATTTTAATTTATACATGTAATATTAATTTTAATCGATTTCTTGTAATTGGTAATTTATTTATTTGCTGAACAAAATGACATAAAATTTTGCATTGGAATCATAACATGCAGCTTCTACTTCTTGTGGGTGCTCACTTAGAACGTGTTATAACTCGCTTAGCTAGAGAGGCTAAAGAGAATAAAACAGGAGATGGTCAAGTAGAAATGGTGAAGCCTTCCGATAAACATTTTTTCTGCAACAATCCTAAAATTATTCTTTACTTGATTCACTTCATTTTATTTCAAAATTCATTTGAGATCGCATTCTTTATTTGGATTTGGGTACGTAACGCTTCTTTTCTTTTTTTTATTAGTGACTTTATAATAAAGCCCTAATCCTATTGCATTAATTCATGCAAGTGCACTCATATTATAATTTTTGCTGATATATTATATTATTCTCCAGATATCATATGGAATCCAATCATGTATGATGGAACCTACTGGTTTGATCATCCCGAGACTTGTCGTAGGGTAATTATAAATGTGTGTGTATATATATATATCACGCATTATTAATAGTGTCATTAACTAATTAATTCAAACAATGTTAAACCAACTCATTCTTGATTTCTGCAGGTTTATTGTTCAAGTGCTTTGCAGTTATAGCACTTTACCTTTATATGCTCTTGTGACTCAGGTACGGTTAGAAATATATATATATATATATATATATGAAAAAATGTATATACACAACTGTGTAGTACACAATCGTCTATGACGACGGTTTCGTTAGGCTATACCCGTCGTCATAGACCAGAATATCTATAGCGACGGTTGAACCGTTGTTATAGCCCAAAAAAACCGTCGCCATAAGCGACTGTATACCTACGTATAACCAATATATATATATATATATCTATATATATATATATATTTTATACTCAAACACTCGTCTAAAGCTTAAACGGTACTTAGAATAGTTGTTTGTTAACATATTATCAGAGATTTAGAATACACATCTACAACTATAACACCATTTTTCATATATCAATCACTTTCATCTTTAATACTCCAGTCCCACATCGAAACATATACGTAGGAAGAATTTGTCTGTATATAAAGAATTAAGTTACTAACAATAGTATCTTCAGCCATGACCTTTTGAGTGAGTCTGTGGTGGACTAAAATGACCCAAAAAGATACTATTGAACTATAGTGATTTAAGGTCTTGTTTGAATGAATTTGATTCGATTCGAACTTTAGATTTGACTTACGATTTGTTCTGGACTCGAGATTTGACCCAGATTATTTCACCATCAATCTCTAAGATTATACTCCCTCCACTCATTTTTAATTAATGTTTTTGGAAAAAACACAGAGACTAAAAAAATATAATTAATATTGTGTTTGATTTATAAAATTGAGTATAAATTCTCAATATTACCTTTCTCAAATTTGTAGAAAAATGAAAGAAATATAAATTAATATTTAATATCTAAGAATGTAAAATTAACATGTAGGTATATGCTTAAATCGTTTCACCGCAACACCACTCAGCAGCAACCAAACTACAATTAAAACTGAGACAGAGAATCGGCAAAATAATCCAGTCTTGAAAAACTTCAACTTAGAGCTTTAATTAATGGTACTATAGTTAAAATGGCTAAAATGTTTTTGCTCTCTCTTTCTATAATCCCGACAGAATAAAATTAAGTTCTTTCCCTCGTGTGTTGCCACTGAAAAGTGGAATCAGCCTTTTATAAGTAAACCAAATCAATTTTAAATGAGTTGACTGCATATTTGACCCTAAAGTATGCACTATTTTGTACTTGGTAACTCAAGGTTTAAAAGCTCTCATCCCGCTACCAAAGTAATGTTAAGTAAGCACGATGGACCCTTTTCAAAATTTCGGTCAATTGTTTTTGCCGAAAAATGGACACGTGTCCCAGTTTATGTATAAATCCTCTTTGACTGTATAATGGTCGTAATTGACTTATTTAATTAGTACAAATACGTAGAAATTAATGATTCAATACAAATATGGTTTTAATATACAATACATTCACTCACTAATAATTTTAAATAATTAATCCCACTAATAATTAATCCTAAAACATAACTAAAGCTAAATAAAAAATCCTAAATAAATAATTAACTATAAAACTAAACCTAATAAACAATATTAACTCAACTAATTAAGCAAACTAATTAATTAAAAATCAACGATATAAAAAAGCATATGAATAATAATTAAACAATGTATTATGGGTGTATAAATACTCACCTAATTAATTTCTAAAATGAGATTGAATTTTTTTACTTCCTCCATTTTACAAAAAGAACATCATTTGATTTTTATCCAAATCAAATGTAAATCTTAAAAATGTCTATTAAAAAAGTACATACAAAATATAAAGAAAGAAAATAAAGAAAAAAGAAAACACTCAATTATTATACTCTCTCTCCTTTTTGCTCTTCTTCTTCTACCTTCCACAGGTCTCCTCTTCTCCCCTCCTCATCCCTCGGACCCTGGCCCCCGTCCTCCCTTCCCCTTATTTCTACTCTCCCGTCTCCCTTTCCTTCTACCCCGCCCCCCCTTATCCTCCGTCTCCCTTCCTCTCAAATTGAAATAACTAAATAACAAAAATTTTAAAGTTGGATAAGAATTTATGGCGATGGCATGTAGATTTAACAATGATGAATGAGTTCTAACGATAACAAATGGATGGTTTGTGTTCTTCTTTTGCATATTGTGTTCTTCTTTTGCATATCTTGACTTCTTCTCCATTTCTTTGATTTTATTTTTATATCTATTGAGTGCTCTAAGGTAGTAGATTTGATAAATCTATTGCTATGTAAAGGAATGAGTCTTGAATCTATTGTTGGTGTTTGATATATTTGTTAGTTTGATAGATCATCATTTGAAGATGATGAAATGTTTGGAGTTTTTGAATTTGAAATTTTTGAGTTTCATGAATTGGGGAAGATGATGAAGATGAGATTTTTTTACTTTTTATTTTTTCTAAATATATCCAAATTTATATTAAGGGGTATGAATGTATTAACTTGGTATTTAATTGATTTTATACGGCCAAATGACTAAATATACGGTCAAACCGTACTTATATTCTCTCTATTGGAACACGTGGCACTTTCGACCACTTTTCTTGCCGGAAATAACACGAGAATCAATTATGATTACTTAACCGTACTTTGGATAATGGGATGAAAGCTTTTGAACCTGAGGGTACCAAGTGCAAAAGAACGTATATTTCGAGGTCCGATACGTAATTAACCCATTTCAAATTAATTAATTACAAAATTGCATGTAACTCCCTGTATAAATCACCTTCATGCACGATGATTTAATTTTCAGAATTGTACCTAACTACTAACTAGACAATGATCAATGGAGAGTTCTATGAGCGGCACTGGTTCGGATTGTCCAGACCTAAAAATCAACAAGTAATAATATAATACATCAAGTCATTAATTCTTTTTTAAAATCTATAAACAATATATATATATATATATATATATATATATGTATAAACTCTCTGAAAGTATAAATAAAAAGAAATAGAGGGAGTAGATATATCCATTATAATATTTTCTAATTAACTCTTGACAAATTCTATATATGTAGATGGGTTGCAAGTATAAAGAAGTCATATTTAATGAAGTGGCTCCATTAAGGGCAATTAGTTGGAAGAATAAGTCGTTCAGCGGAGAGACAAGCCAGACAAATAAAATGGTGAAAGAAGCAACATATGCAATTAGTGTTGTTCATCATGTGGATGAACGAGACAACACAGTTTGTCAAGCTGGAACTATGGCATTAGCAAATGATGAGCTTAAATTTTCCTGTCAAAATCATGAAATTCTGCCCTCTCCGTAGAGGAGCTGTTTGCTACTTTGTATTTTAATTTTCTTTATCCTTTGCTTTAATTCTCATTAGAATATATATTATAACTTCAATGGGTGATATTCACAAAAATTAAAATCTTGTAATGACCAACTTTTAGTTTATCAAATTAATTTGCAAGTAACCATTATTGGGTTAAAGACACACATAAATTAATTAAGTTTAACTTGAAAATTCTATCCATTATTGGGTTAAAGACACACATAAATTAATTAAGTTTAACTTGATCTATCTATCTATCTATCTATCTATCTATCTATCTATATTATAAAGTGGAAGAGAAAGTTGACAGTTAATTTGGTGTAAACAAAAAAATTGAAGCTTTTTTATTTTTCTATTTTATCCTTTAAACTTTCTTTACATGGCCTTTTTTATTCATTTTTTCCCTTTCTCTCTCCCATTATCTACTCTCCTATCTTTTAGGAAGTGATCATTTTTTTATAAAAAAAGTAAAATGTAGTGACTTCAAAAAACTAATTAAGCTTTAAAAAATAATTATGTAGTGATTTTTATGTACTCCTTTTATTACAACATACAAGATTATTACTTATTTTTTGAAATTAATTTGAAATATTTTTAAACTCAAAATTGACATAGATTTTTTTAATTTTAGTCAATACAATTATAAATATTATAAACTTTCTAAAAAATACTACCAATTATAAGATTTATTAATCACAATATTTAATGAATTTTATCAATTTTGAATTTGAAAATATTTAAAATTGACTTTTAAAAACAAAAAAAGATCTTACAAATGAAACAGAGGAAGTATATTTTTTTTATTGAAATCTATATTCGGTGAATTTATTATTTCATATGTTTCACAATAAAAGAGTCTCATTTATCAATATTTTTGTTCCACAAAATATTTCTCTTTTTATTAAGAGTAAAATACAGTGACACTCTTTTAGACAATCATAATAACACCCACCTCCTTTTTAATTTTGAAAGTAACAGTAAATATCCCTGCAAGATTTTAGGGTTGATCATACATATTTACCCTTGTATGTTATTATTTATAATTTGCGATATATATATATATATATATATATATATATATATATATATATATATATTTCAATAACAATATTATCCTATTTTAATACAATATATACATTTGAATTATATTTTTGTTTGTAATTAAGATCATCTCATTCAAATTGTTGTTAACTTATAAAAAAAATTAATTCAGTTTAATTAACACATATTTTTGGGTAAATGATACAAATATATATTAAAAATTTTAAATTAAATTATTAATGGAGTTGTTGTAATTAGAGTGAATTATGTATGTTGATAGTTTAATTTTTGGTGTTTAACAACAAAAATTATTATTTGATTTTTTAGTTACATATTATGATTTTCATATGTTAAATATTTAGCTTGAGTATATGTCAAAATTTGAGATATTTATGATTTTGATTATATTTTTTAGTGCATAGTTGGTGTTGTACCCTATGGTAATGTTGAACAAAAAAAAATGTAATAACAAAAAATTTCTTTTTTAATAATTTTTTTTCTTTTTCTAAGTAACAACATTATTATTTTTATTATAAATAATTATGCCTAAGTGTGACTAATGTTTAATTTAATATTTAAGAAAAATAATTTTTTCTGAGTAACAATATTATCATTTTTATTATAAATAATTATGCCTAAGTTTGACTAATGTTTAATTTAATATTTAAGAAAAATAATTAACATAACTTTTAATACCTTTTTATATGAATAATAAGATTCGTTTTTATAATAAGTTTTGTCTAAGTTTATTTTATATAAATTTTCATATTTGTGAAAAATAATTATATTTTTTTTGTTTTTATTTTGCACCTTTACGTGTATTAAGATTTTACCTTTTAATTACAAAAAATTATGTATGAATGTATATTATATAAATTTTAATTTTTGTGGAATTTAATTAGCAAAAAGTGTATGAGTTTATTTTCTTAATAAATATTTGTTATATTTTGACATTTACACAAGTTCATAATTTTATTAATCACATCAAGTCAAATGAAAATGAAAATATACAAATTATATTTAGTGATTATATTGAGCATTATAATTTTAAGGGTGTTTGGGACATAATATCAAAAATATTTATCAATATTAGTAGGTCAATGACGCTAGGAGTAGTGAAATATTAGTAGGTCAATGACGCTAGGAGTAGTGAATGTTACATATTGTTAATTAGAAGAGTAGTGACTACTACTTGAAAAACTAGAAGAATGATAAGTGCTATTATGATTATTTATAAAGAATGTAAATGTATTTTAGTCTTTTATTAATTTATATACATATATAATAAGTAAAAACTAAATTTTTTTGTCCTTGGTCTTTGATATGGGATTAGAATTTAACTGCTACTAAAACACTTTTTAAAGCCTCCTGATTTTATTTTATTAACTAATACTAAAATACTTTTTAAACATAGAATTTAATTAGAACCAAAATACTATTTATGATAATAAAAAACTTTAGAGTAACTTATTATTTTATAATAATTTTATTTCTTATAGAAATCCTTTACTAATATTGATTGTCATTAGCCTATATTAAAATATCTACGGATCATTGATTCTCATTAGCCTATATATTTAACAATGATCTATCACATAACAGATTATTCTCCTCCTAATTTTATTTTATTAACTACTACTAAAACACATTTTTAAACCTAAAATTTAACTAGAATCAAAACATTATTTATGATCCTAAAATTTTTTAGAGTAACTTATTATTTTATTATTTTGGAGTAATTTGAATTAGTATTTATAACATAGGCGGCAAAATTATTATAATATAGCTTCTAAAGAGATTAACTTATAAAGAGACATAATGATAGTGTTTTATGAGTGCTTAGTATTTTAGTTTTTTTTTAAAGAATGCAAAACACATGTTTACTTTATAAATAGCATTATTTTTAATATTTTATTTGTTTGATATATGATGTCTATAAAAAAAATTAAATTTCACAAATTAACTTACTATTGGTATATGATTACAATATTTGCTTAAAAAATTAAATAAATACAAACAGCATACAATGGTCTATTATAATTAATATTATATTATTTTATGAATAATTTTATTATTTATAAAATTCCTTTAACTCATTAATCATACATTTTCGATCAAAGTTTGTAAATATTGTCATAGCAATAGTAAGTTAATTTGTGAAAATTTTAAAAACATTTCATAATCATTAAATATAAAATGAATAAGAAATTAAAAATTAGGCTAGTTGAAAAATAAATCCGTGCTTCGCGCTTAGTTTTTTGGTCTTTGGTATGAGTTTAAAAATTAGCTACAACTAAAACACTTTTTAAAGTCTCCCTAAATTTATTTTAAAATAATATAAATAACTACTAATAAAACCCAAACTTAATAGGTCTCATTTATATATGTTCCATGAAGATTTTTGTTGATTCTTATAATTGTCTCCAACCCCAAAAGAATATGTTCATAGCATAACATTATAAGATTTTAATAATAAATAATAAAATAAAACTAAATTATATGCAATTAGTAAGTTAAGTTGTGAAATTAATAATTAATAGTTAATGTTAGAGAACCAAAATTCTTTTTATTGTCCTACAAATTTTAATGTTAATTTATTATTTTACAATAATTTTATTCTATAGTTCTTTAATTACTTAGTCATACAATAAATTTTAACTTTAAAAACATGTTTAGAATTTTATTTTACTCAACTTTAGACTCTAAATAACTAAATATTAAAAATATAGGAAAAATATTATGAATACATAATAACTAATATATGAGACATTTAGTTAATTAATGTTAAAAATAATTGTGACTTATATATTGTGATTAAACTTTAGTTTATTTTTAAAACTAAAAGTCATAAGATGACTTATTATGGTACAACAATTTTATTCCTAAATAACTATATATTAAAAATATAGAAAAAATATTATGAGAAAATAATAATTAATATTAAAAAGTGTAATATATATTACAAAATATATTACTGAATAAACTTTAATTACTAATTTTATTTCAGATAGGAGATCTTTGGTTAATCATTGTTAGAAAAAAAATCTCACTTATATATAGTTATTAAAATTTAAGTTACCATTAAAAATAAAAAAGCTATGATGGTAACTTATTAATGTACAATAATTTTATGTCAAAAGATTGAAAATAAAAACTAAATATTAAATTTAAAAACTATATAAATTGAATATTAAACTAAAAACAAAAAATAAATAAACATATTACTAACATTGAATTGCAAGTCTTTGATAATTGTTTGTTTGAACAAAATTTGTAGTCATTCTACAATAAGTTAAATTAAAATTTAGAAAAATATTTTATAATCATAATATATATAGAATAAATAAGGATTTACAAATAATTTATTTAAAAAATAAACCCATACTTTGCACGTGACAATTAGCTAGTAATAATATAAAATAAGACAATATATCCTCAAATTTGTCATCATAATTTCCTTAAATCTTCCCAATATTAAACTAACAACTCATTATATTTAATATTAATATGAAATAAAAATACATTATTAATATTTCCATATATTCCAAATGAGACTATTTGTGTAATAGAGAGAATAATTTTATTATTTTCTCTTACTTATATTTAAATTTTAATTATAAGAGGTGCTTATTCTTGATAAAATTTCTATTTGAGTGGGCTTGAATCAACCTACCCCAGATCAGAAGGGATTCGAACCCAACAGAACTATGATGAAATACGGAGGCTAACCATTTTGTGATCGTCCATGTAAAAAGTTTAGAGACGAAACAACCACTAATTAAAAAATTAAAATAAACTCTTTTTTGTAGAACTCAATCAAGTAATACTTTTAAAAGCTTTCCCTTTTTTTTTCTTTATATATATATATATATATATATATATACAGTCCATTTCTTAGGCTCACTCTTAAAAAGCTCACCCCGAGCTCACCTCCCTTTTGCGACGGACCCGGCGACGGTTTGGGTGTACAACCGTCGTCTATACTTTTAGCGACGCTATATATTGTCCGTCGCTAAAAGTATAGACGACGGTTGTACACCCAAACTGTCGCCGGGTCCGTCGCAAAAGGGGGTGAGCTCGGGTTGAGCTTTTTAAGGGTGAGCCTAAGATCCTTACTGTATATATATATATATATATATATATATATATATATATATATATATATATATATATATATATATATATACACACATATATTTATATACGACTCAACTGGGCTGCTCATTTTAAATGGACGGAAATCAAGACACGTATTAACAACCTTTCGAATTGATATCATTGTCTCTAGCTGACTTAAGCCCACTCGCAATATATAAAAACAAACCAATTATTTATATAATAGAGGGAAAATGTATAGAAGTACAATATTCTTTGCCTTCTCTTATATACAAAATACAAACCAAATGTGCATGCACATTTATATTATATGAACGTACCAAAGCTAGCTTGGCTACTTAATTCTTTGCTTCACAGTCTCTCTTATTAACGTACATATATTCTTTTCCTTCTCTTCTACATATGCTATCTACCCTTCCTTTTTCCTAGCTATATTTTATAATCCTTGCATCAACTTCATTTTTGTGTCACATTTTTTTGGGACGTAGTGGCAGATTTACATCAACGGTGGCAGAAAATGGCCGCGGAATCGCGATCTTTGGAATACACGCCGACATGGGTAATCGCTGTCGTCTGCTCCATCATTGTGCTCATTTCTTTGTTGGCCGAGCGCGGCCTTCATCGACTTGGAAAGGTACTGCAAATTTGGAAAATTCTCTAGCCCCCCTACCATCATAAAGCTAGCTAGTTCCTCTGTCCCAAATTAAGTGATATTTAGTTTTTGTTACATTACTTTTTATTAGAATCCTTGGATAGAGAAGACTATGTTATATAGAATCGGATGTAGTGTCCTGTCTATTTTTTACGATAAAATAATGTATCTATATAACTCTTGTCCAAGTGTTCATTGTCAGACATTCGTGTACTTTTTTCTAAGTAAACTGAAGAGTCAATGTAACATAGAGGTCGAGTGAAAAATTCGGATAGAAAGAGTTCACTTTTGTTTTTTGGACATTCTTAAACAGAAGGGGTGCGTACTTGAAAACTATTTAAGGTGACTTCATCAAGGTGCATAAAAGTTGCCCATATTTTCCCCGAGTAGGCAATTTTTAGAGCTTTTACGTCATTTTCTACTCTGTTCTAATAGGGGAAAAAAAAACTAAATTCTATATTTTACTATATAATTATGTTTTAGCAGTTTCTCAATTTAAATTTTTTATAGGGGGTGTCTTATTTCTTAAGTAACTATATGTTTCTTTTGGCTTTATTATTTTTTGTTCAGTTCTTAAAGCATAAAGAACAAGATGCCCTCTACGAGGCTGTGCAGAAATTAAAAGAAGGTTTATTTTCTTCTTTTTATTTGCTTTCTCTCTTCATGCATGCATGACGTACTTCATTCTCTCTCTTTCTTGTGTTTGAACATTCAATATGAAATATACATTCTAATACCTTCTACCTAATAAAGGTGATATTTATGGCAAAATATTTATTTGAATTCAAAGTTATGGTGATAGACATAAGATGGTTGAACCTAGATATGATTAAAGTACATGCCCCGGTAAGATTTTTCACTTTGTATCGAATTAAATTACATGTTTCACCACTTGTGCGGCTCGTCAATTCTTTTGAGTTTCATTCAAGTAATGCAACTGAGTCCCAAAAATGAGAGGAATTTTGACTTTGTTTTATGATAATTAAGAGAAATTTACTTTGTACTGAAAAAACAACCGATTTCTTTGTAATGTTTATAGCATGAATTTTAGTGCGTGCAGAAACACACACACACACACACACACATATATATATATATATATTATCAAGAATAATTTTTTTTGACATTTTTAATTTTAAATTTAATATTGGAAGCAAAGTACTTGAACAATTTCAAAACCTATATCTATAAGACTATAGCAAACTTTAATACGCATTAAATTTAAATATATAAAACAAAAATCAAAGTCAAATATGAAGTTTTGGACGCAGGAATAGACCAACTCTTATCTGAGTATTTTCAATATTTTTAATTTAAGCTTCACAATTATGTATTTTTGGAGACCAATCTCACTATATACTCACATTAATTTTGCTTATTTATTTATTTATATAACAGAGTTGATGCTTTTGGGATTTATTTCCCTACTACTGACGGTGTCTCAAGGACCAATAAGCAATATGTGCATCTCTCCTCATCTTGCATCTATCATGCTTCCATGCAAGTTGTCTTCTGATGATGCTTCATCTGCTGCTTCTGAACATTTTTATTATCACCAAACTATAAACAATGGCCGCCGGCGTCTGTCTGAATCCAATGAATCAGAATATTGTGCACGTAAGGTATATATCCTTTAATTGACAGCTTGTCAGCTTAGCAAGTTTTTCCTTTCTTCTCCTATTGTGTTTTGTTAAAGTTTGTCAACTTATATAGAAAGCAACATTCAAATTATTGTTGCCATTCTTAGATTAGTTGTCCTAGTATACTAGTAGATATTCGTCACAACCGATGTAGGGGTGTAAGCCAACTCGAAAATATGATTCAAAACTCGAATTTAAAATTGATCCGAGTTGAATCTGATTCATATTCGTTTTTCATTTAATGATATACGAATCGAATTCGAACATACCAATGTTCGTTCAGATTAGGATTCAAATACTGCATTTTTTCATGAACCATACTTGATACCTGCTCGATGGATCATACTCGAATACTGGTTTGATCCATACTTGAAGCTAAATATGTGATATTTGTATTAATTTTTGTAATTTATTGAGTGTAATATATAATTGTGTAAACTTGTACTTAAATAAATCAATGAGTGATTGTCAATTTGTATTACATTCTTTGTAATTTCTTTACATAAATAAAAAGTGATTTTTTTTAATGTATAAACATTAGTTTAGTAATCAATATTTAGTATGTAGTGGTTCAATTTTAAGTGAAATAGTTCATATTCGAAACTCGTTTTGAAGGCTCGTGAGTAACTCACTTTGTAAACGAGTCGAGTACTTACGAGCCGAATAGGTCCGAGTAATGATCCGAGTCGAATCTGATGCAAAATTAGAAATCCCTTCTCGAATCCGAGTCGAATTTGAGCTCAATTTTTTCGAGTCGAGTCGATTCTGAGCATTAGAGTATTCGCTGATATTCAACTCGTTTATACCCCCAAACCAATGCAACCATGGTTACCAACAACGCTAATTAACTGAGTACACGAAACAAAATTGATATGAAAAATACTATTCGAAACATTAATAGTCAGGACGCGAAATTAATTCCCCTTCTCGATCTACAAGGATCAAGATCAAATGACCACCCCATTCTCAAAGGGTAGACAATAAAAATACCATGGTAACCCTGTGATAATATCTTGAGTTATCGCAATGTCACAAAATCGTTAATCACTTAACAATATTATTTAATGGGTCGAGTCTCACATCGGTTAAGTTTAAGAAAACTTATTATAAATACTAGATGACCTATTCATTTGTCGCCAATCAATTTTAATTTAGATGTTTCAACACGTTATCAAAATTTTGAGTGATATTCATACCGAAATTAATTATTTCTCTGTTTTCATAATAATGATAATATGAAGTGAGATAAACATACACACTATGCGGAGAAATTAAAATCTAAAGTATGCTCATAGATAAATGATAAATCTAACATTTTCATTTCCATGATCAAATTATCTCCACAGGGAAAGGTTCCACTATTTTCCAGAGAAGCTATACATCAGCTACACATTTTCATTTTTGTATTGGCAGTTGTTCATGTGATCTTCTGTGCCACTACCATGGTTCTTGGAGGCTTGAAAGTAACGTTTCTAATTCTTTTACCTTAAATTCAAAAGGTTAATTTTTTATTTTAATTTTAATTTTATTTTTTTGGATGTTCAAAAACCAAATATTTTAATCCTATATACTTGTACATAGATTCGACAGTGGAAGGGCTGGGAGGATTCAGTTAGGGATAAGATATCCACGTCATCAGTAAATGGTATAAACACTTTTTCTTTTTCTTTTTTTTTAAAATAATAAGTCTCATTTGACTTATTAAAATTTCTTATACGCATAATGCATTTTATAGTTTAAGTAGGACATACTAGTAAATTTTATAGTGAAAAAAAATTCTACTATTTTGTATGTTATTAGCAAATCTTAATATACAAATATAACCAAAGAAAATCAAATGAAACTTTTATTTATAAAAATGAGATTTTAAAGATGCCTTGTTTCCTTTGAGCTAATTATTATGACAAATTTAAATGTAGCTGTAACTCCTGAGGGTCAACAACAGCATCATCATCATCATCATCAATTTGCCATAGATCATGCATTTGGGTATTGGAGAAAGTATCGTCCTATCGGTTGGATGGTGAGTTTTCATACCAAGAGGATATAACAAATTAATACTCCTTTCTTTTGATTTTTTTTTTTTATATAAAAAAGTTTCATTTTAAGTTGTATAATTCATTTATTTTTTAAAATAATAAGTTGTTAGTTTAGTAACAGTAACACGATAATGAAATTGTGATAACTAACTTGTAAATCATTGTATCAATGTATATTATTATCATTAAAGAGAACTCTATTTTGTGAAATAAATTATGTCGACAAATGAGAATTGTTTTGTGGGACCGAGAGAGTAGCTTTGCCTTTCCTAATTCCTATATTCTTCTTCCCATCTCCTCTTTCAACCAAATCACTTCTTTTAAAAAATTTACAACGTGACACGTCATTTTTTGTTGCAAGTAAATACATCAATTAATTATTTATATTTTTATATTAATTTACAACTTATACCATTGTGACTACCTGCAACAAGAGTTATACATATTTTTGTCGTTGTTCAGGATTTGACGTTTATTGATATTTCTTAAGAATCACAATAGTTATGAGCTATTAGAGGACAACTCGGGAGCCTGCGCGTCAGTGCGTAAACAAGACACTACTAATACAAATATTTGAAGTCTTGAATCCATTCAAATATATTAGTACTTCACTCGTTTATTACAATTGCGATTTGAAACTCCAACTAACTCACCTGTGAATTCCTAACCTGAAATAGTATAGTCATCATAGCAACTCTTTTTTTATTCAAGTTATGTAATGTGAATTTTGTAATAATGCTTGATTGCAGAGATCATTCTTCAAACAGTTTTATGGGTCAGTCACCAAGTCAGATTACATTGCACTGCGATCAGGATTTATAGAGGTAATAGTTTGAATCATCAGTTTTTGTTTTGTTTTTCCAATTCCCATAAAATTCTAATTAGTAACATATTTTGTTTTTCAATAGGAGCATTGCCCTTCATCGCCTAAATTTAATTTTCATAAGTACATGTTGCGGACACTGGAGCATGACTTCAAACAAATGGTTGGCATAAGGTAATCTGAGCCGATAAAATTTTAAGTGTAGAATTATTTTTGGAAATATATTGTCTTTTTTAAGCTTAAAGGTTTTAATTTATATTCTGCAGTTGGTACTTATGGCTCTTTGTTGTGCTCTTTTTGCTGCTTAATCTTGCAGGTACCTTCTTTTCCATTCTTTTTCTTTTTATTGTCCGGTAAACATTTTTCATGTTAGTACTTTCCAAAACTAGAGATATATTTCAAACTTTGAGTAAATAGTTTAGTTTTTTTTTTATTATTATTATTAAACTTTGAAGGATGACAAAAATACCCTTTTTGTTTTGGCCTTTGATATTGCCAAAGCAAAAATATTAATACCAGTGCGTGACACTTTTACAATTATTCTAGCGACAGTTAATATTTTAAGCAACATCATTTTTGCTGTGACGATATATCTTTATTTTTTCCATCCTTGTATCAACCAATCAATTGCACTACTTATTCATTTCATGAATCATGTTACATTTCTATGATCTATGGCTCAAATTAAATTGCAGGATGGCACACATACTTTTGGCTAGCCTTTCTTCCTCTAATTGTAAGTTAATATAAATTACTTGTAATTGGCAACTTAGTTGCTTAACAAAATGACATAAAATGTTGATTAAAATCATGGCTGGCAGCTTCTACTTCTGGTGGGTGCTCACTTGGAACATGTTATAACTCGCTTAGCTAGAGATGTTGCAGAGAGAACAATGACGGGCGACGGTCGAGCAGCAACGGTGAAGCCTTCTGATGATCATTTTTTCTTTGGTCGTCCTAAAATTATTCTTTACTTGATTCATTTCATTTTATTTCAAAATTCATTTGAAATCGCCTTCTTTGTTTGGATTTGGGTAAGTAAAATCATTTACCTTTCTAATTAATTATACATTTTTATTGCATAAAAATAAATGTAGCACTCATAAACTTTACTACCTATTACTCCCCCAGACAACATACGGATTCAAATCATGTGTAATGGAAGAGCTTGGTTTTATCATCCCGAGACTTATCGTAGGGTAATTATATCGTCCAATATTATTAATGTCATTACTCCAAACAATGGGTAAAAAAAACACGAAATTAATTGGAACACTCATTCTTGATGCACACTTTCTGCAGGTTTATTGTTCAAGTGCTTTGCAGTTATAGCACTCTACCTTTATATGCTCTTGTGACTCAGGTATGATAAACCACCGATTCAATTTTAGTTTACTACCCACAAATTCATTTAAAAGCGCAAGCAGTAGAGTTTACTGCCCACAAATTCATTTAAAAGCGCAAGCAGTTGAGTACTTCTACGCGTACTAACTGTGCACCATCACTTATGTCTCAATATAGAGAAAATAGTACGTGGGTCCAATTCAGAAACCGCGTCACTAATCCGAATAGTAGAACTCGCGCACTATTTTCACACTGATTTTAGCTTGGCTCAATTTTGACATATCAGTTGTAGTGTTTTCTAACTTTTTGCTAATTTGATATAGATGGGCAGCCAGTTTAAACCTGGCATATTTGATAAGAATGTACAGCCTCTTTTAAAGGAGTGGGTGGGTGATCATTCAAGGGGAAAGTTGAAGAGTAGACCGTCCAGTGCAGATAGTGTTTATGTTGATGAACAAGAATTAACAGTATATCAAGGAATTGTTTCATCAGCAATAGAGATTTTTTCTCCCTCTCCCTCTCCCTCCCAAAATCATGAGATGTCTTCTCCATAGAGGATGGATTTGTTCACTACTTTGTTATCTGTTTGATTCTTTGCTTTCTCATAAGCAAATTATAACTTCTTCCCTCGTAATCAAGGACATTTGGATTGAACATGGTATTAAATAGTCTCCTATATTAAATTATTTTATAATATCTGGATTAATAATCCCAAGTCTAAATTTAAAAATAAACAAGACATTCCAGATTAATAGTCATATTTTAAATATAATTCTTAACAACAAAAATAATTTACCAACTTTGTCACTAACCATGGATGGATTTAGGATGAAAAAATCAGAGTGCGCACAAATAAAGAGAAAAGAGTACGGGAGTCCTATAATTTAAATTAGTGATGATATTTCTGAATAAATTGTTGTATGCGAGTGTGTGTGAGAGAGAGGACAGGACAAGAAACAAAATCTAGATGAAGTTCAATTAATTTCCATATCAACATATAATTAACATACCTAGATGAAATTCATGGCCACATTGAAGCTTCGCCCAAGATCGGTCCCCATTGTCGGTGACAACTTCGAGGCAAACGGAACACGACACCGACGAAGCTTCGCCGCCTCCATCTCCATCATCTAAAAGATGAGGATCTCCCAATCCCATAATTAAAACCGGTAACTATATAATTAATTAATATATCAATCCCTCTCAAATCTCTCCTATAATTTACTACGTAATTTAAGCGATTAGAAGCTTAAATTAAAGGTAAATGGGTCTGAAATCTAGGGTTCTCAGATTGGAGGGAAAGGAAGGAGAAAAGGAAAGAGAGGGTGTGAAAAACAACTTGGACCAGTTTTTCTTCGCGGGTTTTTTCTCTCTCCCCCTTTAGTCATGGACGGCTGGGATTAAGTGGGACCAAATTTTGGTGAAAAAATTATGGAAACTATTTCCTTTTTTTATTATAAGCCTATTAGGATAAAATTACAAAATAAAATTACACAAAGGTTAGTTGAACTATAAAATCAGTTAAAAACACAATCACATAATTAATACAAAGGTTATAATTCAACTTGAAACCTAAAGGTTGGCCTACGACTTCTTTCCAACTATTTCTTACTTTAGTTGTTTTAAAAAAAAACAGTTTTTAAATTAGCTATAGTCATGTTGAATGTTTATATTATATTGAATAAAGTAAATTACAAATAACTGCATATGATTTATTCAAAATTACTTGTAGTTATCTATAGTTTAAAAGTAAACTTTTAATTACCTGTGATTTCATAAACATAGTAAATTAACTTAATTTCATCCAAATTAACCGAGAGTGTACTCTACTTAGGAGTGACAATCGTGTCGTGTTAAGCGAATTCGTGTTGTGTCAGATTATAAGTATTACACTAAACAGGTCAACACTAACACTACACATTTAATTATTCGTGTCAAGATTATCAACATTAACACTAACCTATTTATTAATCGTGTTAACGTGTCAACTTGTTTAACCCGTTTACTATATAAATTAAAAATTTGAATAAAATAAATAAACATCATTTACTTCTTTTATTGAATAAATAATATAATTTATTCATCACATGACATTTATTTAACAAAAGATAAATAAAGTTATACCGTATTTAGTTTTAAATTATTTTAAATAAATGTGTCTAACCGTGTTAAACGGGTCAACTACTAATTATACGTGTTTGACCTATTTAAATTTCATATTGAGCGTGTCGACCTATTTATGATACAGATACTATTTATACTCAATATTAACTCTCTTATTTTATGTCGTATTCGTGTCGAGTTACTGTGTCATGTCAAAAATTATCACCCCTAACTCCACTTGCCTAAAAGCAAGTGAGTTTTGCTTCAATATTTATATTCTTCTTTAAAATCTCATTTTTGTCTCTAAATTATCTTATATAAAATTTTGATTGAATTCTTTTGGTTCTTAATATACAATTCAAAAAAATTACACCAAAATATTTTAAACTTTTTTCTCTCCAAGGTAAATGCTATTAAAGACACATAAAAATTTTTTTTAAAAAAAGAGTTGAGAATTCATACTTGACATTCATGGCTACTTGGACTAAGAAGGTACCCATTTCAGAAGATGAAGCTGAAAGGTGGAGGTTAGAGATTAGTATAAAAGAAGCAAAAAAGGGAGAAGGAAGAAGAAAAGGAAAAGGGGAGAGAGGTAAAGGTTAGATTTGTTTTATTGTTTTATTCAAAACGACAAGTGTTGGTTTCATTTCATTGTAAAAGTCGTAAGTTTTGAAGTGTTTTTATATTTATATTTGATTAGAATGTTCTTTGGAAAAAATAGAACTCGTAAAGAAGTGTAAAATTCAAATTCAGATTGAATGTCTCGATGCTCGTGCCTGAGGGTTTTTCTTTTTTCTCCTTTATATTTGTGTTCAAATTCGAATTCAAATTGAATGACTCGATGAGCTTCGGCAGTTGCCATGTTCTCATTTTTTTCACAAGGATTGCGTGGATAAGTTGCTGAAGATCAATGCTTTATGCCCTCTTTGTAAGGGTGAGGTTAGTGAGACAATATTAAGCACCATTGCTGGTGCAACTGCCAGCATACAATGATACAAAGGAGTTTCGTGTTATAAATTGGTTATATATCGATCATTATCAATGTTGTCTATATGAACTTACTACTTCAAGTTTGAGATTTCTTCATTGGGTGGACATTTAGTTGCCTGAAACTGCTACTTTCCATTCCATTTGGTTGTTCTTTGGGCAAGAAATATTGTAGCTTGTAGGCTTTGTAGCACTTGCCTCAAGTTTCCATTCGGTTGTTCTTTGGGCAAGAAATATTGTAGCTTGTAGGCTTTGTAGCACTTGCCTCAAGTCTCTGGCATAGTAAAAGAAAATTATGGATGAAGAACCTATATCTCTAGCTCTCTTATGCTACGTTTGGATTAGAGTAATGAAGGTGGGAATGGAATGACTCATTCTTATAAAATGAAAAAATTGTGATTGGTTGCGATTAGAATTAAAAAAATTATGTTTGGTTCCTTGAGAGAATGAGAGCATATGAAATAGCTCATTCCAACTAAAATGGAAAATGAAATGAATCATTCCACTCTTCATTTCATTCCTTCAATCCAAACGTAGTTAGATTTTTTTTCTCTTTTTTGGTTGATATTTTAGCATACAAGATATAGACTTCTTCTTTCTTACTACTATGATTCATTTGGGGAAAATAAATATCTCCCGTGTGTGTACTTAGTTATTTAGTTATTTTGTTAAAAGAATAAAACTTTTTAATACAGAGCTAATTCATAATTGATTTACATTTTTTCTCTCTAGGTTCCCCTAGGAGAGTTGTCTTTAACCTTTAAGGGAGCTTTCTACTCAAAGTTATAAATGAATTACACAAGTTAAAAGTTAGCTGAATTGTATTGATATAGAGTTTAAAAATATCTCATAGTAATTTTAAAAAGTCAAAGTTCATTATATATTTTAGAATGAATAGAGAATTATAAAAAAAATTATTATAAGATATATTGTTTGAGTGTTTTCTAAATAAAACCTGATGTTCATAAAGAAAACCCAACAAATTAAATAAAATCTTTAATTTTCAACTATATTTATATGCATAAATATTCGAAATCATTATTATATTTAGATAAATGGGTTGGGCCGGTTGGCTTAATACTTTGGTCTTACGTTACTTTCTTGGCCCCCATCTTTTCCCTAAACCCGAAGGAAAAGAAGAAGAAAAAACTTTTTAAAATAATTAAACTAATTAATTATGCCAACCATTTGTTTTATTGTTTTATTCAAAACGACAAGTGTTGGTCCTGTTTCGTTGTAAAAGTCGTAAGTTTTGAAGTGCTTTTGTATTTATATTTGATTAGAATGTTCTTTGAAAAAATAGAACTCGTCAAAAAGTGTAAAGTTCAAATTCAAATTCAAATTGAATGACTCGATGTTCGTGCCTGAATGATTTTTCTTTGTTCTCCTCTATATTTGTGTCCAAGTTCAAATTCAAATTGAAGGGGTGTTTCTTTCTTCTCTTCTATATTTGTGTCTAAATTCAAATTCAAATTGAATAACTCGATGCTCCTGCCATATGAGTTTTTCTTTCTTCTCCTCTATATTTGTGTTTATCCCTTCTTTACTCTCACTCTATCCATGTTACTAGTCTCTGCTCCGAACTGGTTAAGTTCAATTTTTGATGAAATATTTTTGCGGGAATTGAGAGCTAATGAGCGGGACTGAGATTTTATTTTCTATTTGGATGACCCAGATCAAATCCCCGCTCTAGCCGGAACTCTCATCTTTGTTGCCTTTTTCTTCCGATTAATCACCAATTTCTCATCACTACGATTTTTATCACTGCGGTTCCTCATCATTGCGGTTGCTCGTCACTGCGATTTCTCATCACTGTGATTGAGGTAGTTTCTTAAAGAGTCATTACTAATTTCTCATCACTGAGATTCGAAGAAATAATTTGAGACTATTTGATTAAAGACACATAAAAAAATACTAATTTCTCATCACTGAGATTCAAAGAAATAATTTGAAACTATTTGATTAAAGACACAAAAAAAAAGAGAGTTAGAATTCATACTTGACATTCATGGCTACTTGGACTGAGAAGGTACCCAATTTAGAAGAAGAACAATTAGTCCCCACTTGATGGTAAAGAAAGGACATTGAATTTTTTCCAAAAACAAGACGGACATTGTCGTTTTTGGACCTCTAATTTTCTCATTGAACTTTTATTTTTAGTTTTTTTCATTCTCTCTCTTCTTCTTCCATACTGACCATCAAACTCTTGTCGAAACTTATAATCATCATCTTCTCCCGTTCTCCAATTATCATACAAATCTTTAAGTGAAACTAGGCCTATTCATACCGATATGAGAAAATTTTGAAATTGATTGTCATCAATTTCGTCGGAGATCCTGTTCTTGCTATTTAGGACCAACCACGATCACGGGATCACTCGCGAAGCTTCTTCTGTAATTTATTTTCAATAATCCAGCGGCATAATTTATGATCGTCACAAAGAGGAGACACCACCAGCAACATTCGGAACCACCACAACAGGGAATTAAAAAATCTTTAAAAAATTTCAAGAAGTTTAATTTTCTGACGGAGCACTAGGGTTAATATAGACGACGAAACTGATCATTAATGGCAAAGCTTTTTGAGCAGGGAGTAGTGGAGGATGAAGCTGAAAGGTGGAGGTTGGAGATGAGTTGAAAAGAAGGAAAAAAGGGAGAAGGAAGAAGAATGTACAGTCTCTTGTCGACGTGTGGCGGGGTGATCATTCAAGGGGAAGGTTGAAGAGTAGACCGTCCAGTGCAGATAGTGTTTATGTTGATGAACAAGAATTAACAGTATATCAAGGAATTGTTTCATCAGCAATAGAGATTTTTTCTCCCTCTCCCTCTCCCTCTCCCTCCCAAAATCATGAGATGTCTTCTCCATAGAGGATGGATTTGTTCACTACTTTGTTATCTGTTTGATTCTTTGCTTTCTCATAAGTAAATTATAACTTCTTTCCTTGTAATCAACAACATTTAGTTTACCAAATTTGTCACTAACAATGGATGGATTTACGATTAAAAAATCAGAGTGTGCACCCAATTGTATGCGTGTGTGTGTGTGTGTGTGTGTGAGAGAGAGAGAGAGAGAGAGAGGACAGGGACAAGAAACAAAATCCCAAAATACTTTTATCACTTTTAACTCATTTCAAGCTTTGGTATTACAAATACTATTCTCCCTTTTTTTCTTTTTATCTAGTTACAATCAAGGGACCTGAAAACAATCCCTCATGAGATCCAATTATCTACAAGCTAACCATCTATGTCAAATTCAGGCTATGACAGTGACGAACCAAGAAGCTTGGGCCTTTCAAGTGGAAGCTTTACCATTTCGGCAGTGCGATGATCAGCCACAGAAGCTTCTTCTCGACTTCTCTCTGCACTCTCAAGTTCATTTAGAGTTCTTTTTGCATAAATGGTGAATGCAACTGTAGTGATGATAGCAATTATCAACGAAATAACGTTGTATATGATTTCCACTAGAGTCAAGTGATGGTTCCCATACTGAACATCAGCCAATGTCCTTATCAACCGTCCGCTGTGCAAAAGTGCATAAAAATGGAACCAAATAAGAACAAAAGTATATACTACATAAGCACAATTACTTTATGAGTTTCTAGTTTTAATTACCAAATAGAATGCACACACCCATATCTAACAGTAGTTATCCCATAAAATAAAATGTAGAGGTCTCAAATACATAATTCAATCAGACTGAGAAGTGAACTGCATTGGTGAGGAAGTGTTTTCTCATAAGAAACAACTGGAAAAAAGAAACACCTCAAAAGGAGGAGGAAAAGAAGAGAACTAAAAGAGGACAAAGAATTAAAAGAAGATTTTCAAAAAGGCGTTTAATAATTTAATTAATATTATAAGGGATTTATTAAACTTTCCCCTATAATCTCTCTCTTATTAGAACCAGAGAAGCATCAATTTTATCAAGGAAAAACAATAGAGTGAACTGACCTGTAGATGTAAATGAAAGCTTCGGGAACCATTCCTGCGACTGATCCCCATAAATAGGGCCAAAATCGCATACTTGTCACTACTATCGCATAGTTGAAAATGGTGTATGGAAATGGTGAAACCCTAAATAGCGCAACCACCTGAAATTGATGTAACCAGCTCCCTTCCCCAGCTAGTCTTATCATAGCAGCTTTCTGTGGCCATCTTTTTAACCATTGCTGCACATAATAAGCAACAGATACTAAAAATAAGGGGAAAGAAATAAGAGAGAATGAATAAGAGGTGAATGTACGTATCACCAATTTCACTGGGGTCTTACATGAATTCGTTCTCGAAACAGTAAACCAATCATGTACGGCAGAATCATCCCAATAGTTGTACCGACCATGATTATGACAAAGCCAAGACCATACCCGAAAATCATCCCAGCCAGCCACATGGAAGGACCAGAAGGGATCAAGAACACAGGAAAAAGTGCCAGAGAGGTAACAAGTACGAGTGCAAGAACTGGACGACCAAAAGCAGTGGCTTCCCATTGCAAGATTGGAACAAGAACCTACAAGAAAATTGATGAAGCAAAGGTGTAGTGAGTGGCACATTGGTAAAGCTACATTAGTACTGCTATATATAGCACATTTAGGAAAGTAATTAGAATACTATGTCTGTCCCAAATTAGTTGTCCCATTTTTTAAGTAATTAGAATACTATGTCTGTCCTAAATTAGTTGTCCCATTTTTTAATATGAACAGTATGTTTTAAGACGGTCATTACAAGAACAGTACATAGTCAGTAATTTAAATGCCGGACAGCTGGAGTGCTTTTAGCACTTTGTTCTTCTACCTGTGCTTATGCTTGTGTACATGATTTTGAAGTGGTAATGCCCCATTGATTGGCACTGTAGTGAATAGGCAAGTACTTATTAACAAGAAAAAGGTGATGAAATGTGGTTTATGGATGAAGCCTAAATCTCAGACCTAAATACCAAATCACATCTATAGGAACTTGGTGCAAAATAAAATACAATAGCAAATGCAAAAGTAAGGCGTGAGCTAAGTATAAGTACTTACCTTTTCGAAAAGAAATGGCACTCCCCATTTCAAGAAAATAAGTAGAGCTATTATAGTAATAAAGCACAATATTATGGCCTTGATCCACCAGATAAAAGGCCCAACTCTCGGTTCTGGTTGAGGTTGTAAGATATCAGCGTCAACTATTCTTGGTTCACTGGATATAACCAACCTTACGTATTCACTGTCTTCCCTCACTTGATTACCAGCATGTGTAGTGTGTTTTCCTAATTCCGTAGAGTCAGGCATCTTTTTTGAGACACCTGAAATGTATCCAATAAAGAGAGATATAGTGAAGAATAAACAAAATATAAGTTACTAAGTCATCAATCACTCAAATTCAAGAAGACAAGCAAAACGCAAGATCAATAGAGGGTTCTAAGTAAGAAGCCCATTTTTTTTTCATACCAGGAAGTGTATACAGGTTAGAAGCTTATGCAGCAGTTTAAGCTCAACAAAGATAATGTTTCTTCTTAAATCATGAAATGCCTAAGAACAATTTCATACTTATAACAAGGTTTACATATGATGGTCGATGAGAAATCTCAAACCATATTAAGACAAAAAGTTCAAGTATTTGAATTTTTTTTTTCTTAAAGTATTCGTAGATATTAAGCACAGATTTCTATTAAGACAAAAACTCCATTCATTTTTTGAACTACCAAGTAAACCGTACTTTGAAAAGAATATACTCTTATAAGTTCAGCCTATCACATGCAGACATGCTAAATTTTTATTTTTATTTTTTTGTGGTATGCATTGGGTAAACCCCAGGCCCCAAAATGGATCTATGGAGTTTTGAACTCATGACCTATACCTAGTAAGCCACTTATCACGATGCCACTATCACTATAGCAATCCCTTGGGTTTCACTTACATTTTCTCCAACAACTCAATCACACAATATATGCTTTTTAAAAATTATTATGCATAACATATCTAATTCGAAAATGGGTCCTAAATCTGCGTAAGTAGTGCTGTGAATGTTTGGTCGACGCATCTTAGTAAACCTTTTGGCCATTTGATCTTTCTCCTCCGCAAAGACCATTCGTTATTAGTTTAAATATTTTATTTGAGTGGATATTGAAACTAAACATAGACAATTATTATGCACGAAATGCATGTTTGCTGGAAAAAGAGATGCAGAACATACAGTTCATCATAAATAGCCTAAAGGTTACATAGCAAAAGCAGACTCGACAAGGTAGCATAGGAGGAAAAGCCAAAGCCACACTAACCACACTAAATTAGTCATGAGTAGGAGGAAATGTAGTCACTACTCACATAAGCATCATGTAGGAAAGATGCCTACCTCTTAAGTTTTAAAACCAAGCAGTATGTACAACTTATGCATATTCTACACACTTTAATTACTATTTGACATACTCTGAGTCTATGAGTAGTTATTTAAACTTATCACCAACAGGCAAACACTTTGTTTGATTCATGGCATAATAAGTTGAAGCAGTGAAATCTAGTGTTCAGATACAAACTACTGAAGAATGAACAGCCAAAAAAGTTATATCAATGTGTCAACTGAAACAGAGCTCAATATCACATTTGCAGAGTGATTAGAGCTCAACCCCAATGCTTTCAGTTTGATTGTCCCAAGAGCAAGACCATGCGTTAAGAAGGCCCTGAAACATCCAACAGTTGATAGAATATTCAACCCTGAGCCATTTTAAGCATTGGTGAGTGTATTGACTTTCATCCAGCACAAGAATGTGTTTCTTCAATGGTTACAGAGATTAATTCCAAAAAAGATTTATTTCAAGGTTGTAGCTGAGATTGATTCAAGAACTACAAGAGTCAACTATTTAGTTCTTCTAAAGTCTTGTTTCCAATGTCCAGCAAAAAAAGAAATAGTTAAAAAAAAATGAGAGGCCACAGAGGAATCCACTAAAGAATTCAAGTTTATCACTAAATATAAAAAACCCCCAAAAAAATATCTCTGGCAATTACATGATTCGCAAAACAGAAAGTCAGTAAAAACAGATTTTCGGATGCGCATGACCAAAAAAACTCATCACCTTCCAAATTACTAAAATTTCGTTTACTAGGCTTCTGGGTATAAAACATACAATTAATAATATCTACAACCCTTTTCTTGCTTTTCATTTTCCCCCTTTTCGATAATCCTCCAACATGGAAAATCAATAGTTCAACTTCTAGGCTTCTAGCCCGTGAGTGTAATTACACATATATCTACATACAAATAGAGCTAATAAACTGCAAAGGGTATCCACAAATTTGACAAAATCCGATCAAATCAAGCCTTAATATACTAATTACATAGATAGAACGCTAGGGGTTTTAGGGTTTTGATTGAGTACTTACAATATGTGTGTCAGTCTCCGGCGTAGGTCGCCTGAGCTCCAGCAAATTCCAACTGTCTCTCTCTATCTATAATTCAAGCCGTTGGAGAACTGGTTAGTGGAGAAATGATTGAAGCAAAGAGAAGAAGAGTATTTGCTTTGCTGTGACTCATGTTTTTTGTGGTCATAATTATTATTTCCATAAAATAAAGAAACCAAAATGTGGCGTGAAAACTGTCTGCCTACTGTACCAAACCTAACCTCTTACTTTTCTTATACTCCATTAATTAGTTGGATAATAAGTACTACTATTAATCCTTTTGTCCCAAAATTAAGTGAATTAATTTCTATTTTAGTTGTTATGTCTCACAATAAATGTATAACTTATCCATATATTTATCTTTAATAATGAAATAAATACCGGAGTAAAAAGTATGTAAGATTGAACTTAGATAATTTATTTAAGGTTAAAAATTAAGTGAATTAAATTCTATTTTTTGAGCGTGTGAAATTTGATATATTAGTTTCGGATGTATATTAGTTGTTGTTATGATTGATCATCTTCTTGATTTGATATATGTTATTTGTTTTGAAATTTTTTTTATTTGTAGTCATTCTATTGTTTTAATATTTTTCATCATTATAACGTATTACAATTTAAATATATTTTATTTATATGGACTTTTTTTAAAAATAAATAAATTGAAAGTTTTATTTTGTTCACGTCTTTGCAACAACACATGATACCAAAAATTTGAAGCCTCTTATGTTTATTAATGTAATCAACAAAAGTGTTAAAATTTTCGTAAATTTCTAAGTAAACCTTCATCTGGGAATATCTTGGGAAAAGAAGTTGAATTCTCCATCAGATCAACTTCCCCACCGATTTATTTGTATGTTTCATCACTTATTCACACAAAGAAAAATGAAATATATTGCGATTTTAAATATCGATTTTTTTATTTCGAGTTAAGTAGATAAATCTAATTGGTAATATTTTTACGATGTATTTGATACAATGAGTCAATTTTATAATCATATCCAATCTCATGTACTAATATACGTTGCAATCGTAATTTGGCTACAAAAATTTCACAATATATAACAAGACTCTCCGGACACAAGTACTTTTAATAAATTCTTATATTGTGCAAAACGGTTTCTCATGCTCTTGTTTTTTTCTTGTTTCTTGTTTCTTGTTTCTTGGTTTACTTGCCCCCTTGGCCTCCATTCTGATAAGTTGCTGATTAATTTAAGCTTTGCTGATTGGTTTGAAAAAATAAGCCAACTGAATAATTGCCATCACTGCTTGGGCTATTTGGAACAGAGGGAATATTATTGTGATTTTGATGGAATATTTTCTTAACTAAACCACTTATTCAAAACAGAAGGAATATTTAATAAAGGAAAAGATGATGAGTTAGTCCTATTCCTATATATATCTCTCATATGTATCATGGATTCCAAATCATTCATCTTAACATGGAACTAACTCTTTTGCAACTCATTCTTATATAAATGCAACTCATTATTATACCCTGAAGCCTCCAACATATATCATAGGAGGAGACAATTGTGAAACATAAGTAGATTATCCAACATTTTGCTACTCAATTCATATGGTATACACTGTCCATTCAAAGTATTATGAAATCTATATAGTCAGATGCACTGTCAATATAAGACAGATGACTCTTAGAATGTAGCACAAAATTTATACTGTATATTTAGTTACACTAGGCTATCTCATCTGTCGTATCCTATTTTCTGCTTCATTATCAGCAAATTACAGAAATTTAGAGGAAAAGAAGATTACAAGTACTACAATAGCACCCTTCCCTTGAGCCATAGCAAGAGGAAGAGGGAATTCATCACAATTAACATTCTCAGCTTATTCTTTAAAGCTCCATTTGTAGCATCCTTCTTTTAGTCTTCAGACTTCATCCATTGACATCTTCTCTCTTCATTCTCATTTCTTACTCTTTAATAATTCCGTCATTTATGTCTAATTATTTTTATTCTCGCTCAACCAAAATAATTTATACTTTATAAAATAGTTTGTCGAGCCACTAAACTACCTGTTTGTGAGTTTTATTTCAGGAATTGATAAAAAGGGAAAAGAAAGTTAAACATTTTCCTTCTAATTTTAGGAAGAAAAAAAAAGCATTCAATTTTCCCTTATTTTCCTTTCTCATTCTTTTTTTTCTATATAAGGGGTTGTTTGATACAATTGAATGAAACAGATCTGAATGTTCAAATAATCTGAATGGAGCTGAATGAGGAAGAGGGAATTAGTCATCACAACATAAAAATGAAAACAGCACACTAATAAGAAACCACCACATAACACATCCACCTACATCTGCATGTCTACCTCACATAACGTCTCGTCTCGGAAAGGATCAGAAAAGGCATCCTAATACCATCACAAAGCAGCATATATTCATAGAGTACATAAGCAGTCATCCCTCCAAGTGGCCTTCACCAGTATTTTGCTGATATTTTCTTCTGTGATGTACCTGAGAGTTTTGAAGGAAAAGAAACAGTGGCTTTGATGAAGTCATTGCCGCCTTTCTGATTGTACAAATCTGCACGAACTATGAGGTCCCAATTCAGGGGCACAACTACTACGGTTCTGGACAATGGAATGAGATTCCCAGGTCATACTTCTTGTACGCTTTCTTCCTTGGCGATCCGGAATAAGATACTCTCATAATCATCACCAGAAATCATGCTATTCCTAGCGACAAGTCCATAAACACCAATTGGTTCTCCTCATAAACCCACGACTCTCAGAAGTACGTGATTAACATATCAGTACTCCTATAGAGAGAGATACATACTGTCAATAGAGAGAGCTCCCATGAGTGAATTTCTAGTTGCTTCGAAGCATGAATCGAGCTCCGTTCTCATCTCACAAGGATTGTAGTTCGAATTGTAGAGTACGGGGAATTGCATGAGATTTTTTTGCACCAAAGGCTAACACGCTTCAAAAGATATGTCCTTTAGTTCTCGTTTTTGTGTAAACAAGTGATAGCATACATGTATTTAATCCTTCACATTCAATGGCTTCTCCTGATCCTGATCCTCATCCATGATTCAACCTGACTTTATAAATATTCAAACAAAAAGGAAATTTAACAAACTAATAATAAGAAGAAGAAAAAGAAAAAGTAAAAAAAAAAGAAGAAGAAGAAGCAGATTATAGATCCATAGAAATATCCTATGTAAACACAAGCTCACATCACATATATGAGCTATATAATTAATTAAAAGAAATTATATGAGCAACAACAAATCAAATGGAGACACAATTATATGGCATATGACTCGATTCAATTTGTAGTCAACAAACTAGAAGAAAAGATCCTCCCTCCATTTCCATTCCAAATTAACACAAGTACAAAAAGAAGATGAGCATAAAAATGGAAAAAAAAAAAAAAAAAACTCAAGCAGGCAGAGCCTTTTGCAAAATTCAATTAATTACAATTAATTAACAACACAAAATAGAGACACTTTACTCAAACAAGGCATACAGGCATTAATGAAAGATTGATACACACAGTTATATATGATTTACCAATTAGCATTCAACTTGCATCGAATTCCCCAAAACAAACAAAAAATTTCATATTTCAACCATTAGCATTCAACTTACATCAAATTTCCCCAAAGCAAACAAAAATTTTCAACAATTAGCATTCAACTTGCATCAAATTTCCCCATCCACCGGGCGGTGATGATAAACTTAAAAATATTATGTCATTTTATATTACATTAATAAGAAAACGCTCTTTTTCAAAATTTAAAAAAAGAAGAAGAAAAAAGAAGATTAAAAGACTCTTTCATGGAATATTTTCTTAAAATCCACTTATTCAAAACAACAGAAATTTTAATAGTGGAAAAGATAATGTGTTAACCCTATATATATTTTTGTCTCATATGTAACATGAATTCCAAATAATACTTGATATATATACCATACCTGTGTCTTAAAATGCAACTCCTTTGCTGTTATAACAAATAGGGAAATACATGCAGTTCATTCTTATATATAAAAAAAATTGCAGGAGTACTGTATATACCCTGAAGCCAACACAACATATAACTATATTAGTCTATATAACACTATAGGAAGAGACAATTGTTGAATAAGTCCTACTTAAATCACAGATTGTAGGGAATTATAAAATATATTAGAGAGGGAATTCATCACAGATTCACAATTGACATTTCCAGCTTAAGCCATGCAAGAGGAAGAGGAAATTAATCATCAATTAACATGCATCTACAAAAATGAAAGCAGAGTAGTAATAAGAAACCACCACATAACACATTCAATTCCATCACAAAGAAATATATATATATATATATATATATATATATATTCATGGAGTATATAAGCAGTCATCATCCCAAGTGACCTTCAGTAGTATTGAAGCAAGGTAACCAAAGCTCTATCAAGACAGCTGGTGAAGGTCCATCATGGAGTATTGTTACATGATAGCACAACTTGTACAACTACCTATTAACTATAGTTAATAGTTAGTAACAGCTGTACAACTAGAGTTAAGTAGTAACTATAGTTAAGTAATTGTGATTGATAAATATATAGATCAGTGTAATAGTTTGGTTAAGCTTGATAAATAAAATTTATTCTCTTTCGTCTTGCTCTCTTCATCTCTGCTTCTCTCCATATATCTCATAGTTATGGGACTATTGATCATTATAAAGCCAGACTTGTCGCTAAGGTCATGTTTATTTGTAAGGATTATAATCCCGAAATTATAATCCCAAGATTATTAATCCTAGCTAGGATTATAATCCCGAGATTATAATACCTAGTTAAACATGGTATTAAATAATCCCCCATATTAAGTCATTTTATAATCCCTGAACTAATATATAGTCAAGACATTTGGGATTAATAGTCTTTTCCCAAGTACAATCTTTGCAAACAAACATAACCATAGGATTAATATTCTTGGGATTATAATTTCGAGATTATAATCCTTGCAAACAAACATGGTCCTACTGTCTCTCGATAATCTGCTGAATCTGAATACAGGGCCATGACCAATGTCTAATGTGAATTATCTTGGCTCACTGCTCTTTTGAATTAAAGTACCTTCATGTCCCAGTTTCTTTCCCTATTTCCCTTTACTGTGATAACCAAGCTGCCATCTACATTGCCTCGAATCCTGTTTTTCATGAACGAACTAAACACATTCAGGTGGATTGCCATCTCATTCGTGATAAACTTGTTCATGGATTTATTACTCCTCAGCATTTACACCCTTACTCTCAACCTGCTGACTTACTCACTAAAGCTTTATCTTCTGCTCATCTTTCTCATTTACTTGGCTAGTTAGGTGTCACTAATTTCTCTTTGCCTCCCAACTTGAGGGGGGATGTTAGATGTTAAGGATATAAATGTCTCACACACTCAAACAATGCTACAAGAGAAGTCAGGAGCACATGACAGCAAAGGAGGTGCATGTATATCACAGTCATAGCTATGATAGAACAGTTATCATTACTCACTAGTTGATTATATTGGTATTTCTATAATTAGAAAGAAATAGAAGTAGCTTGGAGGTTAAGCTAGATAGTAGTATAAATACATTGTAAAATGAGTCTGATGAATATAATTTTTGTACTGAGATTGAGTATCATTTTTATCTCTTCAGTTTATAGCCTTGTATGTTGTAACATCTCATATGTTTGAACGGATGGAATATGCTAATTTGACTATTGATCCCTCTGTCCCAAATTAATTGCTTTTCTAGGACTTTTTAAAGTCAAATTGACTATTTTTAAAATTAATAATTAAGCATATATAAATATATTTCTAAAATTATAAAAATTGAAATTAGTAATAAATTGTATATACTTTCTTTTGGTTATAATATTTTCACCTGTATGTTAGCAAAAATAGTAAAAAGATTAGTTTTAAAAATAGTCAATTTGACTTTTAAAAGTTCTAGAAATACAATTAATTTGGGACTGAGGGAATATAAAGTTTCAAATAAAAAAGAAAGAAAGAAAGAAAGAAAGAAAACTAGTCACAAATTTATCTTGTTTGTAGAAAATGTCTCACTTTTCTCATCATGGTAAATTCATTAGATTAATTGAATAGAAATGAGACCAAATTGAAAATATTCGCTTCGTGTTATGATCTTTTTTCTAACTAACTTTCTAGAAGTTTAAGAGGAAAGAAAACAAATATATGCACCAAAATTTTCATCATGTTTTATATGCATAAATTTTAAGACCAAAGAAGATAGCATATTGCTTTGTTTTACTTCATTCCCCTTGTGGCCTTGTGGGTCCCGTCTCCAAGCTTTCCGTAAGTTCGAGATGAAATGTATTTTTAGAATTGAATTATAATAGTATAGTACTGATTATATATAAAAGTATATCTTTTTTATTCAGAACTAAAAAAAAGAAAAAAGGTTTAACTTTCTTTTCATTATTGAACTTTAACATAAGAGGAAATAAAAGACACCAATAATTTTCTTCTTTTCCCAAAACACCCAACAGCAACAGCAACAGCCCAACACCTTTTAAAATGCAATGAATTTTAAAGTCCCCACAGTTTTGAATTTTTCTTTAAATTTCCTCAATCAACAAAATACTAATACCATGGTGTATCATCTCAATCAACCCACCATAAAATAATAATAATATAAAGATACCATCCGCAAAGGCTATCTGCACCTAATTCCCCTTATAAATTATTTATGAAATTAACATTGCCGACACTTTAATGCACCATTTACATTAGCTTGGGATGTATAATTTTATAATAATTATTTTGATATATAGTTCCATCAGTATTCATTCTGCAATAAATGGAATTGACAAATTCATCAGTGAAAAACATAATTTTTATTTATCCATAATATCTTTCCCACGGTATACACACAAATTTTGTCAAATTATTTTTCTCTTGTACTGTACATATTTATTCATTGTATTTGTGTCGGTGGACATAGGAGAAGAATAATTGTCGGTCGCATTTTAATATTCCAACAAGTTGTTAAAAAGAAAATTAATATAAAAATAAAAATTTATATTCCTGATTTTTTCCCCTCATAATTATTTTCCATATAAAAGAAAAATGAAAGGAATCAAATAACTCTTCAAAGTTTAAACACATTGTTAGTTTGTTATCATTATTGTAGTATTGCCCAAAATGTCTAAAATTGCATGAGTGAAGCTCTTGGAGTAGCTATATTATTGTTAAGCTCTAACTTTAATCTATGTCAATTATAATGCCAAGCAAGTTTTGCCCTTAGTGTGGTAGAGTTTTGGCTGTTTTTTTCTCAATCTTTTGTTTATAGCTCTATATATCACAATCTATGTTTCCTAAAATGAGAATATACTATGTTAAATAATAAAAATTGAGCAAGACATGATGAACAAAAATTGTCAAAAAAATATCAGATTTATTAGACTTTGCTACACTAACTTTAGTTTTTAGGGAATGCTCTCCTTCGAGCAATAGAGTGGCTCATGGTCTTACTGAGTTTGCTCAATTTTTTTCTTTTCATGTTTTTATATTTTGGTTGGATGATGTTCATGTTAACATCTTTCTTATTATTGTTGCTGACATTTTAGAGTAATAAAATTTTACAGTCGACGAACCGTTTCAAAAAAAAAAAATGAATGGTCTCCTTCCTAAAATGAAACCATTCTTTCAAAAGTTAGTTACAATTAGTAATGTAAATATGTAATCAACAAAATTGCCAAAAAAATTCCAAGTTTAAAAAAATTGATGCATTAATTCAGAAAGAAACTCTCATTTTAAAATATCTTGAAAAAGAAAGTTGAATGTTCCATAGGTTCAATTTTCTCCCCTAATTTATGTACTTGGATGTTTCAAAATTTATGCTCCTAAATGTTAACTTACTATTGATACAGTCTACTTTATAATTATTCATAAATATTATAACCTTAAAATTGAGTTTATTATGAGCTTTTAAAACTTTTAAATAAATTTTTATATTCATTCAGATATTTTAATGCGTAAAAGTAAGTGAAAACATTGAAAGGAGAATAGTAATTTATTTTCTTTTAATGGAAAAGGAACTTTTAATTATAACAAGTAATTATTAGAGTTTATAAAATTTCAATCAACATAAAAATGTCATAACTAAATCAAGAATATCAAGTTTTGACAAAAAAAAAAAAGTATAGTGGCAAGTTGCAATAAAAAAAATGAGTAAAATACACCGTAGATAATCATAATAACACTCATCATTCCTTTATTTTTTTTCAAGTAACAATTAGTACTCTTCTAGTTTATAATATATAACATTCATTACCCCCAGTGTGGTTGACCAACTAATATCTAAAAATATTTTTAATATAATGTCTAATATACCATTTAAGTTATAATGTTTAATATATTCACTAAATATAAATTTGTATATTATAATTTTTACTTAAATTTATCTAATTAATTAAATTATAAACTTGTGAAATAAATAACATAAATGTCAAAAATAATAAATATTCATTTTATCGAAAAAAATAAAGTCATACACTTTTTGCTAATTAAATTTCTCAAAGATTAAAATTTACATAATATATATTCAAATATTTTTTTTGTAATTAAAAAGTAAAATTTTAATACCCATAAAAAGTACAAATTAACCCAAAAAAAATTATAATTATTTTTTCCAAATATTAAAATTTATGTAAAACAAACTTATTTTTACAGAATAAATCTTATTATTCATATAAAAAAGTATTAAAAATTATATTAATTATTTTTCTCAAATATTAAACTAAACATAAGTCACACTTAGACATAATTATTTACAATAAAAATGACAAATGTTGTTACTCAAAAAAAGAAAAATATTTTTACAAGATAGAGTTAGTAATAAATATTATTCTATTTTCATTTATTTAGCATTATACAAAAACAACACCAACTGTGTACTAAAAAATATAATTAAAATCATAAACATCTCAAATTTTGGCATATACTCAAAAATATTTAACATATAAAAATTATAATATGAAACTAAGAATTCAAATAATATTTTTTGTTATTAAACATCAAAAACTAAATTATCAACATACTCAATCACTCTAATTAGAAAAACTCAATTAATAATTTAATTTAAAATTCTAAATATTTGTATCATTTATCCAAAAATATGTATTAATTTAACTAAATTAATTTGTTTTACACAATTTGAATGAGATAGTTTGAATTATAATTAAAACTATAATTAAAATGTATTGTATTAAAAAAAGATAATTAAATATATATTATTCAGGAATTAAAATTTGATAACATATAAGGATAAATATGTAATTTTATGTATTTAGTCAATTTTAAAATTTTATAAAAATATTAACTCTTACTTACAAAAAACTAAAGACTAAAGAGGAGGGAAGTGTTATTACGAAAGTGTCGGTCTATTTTACTCTAAAGAAATCCCACACCCCTATTTTTGGATTTAGCTAATCTCAACCTTTCAACTTTTAAGTAGGCCCCACCCGTGAAGCTTGCTTTCCATTTTCTATAGTGTCTAAAATATAATTATTAATTTGTTAGAATACAAACAACAGAGTAAAAAACATAAAGAGGCAACTTTAAAAATAGAGAAAAAATTTGTAGAGAGTAGTTGGGTTGTGTACTTCTTGGATATGAGACTGTCGGTGGTGTAGAAAAAGATAAAAACATCTCATTTTCATTTATTAATTAAATAAGTAAAAAGAAGAAAAAAAACTCTTTTTTCCCACTAATATTGTTATATATGTCAAAAAAATTATATTTATTTTAAAAAATATTGAATACATGAAATATAATAATGTAAAAAAGACTCATTTATGATTAATTTATTTTATCACCTATAATTTTATAATAGCCATAATTTACATTAGACATAAAATTAATCGATATTAATCACAATTAACATTGGAAATAAATTTAGTCAAAATATAAAATTTTAGTAATTTTTTTTTCGTGCATAATCTAGCCATTAGGTAGAGCCTTTTGGCAACAAATGCAGTGGAAATGAAGCAAGGTTAAAGCAATCTCTTACCCTCAAAACAAGACAACAAAAACTGAAAATATAAAATTCTACTTGCAAAGTAAAAGTCCATGGATACAGAGAGAGAGAGAGAGAGAGAGAGAAATGGTTGTAGAGAGAGAAAGAGAAAGAGAGGAAGATGAAAATTAGACAGACTGTCTTTGTCTATTAGTAGACCAGTCAGTGTCATCAACCTAATTGAAAATTGTTCATGAAGACAAATCAATAAAATAAAATTAAAATACAAAGTGAAACAGCACAATCACAGCCAAATTCCACCCATTATTGCCTCTCTCAGCTCACTACCGCCCATAAGATTGCCCCCTCTTTCCACCATTTTAGTCCACCCCATTCTCTCTCTCCTCTCATTTCAGACACACAAATCTTTGAGCAAATCCACAAAGCTAGTTCAGATTCACATTTGTGGGTGTTCTTAGATTTGCACAAAAACCTAATTCCACCAATCTTTTTCCCAAATTCCCATCACATTCTTGGTGGGTTTTGATTTTGGGTGGTAAAGTTGCAATCTTCTTCCAAATTCCCATTACATGCTTGGTGGGTTTTGATTTTGGGTGGTAAAGGTACAAGCTTTAGAGCTTAAAGAATATGTACGGGAGAGATCCATGGGGTGGGCCGTTGGAAATAGCGGCGGATTCAGCTACGGATGATGATCGGAGCAGGAATTTGCAGGACTTTGATCGGGCGGCGCTTTCTCGGCCGTTGGATGAGACCCAACAGAGCTGGCTATTGGGTCCTGGTGAGCAGAAGAAGAAGAAGTATGTGGATCTGGGTTGTATTATTGTGAGCAGAAAGATTTTTGTTTGGACTGTTGGGACTATATTGGCGGCTGGGCTTATTGCTGGGTTTGTCACTCTTATTGTCAAGACTGTGCCACGGCATCACCACCGTCCTCCGCCGCCGGATAATTACACTCTTGCTCTGAGGAAAGCTCTCATGTTCTTCAATGCCCAGCGCTGTAAGTGATTCGAATTTTACTTCATTTTAACAAATCATACATTCATATTATGTGTTTTGCTTTATTGGGTTAGTTTTAGTTCTTGGATCTGATGATCTAATTTAGTTTTGGGATAATAATTATCATTTGATGATTGTCTTTTAGCTTCAATTTATGTAGGATGTGTGAAATTATGTTTATATATGGAAATTGAGGGTGCAATTTTTAGTGTGAATATTAACTATCTAATGCTGCGTTTGGATTTAACGAATGGAACAGAGAAAGGAATGGAATGATTTTAAGGTATTTCAAGTGTATGTTTGGTTGATGGTGGATGGTATAATATGGTGGCAAAATTATCACAAATATTCATTTCATTGGAATAGATTTTATTCTACCACCTCCCACGTGGAATAAAAATCAAGGGGTGGAATGAATTTTCATTCCATTGGAATGATTTATTCTCCAAAATAATTCTCAAATACACTATTTTTCATTCCATTCCCTCAATCCAAACGTAGCATAAGTTTAACAAGGAAAGGGAGAAAGATTGTTTTTTTTATGAGAACCATCAAATTGGGTGAATCAGTGAAAAGATCTTTCATTTTGTGCCGCAAAAACTCAAATCTTTCTCTAATGTGATTATTTGTCATTTAAAGAATACACTTTGTTGTCATCATTTAACATTATTATTTGTTTACCTTTTGCTATTTCATTTTATTAGCTAGATAGTTTTATAAATTGTTATGTTCTGTTTTTCCTTTTGGCACTCTAAAATTTAATTGTTTCTAGGTAGTTAGTTATTGTCACTTTATTTTTAATTTCCATTCCCTTTCTGTTTAGATATCTAATTTAGTGTTAAATTTGTGTGTTTGCAGCTGGAAAACTCCCCAAACACAATAATGTTACGTGGAGGGGGAACTCTGGTTTGAATGACGGCAAGTCCGATCCATCGTCTATAAGCAAAAATCTGGTGGGTGGTTATTATGATGCGGGTGATGCAATCAAATTCAATTTCCCTGCATCTTTTGCGATGACTATGTTGAGCTGGAGTGTGATCGAATATAGTGCCAAATATGATGCTGCAGGGGAGCTCAACCATGTTAAAGAGATCATTAAGTGGGGGACTGATTATTTTCTTAAGACTTTCAATTCTTCTGCTGATACCATAGACCGTGTTGTGGCGCAGGTAGATGTCATACATCTTTTGGTTGATTCTTTCGCTACCTAACAAATTATTCATGACACTCTTTTCATGCTTGCATCAACTTTTGAATGTTATCTGGAATTCTCATCAACGGGCTTTCTTTTCTTTCATCTGACAGGTGGGAGTGGGAGATACTTCCGGAGGGCCAAGTCCTAATGATCATTATTGCTGGATGCGTCCTGAGGACATTGATTACCCTCGGCCAGTAACTGAATGTCATAGTTGCTCAGACCTTGCTGCAGAGATGGCGGCTGCTTTGGCTTCTGCATCAATTGTTTTTAAGGACAACAAGGCTTACTCACAAAAACTTGTCCATGGTGCTAAAACTCTCTTTAAGTTTGCTAGGGATCAGCGCGGCAGATATAGCGCGGGGTCGGAGGCCGCAATTTTCTATAATTCCACTAGTTACTGGGATGAGTTTGTGTGGGGTGGAGCTTGGATGTATTATGCTACTGGGAATAATTCTTACCTTTCACTTGCTACGAATATCAAAATGGCAACACATGCCGGTGCTTTCTGGGGAGGCCCAGATTATGGTGTACTTAGCTGGGACAACAAGCTTGCCGGAGCTCAAGTAAGTTGAAGGAGCATATTTGTTCTCTTGCTTTAACTCTTCTTGTTACTGCATAATCACTTTGTGTGTGTACGCTTCTGTTCAAATGGATGTGCAGTGTACTCCTAAGCCACTATACTTAAATTTGATGAGTGCTCAGTTATATGGGGTCATATTCTAATATTCTTTTCCATTTGCTTGATGTTCCGTTTCACATTAATTTTACCCTTACATTTCAAATGCAACTAATCTCCTATTGGCATTCAGAGGAACTGAACTGCATGGTTAATTAGTTTCCCTATATCATAACTCATAAGCACCAATTAAATAGTGATACAGTTGCTTTGGTAATTTTCCTCTTAAATGTTCCAAGTCAGAACTGATAGACTTTTTCTCTCTCCTTTCCGTTTCATTCAAGTGGAAAGAGTTAAGACTGTTAAGAGACTATTTTTCTGATTACGTGTATGCTGTTTATATCTGATTTCTACTCTATTGTCGCTTGTAGTCCTCTTATCCTTTATTTTTTAACTATTGAAGATCAGATACAATTATACCATTCAGATGCCAACCAGCTTATAAGTATTAAAGTTGCAACACGTGGTCATATTTCAAATAGAAAAATACTTTTATTTTGAATGAAATGGTTAAATTTGTCCTTTTTTCTTATTGCTGAAATAGTTGATTTAATCTGGTTCACGGATTTTATTCCGCATAAGCTTTTGCAGATACTGGTCTTGGTTGATTACTGATACGATCTTTTTCCTAAATCTTTAGGTGCTTCTAACTCGTTTGAGATTGTTTTTGAGCCCTGGGTACCCATATGAAGAGGCTTTAAAGACATTTCACAATCAGACCAGTATATTCATGTGCTCATTCCTTCCATACTTTACAAGCTTCAACAGAACAAAAGGTATAATCCCGCTGCTTCGTTATCCCTTATAGTTCCTTATTTAAGTTAAACATAAAAATGACATCTAATGTTTGTTGGGCCCATGTTGCAGGAGGCTTGATCCAGTTAAATCATGGAAGGCCTCAGCCTCTTCAGTATGTAGTCAATGCTGCCTTTTTGGCTACAGTGTATAGTGACTATCTTGATGCTGCAGATACACCTGGATGGTATTGTGGACCTAATTTCTACTCGACCGACACCATGCGTAAATTTGCTGAGAGGCAGGTATGTGATAGTTTCATCCAACTTTCACTTAATTAGGACAACTTCTGCGATATTAAACTGTCTTTTTCGATACTTTTAGATAGAATCATTTCAAAAGATGTTTCTCTTAGCAAAATTTGAAACAATTTTTTAACCAAAAACATGAATTCCTTTTGGCATTTCGGCAGATTGACTACATCCTTGGCAAAAATCCACGAAAGATGAGTTATCTTGTGGGTTTTGGCAATAACTATCCGAAACATGTCCACCATAGAGGTGCATCCATTCCGAAGAACAAGGTCAAGTATAACTGTAAAGGAGGATGGAAGTGGAGGGATACGTCGAAGCCCAATCCTAATACTATTGTCGGGGCCATGGTTGCTGGTCCCGACAGGCGTGATGGTTTCCGTGACGTTCGTACTAATTACAATTACACAGAGCCAACACTTGCAGGCAATGCTGGTTTAGTGGCAGCCCTGGTGGCTTTGTCAGGTGAACACAAGGCTACGCAGATTGACAAAAACACCATGTTCTCTGCAGTTCCACCTATGTTTCCCACCCCACCACCGCCACCGGCTCCTTGGAAACCATGAGATTCCGGTGGTGGTCATCGTCATTTTCCTGTTACGTCGTGTGACTTATGGTTAGATGATCTTGCTGTTGGATAGTGATACACCATAAAAGTTAAATGTAATACAAAGGGTGAGCAACAAGGTGGGGGGAAAACACCATATAGAAACATGACTCTCGTTGGCTGTGCGGTTTTGGGTATCTTGTATTTAGCTTTGTAATTTGTGATATACATTGTATGTACCAAACAAATCATGTACCATCATTTTGAAATACCATAAAGTTGAACAAAATGTGATTACAGAAACAATATAGCAATATAAAACCAGTGGACTATGGTTTTAATCCCAAGGCCCTCAAAAGAAAAACTATTTAATCCCAGCTTGTTCTCATAAATGCCTAAAAATTAAAAAATTATTGCTGAAATAAGTTGTCATATCCTATACAGTATAATTACAAACAAACACACTGAATTTAAAAGGGGAAAAGAGAAATAATCTCAAAATAATTTTACCAATTAAATTTTACCCCATTACTCCAAAAACAAATAGTAATATTCAAATTAAAGTATTTGGATAGAGAATGATTAACATATATGAATGAATAGATTCATATATTTTAGTTTAATTTTAAATTTTGAATCAAGTTAGATTCCAAATACATGTATTAATAATTATTGATGCATGTGTGATGAATGTGGATGTGACGCATAGGCTCCCAATTTTCTCAACATTTGCTTCCATATATTCAATTTTCTCAAATTGACTTGGAACAATAGCTAGGGAAATCTCAATTCAATGGGCCCCAATAGCTATTTGATTAAACAAGTATTGTACATACAACACAATGATTTTACCATCCTACAATTCTTCTCAAATGTCGGAGCTTGAGCAACTCCTTTTATACTTTGGAACAAACTTCTTAATCATATTAATCAAAGTGCAATCTTGTCCTTCACTAGGGAGTACGTCTAATAGCATCTCAAAAGTCGAGGAATCAGGTTTGAAACCCCTCCCAACCATTTTCCCAAGAAGAGTTACAGCCTCATGATGCTTATTGCCCTTTAAAAATCCTTGGACAATAACATTATAAGTGACACTATCTGGCAGGCAACCATTTTCTTCCATTTTCATGAGAAACCCTTTTGCTTCCTCAAATTGTCCATTTTGACAAAGCCCTTTTATTAGAACAGTATATGTCCTAACATCAGGATTCAAACCTTTAGAAGAAAGGTTATCAAAAAGTTCTCTTGCTTTATCAATCTTCCCAACCTTGCTAGTACCATTGATGACGATATCGTAAAGCGCAACATAAGAATTTAATCCACTATTCTCCAACAGATTTAGTAAAGACAATGCCTCATCAATCAGTTGGTTTTTGCATAGTCCGTCCAGCAAGATGCAATAAGTGTACTTGTCTGGAATAATGTCCTTTGTTTGCATCTCATTAAAAAGTTCAAGAGCTGCTGTACATTTACCCATTTGAAATAGCCCATTTAAAATAGAGCTGTAAGTGGCAACGTCAGGCTTCAATCCCTTTGAAGGCATTTCTCTAAAGAGATGCATAGCTTCATCTATTTTTCTCATCTTGCAATACCCATTAATTAAACTGTTATAGGTAAAAGTGTCGGGAAATATGCTTCTGTCATTCATGAAATTAAAAATATCCATTGCTTTATCCATTTGACGTAACAAACAATACCCATCAATTAGGGCATTGTATGTTACAACGCCAGGATCCATGCCTCTTTGAACCATTGTTTGGAGCACGGACTCTGCTTCTTCTATCTTCCCTTCCTTGCAATACGCATCCACCAAAATAGTAAAGGTACACGAATTCGGAGAGATGTTGTTGGTGTCCATTTCTCCTAACATTCTTGTAACCTCATTCCAACGGCTAAAAATGCATAATCCCCGAAGCAATGAATTATATGTGACAACATTTGGCTGAATTCCTTTTCCAATCATTTCGGCGAAAAGGTCCAAAGCATTGTCTACCAGTCCATCTTTGCATAGACTATCTATGACCGTGTTATACAATATGGTGTTGGGTCTACAATCACCTTTTTCCAGAAACTTGAGCAAAGCAATGGCATTGGCGGTGTTTCCAGTTTTGCAAAGACCATTAATAATCGTCCCATAAATGACTTCATTTGGTTCACAAACTTTTTCCCTGCACAACTTCTTAAATAATTCCACAGCCTCGGGAGTCCTATCTGCTAGAATGAGTCCGTTCAAAAGAGTGTTGAAGGTAGGCAAAGTAGGTAAAAGACCACGCTTAAAAAAGCTGCCGAAGATAGAAAAACCGCAATCAACTTGATCTAAGTGGCAATAGCAATTGATTGCAATGGTCATGGTATAAACATCAACTGGAACACCCATGAAACCCATTTTCTTAAGCAAAATAATTGCAGAATGATAATGCCTCATCTTCACAATAATCCCAAGTAATTTGGTAAAATCAATAACGGAAGGCCTAGGGCGCCTTTGGAGCATTTCGTCGAACAGGGCCAGGGCATCATCAAGCTTATAAACATTATCAAAGCTAATTGTAGGTTGTTTCTTTGAGGAAAATTCCCATTTCGAACTAGTATTATTATCATGAGAGTGAAAAGATAAATGCAACAGTAGAGTGTTTGGAAATTGGGAAAAACAAATACCTTCGCCACGAAGCAGAAGAGACCGCCTTTTGCAGATGAAAGAAGCAACACCATTTCTGTTCATCACAATCATCGATAGTTTAGGTTAGGAGACCGCCTTTTGCAGATGAAGAAGCAACAGCATTTCTGTTCATCACGATCATCGATAGTTTAGGTTAGGGATCTGGGATTCTGGAGAGAAATGAAATCAATTGAATATATATGAATTTTAAATTTTGGATCAAGTTAGATTTTAAATACATGTATTAATTATTGATGTAGGTGGATGTGACGCATAGGCTCCTCAATTTTCTCAACATTTACTTCCATATATTCAATTTTCTCACATTGACTTGGACCAATAGCTAGGGAAATCTCAATTCAATGGCCTTTTAATACAATCAAATAGAAAGCCCCGATGGCTATTTGATTAACAATAATTCTAGGGCGACATTTTTTTGTGGACATTCTAGCGACTTTTTTTTTTTTTTTTTTTTGGTTTTTTTTTTTTTTGGCTATGACTTCAAAATAATTTATATGATTTATTGGTACAAAAATTTTAAAAAAAAAACAGTGATTTAGGTGTGATTTAGATACATATACAAAACATTGTTGTACAATCTTTACAACACTGTTTTGTATATGTATCCAAATCACACCTAAATCACTGTTTTTTTTTAAATTTTTGTACCAATAAATCATATAAATTATTTTGAAGTCATAGACAAAAAGAAAAAAGTCGCTAGAATGTCGCTAAGGGAAATGTCGCCCCAGAAGAACTCTTTGATTAAACAAGTACGTGCAACACAATGATTTTACCATCCTACAATTCTTCTCAAAATCCTTGGACAATAACATTATAAGTGACACTATCCGGCAGACAACCATTTTCATGAGAAACCCTTTTGCTTCCTCAAATTGTCCATTTTGACAAAGCACTTTTATTAGTACAGTATATGTCCTGACATTAGGATTCAAACCTTTAGAAGAAAGGTTTTCAAAAAGTTCTCTTGCTTTATAATTATAATACAAAATTGGGAATCGTTAAATCCACTCTCATTTTTGTTATTTCCGTACACATGGCCATAAATTAACTATGGTTGAGTCACTTAACCATAATACAAAAATTATTTTCCAATATTGCCCTCGCCTAATATCTTGCTGAAGAAGTGAGGTTAGAGAGAGAAATCTGGTGGGAGCTTAATTGTACGCTATTCAGACCTCCTAATCTACTCTGAATCCCCATCTCAGTTTCTAGTCGATCTCTACTCAGACACATCCAAATTATTTACTTCACACAGGGAGAGTTCTTGTAATTTCTAATTGGAATCTTGGTCCAAATCCACAGATCTGCCGTCATATCCCCCCTCTTCTTCAATCTGTTCCGGATCTTAACGGTACGAAATTTATGTGATTCATATATATCCCCAAACACACTGCCCAAATTTGAGGTAAAAATTTCTGAACTGTATTTATGGATTTTTGTGGGTTTTTTTTTTTTTTTTTTTAATTGAGGTAATATTTTAGTTTAAAATAGATAAAATATTTCTCGGTGAACAAAATTTTTTTCCTATAAACCCTAACTTTTTTATTATTATGACTAAAAGACAAATTGCACCCCAAACTTTACTCATATATTGACTTTTGACCCCAAACTAAAAAACGTATCTAAGTGCACCCTAAACTTCATATATGCGTAACAAAATGCACCCTCCGTACATTTAGCCGGTCAAAAGTGACCGGCTAAGGCATTAGGGTCAAAAGTCAACAAGTTTGGGGTGCAATTTGTCTTTTAGTCTAATAATAATAATAATAGTAATAATAATAATAATAACAGTAATAATAATAACAATAATAATAATAATAATAACAATAATAATAATAATAATACCGATAATAATAATAATAATAATAATAATAATACCGATAATAATAATAATAATAACAATAATAATAATAATAATAATAATACCGATAATAATAATAATAATAATAATAATAATACCGATAATAATAATAATAATAATAATAATAATACCGATAATAATAATATCTTTAATAATAATAATTATTATTATAATACCGATAATAATAATAATAATAATAATACCAATAATAATAATAATACAGATAATAATAATATTTATAATTTTTATATTTTATAATTTCCTTAATTATATTTACTAATAATAATATCAAAAACTCATTTGATATTAATTATAAAAATCAATTATTGGATACTATTATCTGTATTATTATTATTATCGGTATTATTATTAGTATTATTATTATTATTGTTATTATTATTATTATTAACGGTATTATTATTATCGGTATTATTATTATTATTATTATTATTATTATTATTATCGGTATTATTATTATTATAACAAATAATGCATTGTATCATTATTTGTATCCAATAATTGATTTTTATAATTAATATCAAATGAGTTTTGATATTATTATTAGCAAATATAATTAAGGAAATTATAAAATATAAAAATTATAAATATTATTATTATCTGTATTATTATTATTATCATCGGTATTATTATTAGTATTATTATTATTATTATCGGTATTATAATAATAATAATTATTATTAACGTTATTTTTATTATCGGTATTATTATTATTATTATTATTATTATTATCGGTATTATTATTATTATTACTGTTATTATTATTATTATTATTATTATTATTATTAGACTAAAAGACAAATTGCACCCCAAACTTGTTGACTTTTGACCCTAGTGCCTTAGCCGGTCACTTTTGACCGGCTAAATGTACGGAGGGTGCATTTTGTTACGCATATATGAAGTTTAGGGTGCACTTAGATACGTTTTTTAGTTTGGGGTCAAAAGTCAACATATGAGTAAAGTTTGGGGTGCAATTTGTCTTTTAGTCTATTATTATTTGTAATTGAGGTTCTTGCACTCTCCATCCATGTATATATCTATACTTCTTTGTATATTTACTGAACTTGGAGCTTGTTTGTTGTTTGATTTGATTGAGTTTCTGTATGAATTTGATTGAATTTGGATCCGGTTGAAATGTCTTGGTGATTTTTGAGGTACTAGATATATCAGATTCAGAATTCATTTTGTCCTATATTCATTTTTATTTTTATTTTTTTAACTTCATGATCTGAAGTTGGTTGTTTGTTGACTGAAAAAGTTAATTCCCTTATTGGTCAGACACTGAGACTACTCTAAAAGCATCAAGAAATCACCTGTTTATATTCCCTTCAAGATGTTTGAGGTAATATCATTTTTATTATATGATTTGCTTCTTATGCATTTGTTTTCCGCAGAGCTCTTTTCCTCTATACAGAGCTCATATGGGAATTGAACTTTTCCATCTAGCTATAAAATTTTGAATTTGTTAGGATTTGAACTATAAACATGGAGATCTTACACCTGCTGCAAATTTACATGATGCCAGATTGGACTTTTGAAGAAAGTAAATTTAATGATCCAGCGGTGGAAGTTAAAGTTTATTAGAAAATGTTATGTTGAATGTAACGTGATTTTGAAAGTCTCAATACAACATGTTTATTGTAATATATTCAGAAAGTTGAGGGCAATTTTGGAAAATAAATATTATATTATTGTTAAGTGACTCAACTATAGCTAGTGTATGGGTCATGTGTGCGGAAATAACAAAAAAGGGTGTGGATTTAACAGTTCTCTACCTATATATACTTCCTTCATCTCGAGAATGATTAAAAGTATAATTTTTTCCATTCTTCTCTATTTTCCTTTAGAAAGGGACACCACTGAATTTTCAATCTTTGTAAAGTGCGGAGGCGTTGCATTGCTTCTAAAGTGGGCATTCTCACTAATTTCTTAGTGTTAGAATATATATATCTTATCCCCCGTCTAATTCTTTGACAAACTAGTTTTGATTTAAAGAACTTATATCTTTCTGTACTTGACTTTGGGAAGTGTTTTCAAATTAGGACTACAGCTCTGAATTTTCAGCTCCTCAAGGCAGTCTAGAAATTAATGTCATCCAACTTAAATAGAGATTGTAATCCCTCAGACCTTCCCTTAATTTGTGTAATAGTAATTTATTTTCAAAATTAATATAAACTTTTATAGAACAAACAACTTTAACAATTATAAACGAAGTAAAAGATGTTAGTAATGATCATATTTATTACTTTTAAAATTTGAATAAATTCATATTAATTTCAAATTTAAAAATTATCAATTTGCCTTAGAAAGTTAAACTATGTCTCTAAGTTTAGAAAGATGGAGTATAACCTAAGGGAGGAGTACGATAAATTTTGTTGGAATATCATTTTCTCTTAAATAAATTAATTAGGAGTATTTTTTTATTTTATTTTTTAAAACCATTTATACTATTATATTTTAATGTTAGGGCCTAGAAATAACTTGAGGAAGGAGAATTAAGAAACCTATACAAAAGAAGTGTTTCATTGTGAAGGGACTATTAGGTTAAACTTGTGACCGGTTGATGGACTAATTTGTAAAATGATAAATTAAGGAGTTGTTTGTTTACATCTGAATGAGTATGAATCTGACCGATTAAGTCATTCAGACCGTTTGTTTTATAATTTTTAAACTCTGAATGTATCTGAATACGTCTGAACGATTTATCTAGAAAATTGTAGCTGAATCAGTAAGAAGTAGTGCTAAATGATATTTTTACTACCTACCTTTATAGACAATTAAATATTACATTTAATGTCCATCTTTTTTTACTATTGTAAACAAATTTTGTTGTTTACAAATTATTTTTTGATTTTTTTATTTAACAAATTGGTCAATGATAATTTAATGAATGTTGTTGTAGTCTTTTCTTTTGGTTTAATGAACTAATAGAATGTTATTAAAAAAATTTAGTGTTTATTCCTAAAATTATATTACTAATAGTATACTCCATCAAAGATTATTCATAAATTTATATTTAATTTTTCTTAGATAGCATTGTTTATTTATAATTATATAATATAAATTTGTTCATAATACTTCAGAAAGTTAAAATAATAAAATATACGTGTTCAGATGTTTTAGACAAATAATTATCAGACACATAATTTCATTCTATATTCAAATTTTTTATTTCATTCAACTCATTCAGATTCTTTTATACATTTAAAACTTTTAATTCAATTTTATCAAACAATACATATGACTTGTGACCGGCCGTAGAAAAGATTTAAACCTTATATATACTAATTGTAAAATAGAGATTTAGTTCGCCTCTATTACACTTTTCTTTCAATTCCACTCAATAAACTATATTTTTATAATTTTAAATAGTATAATTAAAATCAACAATGGTTATTTAATTTATAATATTGAGTATTATAATTCCTCCAAAAATAAAAATAATTCGAAACTTTTTCACCATTTAATGAATATGTGAATTTTTAATCAAAATTTTAATACTTAAAAATTCTCTTAAATTTTAACGGTAAAAATATTTTTATAATTTTAATTTTTAAAATAAAATAAATTTTAATATTATCAACTATTTATTAACATATATTTCGATGATACGCTTTCATGGTAATTATAATTTAACTTTGTCGTAAATCTGAGAACATATAAATCATTTCCCTTAAAAAATTTGACAAATGATGTTACTCCTACTATATATTGAAAGGAATGGGATTTTTTAGAAAACCGAAATTAGAAAGGGAACCATTTCTGTCTAGTCTCTCTCTCTATACTAACGCATTTCAATTTCAAAGAGAAGGGTGTTGAGAAATGGGAAGAAGGGGATGTTGAGGAATTGCTTTGAGATCCATATTACAAATCAAACTCTCAGCTACTCTGTTCCCTCTCAATCCCTACTTCTTTAATCTTCCTTTTTTCTTAGTCCATCATTTTTCAGTTCATACATCTTCTATCTTAACAAACCTTAACCCTAATCCCAATCCCCTTCCTCGTAGAAAACTACAGCAATTACTCCTGCAAAAATGCAATTCTGAGTTTGATAAGCCCGAAGATGCTCTTCTTCTGTTCGGTTCTATGCTCCAAATGCGACCCCTCCCTTCTGTCATCGATTTCAGTCGATTACTAGCTGCTATGGTCAAAATGAAACTTTACTCAACTGTTGTCTCTCTGTTTAAAGATATGTGCGCTTTAAGCATTCCAGTTGATGTATATACTATTAGCACGGTGATAAACTGTTGTTGTCCCTTGAATCGTGTCGATTATGGGTTTTCTATGTTGGGTGGGATCTTCAAGCGTGGTTTTGTTCCGACTGTCGTTACCTACTACTCTGATGAGGGGGCTCCTTTCAGAAAACAAGTTTCTGGAGGCTGAGGAATTGTTCAAGAAGTTGTTAAGGGAAAAAGAGATTGAACCTTCTGTAGTTATGTACGGGACCATTATCAATGGGCTTTGCAAAATAGGCAACACTTCCATGGCCATTACGTTGCTCAGGATAATGGAACGAGATGGTTGTGAACCTGATAATGTGGTTTATAACACCGTCATTGATGGTTTATGCAAGGATAAACTAGTAGATGATGCTTTGGATCTTTTCTCTGAAATGATTAAGAAAGGCATACCACCGTGTGTTATAACTTACAATCAATTACTTCAGGGCCTATGTAACTTGGGTCGACAGGGAGAGACTAAGCAAATATTAAGTGAGATGGCCAGTATAAAAATTCTCCAGATGTGATTACCTTCAATATTTTGGTTGATTCGTATTGCAAGGAAGGGAAGGTAAAAGATGCATAAAATGTGTTAGAAAAAATGATTCAAAGAGGAGTGAATCCTAACATCGTCACCTACAGTGCACTCATGGATGGGTACTGTTTGCGAGGAGAAATGGATGGAGCATTGACAGTGTTGAGTAACATGATTAATAAGGGGATAGTGACGAACATTTGTAGCTATAACACTTTGATAAATGGATATTGCAAGAAGTTGGAAGTAGACAAAGCTATAGACCTCTTCCGAAAAATGCACCGTGAAGGTTTGAAACCCACAATTGTAACTTACAACACTATTTTGCAAGGGCTATTTAAGAAGGGCAGATGTGTTGCAGCACAAATTTTTTTTTATGAGATGCAAGCTCAAGGCTATGGACCAGATATTTTGACATGTTCTTGTTAGAAGGCCTTTGCAGGAACCAGTATATTGATGAAGCGTTGTCCTTGTTTCATGAAATGAAATGTAACGGTTTAATTCCTGATATTTATATTTACAGTATCCTCATTAATGGAATGTGCAAAGTTGGAAAGCTAGATATGGCAAGAAATCTTTTTGATAGCCTTCCTTCATAAGGGTTGCAGCCAAATGTTAAGACTTACACAATGATGATCCGAGCGCTTTGTCAAGAAGGATTATTGGAGAAAGCAAACAAGCTACTTGTGGAAATGGAAGGTAATGATTGTTTGCCAAATGATGTCACTTACAACACTATTATCCGCGGATGTTTTCAAAATAAGAAGTATGATGAAGCAAGTGCATTCATAGAAACAATGGTTGGCAGGGGCTTCTCCGCAGATGCATCTACCACCTCCATGTTACTGGATTTACTCTCAACAGAACTCTCAACAGAAGAATAGGATCCGACTCTCCTTGCTATGCGTCAGAAGTTCTTGCCATCAGTTAGATGATTTACATCATTCAGTCTTGTGATTACAATGTAAGCTTCAGGGTCTAGACCATAATATACCTAATATCAAATTTTTCCAAACTCTTCTTTGTAAGTAACGTTTTTAGCCTTGACAGTTAAATTTAAGTAAGATATTCTAAAACAATAGACTAATGCTACGTTTGGATTGAAGTAATGGAATGGGTGAAGGAATGGAATAGAGGAGGGAATAGAATAGATAGTAGAATGATTCATTCCATTCTAGTTGGAATGAGTCATTCTCCCCCAAGGAATAAAATTCATAAATTTGGGATGAAGGAGAATGATTCATTCCATTCCAATGGAGCAACCAAACACAATTTTTTTCATTTCATAGGAATGAGTCATTCTATTCTCACATTCATTCCTCTAATCCAAACGTAGCATAAGACTTGTGACTAGCTGTAGAAAAGATTTGAACCTTATACATACTAATTGTAAAATAGGGACTTAGCTCGTCTCTATTACACTTTCCTTTCAATTCCACTCAATAGACTATATTTTTATAATTTTAAATAGTATAATTAAAATCAACAATGGTTAATTAATTTATAATATTGAGTATTATAATTCCTCCAAAAATAAAAGTAATCCGATTTTTTTTCACCATTTGATGAATATGTGGATTTTTAATTAAAATTTAAATTCTCTTAAACTTTAACAGTAAAAATAATTTTAATGATTTTAATTTTTGGTAAGATTGATCTTAATATCATCAACTATTTATTAACATATTTCAATCATTACTAATAAAATTATTAGGATGAAATAATTGGTATATTGGATGAAATTAGAGGAAAATTATAATTGAGAGAAGCCAAATCCATAAATAGAGACTCAAGCGGGTGACGATGCATAATTATATAATGTATTAACATTACAATATTATTTTTGATTTTTATTTTATTGAACTTGTACTATTACATTTGTTAGTTTTAAAGATAATATTTCAATATTAGAAAATTAGTTAGAACAAGCAGAAATAAATTTAAGAAAACTCATCTTCACTATTTATAGCCCTTTGTACTAATTTTGTTCGAGGATAAACTCTGGAAGCTATGATGCACACGGTAAAAGAGACTCCCTACCAGTATACCGTTGTTCTATTTCCCTAAAATTCTTGCTCATGGACTCTATTTTGTGACATTGGAGTGATTACTCATATAGAGTAGAGAAATGAAAAGGATCAACAATTTATTCTTTTGGCCATGGAAAAAGGCAGAAAGTAAGTCAGATTAATCAAGTAATATACAGATTCAAACACCCTTTTGGGTTTTGGGTATGCATAATTGTATATACATATCTATGTATGGTGTAGCTTTCTTTCAACTAATTGCAGTGCATCTACCCACTATTCTTCAAGTCATAAATGTTCATGATTGTGATTGTGTACAACTTGCAACGGGGTTGAAAATCCATCTCAGAAAATGAACTGTTTCAATTAAAGATTCAAACCCACTTGTGTATGAACATTGAATATGCAGACAAGGTCATTAATTGACATTTCTGAAGAAAAAGTTTTCAACTTTAGACCTATAACAAGTATTGACTTAGGAAAAAATAATGGAGATGCAAGTAAACTCATGTGGAGTCTCCTTAATTTCTTTTATTTATTACTGAAAGTGCAAATTAGGGGGTGGGCAATTTATTAACTAGGACCATTGTAACTGTATGTCAAAGCTTTATTTTGTACTGTATGTAACTATGTATTTATTGACATCTTTAAAAACTTTGAATTTGGTTGGTTGAGATTTTAGGACAAGTTGGCTGCTTGATATTTCTATGCAACTCATTTTTGGTTAGATTTGGATATTGATATGTTAGATGCGTATCATAAAGAAACTCTTTTCTCCTATATTGGAAATTTTCAGCTTATATTTGAGTTGAGAGGTTTGAGTATTTGAGGGTTGAATCGATAGAAATTCCATCGGGCTGATAGTCTGTTAATTTGTGACTTCTATGGTTGTTCCCTAAGTAATGGATCAAAGGATTCAGAAATTTCTTTTGTTTTGTTCCATTCATTTTTTGGTTATTGCAGCACAGAATCAGGACTGTAAGTTATTTTCATCTTTATTTCCGAGATTTTAGTTTATTGTATTACTAGTAGTGAATTAGTGTTTATATATATGTTGTTATTCTACAAAATAATTCTCAATCTCTCCGTTTGCATACTTTTAGACGCGCAACTAATTTGATGTCCTGCTTTCACGTTCACCCAATTTAGTAGTGCATTATTAGCTTGCAAGTTACTTCATTTTCACTCAAAATTTAGGATTTTATATTCAAGTTATTGCCCGAGATAAAAAGAAGCTTGGCTTATAGATGGTTGAAAAAATCCTTGCTACTATTGGGTTAAAAAAGAACACATCCCAATATTGTTTTCCTTATATCCTCTTGAAATTTTCGACTTCATGTATCAGAATGGAATTGGAGAGTTAATCTTTGATAATACGATTAGTAGGTCAGAATATTGTTTGCAATGCAGCTACCATTCTACAATCTCTCAAGAATCAATGGGTGAAAACTCCACCAAATTGGCATGGTTCGGATCCATGTGGGGATAAATGGGACGGAATTGGGTGCACTAATTCACGTGTGACCTCGATGTAAGTCCTTGCTGTGTTTTAGCTTTCAATGATTACTGAAGATTGTTTAACTTTCAGTTTCATGCATTTACATGTACTTTTGGTTTCAGAACATTATCAAACATGGGTTTGACTGGTCAGCTGTCCGGAGACATTGTAAATTTATCTGAATTGCGGACTCTGTAGGTTTTTTCTTCAAAGTTCCTATTCTTCCATCTGGTGATCTGTTTGGAAACTAGCTTAATTACTCATGTTCCCTTTTCTTTTGAATACATTCACCTTACTTTTTAACATCATCATCTCACTATTTTCCCCCTTAAAACACTCGCATGATACTAATTTTGACCAAAATTGGTCAAAGGGGACAATTTTGTTAAAAATTGAAACATTGTCTATGACATTGCAAAAGTTGAAACATTAGCGTTCAATTAAGTGTCAAATAATTTGCCCTTTATATTTTTATCACTAAATTTTAGAGGAAAAAAAATAATAATAATACATTTGCATAAAGTGAACCCGCGATTAATTTCCATGTTTAAAGAATTCAAGGATTGCCTTCAGATTTGGGAGATACATCACTTGTACTGGTAATCCAAAAAAAATTATAAGCAACATGTCATTCATTATAATGCTTATATATTTGTCTTGAAAAGGTCTAAATGAAATGTAGAAAGAGAGAAACTGAGATTGAAAGAGAGAAACTAATTTTGGGTTTCTCCATTAATACTTCTCACATAAACATTTACATTGCTTCTCTCATCTAATTTACATTGAGTTACATTGGCTTATATACTAGTTTCACAAGGTAGTGCTCCCTTAATTTATGGATAGTGCTTCCATAAATTATGGGTAGTGCTCCCTTAATTCTAAGAAGATAACATGGAGAGGAAAATATGGAAACATGTTTTTCCTACCTAACACATTCTAACACTCCCCCTCAAGTTGGTGTATAGATATTTCGCATACCCAACTTGAAACAAAATAGATGAAACAGCTTGTTGTTCTATACTACTGACATGAACTTCACTGCTAGCACCACTTTGTTCCGCCATGTAAAAGATGAGTACAATATATATCCGAGGAGAATAAACTTTCCAAAGGATATCAAAAAATTAGATCCACGTGACTGCAAATTATGCTCAGCACACATGGCCAACACAACATCTCTCCATAAAATCTGCATAAGGAAGAGACTACCAGCCCATAAGCAGGCCCCACACGCAGAAAAGCGGCTGCAATGTGCTAGAAATCAGCCCATGTGCAGCCACGAACCAACCATGAAACAAAGTCAAGCACAACATTGGATACCATGTTGGAAGAAACATCAACAATGGATACCACGTTGGAAGAAACATCAACAATGGATACCACGTTGGAAGAAACATCAACAATGGATACCACGTTGGAAGAGACATCAACAATGGATACCACGTTGGAAGAGACATCAACAATGGATTCCATGTTGAAAGAGACATTAACAATGGATATCATGTTGGAAGAGACATTAACAATGGCTACCATGTTGGAAGAAAAGAATAAGGAACGTAGCTTTGATACCATGTAGAAAGAGAGAAACTGAGATTGAAAGAGAGAAACTAATTTTGGGTTTCTCCATTAATACTTCTCACATAAACATTTACATTGCTTCTCTCATCTAATTTAGATTGAGTTACATTGGCTTATATACTAGTTTCACAAGGTAGTGCTCTCTTAATTTATGGATAGTGTTTCCATAAATTATGGGTAGTGCTCCCTTAATTCTAGGAAGATAACATGGAGAGGAAAACATGGAGAGGAAAATATGGAAACATGTTTTTCCTACCTAACACATTCTAACATGAAACTATCTTGTAGAAGGCAATCAAAGCCCAATGGCCACTTCTTATTTTAAGCTTTCTTTACTTAATTGGCAATTACCATTTCTTATTAATTAATGTTACCTTATGGGACCCTTTAAAGCAGTGTTCTAAAAGTCGGCCTAGTCGGCCGACTAGTCGACGACTAGGTCGGGGTCGGAAGGCAGCCGAGTCGACTAGGGCCTAGTCACTTCAATTAGTCGCTGGCTGACTTAGTCGGAGACTAGTCAGCGCAAGTCGGGGCAAGTCGGCACAGTCGGGCGAGTCGGCGAGTCGGACTAGGGCTGTAAAAAAGAAAAAAAACATTTGAGTCATTTAATCTTCTTCTCCTTCTTGGCTGCCGACTCGCGATCGCGATTTTCTTCTCCTTGGCTGCCGACTCGCGATCGCTGGCTCCTTCTTGGACTGCTGACTGCGATCTGTTGTGCTCCTTCCTCGACTGCGACTCGCGATCTGCTGTGCTCGACTGCTGCTGCTGCTCGACTGAGTTAGGTAAGCTCTCTGCAAAATTTCTTTCGTCTAAATTTTTTTAGTTCTCTACTTCTCTGCAATTATAGAACAAGCTTTGGGTTATTCTAAGTTAGCTAGGGCATGGGTTGTGGCCACAGGCAGGCTGCAGTAGCACTAGATGGAAAAATGGAAGAATACAGAGAAGAAGAAGAAGAAGTGAAAGAAAAAGGAAAGGATCGGTTAAAAAAGAAGAAGAAAAAGACTTTTGACTATTGCTTGCTTTTGTCCTCTTTCTATTCTTTTTTTAATTACATGGTTAGCTGTCATCCACTAGTTTATGCAATGAGTCAGCCCTCCAACAAAGACAAAAACAGTGGTGTTCCATGTGTAGCAGTGGTGTTCCATGTGTTGTGATTTGTGAATCTACATGCAATAAATAATTAATTTAACAATAAAAAAGTAAATAATAAATAATAATTAATTAATTAATTAATAGTAATAGTAATATTAATTAATTAATTAATGTGTTGTTAAATAATTAATGTTTATTGTATGAACACATTTCATATATTACATACAGATACTACACTAATGCTTATTGTATGAACACATTTCAGTTTCCATGTTTTTATTTGATGATTTGTGTTACTTACGTTATTCTACTTACTCAAAACTTATGAAGGAGGAAGGAGAATATATATTTTTTTTAAAAAAAAATTGAAAATCCGACTAGCCGATTAATCCCCGACTAATCCCCTAGTCGCTAGTCGGTAGCCAACCGACCTGGGACCGACTAGCGACTTTTAGAACACTGCTTTAAAGCTGTAACTTTAATGCATCAATGATGGCACTGAAAATATTGGAAGCAAATCTTGTTTCTTCTCATTTTTGAGTTCATGAATACCTCTTCACAATGGGTCTGAAATCTGAATATTGTGAACGGTAGTAAACTTATATTAAGGATTCTGTAGTTAGTGATGACTGACATGAGAGAGCAATGTAACATCTCTATGTGTATTAAACGAAAAATTAAGAAAGAGAACTATGTGTGCTTATACATTTTTAGTCTGACATGAAAGAACAGTCATGGCTCTAAGTATTCTGCGATTCCCCCCTACACTCTCACTCTTGGTAAAAACGTTAAAATTTCTATCTGATTGTCAACTTTTGTACTTAGGGATTTATCATACAACAAAGATTTGACTGGTTCTCTTCCTTCATCTATTGGAGATCTGACGAAACTATCAACCTTGTAAGGAAATTTACTTGTTGCTACACAATGTTCGCTAACAACAATGATAGTTAAGTTTCTGTTAACCAATTGATTGACTTGTTTTTGTCAGAATTCTGGTTGGCTGCGGTTTCACCGGTTTGATTCCGGACAGTATTGGATCACTGCAGCAGCTGGTTTATTTGTAAGGCTTTTTACTTGAGGATTCTTCTTCTATTCTACTAATAGGCCAACCGATGGTAAAATCTGGAAGTCTGAGCACTGCGCCATTGTTCTTTGAGATGCCTCTTGCAATTAAAAGGAAAATCCCATATTTGTAGGAATCCTCTGTCTTGGGTGTCTGTCCTGCTTAATTTGCGGTTTTGATGGTGACACTCGTGTTCATATTGTGATGCAATCCACTGGGACAGAACCACAGAACCTCTAGCTAACATATACAATTCAAGTCCTTACATAGATTCTTTCATCCTCTAAAATAATTCTCATTTCAGAAAGGAAATTGATGTACGGTTATATTTTCTGTGTATAAATCGGAAAAAATATTACCTTGTGTTGCTTAATCTCTCAGGCAACGAAAAGAAAAAATGTTTGTTCTTTTTCATGGCAAAATTATTCTTGTTCAGTTGAAGTATTTGGCTTAGATATATTAAGATAATTTCTTTGTATAATTATATTGTTGTAGTGAAACATTCTCTCTCGTCTCTATAATTTTAGACTGCTTGTCAATGAATTATTCGGGTGCTTGTATGCTTCCTGAAGCTTGTACTTTCTTAAGGAGAAACTCTCTTGTATGCTTTTTGAAGCTTGTACTGCTTAAGAAGAAACTCTTCCATTGGAACACAGATTATATTCTTGCTTTATGCTTATAATAACGCAAGAAATTGAATGAGAGATAGTTTGTACCTTTTATTTTTGTTACTTTTCGTTTGATAAGTCTAATGATTAATCTTGACTCGGAAAGCCCATTCTAATTGTCAATATCATCTTTGTAGCTAAAGGGTTTGGAAGTTTTTTGCTGAACTGCACAACTGCACCTTAATCATTCTCCATTTTGACATACTTTTCTGTAATGAATTTCCTCAACTCAGCCTACATTTCAGACAGTCTTTATCCTATATTGTGCAGGTCTCTAAATTCTAATAGCTTCAGCGGGCGGATACCGCCTTCCATTGGTAATCTATTAAATCTTTATTGGTTGGACCTAGCAGATAACAAGCTCAGTGGGAAAATACCAGTCTCTACTCAGAGCACACCTGGTCTTGATATGTTGGTTAACACAAAGCATTTGTATGTTTATCTGTGTTCCCTCACTTTGTTTTCCATTCTTTCAGAAATAATTTTCAGCGATGGTCTTACTAAATTCCCACCATTTGCAGCCATTTCGGACAGAATCTGCTATTAGGCGAAATACCATCTCAGCTTTTTAGCTCAAACATGAGCTTGATACATTTGTATGTTCCAAAAAACTTGCTGTTTAAACTTCTATTACAAGAGTCGGTAGTTCATTACATGAATTACCATAAGCGACTTTGTTTCAAGATGTAAGACCACCTAAATAGCCTGGGAAAAAGGAATGAGAAGTAGTAAGCTTACGAAAAAGGAAAAGAAATAAAACAAATTCTAAATTAGGATGTATCAATAGACGGAGTATCTGATAGCCTTCTTGTGAAACATTGCTTCATGATGTGTCTCACCACAACTCGCTTGAATTTCTTAGTCCGAACTATTTCCTCCTGCCCCCCTTCTCCCTAGGCACAAATGACTTGTCTAATGACCTTCTAGAAAAGGAAGAAGAATCTTTTTTTAATCAATTCATGGTAAAAATGGATATAAAGATGACCATGTGAGCTTATTGTCTAGACAACCTTGTTTCAAAACAGAACTTTTTTCTCTGGGCATTACTTTCCTGTACTTGTAGGAAGAAATATAAAATTTGAATGTGTTTTATATATTAATCTGAGCAGGCTTTTTGAACACAACCTGCTCACCGGCAGTATTCCTTCTACTCTAGGACTTGTCAAGACCTTGGAGGTGGTGTGAGTATCTTATCATATACTCTGATTAAAAGCTATTAGCTTTTCTTATTGACACTTTTTTTCCTTAATGAACTTTAAAAGTATTGAACAATCATTCTGTGTTTATTGCAGACGCCTAGACAGAAATTTGTTAACTGGACCCATCCCTTCAAATCTCAACAGCCTTATCAATGTCAATGCGCTGTAAGTAGAGAAAAAAGAGCACTACTTGCCAATTTATGCTTCTTTACTTGACCTATCAAGTCAGCACCATATTTCTTTGGATTTTCCATTGTTAGTAATAAGAAAAATGTTTCACTATCCTCATTCAGGTTTTTGTCCAACAATAGATTGAGTGGTCCCTTGCCCAACCTAACTGGAATGAGTGCTCTCAACTATGTGTAAGTTGCAGATGCTTCACTAACTCTAGAATATTAAGAACTTTTCATCCTCGACTATTTTTCTTAATAAAAATCTTTTGAATTATCGTTTACCCTCCAAAACATACATATTCTCTTTCTGCCGTTGTATTTGTAAAATTATATATAACAATTAGTACACCGTAAGTAGTATTTTTCATTGTCACTCCAGGGATATGTGCAACAATTCTTTTACCGTGTCTGATGTTCCTTCATGGTTTTCTACGCTACAGTCTTTGACAACATTGTAAGTCTCTCTTTCTCTCTCCCCCCAGCGTGGGACACTAAGACACCACGCAGAATCAAGGACTAGTTGAATCACATAGACATGTTATAGGAATTCTTTTCCACCATTTGCTTTATCACGGGTCATGTATATGGCTTTGCGTTTAATGGCTGTGAAGTCTCTCAAGTCGAAAAGTGTTATTCCTTAAATACTGCAGCTACTATTATTTTTACAGATTTCTCTTTCTTTTTCCTGATGGATAATTTCATTCATGAAACTATCTTTCTTGTTTGAAAAACAAACTGGTTGCTAAAGCATGTTTACCAACTAAGCTACTTGGCGAGGCAGACTGGGTTTAAAGTTTAAACTTACCATTTGGCGTATTTATTGGCTGCTAGTAGGCTTAAAACCAGGTTTTCTCGCTTGTTAGCCCAAGCACTTCACCGTTGAACTGAGAAATAGCCACTAGATGGAGCCACTAATAGCCACTAAAAACATGTTTTAGAGTGTTTAAATTCATAACAAAGACAATATTGGATAAGCTCTCCACTTGAAAGGATCATGATAACTATCGATTCTGATTCTAGGGAAGAAGAGGGCCCAAAGAGGCAGGTTTTATTTAAATTCCCGAGTTGACTTTCATTGACGTGACTAGATGGGTAGCTCAATGCTGTATTTGGGTCACTACTGGTTTTAAGGATTTTTTTGCCAGAATCTGATATAGCCCATTTATCATCTCACCCAAATAGAAATTCAGGAAAATCATTTAGGGGTAGTTCTTCCATTTTATGTTTGTATAAATCTAGCTAATCTACCAACTTTGTATTTTGACAGAATGATGGAACAAACAGGACTTAAAGGACAAGTACCAGTAGCCCTTTTCAGTGCTCCTCAACTGCAGACTGTGTGAGTATATAGTTACACTCATGTAATGCCAGTTTCATGTAATAAATATTGGGTTCTCAAATTTTTAGAAAAAAGCATAATCATTTCATAAGGTTCTAAGTTTACTGATCTCATATGTATTGCACAAATGACAATGATGTGACAGCATACTAAGGCACAATCAGCTTAACGGAACCTTGGATCTTGGATCCAGCTATAGCAACCAACTTAAACTTGTTGATTTGCGAGACAATTACATTGATACTTTTAAACCAGGAGCTGGATACAACAATGATTTAGTGTAAGCTTTTCCTCTTATTTTTTTGCCCTTGTTATCTATGTAATGATTATTGAAATTACTGTTTTTTTCCTTTTTGTCTATTTACTTGTGGGTACTTTAAAGAAAGCAAAGGTATTGTTCTGCTTCTTCTCTGCAATAGCTGTCTTCTTCCTATGGGACATGTAATCTAGTTATTATATTTGATTATAGTCGGTCTGCTACATCATTATTTTTTAATTTATACAATTTTTTACAGACTTGTTGCTAACCCAATTTGCAAGGAATCAGGAGCAACCCAAAAGTACTGTACCATTCCTGAACAATCTAATTCCTCGTATTCAACACCGCCAAATAATTGTATGCCTAGTACCTGTAGTTCAGATCAAATTTCCAGCCCAAATTGTAAATGCACATATCCATACACGGGCAACCTATATTTCAGAGCTCCCTCTTTCTCAGACCTGGAAAACTCAACCGTCTACACATCCCTTCAAAATCGTCTGATGCTTACTTTTCATTCTAATCAACTCCCAGTGGATTCAGTTTCACTTAGTAATCCAGCCAAAAATTTGGATGATTACCTTGTGCTAAACTTGGAAATATTTCCATCTGGCCTAGATCGTTTTAACCGAAGAGACATTTTTGAAATTGGTTTTGTTCTTAGCAACCAAACTTTTAATCCACCCCACGGCTTTGGGCCCTTTGTTTTCATTGGACGCAACTACGGATACTTTCTAGGTGGAGTATTTCATATAAACATGAGCAATTATTTTAACCACATTTATTCAATCTCATAGTAGTGCTTATATATCTGTGGGTATATATCTCTATATATATATATATGTTCTATTTTCAGGTGAATCTACTACAAGTTCTCACAAATCATCAAGTACAGGCATTATCATTGGAGCAGCTGTTGGTGGCTCTGCCCTTGTTCTTTTATTAATCCTTGCAGGAGTTTATGCTTACCGCCAGAAGAGAAGAGCTGAAAGAGCTTATAAAAAGAATAATCCATTTGGTAAGATCGGAGAATTTACCTCAACAATTTTAATTAGATTATTATTTATTCTCTTTGGTGTTAATCATTTGACATCTGAGGATTTTATTAGTATTACTGTGATAACATGCAGCATCCTGGGACTCAAATAAAACCAGTGGCGGTATTCCTCAGTTAAAAGGAGCTAGAAATTTCTCATTTGAAGAGCTTAAGAAATGCACAAGCAATTTTTCAGAAGCCAATAATATTGGATCTGGCGGCTATGGGATGGTTAGAACCTTTTTAATCTCTTTCTACATGAAAATATTTGTTCATGCACCTTATTTCCCTGGTGACAGTGTCTAATACATTATAGTTCGCATTGTTAAGAATCATCATTTGTTAAACAAAAGATCGTATTCGACCCCACTTTTCAGAGTTGTGTACCTCTGCATGGCAGTTACAAGTGGATCTATGACCTAATCTTTGAAGGCAGTTTGAGCTGTGAAAAATGGTTCGCGTTTGTTTTATTTTTTATTTTTTTTTAAGATGAGTTTTGTAGTCGAATAATAAGGGAACCCATATCATTAATGAATCAACATATGTATATAGAGGAACTTAGGAAAAGTCTAGTGTAATAAACATATGTTCTTCGATTGCTCCAACTGTTACCATAATTAACACCAACTTCATTGTGGAAGTTACTTATCCTTACGAAAATATTGTTCATTTGTACTTGCTTCTCAACTTTCTCAGAATATTGTTCGAGAATATATTTCCGGATGTATAGCTCCCCAGTTCTGAAATTATATTAAATTTTTAGGTATATAGAGGAACTCTTCCCAGTGGGCTACTTGTTGCAATTAAAAGAGCTCAGCAAGGATCTACACAGGGTGGCCTTGAGTTTAAAACTGAGATTGAGCTTCTTTCCAGAGTTCATCACAAGAATGTTGTCAGTCTCGTGGGTTTCTGTTTTGAGCAAAGTGAACAAATGCTGATCTATGAGTATATTCCCAATGGTACAATAAAGGAAAGTCTTTCAGGTACTTCCACTCATTGCCTTCCATTTCTACCTAATAATATGAACACTTGTACTGTTTGCACTAACAAATAATTACTCTAATGATAAAAAAACAAAAAATAAATGGTAAATTCTGGATTTAAGATGCATCATGATTTTCAGAGGGCGGAGTACAGAAGGGAATATGGTGCTGTTTATTGTTGTTAATAAAGCACAGAAAGGCAAAATTATGGGTGTCGCGTGGTATGTGAATTATACATTAGTATGGTGTGTGGTATCCTTTAGACCAACTAGCGTGCTTATATGATATTCGATATTTCGAACCAACCCACCTTTGCCTGCGTCTTGCGTCCTAGACCATCCTGCAAATCAAAACTGATCCATGCCCCGAATAAATTAAGTATATTCACCCCCACCCCTAAAGGAAAGAAAGGGGGGGAAATCAGCAGAATGAGTTAATGAAGTATACGTCAAGATTATGTATTAATCATGTACAGAAAACCAAATTTCGAGACAAATAGACCATAAAGCTTCATATGAAAGCAAGGAGTAGATTTAAGAAAGAGAATAACGGAAGCTTAACAAATGTTTCTGCGCATTCACTTTTTTCAAGATTTACAATTTAAAAAAAGAACTTCTCATGCCCTTGTTGTTCTCTTTAAACACTAAATTTGTCTAGTGAAAAATGTGAGAGTTTTCTTACTGAAAATACCTAGTGAACAGTATCAAGGAGGAACACTTTCAACTTTAATATCTATCATCCTACTGCTGGTAAACTACTCTTCTATCCCTCTGAAATTTGATAAATCGCTTATCATTTGTGCAGGGAAGTCTGGTATCAGGTTGGATTGGATGAGAAGACTCCGAATAGCACTTGGAGCAGCCAGAGGTTTGCAATATCTGCATGACCTTGCCAACCCTCCAATCATACATAGGGACATCAAGTCGAACAATATCTTACTTGATGAACGATTAAATGCCAAAGTTGCTGATTTTGGCCTCTCCAAGCTGATGTGTGACACTGAAAAGGGTCATGTAACAACTCAAGTCAAAGGGACAATGGTTTGAATTAGTTATCCCTAAACTTTACTATTGCAAATGCTGTAATTTGCTATAACTGAGAGATGGTGAATATAAATCATAAAGGTAATTTGAGTATATATATATAAAAAAAAATTGTTTTAAAACTGCTAAATAACAAAATTGTTGTCAGTCTGATCATGTGTCCACATTTGACATAGAAAGAACCTAGTACATCTAAGGATCTGAATTTATTGTCAAAAAGAAGATATGTCATTTGTTGTAGTTGAAAAGAACATCAAATGTTTAACTAATTTATGGAGTCACGCGGTCTAAAATTATGTGCTAATTTTGGATTAACCATAATGATTTAATATTTTGGTCTATGAATTAAGCAAAATATTTTTTGGATGTAGGGCTACTTGGATCCTGAATATTACATGACTCAACAGTTAACTGAGAAGAGTGATGTCTATAGCTTTGGAGTGGTATTACTGGAGCTGTTAACTGCAAGAACTCCGATTGAGAAAGGGAAATACATTGTAAGAGAGGTGAAACTAGCAATGGATAAGACAAAAGATCTGTATAACCTTCACGAAATTCTTGACCCTGCAATTGGTTTGGGAAATGAACTTAAAGGGTTGGGGTTGGAGAGGTTCGTGGATCTAGCAATGTGGTGTGTCGAAGAAGTAGGAGTCAACAGGCCAACAATGAGTGATGTTGTGAAAGATATTGAGAACATTATGGAATTGGCTGGCCTAAACCCCAATGAATCCGCGTCGACTTCAGCAAGTTATGAAGGCACAAGTAAGGGGTCAGGCAATCCATATAGTAATGAAAGCCTGTTTAGTTATGGTGGTGCAAATTTCCCTTCTAAGTTAGAGTCCGAGTAAGATAATCTTTTGCATTTAGAATTAGGACTTGTAAAAGTGTGCCGGTATTTTGGTGAATGTAGTTGAGTGTGAGATGTTGTAGTGAAGAACAAGAACTTTCATTAGCAGAATTCATAGCCCTCTTTGGGGCTGTTTATTGTCAAACAGATGTAAAGTAAGGGAAGAACCAAATGTGGATTCTTGTTACTGCTGTAGATAGTATCTTAAGTTAGTGATTTGTAATTACTTTTGTAAAATAGACCATCTTTATCTTATGTGAACCGGTCCTCTCTTACACAATAAAGTGGGTTTCACCATTCTGTAAGAGATGTGAGAGAAAACGACGTGAAAATATCAAAAATACATGTAAAATATTATGCCCCTTTTCTTATCCAAGCAACTAGTACTGGATTATTACTATAGTTTTTTGTCTCTTCTAGAATTATTAGATAATTATTATCATATTTGCTTATGCAAAATTAGAGTTAGGTCTATATATCACTCACGTAAATGTATTACCCAAAGTATGATGGGCACATTTGTGTAACTTAAAATACTAATCATCCTTTCTGGTTTAGCTCAAGATGTTAGTTCTTAAAAGTGAAGGGAAACAACAAAGAATTGATCAAACTTATTTATTGAATCCCATATTTCACATACCAAAAGAAGTTAAAAGGAAAAGAACAAATATTAGTGTTATTAATTAATGTTACCTTGATTGTTTTAATTTAGGTTAGCTATGTTGAACAAGTGGAGCTTCCAAGGTGATGCTAACTCAACAATCAACACGATAAGGTATAAGACAACTTAAATTTAAATAAGCTGAGTTGGTACATTAAACTAAACAACCAACCCACCCCCTTCCCTCCCCTCCTCCTTCAATTCTAAACATTATTATTCGCATTCACTTTTAAACTATTGATTTTTAAAAATTAATTTAAAATTTAAGATTCAAAATTAAGAAATAATAAAATTTATAATTAGTAATATGTTTTAGATAGTTTATAATACTTATCGTTGCATCAACTAAAATCAAATAAATGTGTCATTTTTGAGTTTGAATTTTTTTTAAAATTGAATTAAAAATGTCAAAATTGACTTTATATTTTAAAACGAAAAGAGTACAATAAAATTAAGAATCCCACTATACATTATGAGAGTTTTCAGCCGAATGATGATTGCGATGTATGTGCATACTCCAGAGTCTCCGGTAGCACAGCCGAGATAACGATGGGTTCTCTGTCCCTGTGGTCTTTAGTTGGATGAATAATCGAGTTCTTACTGCGGTTAGGCAATGCTCTTCGCTGCGGGAAGAACTTCAGAATCACTAGGTAAGAAGAGTCTCACTTTAAGTTATTCTATCTTATCGTATACACTTTCACGTTGGTCACAATCCAACTTCGTCAAATATTTATCAACATGTATATCATTTTTCTAAAATTAATTCTTGATTCACATAAATTTAATATGTTCTTAATTATCATACATGTAGACTTTGAACTCAATTCAACATCTAATCCAATCGAGTTGAGTTCAAAAATATTGAAACGAATTCAATTTGAACTCGATAAATAACTCGAACTCAACTTAACTCGAGCACGATACTTGTAACTCCACGCAACATAAATTTAATATGTTCTTAACTCGAGCACGATAATTGACAACCATTCGTGTTCAAACCTCTTTAAGAGTACACTAATTCTAAACATGCAGAGTTAATTAATTATTCTTTTTTCGGTTTTGGTTTTTCTTTCTTTTGCAGCGACAAAATCTGGCATTCCAATTATCCATTACATGACCGAGCTAGTGTTATATATATATATATATATATATATATATATATATATATATATATATATATATATATTATGTGTTTAACCAACTCTCAATTCCACAATTAAAGATAGGTTATCGTTTTTATAATCAATTTGTGTAATAGTAATTTATTTTCAAAATTAATACTCCCTCCGTTCCAAATTAATTGCTCAGTTTTGACTTTTTTAAGTCAAATTGACTATTTTTAAAATTAATAATTAAGCATATATAAATATATTTCTAAAATTATAAAAATTGGGGTTAGTAATAAATTGTATATACTTTCTTTTGGTTATAATCTCTTCACCTATATTTTAGCAAAAATAGTAAAAAGTTTAGTTTTAAAAATGGTCAATTTGATTTTAAAAAGTCAAAACTGAGCAATTAATTTGGGACGGAGGGAATATAAATTTTTATAGTACAAATAACTTTAACAATTATAAACGAAGAAGTAAAAGATGTTAATAATGATCATATTTGTTACTTTCAAAATTTGAATAAATTCATATCAATTTCAAATTTAAAATTAAATTATCAATTTGCCTTAGAAAGTTAAACTATGTCTCTAATTTTAGAAATATGGAATATAACCTGAGGGACTATAAATTTTGTTGGCATATCATTTTCTCTCAAATAAATTAACTAGGAGTATTTTTTATTTATTTTAAAACAATTTATACTATTATATTTTAATATTAGGGCCTAAAAAGAACTTGAGGCAAGATTAAAAGCAAAATTAGGAAAACTATACAAAAGAAGTATTTCGTTGTGAAGGGACTAATAGACTAAACTTGTGACTAGATGATGGACTAATTTGTAAAATGATAGACTAAGACTTGTGACTACACTTTTCTTTCAATTTCACTCGATAAACTATATTTTATAATTTTAAATAGTTTAATTAAAATCAACAATGGTCAACTAATTTATAATATTGAGTATTATAATTTATTCAAAAATAAAAGTAATCCGAAACTTTTTCACTAAAATTTTTCATTAAAATTTCAATACTTGAAAATTCTCTTAAACTTTAACAGTAAAAATATTTTTAATAATTTTAATTTTTGGTAGGATTGATCTTAATATCATCAACTATTTATTAACATATTTTGATCATTACTAGTGAAATTATTAGGATGAAATAATTGGTATATTGGATGAAATTAGAGGAAAATTCTAATCGAGAGAAGCCAAATCCATAAATAAAGACTCAAGCGTGTGACGATGCACAATAATATAAGAGTATTAGCATTACAGTATTATCTTTGATTTTTATTTTATTGAACTTGTACTATTACATTTGTTAATTTTAAAGATAATATTTCAATTTTAGAAAATTAGTTAGAAGAAGCAGAAATAAATTTAAGAAAACTCATCTTCACTATTTATAGCCCTTTGTACTAATTTTGTTTGAGGATAAACTCTGGAAGCTATGATGCACACGGTAAAAGAGAGTCCCTACCAGTATACCGTTGTTCTATTTCCCTAAAATTCTTGCTCATGGACTCTATTTTGTGACATTGGAGTGATTACTTATATAGAGTAGAGAAATGAAAAGGATCAACAATTTTATTCTTTTGGCCATGGAAAACGGCAGAAAGTAAGTCAGATTAATCAAGTAATATACAGATTCAAACACCCTTTTGGGTTTTGGGTATGTATAATTGTATATACATATGTATTTGTGTTTATTTATGTATGTATAATTGTATATACATATGTATGTAGAGTATTTTCCGAAAATGGCTAATTGCTAAATGAGTATCCAAACTTCTAAGTTACATTCAATTCGTTCATTTTTTCTCTGTATAGGCTAAACGCCAATTGAATTGGCATTGGAAAGTAAAATTAAAATTGGGTGCTAGTTGAAGTGGCGTTGGGATCTTAATTATTCAGATTATATTAACCAAATTGTTTTTTAAAAAAACGAATTTTTATTTAAAAAAGACTTATCTTATTTTTTTTAAAACAAATTTTAAAAAAATAAATAGAAAAAGTCAAAATAGATCCAACGCCAGTTAAAATGGCAGTGACAGACTCTTCAATGCCAATGTGACTGACGTTATAACTTTTTTTAATATTTTTCTGAATTTTTTTAAACAAATTTTTAAAAAAATAGAAAAAGTCAGCTGACACACTCTTTAACACCAATGTGATTGGCGTTGTACCTTTTTTTTATTTTTTTTAAAACAAATTTTAAAAAAATAGAAAAAGTTAGCTGGCAGACTCTTCAATGCCAATGTGATTGGCATTGTAATTTATTTTTTTAAATCTCACTTACATTAATCAAACCCTACAACATTTACCCATCTGTCGCATCTCACTTTCTCCTATCATTTTCTTCCTTTTCTTCCTACTTTCCTTCCTTCATCAATCATTTTACCCATCCGCGCATGCTTCTGTTTCTCCTCTCATTTTCTTCCTTCTTTCCTTCCTTCATTAATCCTTCTTTATCTTGTCTTTTTTTCACTCTTTTCTTTCATTTTTTTGGGTAAATTTTCATCTATCTCCATTTTTCTCCATAAAATTTGTTCAGAACACCCCTAAAGGTATGTACATTAGTATTTTGTGTAATTAATTTAATATTATTGTAAAATCAAGTAATGATAGTGTTACTCCAATTTTATTTTTTTGTCCATATTATTAGTGTTAAATTTGTTATATTGTGACATTCAATTTAATTGTTTTGTTGTTTTGTCTCCTTCTGACTCGTATCTTCAAATTTCTTGGTATTGATCTTCTTCCCCATAAATCTCAATTGATTCCAAATAGTAATATTGTCTCTCATTTAAAACTTCCTCCAAGACTTTTAGTTGTTTTCAAAGAATCCAATCATGATCATATTAAAACTCACATCAATATGATTTCTCAATTGGAAACTCTAAGTAACATGAATCAACTCATGTTACAAAATCACGGAGACATGATAGTTAAATTTGATGAAATGCAACAAACAGTTCTTCACATTAAAGAAATGATACATTTTCTATTGGAAAGCCACAAGCTGTCTGTTCCCCCATACCACTTCACCTCAAGTACAAGCTCTGCTCATGTTGGGCCAATGACGACATCTCCTCTAGATACTTCTCTTTCTCTTATCAAAATGAAGTTCTCTCCTCTTAACTTAGGAGATTTCTGACTAACTATTTGGGCATGTATTACATATATATAGGGATAATTAAACTTTTAGTACCTGTACTAGGGCCCGACTTACAAGTTGGTACCCAAACTGAAAAAACTTACAAACTGGTGTTTGTACTAGAAAAAACTTGCAATCTGTTAAATTTTAGGGTTCCGTTTAATTATTAGGGTTCCTAACTTATAAGTTGGTACCCAAACTGAAAAAAAGTTACAATATAGTGCTTGTACTCGTAAAAACTTACAATCCATTAAATTTTAGGGTTCCGTTTAATTATTAGGATTCCATATTTGCTAGTTTCTTTTAATTTGCTCATAAATGTGTGTTTTAGTGCTTGTTGCAATTATTTTTCGTTTAATTATTAGGATTCCATTCGGCTTGTGTTTTAATGTTTGTCTATTTATAGTATTATATGCACATGCATGTGCAATATTTCTTTAATTCAAGCAAATTTTTACTTTTGCCTAAAATGAGAAAATTCTTCACAAAAAAATAAATAAAGTAAGATACCATGAGTTAGATAGATATATATGATGTTATTGAAAACTTTCAAAAAATAGTTTATATATATTCTTCCATCATATATATTTAATATTAGCTAAAAAATTAGTATGAATAATTTTAAGAATAGTTTTTTAAGAATAATTTTAATTAAAATATTTTTATAATACGAAATTTTTTAAGAATAATTTTAATTTTTAAATATATATTTAATATTAGCTAAAAAATTAGTAGTGGTGGTAAAAAAATGATAAAAATAAATTCAAAATATCATGTCACTTTATAGTCCTATAATAAAAATGTATTAATTATAATTATAAAATCAATTGAAAATAAAAATACATATCAACCACCAGTTTGAGTACCAACTTGTAAGTCGAGTTCTAGTATAGGTACCAAAAGTTTAATCACGTAGATTCTGTTAGTCAATCAGACTTTTACGTCGTGTCCGTTAGTCAAATTTAACGATTTAACATAAATATTCAAGTACAAGTATCAGTTTGTAAGTTTTTTCTAGTACAAGCACCAATTTGTAAGTTTTTTCAGTTTGGGTACCAACTTGTAAGTCGGGTCCCAGTACAGGTACTAAAAGTTTAATTATCCCCATATATATATATATATATATATATATATATATATATATTTCTTTTAACTAACTATTTGGGATGAGTGTACCTAATGATATACTAACTAGTATGCATGTATATGTTTGCTTTAGTTTCTGAAAGTTACTTTACAGAACATCTTACTAACCTTTTTTTGCAGAATGGTACTTTATAGCATATGATACTAACTTTTCTGCAGGATGCTTTAACTTTTCTGAAAAGTATTTCCTCCTTATTTTTATAATGACAAAGGGGGAGAAGAAAAATATTAAAGGACAAGACATGATAGCATATACTGCTATTTACTGTTGATATACTCCTATGAACAGGGTTATACAACTGTTATCAACTGCTATATACTATCAGTGATGGATTGGATTTTTCTAAAATTCAAATTATTTTGAAAAATATGCATAAACTGAGGAGGAGCCTTAATGAGAAATATTTTTAGTTATTGTCATCATCAAAAAGGGGGAGATTGATAGGTATCTAACTTTTATTGGATATTTTGATGATAACAATAATTAGAAAAAAGATTAAGTAAAGGGTAGAATCATCTTCATAGGATTTATTTATATAAATTGTTTTTAACTATCTTATTTATTTTGACCAAAAATATTTTTTCATCCTAAATTGAATTAATATTTTTCTTGACCTTGATAAATTAATATCAAGTGTTAGAAAGATTAATTCACACAGTAACATTTCCTAAGGCAAGGAGAATTCCTATTATTTCTAAAATGATTTTTTCACTAAAGGTTTTCAAAATAATATATGATATATATGTTATTTTTATTAAAAACCAAAATAAACAAAAGACCTTAGTTTTCTTTGTTTCAGCCGAATGGAGCCTGGGAAATGGGCATTGGAATGTACTTGATGTAATTGTGGGACCCATTGGATTAATTGAAGAAATAAGCTTTCAAAAGCTTAGAAGTCTGTGTTTCATCCGAATAGAGAAAGGAAGCTTGTGAATGAGATTGTTAATATGTAGGGTCCAGAAAGCATTAAAATCTAAATGGTGGGTTACAAAATTAAAATGAGTGCAAACAGGGGTGAAAATGATCCCGAGTCGATCCGAACACCCTAATGCTCAAGCTCGACTTGGATTAAAAAATTTGTGTTCAGGTTCGACTCGAATTCGAACTAATAATTTTCAAGGCTGCTCAAGTTCGACTCGATGAATTACTCGATACTACTTGGCTCGAAGTTACTCGACTCGTTTTCACAACGAGTAATTCACAAGCCTTTTTGTTCGAGTTCGAGCCTGAGATGGATCACACCAAAATGAGACATAAAAATAAAAAATTAAAAAAACTTCATTTTCATTTATATATAAAAATACATGTGTCACAAAAATTGCAATGATAAATTTATAATATTAATTATATTATGATATAATTTCTTCTAACATCATTACATCAAGGCAATAACAGATTTACATAAACCAATCAACCATGCTCCAAAGTGGCTAAAGTCCAAGCTTCAATCCTACAAATAAAAATAATGGGTTAAAAAACTTATCTTTTAATTTGTAAAAAACAAAAAAAAATGTCGAAATAAAAAAAAAGATAAGAAAACTTATCTTTTTTTCAGAATTTACACCAAAGCTATCTTAAAGTTTCCTTGATGGTTATGCATTATCAAATATCAACTTAAGGTTGTAAACCAAATATTTAAACTCCAAATTCCAAACTCAAGCACCAAAGCTAGTAGTTTAGCACCATTTCATAAACCAAATTCCAAACAAAAATACAAAATAACCAAAGTCCAACAGTCCAAGTACCAAAGTCTTAATAATTTAAAAACTAAAATGTAAATAACAATGTATCACAATAGCAACACTCAACTACTTCCAACACTTTAGTTTCCATTCTCCAAGCTCACCTCCTGCATTGAATCTTCATCAGCCTACATTGTCAAACAATTAATATTAATTCATGATATTATTTGTATATGTATTTATTTATGGAAAAAAACTAAACAAATTAATACTTACAATCATGTTTTTTTTAATCTTATATTCAGCTCGCAACCAATCACCTGTGCAAATCAAAGCCTGAACTGTGTTAGGCTTCAAAGAGCTCCTGAACTGGTCAAGAACCCTTCCCCCAGCACTAAATGTTGATTCAGAGGCCACAATACTCACAGGTATAGACAATATATCTCTTGCCATCCTAGACAAAACCTTGAATTTTAAAGTGTTTGCCTTCCACCATTTTAAAGCATCAAAATTATCATCAGCATTACAAACCAACCTCCCTTCTTCCAAGTAAATTTCCAAATCAGACTTCAAACACGGGGATGCAATATCCATGTTTTGAGCCCAACTATCAAACTCTGCTTTACTTTTGGCCTTACTCTTAGTCTTAGATCCACCAACAGAAATCACTGGTTTAGCATTATTTCTAGCACTTGAAGTTTCACATTGACTATTAACAACTTATTCTGGCACAGTTCTTGCAAAGCATTTTGAACAAGTGTTAAGTTCCTCTTTGATTCAAACTCACTGACATACATCTTTGGGAAACAAAATATAACTAATTGCATCTTATACCTTGGATCTAAGATAGATGCAATAGCCATCAGTAAGTTGCATTGTCCCCAATATTTATCAAACTTCTCTTTCATCATGTAAGCCATTTCTTTCATATATTCACAATCATCAACAATAGTTTCATTCAACAACTCCTTGATTTTCCAAATCTCAGGTAAAAACATATTGGAAATAGGATATTCACAGTCAGAAAACACATTTGTTGCTTCATTAAACACTTCTAAAAATTTAATAACCCTCTCAGCCCTGTCCCAATCTTCTCTACTAGGCAAAGAATTATAATGAAGGTCTCTCTCTTTGTACAATGGGAACACATCCTTGAATTGCACATATTCTAACATGGCATATGTGGAATTCCATCTAGTGGGGACATCTAAGATCAATCTTTTGGAAGATGGTAATTACAAATTTTTCACAATCTCACCAAATTTATGAAGACGAGATGGAGACATTTTCAAGTACTTAAAAGTCTCACGAATATTTTGAATAACATTTTGAATAATCCCCAAACCATCTTGCACCATCAAATTAAGAATGTGGGCACAACATCTAACATGAAATATTTTACCACTAAAATAAAGGACACCTTTCAATGTAAAATTATCCCTAAGATGCCTTACAGCAGAATCATTTGCAGATGCATTATCAAGAGTAATAGTCGATATTTTATTTTCAATTCCCCACTCAGTTAGACAATGCAAAATAGAATCAGAGATCATAAGACTAGTATGTGGAGGTGTCATGGTACAAAAATTGATAACCCTTTTATGCAAGTTCCAATCAGAATCCAAAAAATGAGCAGTAAGGCACATATAACCAATAGTTTGATTAGAAGTCCACAAATCAGATGTTAAACTTATTCTACTAATACCATCAAACAAAGCCTTGATTTTTTTTCTTCTCTAAACCATAAAGCTTCATGCAGTCACTCCTTACTGTCACCCTAGAAATGAGATCAAATCTTGGATTCAAAGTTTTCAAAAATAGTATGAAAAATTCATGCTCAATCATACGAAAAGGGTATTCATGCACACATATCATCTTAGCAAAAACTTCCCTTACTTTTTCTTTATCATACTTAAAGAAATTCAACTTTCCAGTTTTACCTTGCATTTCTAAAATAGGATAAGACAATACCTGCTGCTTTGGTGTTCTAAAACCAGAAATTGAAGCTAACCGAATAGAGCAAGTGTTCATGTGCCTATTCAAATGACTGGTAGAACCAGTATTTTGAAGAACAAGCCTTGTACGACAATGCTTGCACTCAACCTTCTTGGTTCCATCTCTTAATGTCACAACAATAAACTCCTCCCATGCTTTTGAGGTTTTTTTATTTTTTTTTTCATGCTCAACTTCAACCTCAATCTCAGTAGCATTTTTAGGCTGAGAATCACCAAAATCAGAGGAATTAAGCATTTGACCATCAGTAACTTGAGATATGTTTTCAGTTCTAGTATTTGGCACTTGAAATGGTCCAAATAAATCTTCAATCAAGCTTATGATCTCATTATTACCACCTTAAACAAACAAACAAAACAATAATCAGAATAACAAATAACTTTGAATCAATATAACATATGCATGCACAGTAAAATATTATAGTTATACATATATAAATCAATTAATATATAAATATACCAGAAGCATCAACATGTTCCATTGAATTGAATAAGTTATAAGTCTGAAGAGAATCAGAGATGAAGAGCCGAAGAGCGAAAGAGGGTGTTAGTTTATAATATTGCTAGGTTTTAATCATGACAATTATTTCCTAATATAATGCTACACTTTCTTGGGCTAATGCACCCATTAAGTTAAAATATTCCCTCCATTTCTTTCTATATCTTGGTCAGATAATTATTTTCTTACCCATCATGGTTTGTCTAACACTAAACTTTAAAAATAGAAGAAAAAAAATTGAGCAGATGTTTTTCTTTACATATACATTCTTTCACTATCTCTCAATATATATATATATATATTATGTTTAGTAAACTCAACATCCACATGGACCACATCTTGTAACAAAAACTAAAAGGTCCACTACGTATACTATATATATATATTACTTTACATTAAAAAAAGACTCACTACGTATACTATATATATATATATATTACTTTACATTAACAAAAAGACCCACCCAAAATTTTGCACATTGAAAGTTACTAAGTTAGCACGCGAGAAGAATACTGAACATGCTATGCATTTAAATTTAAAGTATATACTGAACATCCCACTACTTTCTACCACCATTCATTTATCAAGCATTATCTTGAGAAATACATCCCACTACCTACTTTTCCTGCTTTATCTGATAGTCTGATACTAAACGATCAAGTAAGTATCGAACCCCTAAACGAGTAGGGTTCATCGAGGAAGGATCGAGTATGGATCAAATGAAAGAGGCAAGCTCGAACCTTAAAACGAGCGAACGGTATTGTGCTCAGATTCGAGTTCAGTATTATAACCCCAAAAACGAATTTGCCTCATATTCGGCTCGGATTCCAACCGAATCCGAGTCTCGGATCATATTTTTGGGTCGAATCTGAATCGGATACCGAGCTACTCGGATCAATTTTCACCCCTAAGTGCAAAGCATGTATTGGCAATTTTTAAACGCTGATGGGCTGAAGCAATCTATCCGTGTCTGTCATCCGAGCTTCTCTTTTTAAAACAATTCATCCGAGCCATTGATTTCAAATTAATTTTCTAAATTACAAGATTGCCCTCAACTCAAAACTCCTATAAATAGGAATGCTTTTCCTCACTTTCAATTTGTCAATTTCTAAGATTAAAAAAAGCTTATACTCTCCTTGCCTAAATACTCTCTCTCTAAAAAGCTTTATATTCTCTTCTACAAGTTTTGATTTTTGAAGAAAAAAATTGGTCAAAGTATTTTTGAGATAAGTTATTGAATTGATTTTTTATATTGTCTCATATCTGTTTATATTTATAGATATACAAATATAAATTGTTATACACATTTATATATATATATATATATATATATATTTATATTTCATCTATTCTTATCAATTAAGAGATCAATTGTAGATACCGCTATTTGAGGGTATTCCTTAAACAAGAATATCATTCAAACGATGTTTGAAGTTCTAAGTGATCGCTTATTGATATAATTTATTTACATCAATATCGTAAAGTAGATCATTAATCAAATACTGAAATAATTCGGAAATCTCTCTGACCGGTATCTAAAATCATAAGTGATCTATCGAAAATATTTATATAAATATCAATTGTGAAACTTTAAATTCGGTCAGTTTTAGATATCGCTGTTTGAAGTTATTCCTTAAACAAGAATAACCATTCGAACGATGTTTGAAATTCTAAGTGGCCTTATTTAATATTCACATAATAGATAAAATATATTGTTATATATATTTGAGTTAAACAAATTTATTTGTTATATCAAGTATTATTTAATTGATTAATATATTATACTTGATATCTATCATCACAAGTATTTTGCAAATAAAGTCATTTGTTCTTAAATACTTGTTGCATAATATAAAAGTTATTTAAACTTTTATATCACAAATTTCAGTGAATTTATCTGCTTAAAAAGAAGCATATCACTCACTATAAAAATTATTTAAACTTTTATATCTGAAATTAAAATTAATATTTTATGTACCTGTGAGAAAAACGAGTAATTCTTTGACCAAGACCAGAGTCTTGAAGAGGTCAACTGAGAGTTGGGTCTCTAATGTACTTGTGAGGTGAGGAAGAGGCTGTCGTTTCAAGACCAGATCATAAAGTAGAACTGAACTCAAAGGAAATGTGCAACTAAGCTTGAGGAGGGAGCTGAGAGCTTGCTGTCCGAGATAGTTAGTTATGGATAGTTGGAAGTTTAGCTTTAAAACTTCGTAAAGGCTTCTCCGCCTATTGAAGGAGTATTTATTACTGGGAGTAATAGGATCTCAAGTCCTAGAGAGGAACTTGAGACTGGACGTAGCAACATACCCGGGATGTATGTTGTGAACCAGATAAATATTTGTGCATTGTGTGATTGAATTTTTACTATCTTGCATATTAGTTTCTGACACTGCAAATTAATTTACTAAAAATTCAAAAAGGCCTAAAATAAATTTTTAAAACGGTAATAATCTATTCAACCCCCCTTCTAGATTATTATTGGACTTTCATGATACATTTGAAAAGCACCTCCATATGACATATTCATCTTTTCTGACCGTAACAAAGTTGATGGGTTGGGTTGAGTTAACAAATTAGTGTATTCACTGTGCCCCATTAAAAAATTATCAGAATCCATTAATGATGACTTAACTTATTCAAGCTCGATGTATAATTCTACTCCACAATTATTGTTGTAGCATCTTTCTAGAATACCCAACATAATATCAACGTCATTGTTGTTAATTTTCAATTTATAAAACTTGGACACCTCATTCACAATATAGCTTGGATATTTACAACTTCATTTGAAATTCCATTGCGATGTGTCTTTTCCCAACTCAGTGTAGAGTTTATGAATCAACTTGTTATACAAGGTGTTACGTTGTATGATGACAACCTTTTTTGAACTTATTGAGTATCTGAAGTCATTTACATTTTTCGTCAAAAGCTCACCTCCCCAAAAACACATGACTTGAACATAACTATTCATCGTAAATCTTCTGCAACACATAACATTACTTTAAAAGTAGACAAATATTTAATTTGAAACAAATTATACTAATAAGTATCATAATCATTAATTTTAGGAAGAACGGGTACGTTTCATAAATACAATGTGTTAAAATCCTTTATGAAACATTCCAAGTGATATTAAGTATATGTACATTCTTAGTGAAGAAGGTAGAAATAATAAAATTTAATTATCAGTTTTGTTAAAAAAATTATATTTTACATTATTTTTATGTAAAAAACATTTAATTTTAAATTTTATTTTTATCACAACAAAAACTGATATACCACCAAAAAACTTAATATCAAAACAACAACTTAACCCGTTCGCCAAAAAAAATTGAATGTCACAATATAACAAATTTAACACTATTAATATGGACAAAAAAATAAAATTAGAGTAACATTAAATTTCATAATAAAATTAAAATGAGTATTACAAATACTAATATACATATCTTTAGGAGTGTTCTGAACAAAATTAATGGAGAAAAATGGAAGCAAAACAAACTCACCGGAAAAAATGAAAGGAAAGAGTGAGAATAGATAGGATAAAAGTGCAAATGAAGAAAACGAGAGGAGAAAGAGTGATGTGGCAGATGGGTATAAGTTAGAGTTGGATGGATACAAACAAAACAAAAATAAAAAAAAATCCAATTTCAGTTAGATTGACGTTAGATCTATTTTGACTTATTATTTTTTTAAAAAAAATTTGCTTTATAAAAAAAATTTACAATTTTTTTCTTAAAAAAATTGCTTTATAATTTTTTTTACAAAAATTGGGTTAATATAAGTTAAATAGTTAATTAGTTTAAGCTGTGGTTATCAGCCTCTCCAACGCCAATTAAATTGGCGTTGAGGCTATATTATAGAAAATGGATGTAGTTTAGAAAGGTGAATGTATTCTCTGTGTATGTATGTATGTACTGTAAGTATGCAAAATCACAATCTAATTGTAATACGCAACGAAAAAATGGAAATTAAAATTTTTGCAACTTATCCATGAATCACCTTATGCATAACTATTAATTGATGAAGATTAACAAGAGATAATACCTTAATAGATCCAACCTTTGAACCGCTACAAGATCTACTCCTCTCTTGATTTCTTCAAGCTCTTACAATCTACAATCCTTTGTTGATTTCTTCAAGCTCCTCCAATCTTTGTTCCTTGAATTAAACACTAGCTACAAAGTGTATGTAGCACTCTAGAGGTAATCCACCAAGAATGATTATACAAGAAACAATATTTGATTTCCTAGAAATCTTGGATGGCTAATCCAATTAAATCTTTTATTCCTAACTCTTAAGAATAATAAGAACCCTTCATCAAGAACTCTTTCATTAGATGGAGGCTAGCACTTCTCTAAGTACAATAAATGCTAGGTTAGATGAATTAGGAAAACCCTAATTCAATTAGTATACTACCAAGAATAATACTTACATAATATGTAAGTAACATTATTCTCCTAACCCACATGTTTTGCATTTAAGCAACTAACACATGTTATTAGCTTAGCCCACCTTTTGCATTTAATTTAAATGATATTTACATTTCATTTAAATTAATTCTTAATCTAATTAAGAATTAAATGATAATAATAATAATAAGATTTCTCTTATTAATTTATAATTCAATATTTCTCCAAATATATCATTATAAATATTAAGCATTTCAATTTATTCAACTAATAAATTAAATACTTAATTTATTATCATTAAGCCAATTTCTTCTAATATAATATTATTCTTTTTGCGGTGTGACCCTTTAGGTTCAATATTATGCCGGTAGTAGAATAAATAAATTAGAACAATTCTAATATTATTTATAATGAATTAAACTCCTTTAATTCAAACATAAATAAATAATATTTATTTTACATCATGAGGGACACCTTACGATAATGTATCATGACTATCCGAATAATATGAAATCAATGTTTAATCACATAGAACCTATTCAATAGTAGTTACCGTACAATTCAATCCTTCTACCATACAATGTCCCGATTAAATATAAGACATGGATTTACTGACAAGTCTTATTTTATTTAATCATATGCATTTCGATTTAAGAATGCACAACTCCGATTAATGTAAATTAGAAACTCCTTTCTAATTTTCATTCAACCCTGGCCAGGGATTTTTGAGCTGTCATTTATCAAATCGCATAGGACATTCTCTCCCTTTATCAGAAGTGGTAGATCCTTTGTCGATCATTCACCTACCTCCGTGTATACTTTATTATACCCGTACATACCCTATGACATACCCTAAGGTATTAAGGAATATGACAAAGTATAACTTAACATACACAAGGTACTATGATGATCTCAAGTCCAAGGATCACTTGTACAACTATCACTTAAGAACTTCCCTATTGACAGGTGAATAAAACTCCATTAGGGTTCTTTAAGCGAGTCACGTTCAGTGAACTTATTCTCTAATAAGCACCTACATACTTGCTTTAGTGTCTTCACACAAATGATTATGAGATCAATCATTATCTTCTAAAGATCAAGCATAGTATGTACTAATCTATCCGGATCAGTAATCCCAATATTAGTGATCCATCGATTAGAACATTTTAGTTTTGAGCTTTCTTGAATTTAGATCTCACTAGCATGATCTCATCATGATTCTAAAAGCATTGCTCGAAAACTATGGGTTCATCACATTTATTAATTCAACCAATTAACATGGATAAAATATGCCTTTTATTCTATTATTAATATTTGAATAAGATTACAAAGTAAATGCTTATTACATCAAATATAATTGGCTTGAGGGCATATTACTTTCAATCTCCCACTTGCACTAAAGCCAATCACCTTGGTATCTAATACCCATTTTATCGAAATGGCGATTGAATTGATCTTGCGATAATGCTTTAGTAAATGGATCTGCAATGTTGTTCTGGGAGTCCACTCTTTCTAAGGTGACATCTCCTCTTTCAATTATTTCTCTAATTAAATGAAATCGCCGCAACACGTGTTTGGATCTTTGATGAGACCTGGGTTCCTTAGCCTGTGCAACAGCTCCAGTGTTGTCACAATGAACCGGAACGGGTCCAGTAATGCTAGGAACTACCCCGAGTTCAGAAATGAACTTCTTCATCCAAACAGCTTCCTTTGCAGCTTCACTTGCAGCTATATACTCTGCCTCTGTCACCGAGTCAGCAACTGTTTGCTGTTTGGAACTCTTCCAACTCACTGCTCCACCGTTCAAGGTAAATACATACCCTGACATGGATTTACTGTCATCTTGGTCAGTTTGAAAACTTGAGTCTGTAAAGCCCTCTAGTTTCAAATCAGACCCACCATATACTAGAAACACATCTTTAGTTCTTCTCAAGTACTTCAAGATGTTTTTCACAGCTTTCCAGTGTTCTTCTCCAGGATTAGACTGATATCTACTTGTTACACTAAGTGCATAAGCAACATCTGGTCTGGTACATATCATTCCATACATTATGGATCCTATTGCCGAAGCATAAGGTATTTGATTCATGCGTTCTCTCTCTTCAGGTGTCTTTGGGGACAATTTCTTAGAGAGATTTACTCCATGACTCATCGGTATGAGTCCTCTCTTGGAGTCTTGCATGCTAAACCTCTTTAGCATCGAATCAATGTATGCACCTTGGGTCAAGCCGAGCATCCTCTTTGATCTATCTCTATAGATCTTTATCCCCAATATGTAGGATGCTTCTCCCAAGTCCTTCATGGAGAAGTGTTTAGATAACCAAATTTTAACTGATTGTAGCATCGGTATGTCATTCCCTATAAGTAATATATCATCAACATATAATACCAGGAATGTCACAGCACTCCCACTAACTTTCTTGTACACACATGGTTCATCCTCATTTTTGATAAAATCAAACTCTTTGATTGTCTCATCAAAACGGATGTTCCAACTTCGAGAAGCTTGCTTCAATCCATAAATGGATCTTTGTAACTTACACACTTGATTTGTTCCAACCTTTGAAACAAAACCCTCTGGCTGTATCATATATACATCCTCATCTAGTTTCCCATTGAGGAAGGCCGTTTTCACGTCCATTTGCCAGATTTCGTAGTCATAGTAAGCTGCAATCGCAAGTAAAATCCGGATGGACTTGAGCATAGCTACTGGTGAGAAGGTTTCATCATAGTCAACTCCTTGTCTTTGTTTGAAACCTTTTGCAACCAGTCTGGCCTTATAGGTCTCCACCTTGCCATCTGCTCCAGTCTTTTTCTTAAAGACCCATTTACACCCTATAGGCACAATGCCTTCAGGTGGAGTAAACAAAGTCCATACTTGGTTTTCATACATGGAGTCCATTTCGGATTTCATGGCTATTTGCCATTTCTCAGAGTGTTTACTACTCATAGCCTCATCGTATGTTACTGGATCATCATCAGTTATGATGCGTACCTCATCATCATCTTCTATGATAAGTGTATACCTTTTAGGTATTTTCGACACTCTTCCAGATTTACGACTCGGTTGTGGTACAGAAGTTATATCTACTTGAACATGTTCATCCACTTGATCTGTAGTAATTTGTGGTTCTTGAATTTCTTCAAGATCTATTTTCCTCCCACTAGCCCCTTCAAGGATAAACTCTTTTTCCAAGAAGGTAGCGTGTTTGGCAACAAACACCTTTTGCTCGGTAGGATTATAGAAATAATATCCTAAACTTTCTTTAGGATACCCCACAAATTTGCACTTGTCAGATCTAGCCTCAAGTTTGTCACTTTGTAACTTCTTTACATAAGCGTTACAACCCCAAATCTTAACATGCTTAAGACTGGGTTTCCTCCCTGTCCACATCTCATATGGAGTCTTAGGGACGGATTTTTGAGGGAATCTTGTTAAGTAGATATGCAGCCGTTTCTAGGGCATGACCCCAGAATGATATTGGAAGGTCGGTGAAACTCATCATGGACCGCACCATGTCTAACAAGGTACGATTCCTTCTTTCAGATACACCATTTAATTGTGGCGTACCAGGAGGCGTCCATTGAGAGAGAATACCATTTTCTTTGAGATGATTAAGAAACTCATTGCTCAAGTATTCTCCTCCTCGATCTGATCGAAGAATCTTAACACTTTTGCCAGTTTGTTTCTCTACTTCACTTCTGAATTCTTTGAACTTTTCAAATGATTCGGATTTATATTTCATTAAATACACATATCCAAATCTTGAATGATCATCAGTGAATGTAATGAAATACGAATACCCTCCTCTAGCATCTGTTGTCATAGGTCCACATACATCTGTGTGTACCAACTCTAACAATCCTGTAACCCTCTTCCATGTCCACTAAATGGAGATTTAGTCATTTTACCCATGAGACATGATTCACAAGTTGGATATGATTCAAAATCGAATGGTTCTAAAAGACCATCAATATGCAACTTGTTTAATCTTGTTTCATTGATGTGACCGAGTCTACAGTGCCAAATGAAAGTATGATTTACTTCATCTCTTTTTCTTTTACAAGTTTGTTCAATTTGAAAAATATTTTCATGTAAGTCAAGTAAGTAAAGTCCATCAATTAAACTACCAGTTCCAAAAAAAACATTATTATTATAAATAGAACAACCATTGTTCTTAAATATAACAACGAATCCTTCTTTGTCCAACATAGAAATAGATATAATGTTTCTGATGAGAACAGGTACATAATAACAATTTATTAAATTGATAGATTTTCCCGTAGGCAGTGCTAAACAATAAGTCCCCACAGCTAATGCAGCAACTTTTGCTCCATTTCCCACTCGTAGAGTTACTTCTCCTTTGTTTAGCCTTCTACTTCTGCTTATTCCCTGCAATGAATTGCATATGTGAGAACCACAACCGGTATCTAATACCCAAGTAGAATTTTGACTTACAGAAAGATTTATTTCAATCATGAATAAACCTGTATCCGTAGCTGAAGCTTCAACAAGCTTTTTCTGCTTTGCCTCTGCAAGGTAATCCTTGCAGTTTCTCTTCCAATGTCCAGGCTTATTGCAGTGGAAGCAAACTCCTTTGCTATCCGCATTAGTTTTATTCTTATTACCTTTATCAGTTACCTTTCCTTTTGCCTTCTTAGAATTTTTCTTCTTAGCAGAAGATCCTTTGGGCCACTTCCTTTTCTTGGAAGCGTCACCTATCAGTAAGACTTGGTCTTTCTTGGATGGAAAGTGACTCTCTGCAGTTTTCAACATGTTAAGCAATTCAGGCAAGCTGACATCAAGCTTGTTCATGTGAAAATTCACAACAAATTGTGAGTAGGAGTCCGGGAGTGACTGCAAGATCAAATCTTGGCTCAACTCTCCATCCATTACAAAACCCAGTTGTCCCAATTGTTCAATCAAATTGATCATTTTGAGGACATGTGCCTGTACTGTAGGGCCATCGGTCATTCTAGATCGGAAGAGCTCCTTAGATACCTTATATCTTGCAGACCTACTTTGTTCACCATACAACTCTTGCAGGTGAAGCAATATAGCAGGTGCATCCATTTTCTCATGTTGACGTTGTAACTCGTTACTCATGGATGCGAGCATGATGCATTGAGCTACCATAGCATCATCTTGCCACTTTTTAAAAGTAGCAATCTCTTCCTCAGAGGCAGTTTCTGCAACAGTTGCAGGAACAGGCGAATTAAGGACATAAGATAATTTTTCAGCGGTGAGAACAATTCTCAAATTCCTTAACCAATCCGTGTAGTTCGGTCCGGTTAGTTTATTAGCATCCAATATCCTCCGCAGTGATAGTGAATGGGCCATTTGTAAAAATCTGTAAATGAATTTTTATTTAAACAACATTAGCATATATTCATTTTATTAATCACCAATTTAATATAGGACTTTATTAAAAGGGTGTCTCCCACTATTTTATACAAACTATATGACCCTCCATATATAGTTCGACAAATTTTCAAAAATCTGTTTAGTGAGTAAGGATCCTATTGACATAAATATGCAGCCTTGTGTGTGCACAACAAACCATATATTTATTCAAAGGGTAGACAACTCTTGTCAATTACATCAACTATGTAACTCCTTGTATTTTGCCTCTTAGATTATAATAGTCAAGTGTGTGCACATCCGAACTAAAATAATCCAAGTTAAGTTTCACCTAGCATTTCCATATAAGCGAATAGAAAAATATAGTCCTTGTGTGTGCACAACAAAACTAGTATTGTTCAATTCCTTATAAAACATTTTTAATGTAATAAAGCCAACATCTTAAAATTTTAATATGAGTCTTGTGTGTGCACAACAAACTAATATTAAATAATTAATACTCTATTGCTTTATCATGCTAGAAGGCTACGTTTGATATTTTTGAAATACCTTTAAACGTATTCAACTTAATATTTTGTAATGAGGGTTTTGTTATTAATGGTCTCATCTTGTTTAGCGCGCATGCAAGTATATATATATAAATACGCGTCATATTAAACATTCATCAACATGAATAATAATATATTTAATATATATATTATAAGCATGCATTCATAGAATACTATATTCTATATGAGATGATTATGGACTTAATCTAATTTGATTCACTCGAGCCACCGAGTAAATCAATAGGTCAAACCTAGGGTGCAAGAATAAATTTGAATATAACTATTACATTCAACCCAGGCTTCATTACAAATGGGTCTTCAATGCTCTTGCTCTTCGGTTCCAATTTCTCTAATAACTCTATTAAATCCTATTACATTCATTTTAACAAAATAGAAACCTTGATCAACAGTCAAGGGGAAGTACATAGGAGAGAGATAGAAATTACATTTAGAAATTTAGATAGGCGAGGTACGCAGACCCCATTATGAATAAAACCATTCATTCAAGCATCCATTCAAATTAAATCCAATCACATTGGTCAATAGTCCTTAATCATCCCCTATATATATATATATATATATATATATATATATATATATATATATATATATATCAACATATATAAATACCATTCATCTCATGAATAATAAACCATTCAATATATATTGATATCATTTAATGGGCAATTGACTAGTAGAAATCCAAAATCCAATTAAAATAAACTCCTTTATTTTAATCCATTCCAAATTAATATAAACTCCTTTATAAAATTTAGAATCTTTGTTCAAAATTGAAATCCAATATTAATTAAAATAAACTCCTTTATTTTAAACCAATTTCAAGTCTAAAATAAACATCTTTATTTTTCAACATTGAAATTTTAAAATTGGAAATTCATTTTTTTTTTTTTGTGAACAGTGCCCGGGCTGCCCGGTGAACAGTGTTCGGGCTGCCCGGTGAACAGTTCCGCTGCCCGCTGCCCGGTGAACAGTTCCCGCTGCCCGGTGAACAGTACCAGTGAACAGTGCCGGTAAACAGTTTCCGGCATGAACAGTGCCGGTGAACAGTGTCCGGCGTGAACAGTTTCCGACGGTGAACAGTTCCCGACGATGAACAGTGTCCTTTTTTTTTTTTTTCCTTTTGATGTTTTTCCAAAAAACATAATTTCATACTAACAATTATACCCAAAAAATTATTCTAAACACATATCAACATATATATGATTGATACAATTAATAGTACGCATAAGGATGGCTCTGATACCACTGTAAGTATGCAAAATCACAATCTAATTGTAATACGCAACGGAAAAATGGAAATTAAAATTTTTGCAACTTATCCATGAATCACCTTATGCATAACTATTAATTGATGAAGATTAATAAGAGATAATACCTTAATAGATCCAACCTTTGAACCGCTACAAGATCTACTCCTCTCTTGATTTCTTCAAGCTCTTACAATCTACAATCCTTTGTTGATTTCTTCAAGCTCCTCCAATCTTTGTTCCTTGAATTAAACACTAGCTACAAAGTGTATGTAGCACTCTAGAGGTAATCCACCAAGAATGATTATACAAGAAACAATATTTGATTTCCTAGAAATCTTGGATGGCTAATCCAATTAAATCTTTTATTCCTAACTCTTAAGAATAATAAGAACCCTTCATCAAGAACTCTTTCATTAGATGGAGGCTAGCACTTCTCTAAGTGCAATAAATGCTAGGTTAGATGAATTAGGAAAACCCTAATTCAATTAGTATACTACCAAGAATAATACTTACATAATATGTAAGTAACATTATTCTCCTAACCCACATGTTTTGCATTTAAGCAACTAACACATGTTATTAGCTTAGCCCACCTTTTGCATTTAATTTAAATGATATTTACATTTCATTTAAATTAATTCTTAATCTAATTAAGAATTAAATGATAATAATAATAATAAGATTTCTCTTATTAATTTATAATTCAATATTTCTCCAAATATATCATTATAAATATTAAGCATTTCAATTTATTCAACTAATAAATTAAATACTTAATTTATTATCATTAAGCCAATTTCTTCTAATATAATATTATTCTTTTTGCGGTGTGACCCTTTAGGTTCAATATTATGCCGGTAGTAGAATAAATAAATTAGAACAATTCTAATATTATTTATAATGAATTAAACTCCTTTAATTCAAACATAAATAAATAATATTTATTTTACATCATGAGGGACACCTTACGATAATGTATCATGACTATCCGAATAATATGAAATCAATGTTTAATCACATAGAACCTATTCAATAGTAGTTACCGTACAATTCAATCCTTCTACCATACAATGTCCCGATTAAATATAAGACATGGATTTACTGACAAGTCTTATTTTATTTAATCATATGCATTTCGATTTAAGAATGCACAACTCCGATTAATGTAAATTAGAAACTCCTTTCTAATTTTCATTCAACCCTGGCCAGGGATTTTTGAGCTGTCATTTATCAAATCGCATAGGACATTCTCTCCCTTTATCAGAAGTGGTAGATCTTTTGTCGATCATTCACCTACCTCCGTGTATACTTTATTATACCCGTACATACCCTATGACATACCCTAAGGTATTAAGGAATATGACAAAGTATAACTTAACATACACAAGGTACTATGATGATCTCAAGTCCAAGGATCACTTGTACAACTATCACTTAAGAACTTCCCTATTGACAGGTGAATAAAACTCCATTAGGGTTCTTTAAGCGAGTCACGTTCAGTGAACTTATTCTCTAATAAGCACCTACATACTTGCTTTAGTGTCTTCACACAAATGATTATGAGATCAATCATTATCTTCTAAAGATCAAGCATAGTATGTACTAATCTATCCGGATCAGTAATCCCAATATTAGTGATCCATCGATTAGGAACATTTTAGTTTTGAGCTTTCTTGAATTTAGATCTCACTAGCATGATCTCATCATGATTCTAAAAGCATTGCTCGAAAACTATGGGTTCATCACATTTATTAATTCAACCAATTAACATGGATAAAATATGCCTTTTATTCTATTATTAATATTTGAATAAGATTACAAAGTAAATGCTTATTACATCAAATATAATTGGCTTGAGGGCATATTACTTTCATGTACGTACGTATGTATGTATGTATGTATATAGTGTAGCTTTCTTTCAACTAATTGCAGTGCATCTACCCACTATTCTTCAAGTCATAAATGTTCATGATTGTGATTGTGTACAACTTGCAACGTGGTTGAAAATCCATCTCAGAAAATGAACTGTTTCAATTAAAGATTCAAACCCACTTGTGTATGAACACTGAATATGCAGACGAGACATTAATTGACATTTCTGAAGAAAAAGATTTCAACTTTAGACCTATAACAAGTATTGACTTGGGAAAAAATAATGGAGATGCAAGTAAACTCGTGGAGTCTCCTTAATTTCTTTTATTTATTACTTAAAGTGCAAATTAGGGGGTGGGCAATTCATTAACTAGGACCATTGTAACTGTATGTCAAAGCTTTATTTTGTACTGTATGTAACTATGTATTTATTGACATCTTTAAAAATTTTGAATGTGGTTGGTTGAGATTTTAGGACAAGTTGGCTGCTTGATATTTCTGTGCCACTCTGGTTGGATTTGGATGTTGATATGTTCGATGGGTATCATAAAGAAACTCTTTTCTCCTATATTGGAAATTTTCAGCTTATATTTGAGTATTTGAGGTTTGAATCCATAGAAATTCGGTCGGGCTGATGGTCTGTTAATTTGTGACTTCTATGGTTGTTCCCTAAGTAATGGATCAAAGGATTCAGAAATTTCTTTTGTTTTGTTCCATTCATTTTTTGGTTATTGCAGCACAGAATCAGGACTGTAAGTTATTTTCATCTTTATTTCCGAGATTTTAGTTTATTGTTTATATCTATGTTGTTATTCTAGAAAATAATTCTCAACTAATTTGATGTCCTGCTTTCACGTTCACCCAATTTAGTACTGAATTATTAGCTTGCAATTTACTTCATTTTCACTCAAAATTTAGGATTTTGTATTCAAGTTAGCTTGGCTTATAAATGGTTGAAAAAATCCTTGCTACTATTGGGTTAAAAAAGAACACATCCCAATATTGTTTTCCTTAGATCCTCTTGAAATTTTCGACTTCATGTATTAGAATGGAATTGGAGAGTTAATCTTTGATAGTACGATTAGTAGGTGAGAATATTGTTTGCACTGCAGCTACCATTCTACTATCTCTCAAGAATCAATGGGAGAATACTCCACCAAATTGGCATGGCTCGGATCCATGTGGGGATAAATGGGACGGAATTGTGTGCACTAATTCACGTGTGACCTCGATGTAAGTCCTTGCTGTGTTTTAGCTTTAAATGATTACTGAAGATTGTTTAACATTCAGTTTCATGCATTTACCTGTACTTTTGGTTTCAGAACATTATCAAGCATGGGTTTGACTGGTCAGCTGTCCGGAGACATTGTAAATTTATCTGAACTGCAGACTCTGTAGGTTTTTTCTTCAAAGTTCCTATTCTTCTATCTGGCGATCTGTTTGGAAACTAGCTTAATTACTCATGTTCCCTTTTCTTTTGAATACATTCACCTTACTTTTTAACATCATATTCTCACTATTCCCCCCCAAACACTCGCATGATACTAATTTTGACGAAAATTGGTCACAGGGGACAGTTTTGCAAAAAATTAAACATCGTCTTGAAACATTAGCGTGTAATTAAGTGTCAAACAATTTGCCCTTTATATTTTTATCACTAAATTTTAGAAGAAAAAAATAATAATAATACATTTGCATAAAGTGAACCCAAGATTAATTTCCATGTTTAAAGAATTTAAGGATTGCCTTCAGATTTGGGAGATACATCACTTGTACCGGTATATTATAAGCGACATGTCATTTATTATAATGCTTATATGTTTGTCTTGAAAAGATCTAAATGAAACTATCTTGTAGAAGGCAATCAAAGCCTAATAGCCACTTCTTATTTTAAGCTTTCTTTACTTGATTGGCAATTATCATTTCTTATTAATTAATGTTACCTTATGGGACCCTTTAAAGCTGTAACTTTAATGCATCAATGATGGCACTGAAAATATTGGAAGCAAATCTTGTTTCTTCTCATTTTTGAGTTCATGAATACCTCTTCACAATGGGTCTGAAATCTGAATATTGTGAACGGTAGTAAACTTATATTAAGGATTCTGTAGTTAGTGATGACTGACATGAGAGAGCAATGTAACATCTCTATGTGTATTAAACGAAAAATTAAGAAAGAGAACTATGTGTGCTTATACATTTTTAGTCTGACATGAAAGAACAGTCATGGCTCTAAGTATTCTGCGATTCCCCCCTACACTCTCTCTTGGTAAAAATGTTAAAATTTCTATCTGATTGTCAACTTTTGTACTTAGGGATTTATCATACAACAAAGATTTGACCGATTCTCTTCCTTCATCAATTGGAGATCTGACAAAACTATCAACCTTGTAAGGAAATTTGCTTGTTGCAACACAATGTTCGCTAACAACAATGATAGTTAAGTTTCTGTTAACCAATTACTTGACTTGTTTTTGTCAGAATTCTGGTTGGCTGCGGTTTCACTGGTCTGATTCCGGACAGTATTGGATCCCTACAGCAGCTGGTTTATTTGTAAGGCTTTTTACTTGGGGATTCTTCTTCTATTCTACTAATAGGCTAACCGATGGTAAAATCTGGAAGTCTGAGCACTGTGCCATTGTTCTTTGAGATGCCTCTTGCAATTAAAAGGAAAATCCCATATTTGTAGAAATCTTCTGTCTTGGGTGTCTGTCCTGGTTAATTTGCGGTTTTGATGGTGACACTCATGTTCATATTGTGATGCAATCCACTGGGACAGAACCACAGAACCTCTAGCTAATATATAAAATTCAAGTCCTTACATAGATTCTTTCATCCTGTAAAATAATTCTCATTTCAGAAAGGAATTGATTATGGTTATATTTTCTGTGTATAAATCGGAAAAAATATTACCTTGTGTTGCTTAATCTCTCATGCAAGGAAAAGAAAAAATGTTTGTTCTTTTTCATGGCAAAATTATTCTTGTTCAGTTGAAGTATTTGGCTTACATATATTAAGATAATTTCTTTATATAATTATATTGTTGTAGTGAAACATTCTCGCTCGTCTCTATAATTTTAGACTGCTTGTCTATGAATTATTCGTGAGCTTGTATGCTTCCTGAAGCTTGTACTTTCTTAAGGAGAAACTCGCTTGTATGCTTTTTGAAGCTCGTACTGCTTAAGAAGAAACTCTTCCATTGGAACACAGATTATATTCTTGCTTTATGCTTATAATAACGCAAGAAATTGAATGAGAGAGAATTTGTACTTTTTGTTTGATAAGTCTAATGATTAATCTTGACTCGGAAAGCCCATTCTAATTGTCAATATCATCTTTGTAGCTAAAGGGTTTGGAAGTTTTTGCTGAACTGCACGTCTGCACCTTAATCATTTTCCATTTTGACATACTTTTCTGTAATGAATTTCCTCAGCTCAGCCTACATTTATTGTGCAGGTCTCTAAATTCTAATAGCTTCAGCGGGAAGATACCACCTTCCATTGGTAATCTATCAAATCTTTATTGGTTGGACCTAGCAGATAATAAGCTCAGTGGGAAAATACCAGTCTCTACTCAGAGCACGCCTGGTCTTGATATGTTGGTTCGCACAAAGCATTTGTATGTTTATCTGTGTTCCCTCACTTTGTTTTCCATTCTTTTAGAAATAATTTTCAGCAATGGTCTTACTAAATTCCCACCATTTGCAGCCATTTCGGACAGAATCAGCTATCAGGCGAAATACCATCTCAGCTTTTTAGCTCAAACATGAGCTTGATACATTTGTATGTTCCAAACAACTTGCTGTTTAAACTTCTATTACAAGAGTCTGTAGTTCATTACATGAATTACCATAAGTGACTTTGTTTCAAGATGTAAGATCACCTAAATAGCCTGGGAAAAAGGAATGAGAAGTAGTAAGCTTACACAAAAGGAAAAGAAATAAAACAAATTCTAAATTAGGATATATCAATAGACGGAGTATCTGATAGCCTTCTTTTGAAACATTGCTTTATGATGTGTCTCACCACAACTCGCTTGAATTTCTTAGTCCGAACTATTTCCTCCTGCCTCCCTTCTCCCTAGGCACAAATGACTTGTCTATAGACCTTCTAGAAAAGGGAAGAAGAATCTTTTTTTAATCAATTCATGGTAAAAATGGATATAAAGATGACCATGTGAGCTTATTGTCTAGACAACCTTGTTTCAAAACAGAACTTTTTTCTCTGGGCACTACTTTCCTGTACTTGTAAGAAGAAATATAAAATTTGAATGTGTTTTATATATTAATCTGAGCAGGCTTTTTGAAGACAACCTGCTCACCGGCAGTATTCCGTCTACTCTAGGACTTGTCAAGACCTTGGAGGTGGTGTGAGTATCTTATCATATACTCTGATTAAAAGCTATTAGCTTTTCTTATTGGCACTTTTTTTCCTTAATGAACTTTAAAAGTATTGAACAATCATTCTGTGTTTATTGCAGACGCCTAGACAGAAATTCGTTAACTGGACCCATCCCTTCAAATCTCAACAGCCTTATCAATGTCAATGCGCTGTAAGTAGAGAAAAAAGAGCACTACTTGCCAATTTATGCTTCTTTACTTGACCTATCAAGTCAGCACCATATTTCATTGGATTTTCCATTGTTATTAATAAGAAAAATGCTTCACTATCCTCATTCAGGTTTTTATCCAACAATAGATTGAGTGGTCCCTTGCCCAACCTAACTGGAATGAGTGCTCTCAACTATGTGTAAGTTGCAGATGCTTCGCTAACTCTAGAATATTAAGAACTTTTCATCCTCGACTATTTTTCTTAATAAAAATCTTTTGAATTATCGTTTACCCTCCAAAACATACATATTCTCTTTCTGCCGTTGTATTTGTAAAATTATATAAAATAATTAGTACAATGTAAGTAGTACTTTTCATTGTCACTACAGGGATATGAGCAACAATTCTTTTACCGTGTCTGATGTTCCTTCATGGTTTTCTACGCTACAGTCTTTGACAACATTGTAAGTCTCTCTTTCTCTCTCCCCCCAGCGTGGGACACCAAGACACACCCCGCAGAATAAAGGACTAGTTGAATCACATAGACATGCTATAGGAATTCTTTTCCACCATTTGCTTTATCACGGGCCATGTATATGGCTTTGCGTTTAATGGCTGTGAAGTCTCTCAAGTCGAAAAGTGTTATTCCTTAATACTGCAGCTACTATTATTTTTACAGATTTCTCTCTCTTTTTCCTGATGGATAATTTCATTCATGAAACTATCTTTCTTGTTTGAAAACCAAACTGGTTGCTAAAGCATGTTTACCAACTAAGCTACTTGGCGAGGCAGACTGGGTTTAAAGTTTAAACTTACCATTTGGCGTATTTATTGGCTGCTATTAGGCTTCAAACCAGGTTTTCTCGCTTGTTAGCCCAAGCACTTCACCGTTGAACTGAGAAATAGCCACTAGATGGAGCCGCTAATAGCCACTAAAAACATGTTTTAGAGTGTTTAAATTCATAACAAAGACAATAATGGATAAACTCCCCACTTCAAAGGATCATGATAACTATCGATTGTGATTCTAGGGAAGAAGAGGACACAAAGAGGCAGGTTAAATTTCAATTCCCAGGTTGAGTTTCATTGACGTGACTAGATGGGTAGCTCAATGCTGTATTTGGGTCACTACTGGTTTTAAGGATTTTTATGCCAGAATCTGATATAGCCCACTTATCATCTCACCCAAATAGACATTCAGGAAAATCATTTAGGGGTAGTTCTTCCATTTTATGTTTGTATAAATCTAGCTAATCTACCAACTTTGTATTTTGACAGAATGATGGAACAAACAGGACTTAAAGGACAAGTACCAGTAGCCCTTTTCCGTGCTCCTCAACTGCAGACTGTGTGAGTATAGTTACACTCATGTAATGCCATTTTCACGTAATAAATATTGGGTTCTCAAATTTTTAGAAAAAAGCATAATCATTTCATAAGGTTCTAAGTTTACTGATCTCATATTTATTGCACAAATGACAATGATATTGTGACAGCATACTAAGGCACAATCAGCTTAACGGAACCTTGGATCTTGGATCCAGCTATAGCAACCAACTTAAACTTGTTGATTTGCAGAACAATTACATTGATACTTTTAAACCAGGAGCTGGATACAAAAATGATTTAGTAGTGTAAGCTTTTCCTCTGATTATTGAAATTACTGTTTTTTTCCTTTTCTCTATTTACATGTGGGTACTTTAAAGAAAGCAAAGGTTATGTTCTGCTTCTTCTCTGCAATAGCTGTCTTCTACGTATGGGACATGTAATCTAGTTATTATATTTGATTATAGTCGGTCTGCTACATCATTATTTTTTAATTTATACAATTTTCTACAGACTTGTTCATAACCCAGTTTGCGAGGAATCAGGAGCAAACCAAAAGTACTGTACCATTCCCGAACAATCTAATTCCTTGTATTCAACACCGCCAAATAATTGTATGCCTAGTACCTGTAGTTCAGATCAAATTTCCAGCCCAAATTGTAAATGCACATATCCATACACGGGCATCCTATATTTCAGAGCTCCCTCTTTCTCAGACCTGGGAAACTCAACCGTCTACACATCCCTTCAGGATCGTCTGATGCATACTTTTCAATCTAATCAACTCCCAGTGGATTCAGTTTCACTTAGTAATCCAGCCAAAAAATTGGATGATTACCTTGTGCTGAACTTGGAAATATTTCCATCTGGCCTAGATCGTTTTAACCGAACAGCCATTTTTGAAATTGGTTTTGTTCTTAGCAACCAAACTTTTAAGCCACCCCATGGCTTTGGGCCCTTTGTTTTCAAGGGAAGCAAATACAGATATTTTCTAGGTAATGGAGTATTTCATATAAACATGAGCAATTATTTTAACCACATTTATTCAATCTCATAGTAGTGCTTATATGTATCCATCTGTGGGTGTGTATATATATATATGGTCTATTTTCAGGTGAATCTACTACAGGTTCTCACAAATCATCAAGTACAGGCATTATCATTGGAGCAGCAGTTGGTGGCTCTGCCCTCGTTCTTTTATTAATCCTTGCAGGAGTTTATGCTTACCGCCAGAAGAGAAGAGCTGAAAGAGCTGATAAAAAGAATAATCCATTTGGTAAGATCGGAGAATTTACCTCAACAATTTTAATTAGATTATTATTTATTCTCTCTTTGGTGTTAATCATTTGACATCTGAGGATTTTATTAGTATTACTGTGATAACATGCAGCATCCTGGGACTCAAATAAAACCAGTGGCGGTATTCCTCAGTTAAAAGGAGCTAGAAATTTCTCATTTGAAGAGCTTAAGAAATGCACAAGCAATTTTTCAGAAGCCAATAATATTGGATCTGGCGGCTATGGGATGGTTAGAACCTTTTTAATCTCTTTCTACATGAAAATATTTGTTCATGCACCTTATTTCCCTGGTGACAGTGTCTAATACATTATAGTTCGCATTGTTAAGAATCATCATTTGTTAAACAAAAGATCGACCCCACTTTTCAGAGTTGTGTACCTCTGCAAGGCAGTTTCAAGTGGATCTATGACCTAATCTTTGAAGGCAGTTTGAGCTGTGAAAAATGGTTCTAGTTTTTTTTTTTTTTTTTTTGTTAAAGATGAGTTTTGTAGTCGAATAATAAGGGATCATTAATATGTATATAGAGGAACTCGGGAAAGTCTAGTGTAATAAACATATGTTCTTCGATTGCTTCAACTGTTGCCATAATTAACACCAATTTCATTGTGGAAGTTACTTATCCTTATGAAAATTGTTCATTTGTACTTGCTTCTCAACTTTCTCAGAATATTGTTCGAGAATATATTTCCGGATGTATAGCTCCCCAGTTCTGAAATTATATTAAATTTTTAGGTATATAGAGGAACTCTTCCCAGTGGGCTACTTGTTGCAATTAAAAGAGCTCAGCAAGGATCTACACAGGGTGGCCTTGAGTTTAAAACTGAGATTGAGCTTCTTTCCAGAGTTCATCACAAGAATGTTGTCAGTCTCGTGGGTTTCTGTTTTGAGCAAAGTGAACAAATGCTGATCTATGAGTATATTCCCAATGGTACATTAAAGGAAAGTCTTTCAGGTACTTCCACTCATTGCCTTCCATTTCTACCTAATAATATGAACACTTGTACTGTTTGCACTAACAAATAATTACTCTAATGATAAAAATAAAATAAAAAATAAATGGTAGATTCTGGATTTAAACACTAAATTTGTCTAGTGAAAAAAGTGAGTGTTTTCTTAGTGAACAGTAGCAAGGAGGAACACTTTCAACTTTAATATCTATCATGCTACTGCTGGTAAACTACTCTTCCATCCCTCTGAAATTTGATAAATCGCTTATCATTTGTTCAGGGAAGTCTGGTATCAGGTTGGATTGGATGAGAAGACTCCGAATAGCACTTGGAGCAGCCAGAGGTTTGCAATATCTGCATGACCTTGCCAACCCTCCAATCATACATAGGGACATCAAGACGAACAATATCTTACTTGATGAACGATTAAATGCCAAAGTTGCTGATTTTGGCCTCTCCAAGCTGATGGGTGATGCTGAAAAGGGTCATGTAACAACTCAAGTCAAAGGGACAATGGTTTGAATTAGTTATCCCTAAACTTTACTCTTGCAAATGCTGTAATTTGCTATAACTGAGAGATGGTGAATATAAATCATAAAGGTAATTTGAGTATATATAAATAAAAAAAATTTGTTTTAAAACTGCTAAATAACAAAATTGTTAGTCAGTCTGATCATGTGTCCACATTTGACATAGAAAGAACCTAGTACATCTAAGGATCTGAATTTATTGTCAAAAAGAAGATATGTCATTTGTTGTAGCTGAAAAGAACATCTTAAGTGTAACTAATCTATGGAGTCACGTGGTCTAAAATTATGTGCTAATTTTGGATTAACCATAATGATTTAATTTTTTGGTTGTAGGGCTACTTGGATCCTGAATATTACATGACTCAACAGTTGACTGAGAAGAGTGATGTCTACAGCTTTGGAGTGGTATTACTAGAGCTGTTAACTGCAAGAGCTCCGATTGAGAAAGGGAAATACATTGTAAGAGAGGTGAAACTAGCAATGGATAAGACAAAAGATCTGTATAACCTTCACGAAATTCTTGACCCTGCAATTGGTTTGGGAAATGAACTTAAAGGGTTGGGGTTGGAGAGGTTCGTGGATCTAGCAATGAGGTGTGTCGAAGAAGTAGGAGTCAACAGGCCAACAATGAGTGAAGTGGTGAAAGATATTGAGAACATTATGGAATTGGCTGGCCTAAACCCCAATGAATCCACGTCGACTTCAGCAAGTTATGAAGGCACTAGTAAGGGGTCAGGCAATCCATATAGTAATGAAAGCCTGTTTAGTTCTGGTGGTGCAAATTTCCCTTCTAAGTCCGAGTAAGATAATCTTTTGCATTTAGAATTAGGATTTGTAGAAGTGTGCCGGTATTTTGGTGAATGTAGTTGAGTGTGAGATGTTGTTGCTTGGTTTTGTGAAATCTGCACATAGTGAAGAACAAGAACTTTCATTAGCAGAATTCATAGCCCTCTTTGGGGCTGTTTATTGTCAAACAGATGTAAAGGGAAGAACCAAAAGTGGATTCTTGTTACTTCTGTAGACAGTATCTTAAGTTAGTGATTTGTAATTATTTTTGTAAAATAGACCATCTTTTTCTTATGTGAACCGATTCTCTCTCACACGAGAATAAAGTGAGTTTCACCGTTCTATGAAAGAAGACGACGTGAAAATATCAAAAATACATGTAAAATATTATGCCCTTTTTTTATCCAAGCAAGTGGTACTGGATTATTATTAGAGTTAGGTCTATGTATCACTCACATAAATGTATTACCCCAAGTATGATGGGCACATTTGTGTAACTTAAAATACTAATCATTCTTTCTGGTTTAGCTCAAGATGTTAGTTCTTAAAAGTGAAGGGAAACAACAAAGAATTGGTCAAACTTATTTGTTGAATCCCATATTTCACATACCAAAAGAAGTTAAAAAGGAAAAGAACAAATATTATTGTTATTAATTAATGTTACCTAGATTGTTTTAATTTAGGTTAGCTATGTTGAACAAGTGGAGCTTCCAAAGTGATGCCAACTCAACAATCAACACGATAAGGTATAAAAGACAACTTAAATTTAAATAAGCTGAGTTGGTACATTAAACTAAACAACCAACCCCTCCTCCTCCTTCAATTTTAAAATATAATTTAAACTATTGGCTTTTAAAAATTAATTTTAAATTCAAAATTATAAAATAATAAATTTAATTATTATTATTATTTTTTAAATAGTTTATAATATTTATCGTTGTATTGACTAAAATCAACTAAATGTGTCAAGTCTGAGTTTAAAATTTTTAAAAAATTGAATTTAAAAAGTCAAAATTAACTTTATACTTTTAAACAAAAAGAGTAAATAAAGTTAAGAGTACTGTTATACATTACACAAGTTTTCAGCCGAATGATAATTGTAATGTATGTGCATACATGAGATATGTAAAAATTTAGAAGAGTCTCACTTTAATTTATTTTATTTTATCACATATACTTCACTTTATTTACATGTATATCATTTTCTTAAAATTAATTCTTAATCCACATAAATTTAATAGGTTCTTAATTATCATGCATGTATATCTAATCGAATCAAGTTGACTTCACAGACATTAATTAAGTATCCATACAACTATGGGGGTAGCCTTACAAAAATGAAGGGCATTTTTGTCATTTGCCATCAACATAAATTAGACTCGGCCTGGGGCGCCAATAGCTTGGCTTATTCAAAATTTTATGTAAATATGAAAAACCAAAGTCCACTGTCATCTTGCAAGCTTAAATTTCATCTGAAACAAAACAATTATTTTCTCTCTCCTAAACTATAAAATAATTTATTATATATAAGTAGATTATTATGTGTGTGTGTGAGAGAGTATATTCAAGTGGTGTCAAGTGTCAACAGCAAAAGACCAAGTCTTCACATATTATAATACTATTGCTGGAATTTCATCCATTGGTGTGATTAAAATATTCTTTGGTAGGTTACCAAATCCACTTTTAGACGGGTTTGAATTTATAGAAAAGTTCTGCAAGAAAGTTGAAATCGGACCGAGTCTATACTTACGTTGAATAAAAATACCAAATGGGTATTATCAAAAACCTTGTTCCCAAGATTTCTGGCATTCAATAGATGAACTTATGCTCAGAATTTGTTAGAAATATCTGGTGATTTGATAATTGATAGCATTATTGGTTTTGAGAAATGGGTCCAAGAATTGAGGTTTGGGTGCTGATCATTTGCACTCAAATTTTGGTTATAGCTGCTGCTACAAATAGTAAAGATTGTAAGTTTATTTGATTTTGTGTAGAATTTAATGAGATGATGTTTGAATATATGTTTATTGGCTTTTAATGGTGATTTTTACTTAGTTTCTTGCAAATTGATGTCCTCTAGATATATGTATTTGGTCTAATTTAGAGGGGAAACATATTTAGGCCTTTAAATTTATAATTTATGACATTGATCACAGTGCCAAAAACATCAATACATTCTATTAAGTTAATAAAAATCCTATTTTTGGAGTTTTGAATAGCTTTATATGGGCTTATATAAATTTCTTTTTTTGTATGATTATGATTAATTGGTACTAATAGGAAGACGATGAAAGCCAATTAAGAAGAAGTGGCACTTGATAATTCTGATTTTCTTTATAGAGACCCCATTGCAACGATGGTTTTGCAATTTCGTTGCATCGTTAAAAGAAGTAAAATCATATTTTTTAATTGATATCTAAAGGCACATCAATTTTTTAGAACAAGATTTTAGTCTTAATGGCTTTTTTGTTCTTAGAATGATTTAAGATGATGGGAAAGCCTGAGTCCAACCAAAAGTTGGTATCATTATTTTTTTAATATTTTTTAATGCAGTGGCGGTACTAAATGCTCTCAAGTCTAGCTGGAAGAAGCTTCCGCCCAACTGGAAGGGTGCAGATCCTTGTGGCAGAGGTTGGGAAGGAGTTACATGCAATAATAATTCACGAGTTATCTACCTGTATGTCAATGGTTTTTCAATTTATCTAAAGCTCAAAGAGTTGCTTGTCTTGAGTTTAAGTTGATCACTTCCATTGCAGGAAATTAGCAGGCATTGGCGTGATTGGTACTGAGTTTTCAGACATCTCTTCATTTTCTGAGTTGGTGAAATTGTAGGTTTTCTTTATGCTTTTTTCCTTTTGTGCCTTATAGATGTGGTGTCTAACATGTAATATTAAACTCGCCTCATTCACCAACGATAACGTTGGACTGTATTTCAATTATAATTTGCCAATCTATATATCGTGATCCATAATACAGTGCCAGCCTCAGAAATCCTAGTGTTCACATTAGATTTCAAGCATTCATGAGGGTCATACCTCATTAATTGAGTCTCTTCATATTGCCTTACAGGGATTAGGGGATCTTACTCGGTACAGTGTAACAAATAATAGATACTTTCACTCTGTATACATAGATTTTACTTGGTCTATATCCACTGAATTCGGAAAAGCCCCACTCTGCTATGCATAATATCTTTTAGCAGAATGCAGTCATATATCGAAGTGAATGATTACATTTCAAATAAATCGAGTACAACATGTCCTTTCATCAAGAATTCTGAAGAGAAAACAAAGAAATGTAATCAGATGTTACAAAAATTTTACTTATGTTTGATACTTTGATCCTACTAATGCACAACTGACCTATTAATTCCACTTCATCCATTACCAATAACAATATAAATTTCTGTTTCCTAGCAACAAATGTGTCGTTAAAAATCCAATTGATTGAGAGTTTGAAACCATACGGCATACAACAAGTACCACTTGTATTACACTCAATTATATCTTTGATGCATAATTAGTATTTGTTGGTAGTAACGTCGCTTATTGTATACAATGTTAAATTATGCAGAATGTAGACCATGTCAATCATGATTAAGACATGCCTTCTTGCTTGATATATTAAATTAAGCATTCCCCTACATTTCTCGTGCTCTATTCTCTTTCTCAGCGTCTCAGGCATGGACATCCCGTTAATGTTTGTTTGTGTGATTACTCTCACAGCTGATTAAACATGTTACTCTCATAGACCATATCATACCTTAACTTCATTGACGGCTACCATTTCACACTCTCCTTTCCTGAAGATGATTACTAGTATTAAATACTTCCTAATTATAGACTCTGTTTGTAGGGATCTTTCAAACAACAAGGGTCTAAAAGGAACTCTTCCTTCATCCATTGGGAATTTGAAGAAGCTGGACACCCTGTACGAAAAATTCATTGTTGCTCGTGTATATATCTACTCAACTTGTGTAGTTACAGTCCCTTCATTTGAAGTAATTCTTTTTCATGAATGCAGAATTCTAGTTGGATGTAGTTTCTTTGGTCCAATTCCAGAATCAATAGGATCTCTGAAGGAGCTGATCTATTTGTAAGTATTTGGACTCTGGTGCATTTCATTTTATGTTGTAGGATGGTTTATATGGGGTTTTTGTGGTGTATGCTGTGTTTTTTCATTTTTATATCAACATGCTTTGTCGTGTATACCAGGACCCCATTTTGGCATGTTTTGAATGCATAACTTATCCAAAAAAGATAAAACAAAGAAAAAAAAGAAAGAAAAGTAGGATGGTTTATATTATAATACTCCTTTTGGTAGTAGACTTTTAGAGCAATTTAAGTGATCCTAATAATTTATGTCAGTATATAATCTGAGGCTTATGTTAAGTGCCTCTGAAATATTTCATCATAATTTTTCTTCTTTTTCATAAAACAAGGGTCTTCCAAAGAGGTTTACCTTAAATAAATTGGTCCTCTTATTTCTGGTGCAGTTCCATGACTTGTTCTAACTTCTAACATTCTGAAACTTGTCTATTGCCATTCTTTACAGAGGTCTAAATAATAACAGCTTCATTGGACCAATTCCGCGTTCCATCGGTAACCTCTCTAAACTTTCATGGCTGGATCTAAGTGACAACAATCTTAATGGAAGCATTCCAGTCTCAAGTGAAACCGAACCTGGCCTGGATTGGCTACTTAATGCGAGGCACTTGTATGTGTTATTGCTTTAATATATTAATGTAATTCTATTTCTTTCAAAGTAATTTCAATTCTTAACTGTTGATTTTTGTCCGTTACTCAGCCATTTGTCAAAGAATCAGTTCTCTGGCACCCTCCAACCTCAACTTTTCAACTCAAGCATGCGTCTGCTACATGTGTAAGTATATTGGACCTGCTGATTAATAGAAATGTTCTTAACTAGTATAGTCTTCTCTTGAAACTGTAGTTAATTGCTCAGTTGAAATTATTTAATAAAGTTAACTTTTTTTTAGTAGGTAACAAAGTTAACTATTGGTGTGTTTATTCCTTATCCTATATATGTGTGTGTGTATTGCATACTACCTTAATCTGCAATGATAAGGGCTTTTATTATTATTTTATGGATCTAATAAAGATGTTCCTAAAGCATATTTAACATTGTATATCATTATCATATACTCCCTCCGTTCCAAAATATAAAGATCATTTAAAAAGTCAATTTAATACATTTTCAAACTCAAAATTGACATGTATTCCTTTAATTTTAATCAATACAATGATGATTATTGTAAACTATCTAAAAAGTACTGATCATTTGACACAGCGGAATATGGTTAGATTGTAACGCTCTAACACAAACGTGATTTGAAAGTTTAACGTACCAACAAGAACATTAGATAAACCCTTGAATCCACAAGGATTAATGAACTCATAAAGAGAACAAAAATAATAATATTGATTAATCAAAAAAACGTTCCATGTAAATAAACCCCAACACATAATTATAGTTGAAGAAATATAAAAAATTTGTACACTCGTTGTATTCATTTAGATTACAAGTAGCTACTGTGACGCCCCCAAATCCGGGTACCTCAAACCCGAATCCGGTGCTATACGGTACATCCCATTCCATACAACATAATAGACATGAATGTAATTACTATATTATTACAACACGTCTTACTCTCAATCCCAGGTTCTATTACCATAACATCATTCCAAATACATAACAGGTCTTAATATTACATCGTTACTAATACAAATAAACTACGACGCCATCTAGACGTTCATCTTGCCCTTTCCCTTGTCCTTACCGGAACCTTCGACCCGCTCGGACTTAACTGCAATGTTTAATATAAAGCAAGAATAAGCATTCAATTGCCCAGCAAGTATAACAGTTGAATAACAACAATATCATCAATCACATCATTTCTCTTTGACAACTGAACAATAGTTGTGAAATATTCTGAATAAACAAGAATAATACTTTACTTTCGTTTTAAAAATATATTTTCGAAACGACATTGAGTGGTCATAAGACCTTGAACTTTCTTTTGCTTTCTTGAAAAGGTACACAGCAATATAACTGCAAACCGTCTTGCTTACGAGCACTTCTAGGTGATCAGCCTATTGTACTCTATGTTGATCAACACTCTAGCTGGAAACGACTATATGCGTTTGTTTAGGCGCTCGATGCCTTGTCAGAATAACTGACTAAAAACTGGCCCTAATATTAGGGTTGTTCATCTCATTCATGTCTCGGAATCCTAACCAAAGCAATTCGGTTGGATAGCTCTACTTAATCATCAATAACATTTCAAGGATTTATTATCAAATCAATAAAATATTTCAATATCTGTCTAGCCGAAACAAATGACATCGACATTCTCTATAACAGTTCATATATATGTGAACTTGAAAGCTTCAACAATTTATGTCATAACATAGCTCGAATACTTGTGCAAATACTGAAAATTTTACATAAGTAAGGAATTCACACAACCATATATGTATTGCGTAAATCGAAACTTCAAACATCGCATAAGGATCATGAGAATATAAAATCAAATGAATCAAATAAACTTGCCCAACATAAGGGTTAGACAAGCGTTAGAAAACTTGCACAATATATGTCTTTTGTATAAGATACGAAACTTGCATTTAATACTGAAAATGAATGAAGCTAGAGAACTTGCCCAACACAAGGGTTAGACAAGGGTTTAGGAAACTTGCCTTAAGCGCTTGCTGCTACTACTTGACGTTAATCGTCCTTCAAATATGTCCTACGCATTTAGACACATATTCACATACAAATTAGTCTCACAATAAACACCAAACATTGGCTTACATTAATCACCACATTATAATCATTACGAACATTGATTGCCACTACGACTACCCAAACAAAAAATGCAACTATGATATTCATTCCATTTAAGCAAATCTCACGTGACTTAGTCATTTCATGCTTGGGGTCATTCAACTATTACACTAACATAATATACATATGCCTTGGGGTATTTATAACATGTTGGGTCTATGTAAACATGCATCGCATCAACAACACAAAGCAGCACAACTATTCAGCTCTGCAGACCGGCGCAGCTGCGCAGGCTTTATACTTGGGAGTGGCGCAACTGCGCCACTCTGCATCCAGGGACTTTCAGGTTCTGCTACTGCAGAACCCAAAAACCCAAACTCTTGATTTCGTTCCCCTTGCTTCTTAGCCATTATACAACAAGTCTATATGACTTAGAACATGCTTTTACAACTGAGCTATGCATCATAACATCATTTAATCATTCCTAATTCTCATGTTCCTTAGAGAAATCATTCTTTTGGACATTAAACCAAATAGTTGGTGGGCATGGCTTTAGAGTTCATAACTCATAGCCTATCATCACATTGGTTACCCCTGACTTCACATATGAAATCAATTCCCATAGCTCCTGGACATATATAACCAGTACACAACCAATGCACACAACCAAACCAAGATGATTACAACTTCATTATTAACAAAACATGAATAACAGTCCACTAATGTCCATTTCAGTCCATTTCTTGATTCCTTGTGCATATGTTCGATTCTCATTTATTGTTCCACTTTCACATATCATTAACAAGGTCTTATAGAGCTAATTAACCTCCATACATGTTCATGAACTAATTAGCAAAATCAGTCACATAACTTCAACAAGCAATCAACACAAAACTAAGAACTTGGAAAGAATGTGGAAATAAGCTAAGCTCTATATTGCATACCTCTTGGAGCTTGTTCTAAGGTTGCTAATGGACTCAAATACCAGCTGCTACAATACTCCTCCTTCCTCAATCACCCGTGAACACTCTCTTCACTATTTTCTCTCAAGTTTCAGCTATCTTACTAAGCAACAATCAAAGGAATGGATGTATGGCAAGGGAGGAGTATTTATAGAAGAAGAACTGAGCTTCAACGATGGGTTCAAGGCTGAGCATGCCAGACATGGCGGCTCCCCATGCTCGGGTGGGAGAGCTTTGGCTCCTCCAAGGCTTGGTCGGCAATTTGGGTTCTCCCCCCTCCCTTCTCCCGAGTTGTTCTTCCTTCACCAAATGCAAGAATGCTTCTCCCCATGCTTTTCCACCTCCTTGATTCTCTCCTTCTCCCGTACTCTTCTCCTTCTCCAATTCAGCTGATTGCTATAACTCATTTCCCTCATGGGTCATGGGTTGCGGGTTATGGAGTGCGGGTTTGGGTCATGAACTTGACCCATGGGTTTTGGGCTTCAACTTGGGCCACTCTTGGACTTCTAATTTAATTCTAATTGGGCTCCTAATAAATATCCAATTGGGCTCAAATAAAATCCCACACTTGGATTATTAACCCCTCTCATTAACGCTTTGGCGAAATTATGAAAAGTCATAAAATCGAAAAAAGGCGTTTTGGCGTAAATAGCGCTTTAGTGCTATTTCTCTAATGATTTAATCAACTCCAATAAAAATAGTAACAATCAAAAATTATCACCTACACATCATATGTAGTAATAAAATATTCAAACACATAACACGGAATAATATTAATAAAAGTTCAATTTATTCAATAAAATTCGTAGCCTCGCGTTACAAAGATACCCGCGATCCGCGATCGTTACAGCTACATTTATAGAATTAGGATAACCCAATTTCTAGGAATAAAATAAGAATATATGGAAACATGTTTACTACACTAACACATGTTTTCCCCTAATAGTATGTTAATCTACTAACATCTGCTAACACTCCTCCTTAAGTTGGTGTATAGATATCTCGCATACCCAACTTGAAACAAAATGGATAAAATATTTTACCACTAAGACCTTAGTCAGAGCTGATATTCTTTTTTTACAAAAAGTAAGCAAATAAGACCACTGATTAATTTTTCTTTGATGACGTGTCTGTCAATCTCAATGTACTTCGTTCTATCGTGTTGTACTGGGTCGTTTGTAATACTAATGGTTGCCTTATTATCACAAAATAACTGCATAGGTCCTTTAATAGTAACACCCAAATCTTCTAGCAGAGTTTGAAGCCACATTAATTCACATATACCTAAGGCGATAGCTCGATATTCAGCCTCAGCATTAGATCTTGCTACCACAGACTGTTTCTTACTACGCCAAGTGATAAGATTACCCCCAACAAATGAATAGTAGCCCGATATAGATCGACGATCCTCTATAGAGCCAGCCCAATCTGAGTCAGAAAAAGCTTCGACCCTCATATGACCATTTGGTGCAAACAATAAACCATTTCCAGGAGCAGATTGGAGATACCTCAGAATTTTGTAAACAGTTTCCATATGACAATATCGAGGATCATGCATATACTGACTCACTACACCCACAGCGTACGATATATCAGGTCTAGTATGAGAGAGGTATAATCAGTCGTCCCACTAAACGTTGATATCTTTCTTTATCAACCGTATGTCCTGTGCCTCCTTCTAGATGATGATTAACTTCTATAGGAGAATCAGCAGGTTTACATCCTAACATGTCAGTTTCTGTTAAAAGATCAAGAACATACTTCCGTTGAGATAGAAAGATCCCACTGGAAGATCTCGCAACTTCAATACCAAGGAAGTACTTCAAAGGACTAAGATCTTTGATCTCAAACTCTTTGGCCAGACTTGCTTTGAGGTTAACTATCTCTTCTCTATTATCCCTTGTCACCACAATATCATCAATATAAACAATAAGAATGACAGTCTTACCATTTATTTGTTTGACAAATAGAGTGTGATTAGCTCGACTCTGCTTGTATCTAAATCTTGTCATTGCTTTGTGAAATCTACCGAACCAGGCTCTGGGAGATTGCTTTAAACCATATAAAGCCTTTCGCAGTTTACAAACCTTACCCTTGGTGACAAATGAAGCAAAACCAGAAGGTATTTCCATGTATACTTCTTCTTCCAAGTCACCATGAAGGAATGTATTTTTTACATCCAATTGTTGAATATCCCAGCCGAAGTTCGTTGCACATGAGATTATGGTACGAACGGAGTTCATCTTCGCCACAGGAGCAAATGTCTCCTGGTAATCAATCCCATGGGTTTGAGTATACCCTTTTGCAACTAGCCTGGCTTTGAGTCTCTCAACTGTCCTATCTAGATTCTGTTTAACTGTATATACCCATTTGCACCCAATTGGTTTTTTGCCATAAGGAAGAGTAACTAGTTCCCATGTATCGTTCTTTTTCAAGGCATTCATCTCTTCTATCATAGTATATCTCCAATTCTCGTTGCTAATTGCTTCTCTCCACCCCTGAGGAATAGATACAGACGACAAGAAAGAGACAAAGGAATGGTATGATGTAGATATTTTATCATAGGCTACAAAATTTGAGATAGGATGTTGGGTACAAGATCTAACCCCTTTTCTAAGAGCAATAGAAATGTTAGTATCATAAGGAGAACAAGAAGGATTAGGATTCTCATCTTTAGCATTATCAAGACTAGGTTCTAAGCAAGGTTGGTGTGGTGGTGCAGAAATGGTGACCTTATTTTTCCCTTTTCGAGCATAGGTCCTCAACTTAAGCTCAGGCTCAGTTTGTTTAGCACATGACTCTTGTAATTGTAACTCCCCCTGTGTAGAATTATCAGAAACAACAACATGAGAAGATGATATAATAGTACTTATAATACCAGCCTCAGTTGGAAGTCTCTCTTCATCAATGACATCCTCTCCCTGAGGAGAAGGTGAAGAAGAATAGAAACGTTCCAATTCTCAAAAAGTTACATCCCGAGTGACAAATACTTTGTTAAGTGGGTTGGAGAATAACCAATGAAAACACACCGAAGAGCTTTGGGATCTAATTTACCCTGAGTGGGAGATTTATCATGAACATAGCACACACATCTAAAAACTCGTGGCGAGGGAGAAGAAGTGGTTATGTGCTGGAGAACGGAGATAGGACTTTTGTTCCCAAGGCTTCTAGAAGGAAGGCGGTTGATAAGGAATGCAGCAGTCAGAACTGCATCGCCCCATAAAAATTTAGGGGTTGTCATTGTAAACATAAGAGTGCGGGTAACTTCTAGGAGGTGTTGATTTTTTCTTTCTGCTACTCCATTTTGTTCTGGGGTTTTGACACAGGAGGTTTGAAGAATGATGCCATGCTGGGAGAGGTAAGATTCAAAAGCATGATTATTACTATATTCACGACCGTTATCACTATGGAGAATTTTGACTTTAGCGTTAAATTGAGTTTGAATCATTTTATGAAAGTCCTGAAAGCAATCAAAAACTTCACTTTTGGAACGCAAAAGGTAAATCCAAGTGACACGAGAATGACAATCAATAAAGCTAACAAACCATCTAAAACCAGGACGGGAAACAATCCGAGAGGGCCCCCATACATCGGTATATATAATAGCAAAAGACTCAGAATGACGACTATTAATAGCAAAATAAGTCGAACGTTTGTGTTTACCGAATTCACATGGTTCACACAAAAACTGAGTTTTGTTACAATGCTTAACTAAAGATGGAAACAAAGATTCTAATACTGAAAAAGAAGGATGACCCAAACGACAATGTCATTGATGAAGAGAGGTCAGGTTGGAGTCTGAAAGAGTGAAGAGCCTGAGTAGGGATCATGTTAGATAAGGGAACATCTAAATAATAGAGACCATCAACTGCACTACTATTGTCAATCTTCTGCCTCGTCACCAAGTCCTGAAAAACACAATGATTTGAAAAAAAGGTTATTGAACAGTGCATAGATTCAGAAAGACGTTGGACAGATAATAAATTTGCAGTGAATGAAGGAATATGGAGAACAGATGATAATGTCAATGAAGGGGTACAAACTACAGAACCACTCCCGGAGAGAGAATACAAGGAGCCATCAGCAACTCGAACCTTGTCTTTTCCAGAGCGGGGCGTGTATGAAGTAAAAAGGTTGGAGGACCCAATCATATGCTCGGAGGCACCTGTGTCTATAATCCAATTAGGGTAAGTGGATGAAACATGAAAAACACAAAGAGGTATACCTGTCTGGGCATAATGAAAGGAAGTAGGTTTGGAATAGAATTTCCGAAAGGCTGAGATTTCCTCAGGAGTGAGTGCAGTAGTAGTGTCTGTAGTACTGGATACATCAGCAGAAAGTGGAGGAGTAGACATGTAGGCATGGGATCCACGTCCACCACCAGACCGACTTCCACGTCCTTTAGGACGCCCATGAAGCTTAAAGCAACGATCCCTGGTATGATTATTCCCCCCACAATAGTCACATTCACGGGACTCCTTTTCAATAGGAGAGGGAATGGGAAAGCCAGGCTTAGGATACGAGGCAATCAAGGCTGATCGGTCAACAGGATTTGATTTTAGTACCATCACCCGACGTCTACTTTCCTCTCGCTGGACTCTAGCATGAGCCTCTCTCAGTGATAGAAAAGGTGTCTGACCAAGCAGTTGTGCTCGAACTTAATCAAATTTTATATTCAAACCAGCCAAGAAATTTACAACTCTATCTTCATTAATAAACTTTTGATAAGCCGTTGCATCTACCCGACATTTAGCTAAGAAAACCCGGTAATGATCGGGCTCCTGCCAGAGTGCATTAAGTTCTGCAAAGTATTGATCCAACTCACGTATTCGTTTATGGATATCATATGTGTTAGAAAGAAAACTTGAACTTACATTTCATATATTTTGATTACTTAGAAAGCTTACAAGGTTACCTACTTATACAATTGGAAGAAATAATTAAGACAAAACATGTTCCTTAATATAAGGAAACATGCAAGCTAATACAAGGAAGAAAACATGGAGTGGGAAACATGGAATAAAACATAAGGAAGAATATAGGGAAAAGGTGGAGGAATATTGAAATAAAGTGAAGAAAAATATTCTCCATTATTATTTCCAACACTCCCCCTCAAGCTGATAAATAGAAATTTCCTATTTCTCAGCTTGGAAAACGATCGGCAATTGGACAAAACTCCGTTTGTGAATAGCAATTCCGGCAGTTAACAGTACTCCGTCTATGAATAGCAATTCCGGCAGTGAACAGTACTCCGTCTATGAATAGCAATTCTGGTAGTGACTAGTAACTCCGTCTATGAATAGCAATTCCGGCAGTTTGGACAATACCTGTAAAAACCTCCATCTCCTTACCAGCACCAATCGTCATCTTCGTGAGACGATCCTTTACTGTAATAAACTTGGGATGGTTGTGGTGTGTTTGAGTTTACCCCAATTGCAAAAGGGATTTCTTGTTGAAAAATCATCACTGGAGTAGAATCTGAAGTTTCTAATTTTTCGCCCATTTTTTTTTTTTAAAGAACTGTGGGTAAGTTTCAGAAAAAACAGGTTGTGGGGTACAAACTGTAATAGGCAGTTTCAGAAAACTGCATAGATGGTGCCGGAAAAGTCGCCGGAAAAGTTGCCGGAAAAGTCGCCGGAAATATGCAGTTTAAAAAACTGCACAAGTGACTGTTGGAAAAAGTCGTCGAAAAAAGTTGCCGGAAAAAGTTGTCGGAAAAGTCACCGGAAAAAGTCGCCGGAAAAAGTCGCCGGAAAAGGTCGCCGGAAAAGGTCGCCGGAAAAGATCAGGCTTTGATACCATGTTAGAAAGAAAACTTGAACTTACATTTCATATATTTTGATTACTTAGAAAGCTTACAAGGTTACCTACTTATACAATTGGAAGAAATAATTAAGACAAAACATGTTCCTTAATATAAGGAAACATGCAAGCTAATACAAGGAAGAAAACATGGAGTGGGAAACATGGAATAAAACATAAGGAAGAATATAGGGAAAAGGTGGAGGAATATTGAAATAAAGTGAAGAAAAATATTCTCCATTATTATTTCCAACAATATGCTTTAGACATATCACCAAAAACAAAGAAGGTTTGAGAGATAGCTTCCCAAAGTGCATATGCAGTGTCTAAGAACATGTAACTACTCTTCATATGGGGTTCCATTGAGTTAAAAATGCATGTTTTTACCATTAAGTTATCAGATTTCCATTCTTCTTAGGCTACACCTGCTTGTATAAGCATGGTGGTTGTACCAGTGATAAAGTGTTACATCCGGTTTGTTTCAATTGACATACGACATGCTTGGGACCAAGCTAGATAATTGTTTCCATCCAACTTAAATGGACTAAGAACCAAAGCAGAGTTGAGATGGTGATTTCTAATCAACTGCCCTTTATTGGTTTCAACGGTACCATCACTATGAGTGAAACTAGATTCTGCCATGGTGAGGTAATACGGTAATAGGAGCAATAAGAATTATCCAAGGAAATATCAACAAGGATAATTCACAGGCTCAAAAACTAGCAGAGAGTTTATTTTAGAGAAAAAAAAATGATGCAAATAATTTTGTTCTTTAGAATTCACTTTATATGATCCACTGAGATAGATAGTAGTAAAGAAAACCTCAAGGAGCAATATTTAGAAACTCATAGTGAACCAACTTGAGCCAAACGAATCAATAGTAAGCCAAACACAAACAAACCTGATTTTCTCTCTATAAGACCACTGTGGATGGGAAGAGGAGAGAGAGGCGACCACTGTGGAAGAAGCCGCGTCGGAAAAAAGTCGTCGGAAAGTGGCTCACGCGCCGGCGCGTGGCGTCAACGGTCGGGCGCATGGTGGTGCGTGCGGCGGTGGGTTGGAAAATTGAAACCTCTGAGTTGGTCGCCTGGCTATGGGTATCCCAATTATGATCTCAATTTTTGTATATGTAATTGTTCAAGCTAGTTTTCAGATAAAAACAAGAAGCAGCAGCGAGCGGAAGAAAATAGGAAAAAAATTAACTGATAAATGGATCAGTGCTCTAATACCATGAAGAAATGCTCGTTGTATTCATTTAGATTACAAGTAGCTACATTTATAGAATTAGGATAACCCAATTTTTAGGAATAAAACAAGAATATATGGAAAATATGTTTACTATACTAACACATGTTTTCCCCTAATAGTATGTTAATATACTAACATTTGTTAATCTACTAACATCTGCTAACAATAGTACTAAACTACTTTCCTATGACTAATTGGAAAAGAAAAATAATTAAATCCTAAGCTAAATAAAATTAAAAAACTAAAGCCCAAAACATAAACGGGCTAAATAAAAATTAATCTTCTGAATTTTCCTAAATAATAAATAAAGATACATCAAATAAATTAAAGCTCCATAAATATTAAAATATATGGAAATCCGAATCTTTTTCGTTATTTTCCACTGTATCATCATCGTAGGGTTTATCTAAATAGTCAACAATGAACTTATAAAACTACTACATATATTCCTGTTTCGTGAGTAGCTTGATAATGAGTGCAGGTTCCTAAGTTAAAAATGAAAATCTTGAGCTTTTAGTGTTGTAAGTTGAATATTCCTACTATCGCGCTGAACTATATGTGTGTGTGTTTGTGTGTGTATATATAACACATATATCAATATAACACGTATGAATGTATGCAGTACTGATCTTATAACCAATAACTGTGAAACAATTTAAATGGTCACTATAGTTGATACCTTCCTCAACATGCTCTATGAGTATACATCTTGTCACTAAGCAAGGTTTCTCGCAGACTGCATTAAGTTCCTATATCAGTACCTGAACGGAATATGCAACTTGGATTAAGTGCCTGATTTTATATTGAATGGGAAATGGACAATACTTGGTTGGATTCTCTAACACTCCATTTTTTCTTTTTGACAGAGTTTTGGACCACAATAAACTCAGTGGCGAAATCCCTTCTACACTAGGACTTCTGCCAAATTTGATGGCACTGTGAGTAATTCTGTCAGATACTCACATAAAAACATACCTATAGCTCTGGACCTATTTTTTTGTGATTTATTTTTATCAAATATCTTTCTTGACTACAGACGCCTGGATGGGAATCTTTTGACCGGTCCTGTCCCTTCAAACCTCAACAACCTTATCAAACTCAATGAGCTGTATGTTTATGAAAGTCAAACTGACTAAACATTTGTATTTCTTGCATGAAAGAATGAATTTCCTGCATCAGATTGTTCACATTTATGGGTTTGGTTATCCATTTTCAGGCATTTGTCCTACAATAATCTGAATGGACCTTTTCCTAACCTCACTGGCATGAACTCCCTTAACTATGTGTAAGTTAGTGTGAAATTCTCAATATATATATGTGTGTGTGTTTGTGTGTGTGTGTGTGTGTGGTGCCTCTTAGTCCAGAACCTAAATTCTGAGGATGGTCCTTGAAATTTTGTCAAAATAAATGGATCTTTTTATTAGTCTTCTTAAGATGATGAATACTTATGTGCATTTGCATTTCCGACATTATGTTATTTGCAGGGACATGAGCAATAATAGTTTTGATCCATCAGATGTTCCCTCATGGATTTCAAGCCTCCAGAATTTGACAACATTGTACAACTCTCTCTCTCTCTCTCCCACACATGCGCGCGCACACATACATGTTTGCTTGCATTCAGTGTACATTTAACACAACATATGCGAAAACATACACCTGAACTCTAAACAATTGATTAAATTGATGAATCTCTACTCCCTTAAAGAACCCTTTCTGTTTAACATAAGTCCTTAATATGTTAAATCAGAGTATCGAACACCCTGAAAAGTTTGTGCTCAGAACCTTGGCATGTTGTTACCTGCAGGTTCCAAACAGTTGAAACATGTAAAACCTTACCCTGAATCTTGGAAAGGTTGAGATTTAATTGCAAGAAACTTCGGAATTCAAATATATAGTTTCTTTTCCTGCATACGACCACATTGTATAAGCAGTTTTCCTCTACAGTATGAGGTTCAAATATTTGGTCTACTACCCCTACATCAACTACGTGATGTCATTGGTGGGTCTCTGAACCATTTTCTAGACAACCATAAATTTTAGCCCTTAGATCCACCAACTAATTCCCTAGGACGACTTCAGAAGCAAAACCTCATAAATGTAAGTTAAACACAGTTTGAATGAAGTTCAGGCAAGTAAACTACACATTTGATGGGTTAAAGGATCCTATATATTACTTCTAAGCCGAATTGAGCCATAATCCATCGGTGCGAACCTAGTTTACTAAGAAACTACAATAATATCCGTAACTAGACTTCAGATATTTTTAACTTGACCAAAGGTCTTCACTTTTTGTTTGTAAGATCGAAGTGTGTAATTGAACAAGTTTTATCTCTACAAACATCAAAACTTGTTGGTACAAAGATTGATGTGTTTTTAGCTTCACGGGTAGGTTTGTGAAACCTACAAAGATCGATGTGTTTTTAGCTTCACAGGTAGGTTTGTGAAACCTTGGGGCCACCACGGTTTGCCAAACACAATGGATGAACATCTTGCTTCTTGATTTCTTTATATTACATTAGGATTTATGGCTCTTCTTAAAGCATCTTTTTTACATTAATACTTTGAATTTTTTTGTACAATTGTTATATCTTGTTGTGTTCATCTTTTCAAGCTATGAGGGGAATGCTTTTGGTTGTAATGAAAATGGTTCGCAACCTTCTAATGACAGGTTGATGGATAACACACAACTTCAAGGACAAATCCCATCCAGCTTCTTCAGCCTTCCTCAACTGGAGTCTGTGTGAGTATCAGCTGAATTCCAATTAAAATTGGATTTATAGTCATGGGTGATTATTAGTCTGACCGAATCATGCTTTTCATAAACTTAAACGTCATTAGAAGCAACTCTATATATATGTTCTTATAATACAGAAATGTGGCAGATGAGGTGATTGTTGGCATATTGTGACAGGGTGCTACGTAATAACAATCTGACTGGGACATTGGATATCGGCAGCAGCTATAGCAATAACTTGACAGTTGATTTGCAGAACAATTCCATTACGGACTTTAAGCAAAGAGCTGGATACAACATGAATTTAACGTAAGCCAAAATATTTGCTTCTCTACTATTTGATTGAACCAGCCGTTTAACTTTTCGTCCTGAAGATGAATTCTGGAGTATTCTTTTTAGTGTTTCTAATATCTTCTTTTTCTTCCTTTCATGGGAAGAAATTTATGTTGCACGGACTCTTTACTTTACCCTAAAGTACCCATGTTTGATACTCGACACTCGGACAAGGGTATGGGTATTGCACACTTCATTTTAGTGTAAAAAATTGGCAAAACTGAGGAGTACCCGTGTCGAACTCTTCAAAATACCGTGTCCAACACATAGGAAGAAATTCCAGTGTGTATACTATCCAGACATGTATCATGATCTCATGGGACTCATTCTCTCTTAATTTATGCAGACTAGAGGATAACCCAATATGTGACGGAATAGGAACAACCGGAAGATACTGCAGCAATCCTCCATTATTCAGACCATCAGCTAACTGTTTCCGTTTGATCTGCAGTTCAGATAGATTTAGCCAAAACTGTAGACTTGCATACCCAACATCAAAGCCATACACAGGAACCATAAACTTCTTTGCCTTTTCCTTTTCTGATCTGGAAAAGTCCATTTATTATACATCTCTTGCACAATCTATCATGAGTGCTCTTTCGACCAATAACCTTCCTGTAGATTCGGTTTCTCTTTGTAATCCAATCTTAGATGGAACTTCTTACCTTCAAGTCAAACTGCAAGTCTTTCCTTCTGGTCAAGATTATTTCAATCGAACAGGAGTCTCTGAAGTTGGTAACGTACTCAACCGCCAACTTTTCCCGCTTGGAGCTTATTTCGGACCCTTCTCTTTTATTAGTGACATATATGGGTACTTTCCAGGTAACTATGAATTTCACTTTATATAAGACTTTTTTCTGATTTGAAGTCAACTCTGATAATATGCAATCTTAAACTTGCACAAAAATATTCTACAATATCATTTTGTTTTTTATTTACAACTTTGTTGTGTGTCATACACACATTGATACCCACATATTTCTTAAGCAATCTATCTTAGTATCTATCTATTTTCTCATTTAGAATTATTTACAGGAGAAAATAAGTCATCAAATGTTGGCATTATTGTTGGAGCTACAGTTGGTGGTTCTGTACTTTTGGTATTATTGATCGGTGCTGGTCTATATGCTTTCCATCAAAAGAAAAGAGCTGAAAAAGCGGTTAGCCAGAGCAATCCTTTTGGTAAACAGCTAGGGTTTAAAGCAAAGAATTCTCAAGTAAACAGTTCGGAGATTTGAGCATTAATTTTTCTTTTCTACATCTTGCTAATGCAGCATCCTGGAACCCAGATAAAAGCAGCGGTGGTATTCCTCAGTTACAAGGTGCAAGATGGTTCGCTTTTGACGAGCTTAGGAAATGTACTAACAATTTTTCAGAAGAAAGCATCATTGGATCTGGGGGCTACGGGAAGGTATTATTTACATTGATCTTTTCGTTTAATTTGATTGTCTTTGCTTTCTTCTTTCACCAGGTTCAAGCTAATAATGCTGATTGCATTTTAACGCTTTTACATAGGAATAAACTGCACATTTTCTAGGTCTATCTTTCTCTCAACCTATGTTTTAGGAATTTCTATCAATATTGGCTTCTTGATGTTGACAGGTTTATAGAGGAAAGCTTGTCACTGGACAATTAGTTGCCATCAAAAGAGCTCAACAGGGTTCACTACAGGGTGATCATGAATTCAAAACTGAGATTGAGTTACTATCAAGGATTCATCATAAAAATGTTGTCAGCCTCGTGGGTTTCTGTTATGAGCAAGCTGAACAAATGCTGATCTATGAGTACATTCCAAATGGTACTTTAAAGGAAAGTCTTTCAGGTATCCTCTCATTTTTCTTTTTCTTCCTTGATAAGAAGCAAATGATTGTTATTTATTGGAGCAATGATATAAATGTGACCATATCTGCCAAGGGGGTCGAGGAACTTCGGTCTTATAAATCTGAATTAAAACTTCATGACTTTTACTCCCTTGGTTCCGAAATGATAGTAACTTTTGAAAGTCATACTACTAGGTCTTAATAGAAATTCTGAATCTTATATAATCAATGGTTGAGATCACAATTTACTACATTATAGTGAGCTTTGGTACATGATTTGAAAGTGGACTCTCATATTAGGACTGATGGAGTATAATCAAATGATCATCTCTAGAGTATGTTTTTAAGTGTAGTATATGATATAAATAATACGATGTCAACCAAAGTGGCCAGCGGCCCAGCGCCGATTGGCCTGCCCCAATAGAGTAGCTCCGGAGATAACTGGATTATGGTACAGGATTGTAGCTTTAGGTAAATATTTCAACACTAGCAAATAGCTATGGAACCTAACGTATATAAGCATGGGTGAGAAGATATAAAGTTCTTAATGGAAAACTTCAAATATTCTATTTACCCTCATAAAAATCTGCACCATGTTGTATGCAGGGAAATCGGGAATCAGGTTGGATTGGGCGAGGAGAATTAAAGTAGCACTTGATTCAGCCAGAGGTCTGTCATACATGCATGAGCTTGCCAACCCTCCAATCATACATAGAGACGTCAAATCAACCAACATCTTGCTGGATGCTCGTTTGAATGCAAAGGTTGCTGATTTTGGTATTTCCAAACCTGTGAGTGATATTGCAAAGGGTTACGTTAGCACACAAGTCAAAGGGACAATGGTTAGTGTTCAAATGTCATTTTTAGTTTTAAAGCGTATTATCTCATATGACCTGCCTAAATTTTCTAAAAAAGTAGTACTCTATGTGGACTGCAAGTCTTGCATTTTTCTTATATATCCAAGGAATTTGGATTGCGAGTGCTAAAATATTTCTCTAAGGTTTACACTAGAAGAATTTGTTCTTTTCTCAATGTAGGGGTACATGGATCCTGAATACTACATGACCCAACAATTGACTGAGAAAAGTGATGTATATAGCTTTGGAATTGTACTATTAGAATTGTTAACCGCAAGGGCGGCAATCCAGGAAGGGAGGCATATCGTCAGAGAAGTTCAGGATGCAATGGTTAACATTCAAGCGATTCTTGATCCGACCCTAGGCTCAAGCTCAACACTAGGAGGATTGAACAAATTTGTGACCCTGGCAATGAAGTGTGTCAATGAGTCGGGAGCTAACAGGCCTACGATGAGTGAGGTGGTGCGAGAAATTGAGAACATTGCGCAGTTGGCTAATTTGAACCTCAACGCTGAAACAAATTCTACTTCATCGAGTCATGAGGGGGGTGTAGATGAGGATCTCTACCATCCTTATGACAGTCAGGCCTTTGATCGTAGCACGTCCTCTGTACCTTTTGAGACAGAGCTGAGGAGATAATATTATGGTTTTGCATTTAGAATGTTGAACTTAGTTGCCGTTGGCTGCTCGTAGTATGAAAACACTTGAAATTTTGTACACATCTTTTGATCATTGTAAGTTGTAAGTTTGTAACCTACCTTGAACCGTCAGATTTTTATTTTATTTTATTTTATTTATTGTTTTTCGAACTCATTACAGTATAGGTGGTGCATGTAACGATTCGTGGAGCATTCATATTTATTCAATGTACATGAAAACTTTTAAGTGTGATATAATAAGTTGTTTAAAATTTATGGCTAGCAGATTGCGCTAAGGTGTTGTTGAGTTGAGTCTTTGAGATTGCATGACTGTTGTGGACTGATCTCTATGTATTGATCCACCATCAAACTGAGCACCATTTCTTTTTTTCTTTTTGGCGAAAATTTTATAATGGTTTGGGTGTTTTCAGTGTTGATGTTGTTGATTCTCTTGATGGCATTACTATTTTGTAATTGACTAAGCTAAAAGAGATAAATGGTAACTCTATTTTTATTTTTAAGATTAGTGCTTCATATGATAATGGAATAGTGGTGAATTTTTAAATTGTTTTTTAAGTGTGGGACTGCGCACTAACCGACGATCAATTTTAGTTGGTACTTCGTTTTTAAAGTAATAAATTTATTGATAACGTTTCAATCATTTTATCATTTTATTAATTAAAATTTATCGTTTTGGACGAATATCAATGCACTTCATCGTCTCTTTTTTCTCATTTTCTTGAATGGACGAAATTTTCAACGGGCTTAATACCCTTTTCAATGTAGATTATGATTGATTTGGTTTCATTTATGGAATTTATTGACTTTTAGGAGCCTGAAAATGGTGTAAAGTAATTTGGCAATCAGTGTCCCACCATGATAAATTGCAATAGATACCTCTGTAAATCTAAATATCTAATAAGGTTGGTTGCCAAATCACTGACTCAAGAACTCTTGGTAGTGCTCTGCACACCCACTGACAAGGTGGGCTTTGGTGGAGGTGTTGAAAGAGAGGGACAAGCTTAATTAGCTTCAAAATGTGAACACTGTCAATGACTTTACAATGTGAGTTTTAAAAAGACTAGCAAATATATATATATATATATATATATATATATATATATATATTCATGTTTAGTCTTTTTACACCTTATTTCTAAAAGTAGTTTTATATACACAAATTATAATAAAAAATTATGCATTAACACTATAAAAAAGATTTAAAAAAAGAAAACTGATATTTCCACAGAAAAAGTGTCGCTATAGATGTATAGCGACGGGAAAATTCGTTGCTATATGATCTATAGTGACACTTTTTATGTGAAAATATCAAAAAATATTGTGAAAATATCAGTTTCCAAAAAAAAAATTGTTGGACGTATCAAATAGTAAGTTGGATGTATCATTTTGATTTTTCTATATTTTTATTAATATGTATTACATGGGTTAGTGTCCTACTAATTTACAAAAGACTGTTGATAATGTTAAAATAATATTTATACTGTCAGAGTCAGAACAAATATACATTTAGTGACAATTTTATACTATCTTTAACAATATTTTAAACTTGTAATGACACTTATTACTCTGACAACATAAATAATATTATTGTGATATTATAAACAGCCATCTGTAAAGCACTGAAATTTAGTTTTAGTGGAATATTAATTGGGCCACTGCCCTACTAATTAATGAAGTTTTATTGAATCTGTGAAAATCTTTTAAAGTTATTATTGGTGGTTTATGTACACCCCATGTTCCGTTAATCAATTACTATATTATTGGTGGTAATATTAATTGAGTCCTCTTAACATGTGCCCTAACGGCACATGCTAAGTACACGGTTCAAGAGAATATTCTTTTGAACTGTGTGTATATTCTTTTAATTTTTGTATTTGCACCAAGTTCAAGAGAATATACACACAGTTTAAAAAAAATATTCTCTTGAACCGTGTGTTTAGCATGTGCCCTTAGGACATATGATTAAGAAATTCCATATTAATAACAACCACCCTTTATGAGTTGCCTTCCATTCAACCTGAGTGCCTACCAAAGTCAATTACTCATCCAAAAAAATAAAAGAAAAAGAAGGTAATAATCAATTAGATAAAGTCAAAGTAAATATATTCTACTCCCTCCGTCCCAAATTAATTGTTTTTTTAGAACTTTTTTTAAGTCAAATTGACTATTTTTGAAATTAATAATTAAGCATATATAAATATATTTCTAAAATTATAAAAATTAAAATTAGTAATAAATTGTATATACTTTCTTTTGGTTATAATATCTTCACCTATATGTTAGCAAAAATAGTAAAAAAATTAGTTTTAAAAATAATAAATTTGACTTTAAAAAGTCCTAAAAATACAATTAATTTGGGACGAAGGGAATATTATTTTTATGTATTAAAAGTATAATTTTGACAATACCCTCAAAATAATATAAAACATAAATATTTGCATTACATCGAACTTAGGAAAAAGCTTATCTCACGTTTAGAGGTTATTTGATAAAATTAAATAATTTATTTTGAATACGTAACAAATTTTAATAAAATAATTTTTTTCTGAAAGTTGACCTTTAAATAAAAAATAAAAAATAAATAAAAATTCGCCCTAATATACTTTTAACTTTAGATATATAGTATTATGTATGGATTAAAAAGAAAAAAAAAATCTTGTCATTACAAATTCTTTATGAACAAAATTTGTGTTGTCCAGTTGACAATTAACAATTGGGCAGTGGATCTAACTTCTTTGAGAGATGAGAAATTTATATAATAGAGGGAAAAGTATAAATTAAAGATAATTATTTTAGTGTATAACTATAAAAATACTACTAAATTCTTTTTTCTTTATTTCACACATTGTGTAATCATGTATCAACATTATTAGGACAAGCTTGCGCTTGTTTCTGCAGATTTTCAATTATCATAACCAGTTTTGTGTTGAGACGATTCACCAAGAACTTCGGCAACCATCCAGCAGGGTCCAACTGAAAAATTAAACAATAAAATCAAATTATATATATATATATAATTAGTCTCGAGGAAAATGTAACCTGGGGAAAAAAATCGGGAAAAATAAGTTGGTGTTGTTTAATTATTTTCTGAAATTTGGATTGCGAAACTTCAACGCAGATTTGCAAAAATTAACTAAAATGTGAATTGACCCGTGAAATAATTCATAAACAAGGCCGTAAAATGAATCAAATGCTTCGGGTTTGATTCGTATTCGCTCAACTAGAAGTTTAATTCAAGCTCAATTCGAAATATAAACGATTCAAATATGAACAAATTTTAAAGTTTCATAAATTATTCGAACCTTTTTAAATTATAATTTTCTGTTGATACTCGGATCATAATCGCTCGAAAAGTTCAAACTACTCGGGCTCGATTTAAGATCGTACTCGACTCGGTAGTTAAATGAGCATCAATCAAACCTTATTTCAGACTCGATAAATTTTATGAACCAAATCTAAAAAATTCAATACTCGGCTCGACTAAGTTCATTTATACCCTTATATAAACCCACTTTTTCATTTTCTTAAAAAAATCCGAAACAAAAAAATGTATAAATGTATAAATGGTTTAGCAGTCGATTTACCTGAACAACATAAGTGACCATACAGGAGTCATCTTCAAGCTTTTCAACAACCCATCCTGACTGCAGCAGCAGCCCTCTTATTGCATTGTTTTGCTTTGGGTACAATCCTGCCGCTATCTCTTTTGGCAGTGAAGCTACTGCTACCACCTGCAAATGCATATACAAGTCTGAATTCAGAGTTCATATTTTTCAACTCTTCATTATAAATTTATGATCTGTCTTTTATAAATAAATTTAAAATTAAGAAAAAAATACTTTTAGAAGTTAAACTATATACCAGAGTACCATCATCCATGGTTTCTCGTCGCTCATAGACGATAAATTCTCTGTTTCTAAAGAGAGGCTTTGAGCTCTCACCGAACCTTAGCCGGATGATGCTGAGGTTATCTTCAAGATCTTTGATGTACCTAGCTTCTACCAAATCAGAATCCCATTGCTGGTTCAAATAAAATGAACAGTTAAAACAAAGTTAACAACCAAAGTTCGGAAAGTTTAAGATAATTTCAAGATTTTATAAACAGACTTTAGCGGTACTTATGTTTTGTCATTATCAATGAGGATTGGATTTAGAATATATGGATAATGCCAGGACAAAAGTTTTCTTTTCATCATCTAGCAACATTACAAAACTCACCCAAATTTTATATTAATGCTTCTTTCTTTTTTTTTCTCTAAGCAACATATTCCCTTTAAAAATCACATAATTATTATTAAAGGGACTTGCAATTTCTATTAATACATATAGTAAGGACTTAAAATTTTGGCTAGAAATTAAAGGGACTAAAAATTCACCTTTGCAGCATCTATGGCACTGGCCACCGTGATGAATTGTTCTGGGGATACTGATCTGAGTAGCCAGCGGCTGCGGAAAGTATGAAACGAGCCAGACCTGCGCTTTGATATCTCGACACCATTGTCAAATGCAAGTAATTTCCATCCATCATTCCCATTCCCAACCCTATTACAGTCTGAAGCCGATAACAGATCCTGTATGCAGCTTTCGCTTGCAAAATGTACATACCTTCTCAACGAATCGTCACTAATAGACCTTTCGAAACCCCAAAAACAATCATTAACAAACAAACCAAACAAAACTTTATAGGTAGACTAATAATAATGAATTATGAATGAATAATGAACAAACCAATTTTTATAACTACTGACCATGAGCGGCTGCAGGGCGCTGGACAAGTGCTCATTTCAGTCATGTCATCGGGTTTCAAGTCCTGCGATAATGCAACAAGATAGAAAGATAGAGAGAATATATATATATATATATATATATATATATATATATATATATATATGATGGAAGAGAGAGAAATGAGTAGAAGTACAGGTCTTAGATTGTTTTGGGAGGAAAGATTGGACGTGTAAAATAAAATTAAAAAAAAAGGTGGGCCAAGGTGATTGAAGCACATGCAATGCCAGAAGACCCTCCATGATTAGAACTGCACATCTTTATATCCTTTTCCTCCTCTTTTTCATTGATAAAAGCCACCAACACTCCATGTGCATCATCTCCCCCACCCTCAACTCCAGCAGTTCTTTTAGAAGAAGAATCTTTCTTTCATAACCTGAGAAACAATTAAACAAGTAAACATATGAGAGCAGAAAAAGACTAACAACTAAAGCCAGACTAATAGAGTTTAAAGGACATAATATTTTACCTAAACTTGCCTTGTTATGGGTGACAAGAACATACTCAAACATCCCCACACACTCCCCCATCACCTGCCAGACATCGGCCAATCGACGTACCAAAGCCAGTTCCAATCTAAGAGATTTATCTATTACTTTGTGAGTGCAATTTACAAATATAACAATCGTAAACCGAGTTTTGGACATATTCTGTTGATTGTCGTTCAGTAGCAGGGCATGGCATTGCACAAGCCACAAGATTGCATCTTTCTCACAAATTAAATTTAATGGAATAAATTCACCATAGTATATGCTATGCTCAAATGCAAAAAATTAAATTCCATCTCTATAAAACAAGTAGTTAATTTTTCTGAGAGCAAATACTAAAGAAAGTGGAACAAAAAGCCATATATCAACCCAATTAAAAGATAACACTTTTTGACAATCCTTATTGCAAGACTTAATATAGAAGAAAGATCAAACACCTAAAATGAAAAAAAGAAAGAAGTTCAAGCCCTGAAGAAATTAAGATTGTGATATTTTCGCTCACCACTGTGTCCCGAACAGCATCCTCAACTGGGGTAAAGATTAGTCCAAGAATAATCAATTTCTTTGCAGCATCTTTGCAAGCAAAATCAAACCTGGTTGTGTTTCCCCCATAAACCTGTACTTAGTTGAGTATAGATATTGCATTATTAGAATCTAACATAATGATTAAACAGATAAACATACCCAAAAGTCTGGATAAATTTTAAACTATTTTAAGGGCACAAAAACCAAAGCAAGGGGATCCAAGAAAAGCTGATCATTCAGAAACAACTTTTTTCTTCCAATTCTTCTTTACAATAACTATCTTGCTGTTTAAGTTTTATATTCTGTCCTCACTATGTCTTACCATGTTAAAAAGAATAAAAATAAATAGATAAATAAATTCCTAAGGTACCAATAGAACTCAGGTTTCTCCAAATTTGTAACAATGTATACCAATCAACCTATCATAATTTTAAGTTTCCAAAATTTAATTCTCCAGATTAAAGCACAATAATGTCACAATAAATTATCATGCAGGAGTTTAATATCTACTTCTGCCACAGCCTTTTGCATAATTGAAACTTATTTAATTTGGCCCATTCAAATATACTTGCGCAGCATATAGACTTGGACATAAGATAGGAGTGAATTGATATTTTCACAAGTAAATTTGATAGTTCCACAAGCTCCTCCTCACATGAATAGTAAGTGGAGTCCACCCTCATGTGACAGAGTAACTTGTGGAACTAACACTTTCACTTGTGGAAATATCAATTCCCTAAGATAAAAGGCATATGTGAAGACACTTCATATACACCTTAACCCTAGAAGCTTCAGTACAGGCAAACATTTGATTTGTAAAGCTTTAGGAAGTCCATATTGGGAGCATCCACCCAAGAGGGATTTCAAAAGAGTCATAAAATAACAAAACATAGATGATGCACAGTAACTGAGAAGGAATCTTCAATCCACATCAATTGGGCTATAATTGACATGTGGAGTTCCTGAGCCAACCAAAAGGAAAGATGGTGTTGACAGTAGTGGGAGATGCTTGAGCAATAAGAGAAGCACCATAGAAGCCAATAGAACATGGGTCCACAGAAGTAAATGAAACTTGTAGCTAATGTTTGTGATAGTTGAGAAACTGTGATTCCAATGAAAGGGTGGGGGTGGAGCCACCACCAATACAATCTTGTAACTGACGAGGTAACATGACAAATGTTTACAAATTGTATACATTTGCAACTAGGTCATTTTTAAACCATATTTCTAAGCCAGTTTATACTTTCAGTATGATCATTCCTTAACATTAACTCTATTGATAAAGACCTATCTTTTATCTACAGTTCCAATTTCTAGTCCATTTCACTTTTCATTCATCCAGAGGAATGTCATAATATGGAATTTCTTGCTAGTATTTAATAGTTTACAGACAAACAACCTCGTGGACTGAAGTTATTCCTTAATGTTAAGCACAACTCCCAGTTCGATAGGAACTCACTAGCTAAATATTCCCTCCGTCCCTTGATACAAGTCGTTTTAGAGAACTGTTTTTGTTTTTTAATATATGACGTTTGAGAATTTTAAGAAAGCATTAATTGCTTAGTTTCCAATAATACCCCAAGTATTAAATATAACTTTGGTTCTCTCACTATTTTTTGTCCAATAAATAACACTCTTTTTTTCAATACAAGGATAATATGGACAATTGATATTATATTTAATGTTATACAATCATTTTCTTAATACTTGTGCACAACTCTAAAACGACTTATATTAAGGGATGGAGGGAATATCATATATGCATCAGTTAATTTGTGATAAGAAATCAATTCGTTTTATTCTTTTGCTTGTGTTTGTACTTTACTGCCAACTACAGTCTAGAAAAATAATTTTACCTCAATATTTATGACGAAAAACTAACTAGTTGATTAAACATAATTTAATTATGGTTTGAGTTAGTATTCTGACTTGCCAAAATAAATTTGGTATAGACTTGATTATACCTTTAACTTCTAGATTTCCCCTAGAAAATACCATAATATGTATATTCTCTATTATACTGATGTAAAATATTAGATACAGACCTGTGAACTGGAAACTCTGGAAAGAGTTTGGAGACTTTGTCAGCAAAGTCACCAAACTGATATATAGCTTCTATATGATTTACAAATGCAAATGAAATAGATCAATGTTTTATTCAAACAACTACACCTAGCTAGTAATCATATGCTAACCGTAGAAGGTGTAGAAAATCTATACACAATGTTATGATTTCATATTGCAAGAGTTTACAATTTATACAAGTTTGGTGCTCTATTCTAGGAGTAAAACAAAGAGCATAAAATAAGGAGAGGAAAACAAGGAACAATGTTTTCCTCCTTAGTGCAGCACTTCTAACACTAACTTATTCTTCAGTTAAATTTTCTGCATAAAACCGTAAACCAGTTGTTTGGCTTAGAGAAACAAAATTTAGGTGTTGAGGAAATATAAAATTCACTTTGATGCATAATTTGGTACTCCCTCCATCATACCAAAAAAGAAACTGTAACAACTGTATTTACTTTTAAAATGAAAATTACAGCAAATGTAACTAAAAATGTTTCTACTTTTGTCCCAAAATAATAGTCAATTTAAATTAGTCAATCAGGAGAATTGATATTTCCACAAACAAAAAGTAATAATTTCACAAGGTCCCTCTCACGTAAATAGTAAATAGGTCTCACACTTATGTGAGAGAGACCTCGTAAAAATATCAATTTTTATTTAAAGAAATAACACTACTCTTTAAGATTATCATCAAGAATGTATGCAAACTGCCTTTTGGTAGTAAATGCAATCAAAATAGACCCCCACTCAAACTAACATGCTATTGTATTGTACCTCTAACAACAAACAGGTAAATGTATTAGTCTGTCAGAAGAAACAAATACTGACCTTTTAGGCCTACTCATTTACTATGATCATGAGTATAGAGCCAAGTGCTTACAGACTGTCCATGGACCACTTTACCCTTTCCTTTCTTGGTCTTATCAAATGCTATAAAGTTAAACAAAGATTAAGACATTATTTATAGCTAAATCCCCTCTTTAGAAGAAGAAAAAAAATAAAATAATACCCCACCTATATCCTGATCCTCTCTAGTAGGGTTGTTCAAATTTTCCGGTATAAACGGTTTTTTCGGTATTTCGGATCGGTCCGAACCAGTCGGTTCGGTATAGCGGTACAACCGGTTTCGGTACCGATTCGGCAATTTAGAGTTCGGTACATACCGGTTGTACCGGTTTCTTATTATTTTATTTTTTAAAATTATTAGTAATAATAATAATAATAATATAATAATAAAATAATAATAATAATAATAATAATAATAAACATAATAATAAAATAATAATATTCGGTATAACCGGTAAAAACCGGTACCGAACCGGTCCAACCGGTACCAGTATCGGTACGCCGTTTTGCCTTTTTTCGGTACCGGTTCGATTCGGTACCAGTTCGGTTCGGCTCGATTTTTACCGGTTGAACACCCTTACTCTCTAGTCTCTACGTTCCCAACCCATATTTCCAAAAACCACCACCAAAAAAAAAAAAATGGTTACCAAATAATACATAGCAATCAAAAGACACGTACATCCCAAAATGATATTCTACTTTTAATAAAAATAAATAAATCTTTTTTAAAAAATTTAACTTACAATATCATTGACTAGACAAGGTACATTTATTTTGAATGTGGAAAAAAAATCAAATCTTTTTCAAAAATTTAACTTTTAAAATTAAGCTACATTTATTTTGAGAGTAGACAAACATTTTGGAAATAAAAAAAAAAGGGAAATAAATGGACAGATAGATGGACCTGGACAGAATAAAAGGTGGGTGGCGTCGGAGCCGGGGAAGACAGCGGCGTGGATGGTGGTGTACCCTTGGTCCAACGGGGTCCGGACCACCCACGAGCCGATGAAACCGTTAGCTTCGGTTCGGATTTATTGATTTTGTTCGGACAAAGGTTGCCATTTTTAATGGGTTTTTCTTGGTTTTGATTTCTGTATAAGTGGAGGGAATAAACTGTTTTTGAGCGATGAAGATGAAAGATTAAAGTGTTACCAATTAATTTAACAAAAATTTTGCGCTGACATAAAAATGGGATATTAATGGATTTGAATTTTATTTATTTATATTTTGACTTGATGAGAGACAAAAATATAAATAAATAAAATTTAAATATAATAATGTCTAATTTTTATGTCAATCTAAAAAAACTCTTAGTTTAAAAAAATTGTGGATAAAGATTTTTGGTTTGATTTGGATTAAATTGTTACTCCAATGGATACTTAGGCTCTGTTTCTGAGTTTTTAAAGGTTATCAACGATAAAACAGCATCTCTACTCTCCAGGACAATGCTAGCGGGGAACCAGATGGTAGCTTGGAACTACCATCATTATTTATCTGGTAATGATATATGTTGGGGCTGATTTTGTGGGGCCGGGCGGTTTGGTGGGACCCACCTTACGTGGAGAATTTTTTCTCACATGAAAATATATGGTGAAAATATATTCGTATGGTCTTAACTATACTGTAATTTTTGATTCTTAAGAAAAGAGTGGAGATTGTATTCGACTTATTTTCTTTAAGGAGATTGACTTTCTTTTCTTTAAGAAAATTGACTTTTATCATATTTATGGTAACTATCATGATAAGGAATCCTATTCTAATTCGGGAACAGGGCATTAAAGAAAGTGTAATCAATTATAAATATAAGGTTACACTCTAATTCACAAGTAATGACACTTTGAACACTAAAACAATAAATCTCCTTCATTGTTAACCTTGTTATTTAGCATGTACTTATTTTTACACTAGAGTTATCTTCTCACGGCCCAGGCCGTCAGTCTCCTCAGTGTGATTTCGTTTCTATGCAGGATTTAGCGCGTAGTTTGGTGATTGAACGCGTGGACGAATTTTGGCTTTTTGACATGTGTAATAATTAGAATCATTTTATAAATTATATTAATCTCATATATTGATAAACTTCGTAATTGTAATTCGGCGTAAATTTATCGCAATACATAACATGACTTTTATTTATTTTATATTATTGTCTTCTTCCCTTTTTTCACCACTTTTTGGGATACAATTATTTTAATATCTTACAATATCAAGAACCAATTAAATCTTATTAAAGGAAGAAGAAATAAACTCACAAACAAATCTTGATATCAAGAAAGAAATAAATTCACAGACAAATCTCTTATCAATAACTAATTAAACCTCCGTTAAAAGAAAAAAAATAAATTTACAAACAAATCTTACTTCACGTAAAGAAATAAACTCATGTAAGTGAGAGTCTCACATTAAGAGTAAACAAGTTTCACTTAAGACTTAAAGGTGACAATATTTCACTTAAGACTTAAAGGTGACAATATTTCAAGCTTAGTCACTAGGCTAAGACCTTGTGGATATTTTATTTTATTGCTTAAAGTTTCACATTAGTTACAATTTAATTTTAACATATAAATCTTTCCCTTACGAAAATAATAAATAAGATTATTTAGTATTAGTTTGACATTGTTTGAATTCTTTTATCATTAGGTATTTTTATATAATTTTATAAATAATTATTATCAGTTTTAAGGCTTTTTGATACTTTAAAATATTGATTATAAATCACAATCAAATAATCTTAAAAATTAATGAAACATAAAAAATGGAAAAACATAATTTATGAACTAAAAGAAATGATTTATCATGAGATGAAATAATTTGTATTAATATTAAACTAATATAAATAATTATATCCCGCTTATTATTTTTACAATCAAGCATAGTCGTGAGAAATGAGAGATTTGAATCCATTTTTAGCTGGGTCTAAAAAATATATTATCCATTAATATTTACTTTTTAAAAATAAAATTGAAACGTTTGTAATTTTAATTGACACGGTTCATATAAATTTAAAATAATAAATTTTATAAATAATACTTGCTTTATTTCAAATAGAAAATTATTATTGACTTTTAAAAGTTAATTAAAAATAATTTTAATCTCTTAAAATTAAGATGATTCATAAAATTTAGAATGAGTAAATTTTTTTAAATAGTTTACGATATTCATCATTATATTGATTAATTTTTTTTAAAAAAAAATACGTTAATTATGAATTTAAAAATATCTTAAATTGAGTTCCAAAAGTCAATAATAATCTTATATTTTGAATCGGATGTAGTAACAATTTTTAAACAATAATGTTCTGGTTACACAAGTTTAAATAAAAAAAGAGAATATAAAATGATGCGTATGATAGTAATTAGTTATAACTATGGAACGCACCTATGTACGATGGAGTATCAATTAATTATAATTCGACTTATCATTATATATATATATATATATTGTTTTTTTTTTTTTATCATCATACCATTACTCATTTTTTAAATAATTTATAATATTTTTAAATTGTTTCCCGTTCAACCGTAAAATGACTGACTTGTTAATTTTAGTAGTCTTTTTTAAGTCACAAACTCGAGAGTCTGTAAAGCGTTAGAGCCACGGTGGTGATGTCAGACTCCCGGACGACAACCTACCCTGCCGGCGCCGTAAAATCTGAACCTGCCGGCGAGAGCTCTAAGAGGCCGCCGTTAAGACCTTCCAAAGTCGTCGTTTTAGCTGACCTTAACGTTGACCCTCCTGAAACCGACGCCCTCCCCGATTCTCTCTCCAGGTTTCCACCAAATAAAACACAGTCTTTTTCACTCTCTCACCATTATTACCACTTATGTTGTTGCCACAATTACGAAAACTGTATGTTAGAATTAAATTACTTGATAGTATTGTACCTTTGTACAGAATTTGTTGGTTCCTTCAATTTTCATATGTTTGTTTAATTGTTTATGTATGTATATAAGATTGGTATGTCTGTATAGTTATGTTTGTTGTTGTTGTGTGGCATTGCTGCAACTATTTTTTTGGCACCCTCTTTATGGTACCTTAGTTTTTTGTTTTTTTGTTTTAAATTAGGGTTACATTTTAGCAAATTTTGAGTTCAGATGTGTTCATTTAGGTTGACTAATGATGAAAGTAGTCAAGATAAAAGTATTGGATTGAGTAAAGATACTGACATGCCAGAAGCAGAAGGTAAACAATTCAAAAAATTGGGGAAATGCCGTTCAAGAATTATTAAGGCAGACTTCCCTATTGATTGTGGGGTGGAGGCAGATGGTGATCAGAATGGTCAAGGTGTTCCCTCATCGCGTGAGGAGAAAGTCAGCAGCCTCAAAACTGTAAGTTACCTCCTCATCTGGTTGTTGCATACAATATTCATGTTATTTATTTATTTATTTTTATGTTGTGTGTGTATATATATTGATAAGTATGTCTGAATAACTAATTATAGAAATAATAATTGTGCAAAAATCTTTCATTAGTGTATGGGGTTTTGTTGCGATCTCAGGATGAGTCTCCAGTAGTCTATTGTGATTAATAATGTCCTCATATATGAATGAGAATCTACTTTAGATGTTATCATCAGAAAACACTATTGACTAAATGTCGTTGTTGTTGAGATGGCTCGTATGAATTCATATTTAGCCCATCCATAGATATTTACATTGAATGAATTTTTTGTAAATATATTATAGAGATTTCAGTAATTAGGTTGTAAATGTCTTCAAACTTGTGAGCGGGTAATGTCATTGTAAATGTCTTCAAATGTGTGAGCCGGTGAGACTTTGGTGATAGCTCACTTGTCAGCCAGTAAGTTCAGTATTATCTAACGAATGGTTAGTCAACAAAGATTTTAAACGTGTTAGTGCCCTCGACAAGGATATGACTAAACTAAGTAGAGCCTATTGTTGCATTTCCAGGTTGTTCAGTGTGGTTAGGAGCATGTTCATGCGTGGTTTATATTTGGGAAAACTCGTAAATCAGCAATCAAGCCCAGCTCATACAATTAGTTTGATGCTAAAACTTGGAAATGTTATGTGTAGTGGTTAAGGACCAAATTGAAGTTAAGAAAAGAACAGGGAGTAAGTAAAAAATACAACAGAGAGACAATTAGAAAGCATTCAAATCATTTGTTTCAGACCAAGTTGAAAATTTCGAATAGCAGTTTATTGTTGTTGTATTTTTCTTTTCTTATAAAATTTGTGACTCATTACTTTTGAAGTTTTTGAATGTATACCAAAAATTCTCCCACTTTGAGCTTCAAAGCCAATAAGTCTTGGTACTATAAGTCGAGCATTGATACATCTCCATCTCGTTTGGGGCAGAAAATATTTAGAGGTGTCATGGTATTGGTGAAGAGGGAAGTACCACCACATTAAATATGAACTTATGGATAGGATCTAATTAAACAATTTGGATCTGTTAAAGTGTTATTGTAGGAGAGAAAACCCAGAGACGGGACAGAAGGTGTCATCTTGAAAATTGAATTAGTTTTGACTTATTACCCCTCGTGGGGTCGAAATTAAGTTCAGAGGTGATATCAGGATGGCCGTCGTGTCAGAACTAGCATGCTAGCTTATTGATTTTTTAATAGCCAAAAGATATAATTCAACAAATGAATTGAAAAATGTGAAGAGTGATGGTTAGCAACGAACCTCCACAAACTTTGATAACCAATTGTTAAACATCTTATAGTGATACGAAATGTAGTTTGCACATGTTTAATTAAAAAGTAACATTGAGCTGAAAATGGAAAACTTAGTTCTTTGAGTTTTTCCCAAGTCATGCCTGAGTTGTTCAGGAACAACTCCGTTTATGTTAGTGACATTACTAACAAATTAAATGTCTATAGGGATTGGTACAAGTTGCAAAGAAGATGCCCAAAAATGCCCATGCTCATTTTATATTGGGCTTGATGTATCAAAGAATGGGTCAACCACAAAAGGTATCTTTTCAGTCACGCCTTAACCCATTGTTTTTGTATTAGAAATTTTGTTTTCTTGAACTCATTTCAAGGAAATTTGTAGTCAGTTTTGGCTTATGAGAAGGCAGAGGAGATCTTACTTCGTTCTGAAGAAGAAATCGACAGGCCTGATTTGCTTTCGTTGGTTCAGGTTCACCATGCACAGGTGCATTAACTGTTCCATAGTAATAAAACTTTTTTTATATATCTAGTTTTTTTTTCTCCTTTTCATATCTATTCTGTAATTGGAAGGCATGTTACTAATTCAAGACCATCTGTACAGTGTCTTCTGCTCGGAAGTTCAGAGGACTATAGTTTAGACAAAGAACTTGGGACCAAAGAGCTAGAGGAAATTATTTTCAAGTTGAAGGAGTCGATGAAATCTGATATTAAACAGGCATCTGTTTGGAATACTCTAGGCATGATGCTTCTTAAATCTGGCCGTTTGCAGGTGAAATGGAAAATATATTTGTTATTGCTAACAATGCACTTCTTTATTATTTACTTTTACTTTTCATCTTATATGTGCTGTATGGATTTGTATAGAATGCTATATCGGTTTTTTCATCTTTGTTGAGTGTTGCACCTGACAACTTGGATTGCCTTGGAAACCTTGGAATTGCTTATCTTCAAAGGTAAATTAGGTCTATAATTATTACTACCACTTTTATATTATTATTATTATTACTATTATTATTATTATTACTATTATTATTATTATTATTATCATTTCTTCTTATTATTATTATTTTCATTTGTTGTCGTTTATCATCATCTTCATCTTCAAAGTCTTGTTTTTTTTTATATAAGAATTCAGTTTGCGCTGTTATATTTGGTTTTCATTACGAATAATTGCAAGTAAAGAAATAATAGTAGGCGGAGGACTAGGAAGAATTTTGGGCAAGTTTAAGAAGCACTATTAGGCTAGCATCTTCGATCATCGTTTCAGATCCTTTATTGTCGCAGCTGCCATTTTATTCAGTAGATTTTTTTTTAAAAAAAATCCGTCTTTTTATTCTCCCGTACTGTAAAATTCGAGGTCGAACTCTCTTTTTATTCCCCTGCACTGTAAAACTCAAGGTCGAATTTTTTCGAATGGAGGGGAGAATGATGGAGACTACAAGTCTAAAGCAATGAAGAAGTATTTTTATTATTTTTGGGGAAGTTGCCAGATATATTTATTGCAATAATATTCTTAATGTTGATGTTTTAATAGTCGTGTATGTATCAATACAGTTGTCCTTACTTATCAAATTAAAATAAAAGTATAGTTGCCCATTCGAGTTGTTTCTGTGTTTTATTAGTTCATTTGTGATTTTTAAGAGCTCATTGTATTTGTTCATTAATTTTCTTAAAGTAAGAGTAAATTTTTGTTTGTTAAGTCTGAATTATACCTGGATGAATAGCACAGTACCCTCTTCCTTTTCTTTTCTTTTTTTTCCCTTGGCCCGAGTTCAAACCTGGAAAAAGCACACTACTTGGCTCTTAGGATATTCTTTCACTGATACATATTTAATAGTGTGAAATGTTTTGACCTTTTATTTTCCAGTGGGAATCTGGAGCTGGCAGCAAAATGTTTTCAAGATGCAATCTTAAGAGACCAAAACCATCCTGCCTCTTTAATCAATTATGCTGCCCTTATTTTGTGTAAACATGGCGCAGTTGTTGCAGGTATGATTTTCGTTATTCTGGTAAAGATGTTATATTATCTCTTTTTTGCTACACTATTACTTAAATGCTTGCTGTTGATATTGATTGAGGTGGTGAAGTAGTTTAATTTCTTTTGAAGTTTGTTGTACTTTCAACTTCTTTTAAACAAGATATACTGTGCAAGACATTAGTGATCCCAGTTCCTCCAAACCGCAGGTGCTGGAGCAAATGCTGATGATGGGGCTTCTGAGGATCAGGTTACAGCAGTCAATGTTGCGAAGGAATGTTTGTTAGCAGCTGTTAAAGCAGATCCCAAAGCAGCTCATATATGGACCAATCTTGCTAATGCATATTATATTACCGGTGATCATAGAAGTTCTGGAAAGTGCTTGGAGAAGGTGGTCATACGTTATTGCTAATATCAATTATGAACTTCTTTATGAAGACATTTATTTATTATTTCCCCCTTTCTCCTATGGAAAATTATCTTACTTTGGGCTCTGACAACATGAATTCTCTCGTAATTTTTTCTTTGCCTCATATTAACTAGTATATTCCATATTAAATTAGATTCTTTACCTTCTTATTTTCTTTCTCTTATAGATAAGTATGCCATTTTTGCATGTACATTGTGTGGATAGACTTTTTATAAGCTTAAGCAACTCTTTTTTTGCCATGCTTATTGCTATCTAGGCTGGAAAACTGGAGTCCAATTGTTTGGCTACACGTTATGCTGTTGCAGTTCACCGTATCAGGGATGCAGAAAGGTCTCAAAATCCTAGTGAACAGCTCTCCTGGGCTGGGAATGAAATGGCTTCAATAATTAGAGAAGGTGATTCAGTTCTGATTGAGCCACCCCTGGCGTGGGCAGGGCTCGCCATGGTTCACAAGGCCCAACATGAGATTGCAGCTGGATTTGATGTTGAACAGCATGAATTGATAGAGGTTGAAGAGCTTGCTCTGTACAGCTTAAAGCAGGTATTTAATACATATCCAAACACCTAGGATCATGAACATAACCACATGCATATACATATACATATACATATATATATATATATTTGTACGAATTCGTGTAGTATGTATGTATGTATGTATGTATGTGTGTGTGAGAGAGAAACTCTTTTTCAAGCTCTCTCATATTCCATATAGAAAGTTCGGAACAGCCTAGCAGACGGGACTATCAACCTCTTTCTATTAAGAGTCAAATCGGGAACTTCCTTCCTTCAGTAGTCTTATTGTTTGTGTGAGGGGGTGGGGATTAATTCTGCTGACAATGTAATCTAGAAGCTTTGACTAGAAAAATATGAGAACAATTTGATAAGACATTCAATGTTATTTAAATCCAACATGGATAGCAGGTGCTCTGTGACAAATTATAGGACATCTATATAAACTTTGCATTAAATAAAAGAAAAAGTAAGAAGGATAAATTCTTTTGCAATCAACAAGACCTCTGTATTCTGCAATATATACCCATGTCACAAAACTTGAGGCAGGCATCCCACCAACCCATGAGGGCTCATATGCAGTATAAAGGTTGAATGTACTTGAATGCTGTATTTGGCTAGATGTGCAGCTGAAAGTGAATTTGACCAAGGTGTTGCCTATGTAACATTACATTTTGAACCTTCTCTTTTTCTGGCACACATGACCTCTGCATGCTTGTTGGGTTTGTGACTCAGTTCTTGAGTTACATATAGATGGATTATGGTGTGGCCTTGTGGGTTATCAAAAGAGTCGACTTCATGGTGCTTTGCACATGTGATAATCCTGTCATAAAACTGGTATGTACTATGTACAGATGTGCTATGTATTATAGAACAAGTGGAGTTCCCTTTGCCAATTTCAAGTGTTACAACATACGACAAAATAATTGTTTATGCCAGTGGTTTGGATGGTCCCAACTTTTGTTGATGGTATATAGTGTCAAAGTATATAGGTATAAAGAATAACAGTAATGCTTCACTTTTGAATTTGAATTGATTATGTCCTTATTATTTTATCCCATGGTAGGAAGAAATACTTCATAATATCATAAACTGGGCGCTAAGGCGAGGCATATTAACGAAGTAATTTTATTTGTTCATTTACTTCTTTTTGTTCTCTTTTCTTCTTTAATCAGGCAATACAAGAGGACCCAGATGATGCTGTACAGTGGCACCAACTTGGCCTTCATAGACTCTGTACCCAACAATTTAAAACTGCGCAAAAATACCTCAAGGCTGCAGTTGCCCGTTCCAAGGGATGCAGCTATGCATGGTCAAATCTTGGTAACTGCAAACGTCCTTTTAATTATGTTTGACTCCCTCAGTCCCTTTTAAATTGTCCCTATTTTTGTGTGCGTCATACTGACATGTTTCTTTTTAATGTGTTGAGAACACATCAAAATCATTATAATTTTGATTTTCAATATATATATATGTTATTTGCCTATATTGTGAATATAGGAATATAATTTCTGTAAAAAGTAATATATGGATATATAGTTGTATAAAATAGTACAGAGGGTATACTTGTTTTACTTGGCTACTCTATCTTTAGGTTTTGAGATTGTTTTCATTTCCGTGCTTCACTAGGTGTTTCACTGCAGCTATCTGAGGAGACATCTTCACAAGCTGAAGAAGTATACAAGCGAGCATTGTCATTGACCAGGAGTCAACATGCACATGTGACATTTTCCAACCTCGGAAATTTATACCGGCAGCAGAAACAATATGAATCTGCCAAGGCAATGTTTACAAAGTCACTTGAGCTGCGGCCTGGTTATGCTCCTGCATATAACAATCTAGGTCTTGTTTTTGTTGCTGAGGATCGGTGGGAAGAGGCAAAATACTGCTTCAAGAAGGCACTCCAGGCGGACCCTCTGCTTGATGCTGCTATGTCTAACATGGTTAAAGCTTCGGCCATGTCTAGAGCTTCTTAATCATGTCCATTAGGGTTTTAACTTGTATGTTAGTGATGCTACTTTACCCCAATCCGGAATTAGGGTTGTCAAATTGTACATAGCATATATGACCAAAATGATGCGTATGGTAGTTATTGGTTATAACCATTTGACCCAACCATGTATGGTGGAACATCCACTAATTATAATTCGTCGCATCATTTTTTATTCAGTTTTTTGTAGTCATCTTTGTTACCGTAGCATTACTCATATATGGCACTCAGGAATTTTGTATTTTATAAACGTATGCTTCATTTATTCATTGTTTACATCATGTCCTCGATGATGATACTAGTGTTTATCAAGTACTATTTCCTTTATGCTGTTCTCACATTTGGAGGTTAATTTATGTGATGTGAATCTGGAAAAGTGAACTGTGGAATGCTACCAAAGCACTGGAAATTATGCAGTTAATAAATTATTAAACTTGTAACTGGAATCATGATTTACGTGTAAACTTACAATTTATTCTCTAAATTTAAGATATTCATATTTTTATCTTCCAAGTTGCAATTTTAATGTTTTAAATTAATTATCCTTATGCTATATAAAAAGATTTTTTTTTTTTTTTACTAAATTGCAAGTATTAAGCATGTATTTTCTTTATCATGTTTATCCTAAAAAACATCAAGTTCTTATTCTAGTAATGATGATATAATAATAGTAAAACCGTGTAAATAAATTTAAAAATATTGTGTAAAATAAGGTGATACTCTAGTGATAAAATCTTTCTTTCTTTATTGCAAATAAATACATAAATGAAAATACAACTCCTTTTGGCAAAAGGACTAGTCTTTGGTAGGGGTATATAAGGAGGCGACGTGCGTTAATCTATTCATTCATAAAATCATATCCTTCGTGCTACATCAGCGAGAATTTGAAAATATTTCAAGTACAATATTGATTTAATTTTTGATGCGTCGCATTACTTGCTTTGTTGATTGGAAATTTTAGAAATGGTAGGAAAATGGATTGTGAAATATATGCATAGCAATTTAATTATTTTTTTGAGCAAGCCAAGCCAAGGGTGTTAGGTTATATGTTATCCTGTGTCTGAAATTTTAGGGTGATGTCAAGAATAACAAAAATTGGAACCGGAATCTCCATCAGAATCACAAAAAGAACAAGTAGAGAAAATAGGAGTACATAAAGAAGGAACCAGGTACTTCTCTCTCTATATCCACTTCTAATGCATAGAAACACAAGTAGGTACGGAGGAGGTCAAAGACAACAAAATTACATGAGAATGGGAAACAAAATAAAAACATGTCCCTCTCAAGGAGCTCCGGCCGGGATCGAAGGACCATCTGAACCAAACGACGGAAGGAGCCATCCTTTCTTCCGGGCGTGCTCAACATAATACTTGTACTTATCCTCTGCATTTGGAATGTCAAGAGCCAGATCATCAAGCCCATCACTGATTCTGGCAAACCCTTTGGTCATCTGATTAGTTGTGATCAATCCCTCACTGAAGCACTCCTGCAACAGATCCAACATCCGATCATTCTTCTTCTCCATAGCCATAACCAAAGCCTTCTTCACAACCTCATGATTGAAGAAAGGCATTCCAAGATCACGGATGCATTGGCAAGCTTCACTTACAACCCTACCAGTTTCATATTCCTCAAGAAGCTTTACTATCTTGTCCTTTGCATCCTCTACAGCCCAGCCCGTCCCACCTCCCCAACACCTCAAGATTCTCTCACCAGCATGGCGGGCAGCTAGAAGTGATCTAGCCACATGTACAGTCTCACTCCCGCTGCAATTTGGCAGAAGCCTGCCACCAATTTCTTCTAAATTCAGGGGAGCCAAAACATCATCAATTACTGCCCTGGCTAGGAAAAGAGCCAGTTCATCTGAGGCATCTAGAATATCAAGTGCCGTGTCTTCCGCAGATTCCAGGAGCATGACAAAACCATTGACAATATCTTCAGTTGAAAAGATCTCAATATGAAGTGCAGATAGCAAAACAGATGCCATTTCTCTCTCCTTGTTCTTTCTGTCCATAGCAAGTGTTATCAGCTTCTTCAAGAAAATTGGGTTAAACTCAGGTGCCCCTAGATCTTCAAGACTCTGGATGAGTTCGGGAATGTCATCTGAATGAAAATATTCATGGATTATTGTGACAACCTCTTCCTTGTACCGCTTCATCTTCTCATCATCCTTGTCATGTGCTTTTCCGTCTTCCCTCGAGGACTTCAGAAAAGATACATCAAGCCAGCCTTCAGCAACTGCCTGGGGAACCAGGGAACGAAACAATGTTTTTGCAGATGGGATATCAAGAGCAAGGTCATCAAGGCTCTCAGCTAATCGAGTAAAACCCTTCACCATTTGACTAGAACTAATCAGACCCTCCTCTGCCGCTTCCTTTAAAAGCTTTAGAATTACTGGTTCTGCTGTACGGATCTCCATCGCTAGAACCAAAGCCCTCTTGACAACCTCATGATGAAAAAACGTGACGCCCAACTGCCGGATGCACCTGCAGGCCTCAGAAGTATCACCACTATCTACATATTCTCTTAAAAGATCAGCAATCTTTTTCTTGACTTCCTCAACAGTAATATGAGTACTACCACCCCATCGCCGTTCCACCAATTCTGCATGGTGTGGAGCTGAAAGATAGCTTTTCTCAGCAGTTTGGAGAACTTGAAATCCCTTGGAGGATTCTGACAGTGCGCTCTTTGCCCTGGTGACGAAGGCTGGGGGTAGAATGTCATCGACCACGGCACGAGCAATGAATAGGGCAAGAATGTCAACAGCATCCAATATGTCCACCGCCAGATCATCAACAGACTCAAGAAGCAAGAAAAACCCTTGGCTAATCTGGGTGGATGTGATGACATCGGCATAGAGCGCTGAAAGCAGAACAGAAGCCATTTCCTTCTCCTTGTCATGCCTGTCCATAGCCATGGAGACCAGCCTCTTAATAAAGTAAGGATGATATTCATTTGACCCCAGTTCTCTGACATCAGATGCTGCCACATCGACATCACCTGTGCTGAAGTATTCTTCTATAAGGGAAACTACAGCTTTCTTATATTCATCCAGTGGATCACTTATAGTTGATCCAACAAGCTGATATGGTTCCTGCGAATTTTAGACAAGGGAGAACAGTATGAGATACTAAGATATTTAACGAAAAACAAGTGAAACAAAAAAGAAAGAATACCATCGCAAGAGAAAATTCCTGGAAGAACAAGTGCTAGCGAAAACTTTTGAAATAAAATGATGCTCGTATCCCCATCCATGACGCGAATAGATGAATAGACGGGAAAAATAAGTTGAATCAATGCAGCAATTACCTCGCCACTATCATAGTTAGGATCATTTCGATCAATATGAGATTCATCACCGGTATCGAGTAGTTTACCCCAGGTTCCCTTACCACCACCACCATCTGTTAATAGTTTTAGTTAGAAATAGCCCGGTAAGAAGGGGGGGGGGCAAAAAAACAAAAACAAAAAAAACAGTAAGTATACTAGAAAATAAAAAAATGACAATTATAGCACAGCTGCCTCCACCAAGTCAAATCCACAAGCACATAGAAGAGGGAAACAAAAGTTAGAAGCGGGAAAAAAGACTATTTAATATCAAAATGAGAGATAAAGCAGAACCTGAAGTAAATTTAAGCCAAACTCTACTTTATTCAGCAGATTCTTCGTCAGTCTCATCATGCATCTACACGCAATTGTCTAGTGCATCTATGAGCTTGTCATACAGCAATAATCTCTTGACAACGTATAATTAATGGGCAGGTTCTGTGGTATGGTTACACATTATTTTCTCAGTTACATACTTGGCCAATCTAAAATTCATTAAGCAATCTAAAATTTATTAACCAATTGAAGACAGAGTGACCAAACATACATACTATATCTGCTGAAAGTAATCAACAAGATTCTGACACCAACATATCACCAACAAACATAGACACAAAAGACAATGCCTACATATTGGAAACATTTCCTCGCTCTTTCATCCTCCTCTTAATGTGAGTTCAGGATTAGATAAATATACATTGAAAGCTAGTGCTAGTATGACTACCTTCCATGTGCTCAAAAGAGGGTAGTGGGGTGAGATCCACTGGTCAAAAGGTCAGGCACCATGTTCAGTTTGAAGCCAGTTAACCCCAACTTCTGTGAATTATATATGTTTATAGGCACTACCCAGACAATCATGGGCATGTATATTCTAAGATCACACTGATACCTTTCATGCACAATCCTGAACTAGTACAAATACATACTTTCAATATACATATATAGAGAGAGTAAAATGCAAAAGTGACCCCTGTACTATAGGGGTATTTGGATATTGCACCCCTTTTTTTAGTCAATGCAAAACAATCCCTTTACTATCTGAAAATTTGGATTGTGAACCCTATTATGCCATGTGTCACATGGCACGTTGACATGTCAATTAAAAACCTTTGGGCTAAAAATATCTATTCTCTCAAGATTTGAACCTAAACCCTATACTCCCAAAACTAACAAAACATTTGATTACCAACTAAATTAAGAATATTAATGTTATCTCTTAGAAAAAATATTACTAACAGTAATAGTATTAATACAACTTATTAGTTATTAGTAATATTATTAATAAGTTGTTAGTAATTACTTATTAGTTATTAGTAATTCTCTTTAACATGATGTTGCTTCTTAGCTAAATATAAAATATATTATCTTAATAATATTACTTATTAGATATTAAGATATATTAATCTTATTAATAATATACTTACAATATTATTGTTATTAATATACATTAATGTTAAAGAAAAAATAAGATAATTTTGACAAAAGGAAGAAATAAATCCAATTTTTCTTTCTCCTATAAGAACTGGTGGAAAGAGTCAAAGACCGTGAATAAGAGTCATCTTAGGGTTTTTATTATTTGTTTATTTATTTGTTATTCTACTAATTCTACCTCTCCAACTTCACTGGAGTTACTTATTGCAAAAGATGAAATCTAAAAAATCATTTAAATATATTGAATAAATAAAGTACTTATTATTTTTACAAAATATGCGGTCACAAGATTAAATTATTTATTTATGATAACTATTGACGTATTGTTATTATCATAAATTATTCTTATTAGCATACATTACTTCTATTATTATTTTTGTTAAAAATAATAAAATAAAATAAGGTTCATTTTTTTTAAACATTAATGTAGACTATAAGGTTCTATAAGGTTTATTTGTTAATGTACATTAATTTAGAATATTAATGTTACTAATACCATTAATATATACTAATATCTAATAATTAATTTAGAATATTAATGTTACTAATACCATTAATATATACTAATATCTAATAAGTAATGTTATTAAGATAATATATTATAAGTATTTATCCAAATAAGCAATACATCATGTTAGAGAGAATTACTAATAACTAATAAGTAATTACTAACTTATTAATAATATTACTAATTACTAACTTATTAATAATATTACTAATTACTAAGAAGTTGGATTAAGGTAATTTGTTAGTTTTGAGAGAACGAGGTTTTAGGTTAGGTTTAAATCTTGAGAGAATATATATTTTTACCTAAAGGTATTAAATTGACATCTCAATAGTGCCATGTGCACAAGTCACCTCCGCATGGGCACAATAGGGTTCACAATCAGATAGTAAAGGGTTTGTTTTGTATTGACTAAAAAAGGGACGCACCCTATAGTACAGGGGGGAACTTTTGCATTTTACTATATAGAGAGAGAATAAAAAACAAAATGAGACAAGCTAACACAGTTTATAAATGTTGAATGAAGACACTAGGAAGGTTTTGAATCAGCACGAAGAGGATTACAAGTTATTGCACAAACAGAGAATCAACCAAATAAATTGAAAAAAAAAAGAATAAAACGAAAAACAAATCCCGACTTACCCTTCTTGACACGAACAAGCTTTCCTGAGTGCGACCGACGCACATGCCTGACGGCAATCCCTGCCGTGGATGCCTTCCCACCGGCGGGAGCTTTTATGTGGTGTTCAGAAGACATCAGAACAGACGGCGATTTTGGTGAAGTTGACAAAACCTCTGCATTCTGTGTCGCTATTTTAAACGTTTTCCTCTGCTCCTCCGTCAGAAACCCCTCACTCGACGCCATTTCTCACTGAAATCCTACACAACAGTCCACTAACAAGGTTTTCAAATTTGAAATCAAGATCACAAGGACAGTAAAAAACGAAAATCAACCGGCTCGGTTAATTTACCTCTCTCTCTGCACTTGAGAGCAGAGAATAGGAAAAACCGAGTGCAGTTGACTCGAAACCCTAACCAGCGACGGACGCCTGAGAGATGTTTCTCGAACAAGTTCTTCTTCCTCTGTGCTTGGCTCTGATCTCGAGCCAAGACAGGTGACTGAAAATACAGTAGCAATCGATTGGAATCTTCAATCCCTCACACAGACAAAAGAAAAGACACAGAAATAAAGTCTCGCTCACAACGAAACCCTAGAAACTCAGGTGTAATTTCTCGAGCAGGTTATAGGGAGGCTACGGTGCTGTTACGAGTTTGGACCATCCGGTTAGGGTTTGGGTTCTAGGGGCTTAGTTACTGGAATGCCCCTGACTGTGTTAAGTTTTCTTTATAAGTGGATCGGGTTTGTGTTGAAATGATGGGCCCTCTAATTTCTATTTTTTGTACGGAAAGATATGTACTAATTTTATTCTTACCGGATAACCCATGAACGGGCCAACTTAAATAATAAATTTAATAATTTATTAAATATTTATGTTAAAAAAGAACTGAAAAATATAATTTATGTATCAACTCATAATCCACAATTTTAAATTATATATTGAAGTCAGTCAATATTAGATAAAAAAAAAATTAAAAAGAGATACATACTTTGAACATCCCCTTAAGTTTGTTAGTAACCTTATCGTCAACAGTGGCAGACCTAGGTTAGGGGCAGTGGGGTCAATTGTCTCCACTGAATTTTCAGGGGTCAAAAAAAATAAAAAATTTAGGGTGTTTAATAAAAAAATTAAAGTTTAAATTGAAAAATATTATTTTCGTTCCGAAATTAGAGATACATTTTGACCATTTAAAGTCAATTTGCGAAATTCTAAAATTCAAAATTGATATGAAGTTATTTAGTTTTAATACAACATATATAACAATTACAAACTAACTATAAAACACTACTAATTATTATCTTTGTTATTTTCAAAACTTGAACGAACTTATATCAATTCAATTTGAGTTTTAAGATTTCGCGAATTGACTTTAAAAGTCAAAATGTATATCTAATTTTAAATTAGAGGTAGTATTAAATACTTCAAAGTTCATATCCTATACTACCTTGGTCACTACAATACTTTTTGTCTCTCCGTTTCTCGTCTAGAGGCTTGACCTAATTCTTCTCACTAGTTCGACTTTAGAGAAAATTTGATATGTTGTATTTTTTTATTTATAATTTCATAAATTTAGCAATTACTTTGAGATTTTTTGTAATTACTTGTGATTTTTTTTTTGGTAATTACTTGTTAATTTTTGTAACTAATAAAAATGAGATTGTCATACAACAATTTTAAGTAATGAAATTTTGAAAAATGTACTATAAATAATATTTGGGGATTATTTAGTTTTATAATTTATTTTACTATATATTTTATTTTTTTGTGAAAATTTGTTTATTTTAAATTTGACCCCACTGACCAAAGAGTCTGGATCCACCCCTGACTGTCAAGCTCCATTTTAACTTTAAAAGAAAATTCCTACTTAAAATAATCCTACATTTTTCTTCTTTTGTAAAAAAGCCAGTAAATTTAATAATTTTCATATTTTTTATCTTAGAAATCATTTACTTCTTTGCGTCAATAGAAGAACTCTTTTTTAACAATAGCCTTTTAGTAAGGTCCTTCTTATAAAGGGCTTCAAATACATTCTTACCTTGAATTAAAAATCATATAAATGAGATAGCTTAAATTATTAATCTGATAACAACCAAAAATAATTATCAATCTAATATCGTAATGTTTAAATGATACTTTAATATATTTATAATAAACAAAGAACAAAAGCACTAAAGTAATTTATGTGAACCCAAGATAATGGAAGGTAAACACAAATGTATACATCCAAATCACAAACACTGAAGAAATTTCTTAAGCACAAAATGAAGACCTTTCGTGGGCTCAAATATCTAATGATGTGACTTTAGCTACCTTTTAATACTCTTTTATCTGTTATATTCTATTTCACATATTAAACTTGTCACCCAACAAATACTATAATTGGCGGTAAAAGCCACAAACATTATACAAAGAAGCAGCAAACATGTTTGATTTCCATACCATACTCAAAGGTCACTTGATTAAGAATACAGTACATAAATTTACCTAAGGAAAGTTAATTCCATAAGTTATGTCAACCTTGAAGCTTTTGTAAAGGAATCCACCCATTCCCTTGCTGACCCATCAAAAACAGGAATTTAATTTAGTTAATTTGATGAACAATTGATAGTAATTAAGCATACTTTAATGTCGATGGCTTTGTAGACGACTCCATAGATATCTTCACTGATGGCTTTGTAGATAACTCCATAGGCACCTTCATCGAGAACTTCACGCTTCAAGATAATTAGATAAATATACCATCAATCCAATAGACAAAGGGCTAGATACCGTGAATAAGATCAACCAAAGTTTGCTAAAATGTGCATATCTAAAACAGTATAAATCAACTTAAAGAATCTTAAAAGAAACAAATAATAACATATAATCTGACATACGACTATTCGATTCGCATATCAAAGAACAAAACTTTAATTCTTGAGAAATATAAATCAAAAGGAACAAATCATGCATACTTTAATCTGATCGAAAGGAATCGAATTAGAAGATTGTTGAGAAATTTAGGAGATCGAAATAAACGAAGGAGGACCTGGAGCCATCATCATTCAACTTTATGCCCTTACATACTCGTTACCACCGTTGCCACTATTGTTGCCTATGTATCCACATACTTAACCCAAAAAATAAGGTCTTATACAACTCAAAAGTGTTTGACATAAGAGATCATGGATACGAAGATGAAGAGAATGATGGATGAGGCAAATCGTTTAAATTTTTTCAAGCCAATTTTAGAACCAATATACTATTGAAATTGTTGGTACAAGAGATAGGTTTGGTTTACTGATTTAGGGCAAAATTAATAAACCCTAAATATCCAAATTCCTCCATTCACACAGTGTAGGTGAAGTCGCTAGAGGAAGAGAGAGAAAGTAATAAAGGATCGTGGGGAAGGGCTATAATTAATTACAAAGAAACTGGAAGAGGAAGATGAGGGAAGTGGATGAGGGAGAGGAGGCGACGGTTAATTTTACAAGCCAACTGAGTCTACTTATTGTTACGAACCGAGACAACTAAGTGATTTTTTCAATTGGAAGGACCGTTTACGTGTTTTTATATACAGGGGTTGATTTGGTAGAGGACTAGGGGTCCTAATTTTTGTCCAAAAATGTACTATAGTTATTATTATTACTTCATTAGTTGATCAACGATGAATACAGTATCTAGTAACCTTGTTATATATTTAATCTCGTCCAGATATTTTTGTAAGTGAAATAATTGTCTTTTCAACATAATTGTAACTCTTTTCGGAAGACAATTGATCAATAAGGTCGACTTTTGTCCTTAATCAACAGGTGGGTTTTGCAGTCAAACTCTCTTTCTGCCTTTACACTCGAGGGCCAATCACTGTCTTGTCCGAAAAAACTTTTGCACACCTCTATTACCTTTTGGGAGACCTACGACCCATAGAAACTATCTACCTGAGATTGTCTGTTGTCCCCTAGGTCCGACATAAGGTTAGAATTCTAACTTTGCATCTGTTTCGGGTATAAAGTTAACGACGGGTGTTAACCTAGCCACCCAACCTAGCAAATCAAGAGTGAGCTGACCACTACATTATTGTTACTAGGAGTCGGCAGACACACATTGCGTGTGCCATCCATATTTTTAGTATAATTAATTTAAAAAATTAAAATTTTCGTTTAGAGTACAAAATAAATTTTTTATTATATCTACAAGGTAAATATGAAATACTTTTATACTAGGGAAAAAAATTTGTGTTAAAGATCAAGAGATCACGCGAAGGTTTTGTCAGACCAAGAGAGACCAAACCTCTAACGCATTATATACATAAAAAGAAGATTACTATCTTCTCACTTTAGGATGATACTTACCAGTTATAAGCAAGTTAAATGCAGAGGTAGGCGATTCAAAAAATTTCTTTTAAATATTTTCTCCCTTTTTATGGCATAAGTAAATAGTAACCGCACAAATACAATTTGGACAATCATATTGGGATATTGATATCACATTGACCAAACAGAATGCCCTAATAACGACTACTAGAGGTGTATTTGAAAGAAATTGAGTAGAAATAAAAATAGAATAAAATACCTTTACATAATTAAATCAAGTGAGGCTATTTTACCATCACATATAAAATATATTATTGATCTTGTGAGGTTATTTACCATCACATAAATAATATTTGAGGGCTATTTGGCCACCCAAACTTACACCTCTCACTTGGACACAGGGCCGGCCCTGGGCCAGGGCAACCAGGGCGACCGCCCAGGGCCCAAAGTTAAAGAGGGCCCAAAATTAATTATAAGTTTGTGTATATATGTGTATGTATGTATATTTATAAGTAAAACTTCAGTGGACTAGTGGTAAGAGAGTTCTTTGTCTTAGTATAGACCTGGGTTCAATTCCTAGTGGGGTGCATTTTGATTTTGCTTTCCATTTCTTTTTTCACTAACGGTCCAAAAAAAGCTCAAACATTAAATGTTTTCTATTTGTAATTTTTCAATGCTTAAATTCTAAGGGGAAAAAAAAGAACTAGCCTAATATGACAAATGACCAACCATACATTAAATGTTTTCTATTTGTAATTTTTCAATGCTTAAATTCTAAGGGGAAAAAAAAGAACTAGCCTAATATAACAAATGACCAACCATAGGGTTAATTTCACACAATGACCTTAAATGACACAATATTAACTACAAAGGCAACCTTACTATTTTTTTAATTTATTTTTTTTCAAAAACACTTTTACAATTGTTGATATGAAATATTGTTTTAATTATGTTGTAAATTTTTTTTTGTCAAACCTTTATATTAAAAAAAGTATTTTATTTCAACACACTACGAACTCCCGTCAAATTATAAAAATATTTTAAAAAATTTGGCTCGGGGGCGCTGCCCCCGAACCCCCGTCACTGGGCACCCTCGAAAAATTTCGCCCTGGGCCTTGCAAAGCCCAGGACCGGCCCTGCTTGGACAATTAGCTCGAAATTAATTTCAATAAACACCCATGGATTGTACATGCTCTTTAAAATCTTCATATCCAATTGCCTTTGTCATAGGATCTGCTATCATCTTCTTCGATGGCACAAAATTTATTGTTATCTCATCCTTTTGTGCCACTTCGATAACATAATGATAATGACAATCTAAGTGTTTCGTTTGACCCAATCTCACCATTCCTTATGGTATTAATCGCGGCTTGATTATCACACCTTATATCAATTGGTCCATTTTCTATATTTTTGATATTAAATTTTGTAATGAACCCTTTGATCCAAACAGCTTCCGATGCAGCATTACTACATGTAATGAATTCAACTTCCATTGTGATTTTGGCTACATATTTTTGTTTTTTACTACATCACGAAATAGATCCTCCACCTAAGAGAAACACATAACCTGACGTGCATTTTCCATCATCGAGATCTCATGTAAAATCAGCATCAAAATAACCGAATACTTTTAAATTAGTTTCTTCATTGTAATAATTCAATGCGTAATCCCATGTACCCTTAATATATTTTAAAAATTCTTTTAACAGCTTACTAATGCGTTTTACTAGGATTACTTTGAAATCTACTTACAAGACTAATGGCAAAACCAATATCAAGTCTAGTATATGACATGACATATATAATTTTACCAACTGCTTGAGCATAAGGTTTATTTGCCATTTTATTTTTATCTTCATCAGTAATAGGACACATTTTATTTGATAATTTTGTTTGCTTATGAATGGGAGTATCTATTGGGTTTGATGAATCCATATTGAATTTTTTAGGAATTTTTTCAAAATGTTCTTGAGATAGTTTCAAAGATTTTGAATTTCTATCTCTTTTGATTATAGAACCCTAACACATATGATACTTCACCTAAATCTTTCATTTCAAAATTTTATTTTAAAAAATGTATTATTTATTGATACAATATTATTTCCAGCAATTAAAATATCATCTACATATAATGATAAAATAATAAAATCACTCCCACTATTTCAATGATATACACAATGATCATAATTATTTGCTCTAAACCCATGCTGAATGATTGAATCATGAAAAGTAAAATACCATTGTCTAGAAACTTGTTTAAGACCCTTTAAAGATTTTTTAAGTTTATAAATTAACTTTATCCTCTTGCCCTATGATTTTGATATCCATCCGGTTGAAGCATAAAAATTTCTTCATTCAAATTTCCATTAAAAAAACAAACTATTTTTACATCCATTTGATGCAACTCTAAATCTAAAGCACATACAATTGACATTATAATTCTAATTGACTTTAATTTTGCAACAAGTAAATAAGTTTCTTCATAATCTATACCCGATTGTTGGGTAAAACCTTTAGCCACTAATCTAGCCTTGTATTTATCTATTGTTCCATCTCTTTTAAATTTTATTTTAAAAATTCATTTACAACCAATGACTTTTCTATTTTTCGGTAATTCTACAAACTTCCACACATCATTTTTTATGACGGATTCTAATTTTTCATTAATAGCTTGCTGCCATTTTAATGAATCAAGAGATGATAAAGTTTTTTTAATAGTCAAAGATTCTTCGTAATACCGAAAGTCTTTAGCTTGAGTGGTATTCTAGGCCTAAAAAAAAAATTCTTCATAATCTTCTTCATTTATAAATATAAAATTTTTCCGTAATTTACTAGATGGCGCTCGTTTTCTTTGAATTTTTCTAAGTGTATCATGTGCATTATCTTTTGACTGTGATAATATTTCAATGTTGGGAATTTTATCAATTTCCTTTTCCTTTTGAATTTCAAAGAGCTCTACTAATTTATTAGGATTTCTAGTGTCAATTTTATCTTCTAAAAATCTAGCATCTCTACTTTCCGTGACACTAATAGTCCCATCACTATTATGAATAACAAATCTATAGCCTTTAGAATTTACTGTCCAACTTACCTCTCAAATGTGAAGGAATTAATATGTGAGCCGAGGAACCCCATACTTTTAAATTATTTAAATTAGGCGTTCTACTTGTCCAAATTTCATGCGGGGTTCTATTTAATATTTTAGTATGGACAATATTTAATATATGCTTAGCCGTCGAAATAGTTTCTCCCCAAAAATTAGATCCTAATGATGAGTGACTTAACATGGATCTTACTATGTCTAACAAAGTTTTATTACATCTTTTTGCTGCCCCATTTTGTTTGGTGTGAAATCTATTAAAAGTTGATGTATAATATTATTTTCTTTTAAAAATCATTAAATAAATTTAGTATATATTCACCACCATGATCAGATCTTAAAATTTTTATTTTCCTTCCTAGTTGATTTTTATTTTCTTTTTTATATTCTTGAAACTTTTCAAAAACTTCAGATTTTTTACGCGTTAAATATATATGACCATATCTTGAAAAATCGTCGATAAAAGTGGCAAAGTATTTCATACCTCTATGAGTTTTAACATTTAAAGGGCCACATACGTCAGAATGAATAAAAGCTAATAATTCATTAAATCTTATTCCTTAAGGAAAAGGGAGTCTAGTCATTTTACCCGATAGACATTAAAATATTATTATTATTGCAAAAAAAAATATTCAAATGATACTACACAAATTATGTCTTTGGGACCTCCAAACTTTTGTTTATTATTGTTATTCATATTTTTATTATTACAATTATTATTACAATTATTGTTATTGTGGTTATTACCCAAAAATCAACACTCATATTTATGATGTCCAAAATTTTCACAATTATAGCACTGACCCTTTTTATTTTTATTAAAATTTGTAAACGTCTTTCCCTTACCCTTGTAATTTTTAGAAAACTTGTTTTTCTGATTAATTTTTAGAAAATTTTCTTTTTACCTCTTCTTTTAGTCTCCATATCCCAACTAGTCAGGGGCGTAGCTAGCAGTCGGCTTTGCCGGCTGCAGCCCGCCCCAAAATTTTTAATCGGTTAAACAGTCTTGATCAGCCCATCCCAAAGTGGTTCTAAAGTGTAATAGTCTTGGTCAGTCCGCCCTAATATTTTTTCCTTGCTACGCCCCTGCATCTAGTCCTATAATTATGGAACAATCCTAATTACTTGTAAGTAGTTTAAAATTACATAATTGAACTGACCAAGTCAAGCCCTACATAAGTGGCTTGGTCAAACATTAGCTATTAAATAATACTTTTACATAATTAAATTAAGTAAGGTTATTTTACCATCACATATAAAATATATTATTGATCATATTTACCATTACATAAATAATATTTGAGGGCTATTTGGCCACCCAAACTTACAGTATTAGCTTCCTGGCTATAGACAAAAAATCCTCAATATTGATAAAATGATGCCGGATGTTCATCTTTCATTTCATCAATTTCCCCAAATATTTAAATGTTTTTTTTTTGGATTACTCAAAATGGGTATAATGGACAGAACAAAAATAAAATACTCCCTCCGTCCCAAATTAATTGCTCAGTTTTGACTTTTTTAAGTCAAATTGACTATTTTTAAAACTAATCTTTTTACTATTTCTGCTAAAATATAGGTGAAGAGATTATAACCAAAAAAAAGTAATACAATTTATTACTAACCCCAATTTTTATAATTTTAAAAATATATTATAAAAATTGATTGTGATTCTCAAATTAATTAAAATGAAGTAAATATTTAATACATTTTTGATATTAGTATGGCACTCAAATTACATCGAAGGGATACTCCCTATGTTATTAAATCCTTTTGTTATACAATTTTTTTATTAACAATAATATAAAATAACACAATCTCCTCAAATTTGCTATTTTAATTCCATTATCAACAATACACACACACACACACATATATTGAATTTATTTAATTTTTATAAATAATTAATATTATAAACTACTTAAAAATATTATTAAGGACAAAAGAATTATTTTAAAATTTTAAACAATTAATATTTTGAATTTTTGAATTTTACAAAATACCTTGATTCAAAGGCCCAACTGTGAGTACATAGACTTGTAAGTATATTGATATCAAGTTAAAATTTGAGTCAAGCTGTATATTGCGAAAAATTTCTACTGAATTGCGATTGCGACGTATATCAATACATGAGATTGAGTAGAATTATAAAATTGACCCACTTATTAAATACATGAAAAATATTACCAATTAAATTTATTTACATAACTCACAATAAAAAAAGAATAATGCTAGAGACACAAACTATTTTACAAACATTTTACAAACTGGCTGATGTGACACTGCTGTATTGGTGATAGTTAAAAAAAACACCTCCCCACTACAACATTATCACCAATACAACAGTGTCACATCAGCAAGTTTGTAAAATGTTTGTAAAATAGTTTGTGTCTCTTGCATTATTCATAAAAAAAATTGACATGTAAAGTTGCAATATATATCATTATCCTTAAAATTTACTTCTAAGATAAGTTCAAATTCATAAAAGTGGTCCTTTATTTTTTTTGGTTGACAAAATCATGTTGACCAAGACACTGTCATCAATTGAAATGTCAAAAAAGGGTCTTGCACTTGAATAAAAATCAAAGGCATTCACATCATCAGCTACTCATATGAGATTCACCAACTAATTTTTACCCATTATAACAATAAATAATTCTCAAAATTAATGTCCCATGTAAAAAAAAAGATAACTAAATAGTGTAAGTCATAGTATTAATCCAAAATTAGCTTGAATCAAATGTTTGCTGCAGGTAAGAAACTAAAGGATTAGGATGGGATAGTGTTTTTTATGATATATATATATTTGGTAATTATACCTGCTCCTTCCAGAAAAGAAGGGAAGGCATCCCAGGCTAAGACCACAGGGCCTGTGCTGTGCTTGTCATGTGAAAGGCAACAGTCAATTTTAGTTGGTGCTTAGTACCTAAAACAATAAGTTAATGAATGACATTTCACTCATTTTATTTCCTTACCTACTTCTACACCTTCTCTTGAATGAAATAAATTTTCAGTGCACTTTAAACGCGTTTTTAATGTAGGTATGATTGGTTTCGCTTCTTCAATTGTCACATTCTTTGATCATTATAAAATTTTAACAGTAATTTTTCGTTGCATTAATTATAATTAATAATGTATTTGTATTGGTCTATAAACAGAGTACTAAAATTAAAATATAATATTTGTTATAGCACATGCCGTAAAAAATTATAAATTTTATAGAGATCAAGAGGGTGTGATAATTTCTAGGATTCCTCCAATTGTGTTTCATTCTCATTCATGGGATTTATTGACTTTTAGGAGCTTGAATGATGAAAATGGTGTGAAGTAATTTGGCAATGAGTGTCCCACCATGTGAGATTGCAATAAATATATACCAACTATGTAATTAAGGTGTAAATGAACCGAATCGAGCCGAGTGTTGAGTTGTTCAGATTTGGTTTATAAAATTTATCGAGTATAAAATAAGGTTTGATTGAGACTCGTTTAGCTACCGAGTCGAACACGATCTCGAATCGAGCCCGAGTAGGTTGAATTTTTTGAGTGAATATGATCCGAGTATCAATAGAAAATTGTAATTTAAGGAGATTCGAGTAATTTATCGAACTTTAAAATTTATTTATATTCGAACTTTAAAAGGTAATAATCAATTAGATAGAGTAAAAATAAATAAACCCTAGCGGTTGGCGCAGTGGTTCAAATGAGATTCTGGGGCAAGCCGTAGGCTCGGATGTCATGAGATCGAATCCCACTTGCAACAATTTGTCAAGGTCAGAAATGGTTCATGGGGCCACCGGGACGCGGGCGCAAGCCCATATGAAAAGTCTGACTTAGGGTGGGGAGATTAATCCGAAAGCGGTTGGAAAACTCCACATTATTAAAAAATAATAATAATAAATAAATAAATATTTGCATTACATTGAGTTTAGGAAAAAACGATTAGGATGATCCCCTCCATTATATAAATTCTTTAATTTTTTCGGATTAGGATTCTCTCCATTACACTTATCTATTAATTTCTCTCAATACACAATTAACGACACAAATATTATATCTAGTAACAAAACAAAATTTATCGTAAACAATCAGTGACACAATAAAATTTGTCACAAACAATTGTATTGCTAAAAGTATCGTTAAATGTAATATTTGTGTCGTTAAATGTGTATTTGGAAAAATTAAACAATAAATGTAATGGATTTGATCCTAATCCAATTTTCTCGATATACATTTAGCGACACATATATGACATTTAGCGACAAAACAAAATTTGTCACAAACAACTAGAGATAAAAAAAAAATTGTCGTAAACAATTGTGTCGCTGAAAGTATTACTTAAATGTAATATTTGTGTCGCTAAATGTGTATTAAATTTTTTTTTAGGCCAAATGTAATTGAAGAGATCCTAATTCAGAAAAAACTTATCTCTACTATATGATAAAATTGAATAAAAATCTATGAATATGTTAAAAAAAATAATGAACTGAATGAAGAAAAAATTATGTCTCAAAGTTGGCCTTTAAATAAAAAACGAGTATTTATATACTTTTAACTTCTTCTTCTTCTTTTTTTTGCTAAAAAAAATTAGTTTGAACTTTGAAGGGTGCAACCATTGCTGCTATAGCAGCTCGTAACCACTACTAAGATATTTCTATTATCAGGATTATATAATCCTAGCATTTCAAAATATCGGACTAATATTGACTTTATAAAGTTAATTATATTATATTTTTTTTAAATTCAAAATTAATATAATATTTTAGAATTTTGAACTGTACAATTATTAAAATTGTAGACTATGTAATTTTTTTAACATATTATAAAATTTGTTGTTTTTTAAAATTTAAATAAATTGCGTCAATTTTGAATCTAAAAATACATTAATATTATATTTTGTAAATTTCTCGCCATTACAAATTCTTTATGAACAAAATTTGTGTTGTCCAGTTGACATTTAACAATTGGGCAGTGGATCTAACTTCTTTGACAGATGAGAAATTTAGAGAGAGAAAAGCATGAATAAAGATGATTATTATAGTGCATAACTATAAAAAAATATTACTAAACTCTTTTTCTTTATTTCACACATTATGTAATCATGTATCAGCAGCACAAGCTTGCGCTTGTTTCTGCAGATTTTCAATTATCATAACCAGTTTGGTGTTGAGTCGATTCACGAAGAACTTAGGCAACCATCCAGCAGGATCCAACTGAAACAAAATAAAAAACAATACAAGCAATTTTTATATTTTTATAACAAAATCCGCGACTTAATTAGTCTCTAGGAAAACGTAACCCGGAAAATATCCTCTAATTTCTTTCAATGCATATTTAACGACACAAATATTGCTTTTAGCGACAATATTAACGATACAATTATTTGCGACGAATTTTATTTTATCGCTTGTTGAATGTAATATTTGTGTCGTTGAATGTGTAGCGAGAGAAATTGGAAGATAAGCGGTGTAATGGAGGGATCCCAATCCCATTTTTTCCTTGCCATACAAAAATCCAGAACACAAAAATAAAATAAAATAAAATAAAATGCATGAATTGTTTAGCAGTTGATTACCTGAACAACATAAGTGACCAGACAGGAATCATCTTCAAGCTTTTCCACAACCCATCCTGACTGCAGCAACAGTCCTCTTATTGAATTATTTTGCTTGGGGTGCAATCCTGCAGCTATCTCTTTTGGCAGTGAAGCTACTGCTACCACCTAAAAATGCATATATAAGCCTAAATTCAGAGTTCATATTCTTTTTCTGATCTGTATTTTAAAAAATTTAAATAAAAAAATAAATATTAGAGATGTATTTTTACAAGTTAAACTATATACCAGAGTACCATCATCCATGGTTTCGCGTCGCTCGTAGACGATAAACTCTCTGTTTCTAAACATAGGTTTGGAGCTCTCACCGAACCTTAGCCGGATAATGCTGAGGTTATCTTCAAGATCTTTGATGTACCTAGCTTCTACCAAATCAGCATCCCATTGCTGGTTCAAATAAAATGAACAGTTAAAACAAAGTTAAAAAGTTAAAGATAATTTCAAGATTTTATATACAGACTTTAGCAGTAATTAAGTTTTGTCATTACCAATGAGGACTGGATTTAGAATATATGGATAATGCCAGGACAAAAGTTATCTTTTCATCATCTAGCAACATTACAAAACTCACCCAAATTTTATATTAATGCTTTTTTTTTTCTAAGCAACATATTCCCATTAAAATACACATAATAAAGGGACTTGAAATTTCTATTAGAATATAGTAAGGACTTGAAAATTTTGACTAGAAATTGAAGGGACTAAAAATTCACCTTTGCAGCATCGATGGCATTGGCCACTGTGATGAATTGTTCTGGGGATACTGATCTGAGTAGCCAGCGGCTGCGGAATGTATGAAACGAGCCAGACCTGCGCTTTGATATCTCGACACCATTGTCAAATGCAAGTAATTTCCATCCATCATTCCCATTCCCAACCCTATTACAGTCTGAAGCCGATAACAGATCCTGTATGCAGCTTTCGCTTGCAAAATGTACATATCTTCTCAAGGAATCATCACTAATAGACCTTTCGAAACCCCAAAATCAATCATTTAATAACAATCAAAACATAACTTTATAGGTAGACAAATAATAATTATGAATGAATGAATGAACAAATTATTAAAAGTGATCATAAAAGGCTTATACTACTGACCAGGAGCGGCTGCAGGGTGCTGGACAAGTGCTCATTTCAGTCATGTCACTGGGTTTCAGGTCCTGCTATAATGCAACAAGGTAGAGAGAGTATATATATATATATATGATGGATGAGAGAGAAAAGAGTGGAGAAAGTACAGGTCTTAGATTGTTTCGGGAGGGAAGATTGGATTAAAAAAAAATTAAAAATAAAAAGTGGGCCAAGGTGATTGAAACACATGCAATGCCAGAAGACACTCTATGATTAGAACTGCACATCTTTATATCCTTTTCCTCCTCCTCTTTTTCAATAATAAAAGCCACCAACACTCCATGTGCATCATCTCCCCCACCCTCAACTCTTGCAGTTCTTTTAGAAGAAGAATCTTTCTTTCATAACCTGATAAGCAATTAAACAAGTAAACATATGAGAGTATAAAAAGACTAAAAACTAAAGCCAGACTAATAGAGTTTAAAGGACATTATATTTTACCTAAACTTGCCTTGTTATGGGTGACAATAACATACTCAAATATCCCCACGCAGTTCCCCATCACGTGCCAGACATTGGCTAATCAACGTACCAAAGCCAGTTCCAATCTGTTTTCTTCTATATTCTCTGCTCTTCATTTGAAGAGATTTATCTATTACTTTGTGAGTGCAATTTACAAGAGTTTTGTACTTATTCTGTTGATTGTCGTTCAGTGGCAGGGCATGGTATTGCACAAGCCACAAGATGGCATCAATTTTCTCATAATTTCGCAACTAAAATTAAATTTAATGGTAACATTCACCAATACTATATGCTATGCTCAAATGCAAAAAATTAAATTCTCTCTCTATTAAATTACTAATTAACTGTAAAACATACACTTTCCGACAATCCTTATTGCAAGACTTTAATGTAGAAGAAAGATCAAACACCTAAAATGACAAAAAAGAAAAAAAGAAAGAAGTTCAAGCTCTGAAGAAATTAAGATTGTGAAATTTTCTGCACGAGGAAGCCTTTTTCCTTGAGGCTCGCCACTGTATCCCGAATAGCATCCTCGACTGGGGTAAAGATTAAGCCAAGATTAATCAATTTCTTTGCAGCATCTTTGCAAGCAATCAAACCTGGTTGTGTTTCCCCCATAAACCTGTATAGAATCGAGTGTAGACATTGCATTATTAGAATCTAACATAATGACTAAACAGATAACATACCCAAAAGTCCGAATAAAGTTAAAACTATTTTAAGGGCTAAAAACTGAAGCAAGGGAATCCAAGAAAAGCTGATCATGCAGAAACAACTTTTTGTTCTGCAAATTATTCTTTCCTTTCACCATATTTTGGTTTTAGTTTTATTATGTGTCTTCACTTATTCTTGCCATATTTAAAAAAAAAAAAAAAAAACCCTTAATTCCTATGTTACAAATAAAACTAAGTTTCTTCAAATTTGCAATAATATGTTACCAATCAGACGATCATATGGAATCGAGGTGATTATAAAAGCAATGTCACTGAAATAGAAATAGAGGGGTGTTCTATTGAATGATAAAAGTAAACATGTACTCTTGTAACTCTACTGATTCAGGATATTTCACGACTAGTGTTACAAAGTCTGGAAAAATTAATGTACTTTTATTTTGTTTGGCTTTAAAATAGGCACATGTAAAGGCTGATGATAGCAATAGACGTTGTTTTCAGTCATTCAATATCCCGATATATCAACTAACTGCTGTAACTGGACACAAACAAATAGAATCTGGTCAAATAAACTACTAGTAACGTGTTTTTTCTCAAGACTCCCCACAAAGCTTTATGCTTTGTTATATAGGGAGAGCTTCTAAAGCGAACTTTAAAAAGCGAACTAAAGACGAACCGTCGTCTTTGGTGTCTATGGCGACGATTCGATCCGTCGCCGTAGCCATGTAATCTTTGACGACGGGTCAAATCGTCGCCATAGACACCAAAGACGACGGTTCGTCTTTAGTTCGCTTTTTAAGAGTTCGCTTTTGAAAATTCTCCTTGTTATATATAGCAATTGAATCAAAAAGGAAGATAAAGAATACCAGGCATAAAAACGAGTCTCCCAAAATTTAGCTCTCCATATTAAAGCACCATATAACGATAAATTATCATGCAGCAGTTAAATTACCTACTTCTTCCAAAATTCTGTGCATGCTGAAACTTATTTGGTTTGGTTCATTCAAATATAATTGAGCATCATATAACTTTTCCAACATTTATTAGTCTTGGACATTAGAAAAAGACATGAACAAACGTCATATACACCTTTTCCCATAGAAGCTTTAGTGTGACTGCAGGCAAAAATTGATTCATAAAGCTTCAGCAAGGCCATATTTGGAGCATCCACCAAAGAGGGATTTAACAAAAAAAGCATGCAGTAAGAAAAAACGGATGATGCACAATAACTGAGAAGGAATGTTCAAACTATATCAATTTGGCTATAACTGACGTGGAGTTTCTGAGCCTACCAAAAGGAAAGATGCTGTTGACAGTAATGGATGCTTAGAGCAATAGGAGGAACACCATACAAGCCAATAGAACATGGGTCCACAGAAGTAAAGAAGCTTGTAGCTAATGTTTGTACTAGTTGAGAAACTATATTTCCAATGAAAGGCTCCCGTAAGATGGGGGTGGAGCCACCACTTATAGCATCTTGTATATGACGATGTAACATGACAAATGGATTAACTTTAAAATGTTTGACAGATTATTGTAAAGGAAAGGCTCCCATAAGGTGGGGGTGGAGCCACCACTATAGCATCTTGTATATGACGATGTAACATGACAAATGGATTAACTTTAAAATTTTTGACAGATTATTGTAAAGTAAACATTAACGTTGTATAATTTGTGACCAAGGTCATTTAAACTGTTTACTACTTTCAGTATGATCGGTCCATAACTATACCTCTACTTATAAGGACCAAAAATTTTACCTACGTCTCTTCGTGCCAACTTCTAGACCATTACACTTTACATTCATCAAAGTTTCATTTGGTGCAAGAAAGCGGTTGAAGGTGTTACAGAAGTTCATCGCTTAATGTTACATTCAGTTCTGGTAGAGTTTAATACAAACTTGCTATCTATACTTGTAACTGTTAGATTGTGATTGAGGTCGTATTTTGTTTTTGTTTTTTCTGTTAAAAATATATATTTACTTCAATATACATGACGAATAAGCAACTAATTTGTTAAGCTATTATGTTCTTAATTATGGTTAAAATTAGTACAAAATTCAGATTATGACTTCAAATTCTAGTTTCTTTTCCTGCATATGATAATACCCATAATTACTATAGTCTCAACTAGAGTGATGTAAACTTTAAATTTTAGATACAGACCTGTGAACTGGAAACTCCGGAAAGAGTTTGGAGACTTTGTCAGCAAAATCACCAAACTGATATATGCCATTGGTGCAAAGGTGTCTACCAGAAGCAGTAGGTGTCTCATATAATAGTACTTGTGCCCTTGCCACATCTCTAACATGAACAGCCCCCAACCAATGATATTCCTGGGTATCTGTTGATCCTTGCACAAGCTGTTGCAGGACAGCACAACTCGCATTTAAACCAGGCTGTAGAAGTGACCCAAGACAAGTGGCTGGATGAATTGCTACGACATCCAATCCATTTTTCTCAGCAAAATCCCACGCAGCTTTCTCTGCCAGTGTTTTTGACACTGGGTACCATTTCTGTCGCATCCAAATACTCATAATTGTGGGAAACATAAATCACAATTGATCTCAAAAATAGTGTAACAGGAAGATCACAATTAAATTTTATTCAATAGAGCAACGTTTTATTCAAACAACTACACCTAGTAATCATACGCTAACTTATTCACCAGTTAAATTTTCTTCACAAGACCCTAAACCAATTGTTTGGTTTAGACTTTTAGAGTAACAAAATATAGTGGTTAACTAAAGATTAAGTTCACTCTGATGCATAAGTTGGTACTCTCTCCGTCATACGATAAAAATGAAACTTAGGATGAAAATTATCGCAAATGTAACTTAAAAGTGATTCTATTTTTGTCCCAAAATAATTGTCAATTATAATTATCATCAAAACTGTATGCCAACTGGCTTTTAGTCACCAGAAGTAAATGCTATCAAAATAGACCCCTACTTAAACTAACATGTTATTGTCTTTGCACCTCTAACAACAAACAGGTAATTGTATTAGTCTGTTAGAAGAAACAAATACTGACCTTTTAGGCCTACTCATATAATATGATTACTGAGTACAGATCCAATTGCTTACAGACTGTCCGTGGACCACTTTACCCTTTCATTTTCTCCAATTAATTTCAAACATGGGATTTGAAAGAGAGTTTTCCACTTGGTCCTATCATATTCTATGAAGTTTAAAAAAGATAAGCCATTATTTATAGTTAAATCCCTTCTTTTAGAAAAAAGAAAAATCATTCTCCACCAATATCCTGATCCTCTCTATGTTCCCAATCCATATTCCAAAAAAAAATAAAACTGACTACCAAAAAATACATAGCAATAAAAAAATAGAGTGTGGTTTTGGCGACTAAAGAATTAATATTTTTAAATACAAAATGATGTTTATGTTGCTGATCGGTTATAATTATAATTAATATTTTTATATACAAAATGACGTGTGTGTTGCTGAATGCTGATTGATTATAATAATCATTTGGTCACGTATGTACGATAGATTATCAATTAATTATATTTTGACATCGTAATTTTGAATCCAATTTTTTGTAACCATTAACCATAGCATTATTCAAAAATTAAAAATTAATAAAAAATTACCATTAACAATAACAATAAAAATTAAAATTAAATCTTTTTTCAAAAAAAAAAATGTAACTTCAACAATAACATTGACTAAGATAAGGTACATTTATTTTTAAAGTGGACAAACATTATGGGACAAAAAAATCAAATATTTTTCAGAAATTTAACTTTAAAATTAAGATACTTTTATTTTGAGTGGGCAAATATTTTGGGACAAAAAGAAAAATCAAAAAAGATAGATGGATGGACCTGGCGAGACTTGCAGTAATCAAGGTCAGTCCAAGAGGACTCATCAAAGGGCTTATCATTAGTCCACCCCGGATTCGGCACCATAGCAGAAATAGACGACGTAAGCACCACGCGCCGCACGTTAAACCTCTTCGCGGCGGCTAGGACATTCAGCGTCCCCTGTACAGCGGGGTCCACCAGCTCCTTCTGTGGGTCCACCGGGTCCTCGAGGGTACAAGGCGACGCCACGTGGAACACGCCGGAGCATCCCTCGACGGCCCTGGACATGGCGTCGGCGTCGAGGAGGTTGGCTTCGTGGACCACCAGTGCGGCGGAGGCGGCACCGGGGAGGGAGAAAAGGTGGGTGGCGTCGGAGCCGGGGAAGACGGCGGCGTGGATGGCGGTGTATCCGTTGTCCAACAGCGTCCGGACCACCCACGAGCCGATGAAACCGTTAGCTCCGGTGACGCAGACCGGTTCAGATTTGTTGATATTGTTCGGCTTTTGGGTTGCCATTGATGGGTAATGGGTTTTGTTCTTGATTTTTGTTTTCTGTAAAATATGGAAGGAATTAAAGTACAGTCGGGTGTGATGAAGATGAAGTTGTTATTGATTAATTTAAAAGAACTGAGGATAAAGACAAAGTTTAGTTTGTATATTGAATATAATTTGGTAATGGAATAGCGGTAATAGTGTTAGTTATTGTTGGTAAGTCTAATCCATTACCAAATTATATTCGATCCAAACTAAACTTTCTCAGCTTAAAAGTTTATCCACTAATCTTAACTGTGTATCTTTCTCAACTTAAAAGTTTATCCACTAATCTTATCTGTGTATCTATTTGTAACGATATCAACAATATCTAGTATATCTAGTACAAAAGGATATACTTTTAGTTAAGTAATATAAAACTAATGTTGATTTTTGAAAAAAAAAAAAACTTATATTTTACATTAGTTGTTAACATAATTCATATATATTTTTTAAAAATGTAAATCTCATACTTACTTCATAAGTTCTTTTCAAAAAAAAATTACTCCGTTGATATTTATTCGAAATTGAATTAAGAAAACAAAATAAAAATATTAATTTTAAAGTATTTTAATTTGACTTTTAAGTAATTGTTTGAACAAGTGAACATATGCAATGTTATTAAGGTAGTGTTTGATTACTTTTTTTTTCGCATTATCTATTTTTTACCGATGCAATCTTGTTTGATAAAAATTTGTTCAATTTTTTTTACTCTTAAAATAAAAGATGAGACAAGTCTTTTTGAAAAAAAAAATCTCATTATTTATTTACCCTTAATACCGTAATTTTATTTTTTTTAGTTCTCACTTCACTTCTCTCGATGTATCACTTACCACCACCGCCACTCATACATTGTTGGTAATTTTATTTGAATTAATTATTTAATATTTATTATATTATTACCCTTATCTTATATTTGAATAAATTGATATAAGGGTAAAATACTAAAATGTTGTAGTAAGACATGTTATATAAATTTGTTATCAACACAACTTTTTTACATTTAAACCATGTTTTAAAAAAGAGCCTCTGTTTTATACAAATACTCTATTTTAATAAAGTGTTATTACATAATTTTATCAAACGCCATAAACAATGTTAGGACGATTGCTTATTTCTTTACGGTGATTAATTGATCTATTATTGTTACTTGAGAAGAGCAAGATGTTATCTTTGTAACCGCAACTGCATAAAATCACACTATTTGTGGATAAGGTGTGGTGCGGTGCGGTGCGATTTTTATTTTTTACAATTTGCATATTATATTTGCGCCTGTTGATACACCCCTAAAACCGCATTACAAATTACATCACATTTTATAATAAACTATATATGTTATATATATATATATATATATATATACACACACACACACACACACATATACACTAAGGGGGTGTTTGGGAATAACTTATAAGTTAGTCAAATCAACTTATAAGTTGTTTTGTATTATTTAGGTGTTTGAGATTAACTTAATTTTTGATTTATTTTTTTACTTATAAGTCATTACCGATAAGTAACAAATTTTAGCTTCTTTAAAAATGACTTATAAGTCATTTTTAAATAAGTAAGTTTGACCAAATATAAAAGCTTTTTTGCCCTTATTTTAGTAGTTTTTTTTATCTTATTTTAACTTATAAGTCATTTTAGCCAACCACCTTTACATTTTATGCTAACTTAATTTATGACTTATAAGTCAAATGGTGCCAAATTATTTTATTTATAAATCACAACTTAAAATGACTTATAAGTTATTGTAAGTTTTAACTTATAAGTCATTTTAAAATAAGTCATCATCGAACATGGTGTAAATATCAAGTTGTTGTGAATTTAATAAAGTTGTAAGTGAATAATATAATTTAATTTATTTTTTATGAATTTTTAATCACTTATATGTGTAACATTACATTTAATGTATACTAATTTAGCTTCCTAAAAATTCACTAGTTCTCTTTAACTTTCTACGAATTAATAAGAAAAATAAAATAATACAAGTATAGTCACAATTTGTAAATTGAATTTTTTATTATTTGCGTCATGCATAAGATTTTTAAATAAGTATGTGTTGAAGTGAAATCATTTTTTTAATATAAATTAGTAGTATAAAAATTATATATTATAATTTTTTAAAATATATTTGAAAGTGTTTATGCAACTGCACCCGCACCACCACCACCACCACCACAAGGTACCACATAATTATGATTGTTAATATTAATAACCTCATATTATAATTGCGGTTGATGCTTATAATCGCACCACACCGTACGGTAAGGGAGAGCGCGATGCAGTTTTAAGCTCCTAGTGCAATTGCAATATGCGATTTTTAACTTTTAGCTAGCAACTGCGTCAATACAGTTTCTTGCGATTGTGGTGCGGTTGCGGGTGCAAAACCACACCTAGATAGAAAAACTATATACATTACACAAATTAAAATTTTTAATTAGTATTATTTTTATTCAAATTAATATTTTTCTTAACAATAACTAGAATGTTTCAAATAAAGAATAACAATTAACAACATAGTTTATAAAGCATTGCTCTTTGAAGTCTTTTAGTTCTATTATCTTCCTTCTAAATTTGTCAAGTGTAAAAATAAAAAATGAATAAGTCATGAATGACTTTTATATTTGTTTTATTTTTTAACAAAATTAAAAAAAATATATAAATAAGATAATTGTATTTCTAAACTTTGGAATGAAATTGATTCTCAAAAAAAATATTAATTATTAAAATATTAAATATAAAAAGATCTATTGTATTACATATTGTATTTATTTGATAATATGTTTGTTAGTATATATAAAATTTTATATATTTACATATATGTAAATATAATTATATATAATTTAATTATATAAAGTTATATATATATATATATATATATATATATATGCGGTTATGTCGGTGCAGTTGAGATGCGGTTCTTGGATGTCACCGCAACCACAAACGTGCAGTTCCTACTTTTAAAAACCGCACAACGTGTACGAATTTTTTTGGTAATGGTGCGGTTGCGGTTTGATTTGCGATTTTATGCTCTCCCCTATTTTTTTTTTTTGTTAGTTTTTTAGCAAGAGTGGGCTACTGGAGTACGTTGGGCTTATAACTTAATTTATGAGGTAGATTTAGAGGTGCACAAATGGCCTGCGGCCTGAGACCTGGCCTTGGTCTGGCCTGAGTTCGGCCTGGTCAAAGGCAGGCCTGGTCAAAGCCTGGCCCAGGGCAGGCCGGCCTATCAGGCTCGATACAGACCATGAATTTTTGACCCAAATCTGGCCCGGCCTGGCCTTCTAAAAAGTCCGGCCTGGCCTGGCCTATGGCCTGATCCGGCCTGAGCCTAGCCTTGCAAAATAAACTTGTTTTGTTACTTACTAATTCTTTTATAAGGAAAATTTCTCTGAAGTTTTATCATACAACTAATATGGGACTCACTAATTTAGAAAATCTGTCATGCTCGGTGCTTCTTTAAGCTTATAATAACCCAACCATAAATTAGAGCTTATAATAATAATGGATGGATACATGCTTCTTTCGGCTTTTAAGGACTAGCTGTCTAGCTGCATAACTCCACTGATGGTATTAGCCTATTAGGTATATAATATATATTCATGTTAGTACAATAGTACACCATTAAGGACATATAATATATATTAATGTTACACCATTATTATATGTAGGCAACTACCAACTAGTATAATATATATTAATGTTACACCATTATTATATATAGGCAACTAGGCATGTAGCCATCGGATAGGACATCCAGCAAAGGCTAAAGAGAAATGAAGTGAGCGAAGCATTATAATCGAGTCCCACATCGTCTAAACAAGCCTATCTTATTCTACATTTGTTCTATAAATAAAAGGAGAGTTAAATCTTCCAAGCATATTTGGCAAAGAAGTTTGAAGTCAAGGCCTGGCCTGGCTTGACCAACAGGCCTTCACAGACCATTTTTTTTGTTGATTATCTGGTCTGACCTGGCCTGTTATTATTTAAGGTCCGGCCTGACCTGGCCTGGTCAATGGTCAAAGCCTGGCAAGCCTAGATCAGGCCAGGCCAGGCAGCCTGTTTGTGCACCACTAGGTAGACTTACCCATCAATCCATTGGGCCTTTGTCCCCTTCTTTAAGTTTCTCCATTTTCCACAAACAAGATTATATTCACATTTCTTCCTCACAATTTCTCCATTCCACATACAAGATTATATTCACATTTCTTCTTACATTCAATATTTACTCATACTAGATATATTTTGACATAAGCTTTTGAATACTTGCTTTTTTAAAATTAAAATTTGTTATTGTTTTTTATTTTATTTATAAATTGATACTATTATGGACAAATGTTTTGCAATGACAAAATTATCAGAAAATTATGCAAGATGACTCTCATTTGGGACCAAGTTAATAAATGAAATTAGTAGGGTTCATTTGATAGCTGTTTTATTTTTATTTTTTTTTGTCTTGTTTCTTAGATGAATTATAAATTTGGTAGCTTTTGTTTTTATATTTTTTTAAAATTTTAAAACGTTTCACTCCCTCAAAATTAGAGAAATACTTTTAAAATATATTATCTTTTCAGATATATCCCAGCTAGAAACATAATTAGTAGATTGTAGAAACGACAACATGAGAGTACAACCTACCAATTAAATAAGTAATAACGTAATATTTTTTTTATATCATAAAGTTTAAAAAGTAAAATACCAAAATTTTGCTGACAATCTTAGAAAAACAGATACTAATTTTTGATAACTTTTAGCTACAAATTAAGAGATCAAATGTGATAGTCTAATACTAAATTAGATAACGTCACAAGTTTGAATTTACTTTTAGTATTAACATAAATTACTGTTGGTAAAACGTAAATTTACCATATATTCCTTCTAGTTCCCTCCTATCTAATAAGATAGGTTCTCTGGGAATTTTTTTATTTTTTTTGCAAAATAAAATAAAAATAAAATAAGAATGATTAATGAGTGGCCTTGTACACGCCACGACGGAAGAAGTAGCCTGTGCGTGCGAGAGAAATAGAGAGGGGTTGGGTTCAGTTCGTTATACACTCCAAAAGCTAAAAAAAACCCATCCCACTATGTTCTTCTTCAATCCTCTTTTTTGAAATGGTAGTATTACCTAGTGGGTTTTTTGAATGCGATGTAAATACCAAGAATTTGAAGAGTGAAAAGTCGACAAAAATCAGTATTTGTATATCTACAGTATAGGATCAGAAAAAATGAATTTTTGCTTATGGGATTCAAGAACAATAGCAAGAAGAAGATTGAAGAAGTAATTGACCCATGAAAGCCATTTCTTTATCAGCCTTTGGATATTGCAGCTGCTCTTCTTACAAGATTGTAGCCCAGAAGGGTAAAAAGCCCCAATCATCTTCTACTAAGGTAATAGTCCCCCTTCTTTCCCAGTCTTATTCATTTTTTGATTCCCCCCCCCCCCCACTCATTTGAGCTATATATGACTGAAGTCTATATGTAGAAGATAAATCAAATGTCTACACTAGTTACCCACATAATAAAATCATAATTGGGATTTTTTTTTGTAGCTGCTGAATTTGGCTTTTCAGTACCCATTATGGTTTTATTTCTTGTTTCAGTATATAGAGGCCTAAATTTCAATATTGCACCCTTTGCTTATTCCATTAAGTGAATATCCATGCTTCTAGAACTTACAATTGTTTTAATGGACATATTTAGATGATAGTTGAAAATGCCTAATAGAAGGAAAACAATATGTGGCTTTGAATTTACCTCTTCTGTGCCCAAAAGTTTATGAAAAGCATTTTGCTAGTCTGCTAAATGGCAAGTGGCAACGTCAATGTCCTTTGAGAGTTGAGGAGTTTCGCCTTCTTTCTACCGAGTATTATGATCATGATTGACCAATAAGTCATTTAGTTTCATTCACCCTGAATATTTTTGTCACTAACAGCTTTTTAGTCTGATAGGGTTCTGAACTACCTCCTCCAAGGATTACTTCGAATGTGAAGCAGAATTTACAGTTCTTGAAGTTATGGAAGGTAGATTCTTAACTGTGAAACTAAAATCCCGGAAACTGCTTATCATATTCTCTATTTAATCATCTTTCGTGGTAAAAAAAATTAATTGTAGGAGTTTCAAAAGAGAAAATCTGGCACACCTAAGCCTGCCACTAGTTATCGCAAAAAGAAGGTGGAGAAAGACGACATTCCAGATGATACAGAGCTCTATCGTGACCCTACGTTGACCCTTTATTAGTAATGTTCTTTCCAGGTCTCATCTCAAATGAATTCCTTATTTAATTTTTCAAGTGTAAAACTATTTGAATAACTAAAGCATTTTCTGAATTTTTTGAACAGTACTAATCAGGGTATCGATACCGCTGTTCCTGTCTTGCTCGTTGATGGTTATAACGTATGCGGCTATTGGGCGAAGCTGAAAAAGCATTTTATGAATGGAAAACTTGACATTGCTCGTCAAAAGCTTATTGATGAGTTAATAACATTCAGTATGCTTAGAGGTTGTGTTTTACTTTTTCTTTCACTTCTATGAGGTAGCTTGTATAGGATATATTAAAACAGTGTGATTAACCTAATTGGCATTATCCTACCTTATACAGGATTAGGATCTACAGAAACATCAACTAACAAGCATAAGTTAATTCCTGAATGACATTCAACTTCTTTATTCACTCCTATACAAAGTTGTTTTCAAGAATTTTGACTTATTCCGTTTTAAGTTATGTTTATTTTCAAGAATTTTGACTTATTCCGTTTTAAGTTATGTTTGTCTGCCTTTTCTAAGTATTGAAAACTTTGCAACCATAAGGCCTTACTGAGACAATATCACCCTTGTGTGTTTAGCGTATTGCTGTTGAACAGGTGGTGAGGTTGGATGCTGAATGCATTAAAAGTACTGAAATTAGGCTTCTAATTTATCTTTGAGGAAAAAGGAAAAAGAAACACATCTGACTTGCCAACAACTCTGTAACTTTGTATAGAAGTGATAGAATGAGGTGGTGATATAGGGTTTTGTATGGGTATTTTTTTTTTACAAAATGAACTGTGATTCAGACTATAATTTTGAAACCACAATATCATGAAGTGAATTTAAAGTATATATAAGTTAACAAATTTGCAAAACGTGTAGTTTGAATGTCATTTTATCTATACTGTCACTTATCTGATATCATCTGTTGTTTCTGGTGGCATTCAAATATTGGGACGTGTGCTTTTTCTCTTTTCCTTCTTGACATACTAGTATGGCTTTCATTTAGGAATACTTGTATTGTTACTTCTGTTAAATCGCGAGACGTTGGAAGCTTATTAATTACTGATTATGGTTACGTTTCCAAGGATCCCATTCCCATTTTTTATCTGAAAATCATTAACTAAAAGGTCCACTATAAAGTGGTTTATGTAGTTTCCTTCTTGATTCTCATGTTTGTTTCTCCAATATAGATTAAGATTCATGTCGATGCGATGAACTGGCTTTCTTATTCCATTATTTTTAATATATACAGAGGTGAAAGTGGTGGTTGTGTTTGACGCTATGATGTCTGGGCTCCCTACACACAAGGAGGAGTTTATTGGGTATATTTAGCCTTGACCCTAAACTGTTATTAAGGTTATTTTAGCCTTGACTACACTTATCCAGCTACTTGACTGAACTTCCATGTCCCATTCTTTTACTTGACTCATTTTGGTCTCTGAATCTTTTATTTTTTATTTTTATTGTTCTTCTTTGTCTTATCTTCTTGCTAATTGCAAACTTTTCATTTCCATTAGATAGATTTCTAATGCAAAGCTCCATTAAAGATTAAGGCTTTTGTGCAATCTTTAGTATTTTTGATGGGCTAAACATACAAATGACATGCAGTAGAGGCTCGATCCTATAAATTCTTATCTCCTGACACGTGCATGATTTGTTTGTCGGATTGTGAGACTCATTATCACCTCTTTCTCCATCATTCAGTGGCTAGGCAACTTTTGTGTTTTTTGTTTGATTTGTTGAAGGCATTGTTGGGTTTGTTCTGCTAGTGTGGAGAGCTTCATTCTTTACAGATTTTGGGTCATTGGTGGCAACTAGGATGGTATGATCTCGTGAAGATGTGTGCGTTTTGCAATTTTATGAGGTGTATAGATTGAGTGATGCTAAAAATTAATCGACTGATTTATGAAGCCTGCATCGTTTTGGGATAGTAGATCTTCTTTATGCCTCATTGTGGGCCTGTTGTTTTCCATTGAGGGTCTTGCCGAGTTTTCCCCACTTTTTTTAATTCTTTTATGCGACTCTTGACTGCCTTAGCTTTTTGCCTTGTATCTTTTTTCTTTTGGCTCTCAAATAATATCTTCTTTATCTAAAAATTAATTTAGCAATCTCATATTGTTCCCAATGCCTTCCTTCTTTGAGCCAAGTGTAAAGACACCCCCCTCCCCCCCCCCCCCCCCCAAAAAAAAAAGAAAAAAGAAAAAAAGAAGTTATCCTTTTACTATACTGACATACGAATGTTTAAGTTAGCTTTGTGAGTAAATCTGAAGTAGCATATCATTTTGATGTTTGTTTTGGTTGAATTTTTATTTATTCCTTATTCAGTTTTACTACAATGAGAACTTTAATGCTAAACAGCACTGTATCATTCGTGAATATGACAATCAAATTCACGCTTCTCCTTTTGACTTTTTTTTTGTTTCTAGAACTGCTTTTTGTTACTTTGATAAATCTATTAGGTTTTTGAATGATAACATTTGTTACATTTCATAACTTTGCAGCATCGATGTGGTGTACTCAACTGAAACCTGTGCTGATGCATGGATTGAAAAAGAGGTGCGGAATGGCATTGAGCTGATGTAAATTCCATTTTTTAAAATTTTTATTAAAAACACGTTAGGCTATCCTTTAAAACACTAATGACCCTTCACTTTGTTTCTATTTGGTTATGAAGATATTCAGTTAGAGTTGCAGAGATGAGTAGTATGCCCATGTACAAGAATGGCATGAGTTTGTGTTTTTATTTTAAAAAAGCCCAAATATTTACTGGCTTTAGAAAGCAAGAAGATTATAAGAAGGAAAGGATAAAAATAATATTACACTACTACTTTTTATCAAAATTCTCATTATCCATGTTCAAGTAATACTGCCCAACTTTACGTCATCAAAACTTTCTTCGTATTCACTTTTCAGTTTTCAACTTTACTTTTCAGCTCAAGTGCATGTGTGATGCACAGAAAGCTTTGAAGGAAAGCTTTTGATTGTAGGTTGTTCCTTTATTTAACTGTGCCCCCCAATTCTGTGTGCCTGTAATGAAATTTCATAAATCTCCATTTGTCTTCAAGATTTTAATAATGCTTTATATTATTGTTACTTGTTAGGTTACACAGTGAACTCAAGCATGTGTTGTCTCTTTTATAATATTTCTTGTAGTTTTTGGAAGTTTTTTTTCCTCCACTCTTTTAGAAGGTATCCTCAAGTTTCACTATAGCAGCTGTTTTGTTTTTCTTCCCAGAAAACAATCATTATTTTGTTATACTGATCGCTTATGACTTTATTAAGTTCTTGCATGGTTATCAAGTCGTCGCCTAGGCGTCCAGTCGGTGCATATTGGGAAGGCGTCGGGGCGACTTGGTGGGAGGGGAGAAAGTCGAGCGACTTGGTGGACGACTTGGGCGCCTTGGACGACTTGGTGGTTGAGCAATTTTTTATTTTTATTTTTTCTACTTTGACACACACACACACTCCTTGCTGCCACCAAGGATTGAACCCCCAACCTCATGTTTGACATGGGTTGAGTACTGATGATACTTGGTGAAGACAAACCTTAGTGTTAATGGGCAGCAAAATTTATATATATATACACACATATATGTGTATATTATATATATATATATACACACACATCCCCATGCTCCATATATATATATGTGTATATATATTTTATATAAATATACACACATCCCTGTGCTCCATTAGCTGTTGCCCCTCCACTAGCTTCTGATTTTGCTGCCCCACTAAGGTTTATCTTTACTTGGGAGAGCATAAACCAAGTAAAATATATTATTTTGCTCTCACTCTTTACATTACTTTATATGTTCAATTTCTTTTATGTTGTGTAATGACAAAGTAAACATCAGACAACAAAGTTCAAAGCTCCAAACAACCAGGAACTGATAAACTTAATACGCTAAGAATACCAAGACATCAAAACCTTTATGAACTGTAAAACATGTAACCTGTTTGGGACATATGAATTAATCTATTATACATATACATATACATATATACATATATATATATATATATATATATATATATATTCCCCAACAATTACCCATGTTTAAGAGAAAGAACTTGCTTTAATAAAGTATATTGAATTAAACTAAATATTACAAAGGTATCACCATTTATATAATTTGAAGTTGTACAAGTTCAAAAAATTACAAGTTTACAACTATAATAAAATTATTCATTTTGACTTGATCTTGTTCACTTCTTGTTGTGATTTGATATGCTACATGTATTATGAATATGGTAAATCATTAGAAAAATAAATATATCAATATTAAATATATATATAATTTTATTCATATAAAATTTACATTGTTAACGACTTGTTGACTTGTGGACGACTAGTCGGGTGCCTTATCGCCTAAGCGCTTAAGCTCCCGACTGTCGCCTCGCCTCGACTTGTCGCCTTGATAACTATGAGTTCTTGCATTTTGGTCATTATCAATTTGTGCTTCTAAAATTTATAAATTGCTAGGTAGAATATCATCATTCTGTTCTGATCAGAATTAAATGCAGACTCATTTTTCCTTATCAATCCCTTATTTTTCACTTCTCATAAACTTGATTTGTTAACAGTTTAACATACTAATGTCATACTGTTACAGTGGTTTTTGCTACATAACTGTCTGCTTGACGCTCATAATTGTTGTTTCTTTTATAGATGATTCAGTTTGTTGGTGACTACTCTGTTTTCTTGATTACATGTCATCTTGTTTACATTAACAGGTTGTGGCCTTAAAGGATGATGGATGCCCAAAAGTCTGGGTTGTAACATCTGACCGTTGTCAGCAGCAAGCGGCACATGGAGCGGTATGTCATGTGTGTTTTCTGCATGAAAGGGTCATCTTCATGATGAGACATGCGTGTGTGTGTGACATGATGTGGTATATAAGTCTGACTTGCTTATATTATGTATAATAGAGGTTGTAAACACCATTTTTCTGGGTAAGAGTATATGGTGCCTGGTTTCTGAGATTCCAGCATTCCTTATATTGAAAGTGGCAAAACCTTTATGAGTTACTTAAGGATCAAGGGTTTATGACTTTGTGGCCAAATGGTTGTTGCAGAGGAGGGAGAACCTCTTATGTCGATACCGAGTTCTTGTTGGTTGCTGAATAATTTGGTCATAGTGTCTGAATTCATATTGATGATTAAATTTTACCCAACGAACTATGTTTACATCCTGAATCCTGTTCAATTATTAGCCTATCTTCACCTTCTGTTCATTGAGCTTAAGTATTTCTTCCATTTACTTTAGGTGGGGATGGGGTGTGTTGGGGGTTGGGGGCAGCTCAGCATTTCCCCTGTTCACAGTAGTTACTGTTGTCTTTTAACCACAATGTTTTAACGGTTTTTCTACTCTATGGCTGGACACTTAACTTACCATTACCAGATAATCTAAATATAGGAAACAGTTTCTGGCATTTGTTTTATTCTCACATTTAAATCAGTTTTTGATATCCAAGTTTCTGCTTGAAGAATAGCAGCTGCCATTTAGATTATCCTTCCAAACAGTATGAGCGCGCGCGCACACACACATATATACATAGGAACATTGTGTCTGGTTGACACTTATCCCACACTATTCTTGACTTTCCTATTTATGTAATCGTTGGTCGGCTCAGCATGCGTAGTTCTCGGGCAGGATTAGTCGTACTTTCAAGAAAACCTTAGATGCATGTATTTGATAAAAATATTTGAATATTTGTTATATCTCTTGATGGACTTGAATAACTTGTTTCAAACTTATAATTTATCTTCAGGGAGCTTTTGTTTGGACTTGCAAGGCATTGATTTCAGAGGTAAGGGCAGAGTCATGCTTTTCAAGTTCCATGAATTTGACATTCCATCTTACTAAGATCCTTTGGAAGTCCTATTTTGTTTTACTCATGTGATCACATGTGATACAATGTTGATCCCTTTTTCATCTCTGCTACATGAGATCACAAAATTTTAGCTTTAAGTTATCTTGCACCAAGATATAATATGTTGCCTATACGCGTACTTCTTGCTTGTTCATGCCAGGGATATCTTCCATAGTTCTCACATAACCTGTTTGTAGAAACGAAGAAACAGAGTTTTTGGATTATAATTTCCTATTAATTACATTGGTTTATATATATACACAAGTATAGCAATCCCTAATTTACAATTATGGTAATCCCTAATTTACAGCAATGTATACACACTGATTATGGGATAAGATTAACTATAATTATGGGAACCATATCTTCTAACACTCTCCCTCAAGTCTGCTCTAGAAAGCTATACAGGCAACAATGAACGCGACCCGGGGCTTCCTTTTCATTACTTCTTTCATGACGAGAGAACCGCGTCTGCATCAGTCGAAGTGGTGGAAGGCCCCCCTAGTCAAAGGGAGAGCTTCTGCACCTCTCTCCAAGAGATACGATTCGGTATCTGAATCGGCTGAAGGAGAGTGAAGAGGCGGCTACTCCCCCAGCCCAGCCCACGGGAAAGCCTCTTCTTTTTGGTCTACATCAAGTGAATTGAATGCCCCACAATCAGAATCAAAGAGGATGGGTTAAGGGGAACTCTCCCTCAAGTTGGTGTATAGATGTCTTGCATACCCAACTTGAAACATAATGGATGAAACTACTAAGACCCTTAGTCAAAATATCAACAAGCTAAAGTTCTATTTTGACGAAAGGTAAGCAAATAAGACCACTAGTTAACTTTTCTTTAATGAAGTGCCGTGCTTCGTTCTATCGTGCTGTACCGGGTCGTTTGCAATATTAATGGCCGTCTTATTATCACAAAATAACTGCATAGGGCTTTTAGTTGTAACACCCAAATTTTCTAGCAAAGTTCGAAGCCACATTAGTTCATATATACCCAAGGCGATAGCTCGATATTCGGCCTCAACACTGGATCTTGCCACCACGGATTGTTTCTTACTGCGCCAAGTAAAAAGATTTCCTCCAACAAATGAACAGTATCTAGATGTAGAACGACGATCCTCTATAGAGCGAGTCCAATCTGAGTCGGATAATGCTTCAACTCTTATATGACCATGTGGTTCGAACAATAAACCTTTCCCAGGAGCAGACTTGAGATACCTCAGAATTCTGTAGACAGCTTCCATGTGACAATGTTGAGGATCATGCATATACTGACTTACTACTCCCACAACATAAGATATATCAGGTCTAGTATGAGAAAGATATATCAATCGTCCCACCAAACGTTGATATCTTTCTCTATCAATCGTAGGTCCTGTGCGGTTGTGCCACCTACTAGATGATGATTAACTTCAATAGGAGAATCAACAGGCTTACATCCCAATATGTCAGTTTCTGTTAGAAGATCAAGTACATATTTCTTTTGAAATAGAAAAATCCCACCGGAAGATCTCGCAACTTCAATACTAAGGAAATATTTCAAAAGACTAAGATCTTTGATCTCAAACTCTTTGGCCAGTCTTGCTCTGAGATTAACTATCTCTTCTCTATTATCCCCTGTCACCACAATGTCATCAATATAAACAATAAGAATGTTAGTCTTATCTTTTATTTGTTTGACTAATAGAGTATGATCTGCTCGTCTCTGCTTGTACCCAAATCTTATCATTACTTTGTGGAATCTATCAAACCAGGCTCTGGGAGATTGCTTCAGACCATACAAAGTCTTTCGCAGCTTACAAACCTCTCCCTTGGTTGCAGATGAAACAAAACCAGGGGGTATTTCCATGTACACTTCCTCCTCCAAGTCACCATGAAGGAACACATTTTTTACATCCAATTGCTGAAGATCCCAACCGAAATTAGCTGCACATGAGATTATGGTACGAACAAAGTTCATCTTTGCCACATGTGCAAATGTCTCTTAGTAATCAATCCCATGGGTTTGAGTATACCCTTTTGCAACTAGTCTGGTTTTGAGTCTCTCAACTGTCCCATCCGGCTTCTGTTTGACTGTATATACCCATTTGCAACCAACTGGTTTTTTTCCATAAGGAAGAGTGACTAATTCCTATGTATCATTCTTTTTCAGGGCATTCATCTCTTCTATTATAACCTGTTTCTAGTTCTCATCGCTACTTACTTCTCTTCACCCCTGAGGAACAGATATCAAAGACAAGGAAGAAACAAAGGAATGGTAGGATGCAGATAATTTATTATAGGCTAAGAAATTAGAGATAGGATATTGAGTACAAGATCTAACCCCTTTCCTAAGAGAAATAGGAAGGTCAGTATCATCAGAAGAACAAGTAGAATTAGGATTCTCACCATTAGCATTATCAGGACTAGATTCTGAGTAGAGTTGGTGCAGTGGTGCAGAAATGGTGACCTTATTGCCTCTTCGAACATAGGTTCTTAACTCGGGCTCATTCTGTCTAGCATATGACTCCTATAACTCCCCCTGTGTAGATTTATCAGAAACAACAAGAAGAATAGGAGAAGAATTTATAGGATAAAGTGGTATAGTACTACCTGTAATACTAGCCTCAGGAGGAAGCTTTTCCTCATCAATAACATCCTCCCCCTGAGGAGAAGGTGAGGAAGAACAAAAATGTTCCAATTCCCAAAAAGTTACATCACGAGTGACAAACAAGGTTCGAAAAAGCTAAAAGCGGTACGAAACGTTTTTCTCCGGACGAGGCGTAAGCTTCGAGGCGGAGCGAGGTGGAAGCCTCGATTTGAAGACCTAAAAGTTCCCCCAAAAAAATTATTAATCATATCTACAAAAAGATTTTGATGTACAAATTAATTTATTAACTTAATTTGAAGAAACAGGGGCAGAACTGAAACTTCAGGGGCTGAAATGAAACAAAACAAAACTACAAGGACTTATATGTAATTTTTTAGGGGCTATTTTGAACTTTTAGAAAACATGGGGGACTAAATTAAAAAATTATAAAAACTATGGGGTACCTAACTGTAATTTTTCATGGGATATTTTATTTCCAGATCTGAGATCATATCATCAGATCTGATTAACTCTCTCTCACATCTCTTCTTTCTTCCTCCTCTCCCGTCTCTTCTTCTCTTCTTCTCTTCTTCTTCCCCCTCTCCTCTAGTCGCACAACCCTCGCAGTCACACCTTCTTCTTCTTCTCAGACCAACTCTCGCGTCTCTTCTTCTGAAACCAAGGCCCAAGCCTTGATGCGCCTCGAGGCGATTCGCACTGAGGCGTAAGCCTCGGCAAAAAAAGGCGCAAGCCTCTACTTCTTCGTCTGATGTGGTAGCCTCGCCCCTCCTTTCTCCTGCCTCGCTACGAGGCGCGCCTTAAGGCGCGCGCCTCAAACGCTTTTTCGAACAATGGTGACAAATACTTTGTTTGAAGGAGGATGAAAACATTTGTAACCTTTTTGGGTTAGAGAATACCTAATGAAAACATACCTAAGAGCCTTGGGATCTAGTTTGTCTCGAGTGGGAGATTTATCATGAACATAACACACACAACCAAAAACTCGAGGCGAAGGAGAAAGACTTGTCGTGTGTTGAAGAAAAGAGATGAGACTTCTGTTCCCAAGAATTCTAGAATGAAGCCGGTTTATAAGAAATGCAGCAGTCAAAACATCATCTCCCCATAGAAATTTAGGTGTATTCATAGTTATCATAAGAGTGCGGGCTACCTCTAGTAAGTGTCGGTTTTTTCTTTCCGTCATTCCATTTTGTTCTGGGGTTTTAACACAGGAGGTTTGAAATATGATGCCATGCTGAGAGAAATAGGATGCGAAAGCATTATTATTACTATATTTACGACCATTATCACTATGGAGAATTTTGACTTTAGTTTCAAATTGGGTTTGAATCATTTTATAAAATTCTTGAAAGCAATCAAACACCTCATTTTTGGAACGAAGAAGATAAATCCAAGTTACACAAGAATGACAATCAATAAAACTAACAAACCATCTATAACCAGAACGGGAAACAACCCGGGAGGGTCCCCACACATCAGTATGTATAACAGTAAAAGATTCAGAATGTTGACTGTTAATAGCAGAATAAATAGAACATTTGTGTTTACCTAATTCACACGGTTCACACAAAAACTGAGTTTTATTACATTGCTTAACTAAAGACTCTAATACTGATAAAGAGGGATGTCCCAAACGTCGATGCCATTAATGAAGAGAAGTCAAGCTGGAGTCAGAAGTAGATTGAAGAGCCTGAGTAGCAATCCCATCTGTAATTAGAGGCATGTTAGACGAGAGAACATCTAAATAATATAGACCACCAACTGCATTACCACTATCAATCTTCTGTCCCGTCATCAAGTCCTGAAAAACACAATAAGTTGGGAAAAAAGTGATTGAGCAGTGTAAGGATTCAATAAGACGTTGGATAGATAATAAATTTGCGGTAAATGAAGGAATATGAATAACAAATGATAATGTTAATGAATGAGTACAAACTACTGAACCACTCCCGGAGATAGAAGAAAAGGGAGCCATCAGCTACTCGAACCTTGTCTTTGCCAGAATAAGGTGTGTATGAGGTAAAGAGATGGAAGGACCCGGTCATATGCTCGGAAGCACCTGTGTCTATGATCCAACTAGGGCAAGATGATGAAACATTATAAGCACAAGAATGTATACCTGATTGTGCATAATTAGAAGACATAGATTTGGAATAGAATTTTCGGAAAGCTGAAATTTCCTCAGGAGTGAGTGCAATAGTAGCTTCTAAAGTATTGGAAACATCTACAGGAGGAGTTGTAGTGGACATATAGGTTTGGGAATCACGTCCACGACCATTACCAGACCGACCTCCACACCCTTTAGGACGTCCATGAAGCTTAAAACAAAGATACCTGGTATGATTCTTTCCCCCATAGTAGTCACATTCGCGGGACTCCTTCTCAATAGGAGATTGAACGGAGAAGCTAGGCTTAGGATACTGGTTGATCGGTCAACTAGATGTAAATTTAGAACCATCACCCGACGTCTACTTTTCTCTTGTTGGACACTAGCATGAGCCTCTCGCAGTGATGGAAAAGGTGTCTGACCAATTAACTGTGCTCGAACTTGATCATACTCTATGTTCAAACTAGCCAAGAAATCCACAACTCTATCTTCACTAACAAACTTTTGATAAGTTGCTGCATCTTCCGTACATTTGACTGAAAAAACCCGGTAATGATCAAACTCCTGCCAAAGTACATTAATCTCCGTAAAATACTGAGCCACAGTCTTCTCCCCTTGACCTAGCTCACGGATTCTTTTACGAATGTCATATGCCTTAGACATATAACCAGAAACAGAGAAAGCTTGAGAGATAGCCTCCCAAAGCTCATAGGCAGTGTCTAAGAACATGTAATTACTCCGCATACTAGGTTCCATTGAATTAAAAATCCATGTTTTCACCATGGAATTATCAGATTTTCATTCTTCTTGGGCCATAGCCGATTTTTTAGGGCATAGTAGTTGTTCCATTGATGAAGTGTTGCATACGATTGACCTCAATTGACATGCGGCATGCTTGAGACCATGCCAAATAGTTGGTTCCATCCAGTTTGAAGGGGCTTAGAACCAATGCTGAATTAAGAGTATGGCTTCTAACAGCTTGTTGTCCCATGCTACTGTTATGAACCTCACTGCTAGCACCACTTTGTTTCGCCATATAACAGGTAGAAACAATATATATCCGTGGAGGATAAACTTTTCAAAGGATATCAAATAAGGGCACTATACTGAGAAACAAAATTTATGCAGAAGGAGAATCACAGTAGTAAAATTAAGCCATGAAAGCAACCAACTGAAAGGAAAAATTGGATAAACTTGAACCAAACACCTCAAGACTACTGTAGACAGCAAGAGGAGAGAGACGAACACTATGGAAGTGGTTGCGTCGGCAGAAGCTCGCCGAAAAAGTCCCATGTGCCGGCTGAAGGTGATGCCTGGCGTCGGCACACCGCGAGTGAGGTGGTACGTGAGGGCACGTGCGGTGGTGGGTCACAGGTCCGAAACCTCTGTGATGGTCGCCTGACACTGGGTAACCCAATTATGATCTCAATTTCTTCATACATATTTGTTCAGTCAGTTTTCTGATAAGAAATAAGGTTGACAGCGGAAAAAGAAAATAATAGGCCAGTTTTCTGATAAGGAATGAGGCTAGAGTTTTTGGATTATAATTTCCTTTCAATTACATTGGTTTATATATACACAAGTATAACAATCCCTAATTTACAGTTATGGTAATCCTAATTTACAGTAATGTGTACACATTAATTATGGGATAAGATAAACTACAATTATGAGAACCATATCTTCTAACACTGTTAAATGATATGTAGTCAAAGGTTAAGATCAGGTTTCAAAATTAGTGAGGGATCCACTTGTAACAGTATAAAGCTTCTTATTCTTACACCTCTCAATATGTGTTATTTTTTCCAAACCAGGTATTGGATTTATCGTTCATTGCATAACTTTTTATACTTGCCAAATTTCAACTCCATCGGAGGTCTGGAGATATATCATCCACTTTGTGGTCAAAATCATAATTGAATAATGTTGATTTAAACATCTGACAGTAGTTTAGATCTTAATTTTTTTCTTGGATAGGTAAGTTTGGCCTAATTATGGGGATTTGAATAATAGTACAAATATAATAATGCCACAATCTATGATTGAGTTAAAATTTGCTCAGTACAAATATAGTATCACCACAATCTATGATTTGAGTTAAAATTTGGTGAGCATGGTAATTGGATGAGCAATTAATCAGTGGATGTTGAATTTGTACAAAAAGTTACTAAAAGCTGTTGATATAAGAAAATTTATACCTTGTGTACGTGGATCAATCCCTAAATATTATGGCTTAATGACTTTAGAAGTATGCTCGAAGAATTTATTTTCTTATATTCCATCTTGGGAATCATTTTAGAAGTTTTGTGTGCTATACAGATTAAAGCTTCACAAAAGGAGGTAGAGACAATGCTACAAGAACAAAGGTATCTCCTCTTGCTATAAAACGTATTTTTATCTTCTTATTTTTATCAGGAATAAAAGAATCACTAAAGGCAATTTGGATAAAGCTTTTCCTTTTTTTGTGCTACATACATATAGAGAATATAATGCGAGTTATGTAAGACATTCCAAAGAATTATGTCAATAGGACCTTATATTAAGTCAAAGTTCAACAGATACAAAGTGAACGGATCCAAAAGTATGTCTTATGGCAAGAAACAAAGAAAAAGTTTTACATTATATGTTCTTTGCGTCTTAAATAAACAAATGGATGTTGATCATAGAGACACAATGCTCTCCCAATGCTAAGGGTGGAACATGATTATAAGTACTGGTTTGTGGCTAATATTTTGTTTTCCTATGTAAAATTCCTTAATAGTCCAGAAATTTACCTACTATTGATTCTTATACTATCATTAAGTAAATATCTTTATATGCTAAGAGAAATTTGTTGTTGCTAAAGTAATTCTTTGATTTACATGATTTTTCAGATCTTCATCTATGCAAGGTAAACTGTTAAAGCACAATCTTGATTCTGAAGTTGTGAATGCACTCAAGGATCTCAGGAACAAGCTATATGAAAATGAATCGCGCAGTTGATTTAGAGACTCAGGCCCTTAACGTCGATCGCGCAACTGAATTGCTAACCAATGCCATATCATTCTTTTCATTCCTTCACTTTGAGGACACCCTTTGTATATCGTTTTGTTATCAAGGAAAGTAACAGCTTCTGAATTTGTGGTTTAGTAGCTTTTCATTTTGCAGTTTGCTAGAGTATTTTTTGCCATGACTCTGGAAAGTGATTCAACATTTTATTTTATACATTCTGATTTAATATTTTTCATTATATATCAACATATGTTTTCTTTATTGTTTTCCTTGATACAAGTACAAACATGTATTGCCTTGTCTTATATTTTTTATTTTTTATTTTTTTTTGGGGGTTATGAAATGGGAACCAAACAGAGCCTTGCACTCAAAATAACTGGCTTACCACCAAAGCCAGATATGGAGGACAAGAAGTTGAGTATCAGTTAACAATCTTTAACCTAGTAGGTACCAAAACTAGGTTTGTTCATTTTCTTGTCAGTTTGGTGCTGGTGGCCTTCTCTGAGACTGTTCAGGAACATGGATCTGATTGCTACAGATACTGTCAGATCCTGTCTCATAGTGTATATAACTATATCTCACTGAAAAAAAGTTACCTGCTCATCTAATTTCTCCCTCACATGCATTGACAAAAATACCCCCAGAATAAGAGGTAGAGAATTTGAATAATTTGTTTGTGAAAATGACTTGACTTTGAATCATGTAACTCTTAATTGGGCCTACTTGGAAGCATTATGTGATTGTGAAAACTCAAGATAGATGCATACAACCACAAATAGGTCTGCTTGGAAGAAGTAAATTATGATAGGTCTTGGATTTTTTTCCCCCATCCAAAATATTGTTACATTCTCATCCTAATTGTTTGCACACTTGGTTCATGTAAAAGTTTATTTTATATACTCCCTCTGACCCAACTCTCTGTGGTGGTCGATATGAGAGTCTCATTTGACATATGAGAGTTTCATTTGACTTTCTTTTAACATATTTAAATAGAGTATCTGTATGTAGATTCGGCACAAGATGAATAGAGAGAGTGGCAACATCTAATTATAGGGCATTTAATACATTTGAACCTAGTCGCAACATAATTCTGTTGGAAAAAATGATCGTACAAATCTTTTCTTATTTGAATATATTTAAATGATGTTTGATATGAATATATTTGAACATTTTTTTTTGATAATTTATCATTTGATTGTGTTAAATTTAAGACTAAAATTTGTATTTAAAAAAAATTCTTAAAATGTTATATTTAAACGTGTTCTAGACAAATCTTTTTCATGATTCGTGTAAGAAAATAGTCGAATATTCAAATAAAAATCTCAATTTCAGACGGCGGTAGTATAACATATGCTTTGACATTCTCAGAGTCACCAAATCTTGTCTTTCAGTATAGTCAAGTCAACCTATGAAGAAGTATTACCACATTACTTTTCTATCAGTATAGTCAAGCCAACATATGAAGAAGTATTACCACATTACTTTTCTTTCAGTATAGTCAAGTCAACCTATGAAGAAGCTAGTATTACCACATTACTTTTCTATCAGTATAGTCAAGCCAACCTATGAAGAAGTATTACCACATTACTTTTCTTTCAGCATAGTCCAGTCTACCTATGAAGAAGCGTTACCACATTACAGAAGTGAAAAATAGTCCAACAAAATATTACTGGGGGAAAGAGCATTTAGGAGTTCAGCTCATTAGCTGAACAAAGGTTCACGGGTGAGGGTTACCTGCCAGTTGCCCATTAGCGTGACAAAAAGTACTCACTCATGTTTGATATGCAAGTTTTGTTGCGTTTAGAACGTTTAAAATTTTAAATGCAGTTTAAAAATTTTGTTTGTTTTATCGTATTTTTTTAAACGTAACATATTTAATTCACATAAATAACAAACTCGTTGTACCAAAAAATAAAAGATATATAGTGTTTAGAAATTCAAACGTTATAAAAAAATGAAGAGAGATCTAGAGATGGATCACGTGAAAGAGGACAGGGCACAATGGCATAAAGGAGAGAGAAGGGACTGTTGATAATGTAATGTTAATTTGTTTCTATTTCGGATTCGATTAGTGTAAAATTGGTACTAATTTTATTATAATAAGTTTATATAATTTTTTATTATATTAATTATTAAAAATTATAAAATTTATTATGATAAAGTTCACCTTAACCTCTTTTGTTCTTGTATAACTTCCATGCAACAACTTCTTGATCAAGAACATTAAATATGGAGATCTGACAGTCAGCAATCTAGGAGGTCCACTTCATATATCAATGAGTCAGACGGTCAAACTTATTGACTGTTTTGAATGAGGAGGATAGCCAGCCAGCCAGCCAGCCAGCCAGCCAGCCATACAAAACTTTAATATTAATGGATGAAATCCAACGGTGGTAGTGGTCCCCAGTGTTTATATATCTGCGATGAAGGTTGGTCAATTGGTCTAGGTCAAGTCACATTACCCTCAATTTTTTGTGTCCTCTATTTTGCTCTTATAATAATTCTGAAACAAATTTGCAGTTGCTATTAAGGGTCGGCAGATACTAACCTAAATCTTTGATCAGTTAATTGATTAGTTCTCAACTCATGGCATTGATTATGCAACTCATTATGTTAGTAGTTCTATGGTCAATAATTCCTCGTCAAAACTAATAGTTAGAAGATTTTTATTGATAGTTTACTATCTACGAAGAATAATGACCAAAATTTATATAATTGTCTATATATTTGTAACTGATATGTATATATAAATTCATAATTAAAATTAGATGGAAGGCTTATCCATTTAATTGTGGTCCAGCTGTCCATTTTAAGATCCAAAGGTTAATGAAACTACAATCCGCACAACAGTTGTGCGAAGCCTAACAAACCACTCAAATCCAATCTTTTTAATCCGCGCAATAGTTATATGGATAATCAAAATCATTCGCACAACTATTGTGCTCACGGGAGTATTAAGTGGGATAGACTCTGCACAACTATTTATTAGGTTCTGCACAACAATTTGTTAGGTTCCGCACAACAATTGTACGGATGATAGTTTGATCAACGTTTGGATCTTAAAATAGACAGTTGAATCACAATTGCAAAGATATGCCTCCCATTCAATTTTGATTATGAATTATTCTCCATATATATATATTACAAATTTATTTACAAAAGCACTAGATATGCTTTGACTGCAATATCTAGTGTTGCGGAAAGGAAGACTAGTGTGACCAAGTATATGCTCATAACAAAAACCAAACATTGTTAAAACAAGTTTTCTAAAATAGTAGGGTCATAATGTTGAGATATAAAGTTCAACATCGGACAACTAAAACTTGAAAACTCAATATATAATTTGAGAGACTACTTCATTTATACCTAATTGGTTTTGAGTTTGATACTTTAATATGGTATCAAAATAGACACTATTCATGTGCAGGCCTAACAGTCCATATGCTACATGTCACCCAATTAAAATTGTCCACGTGCCACACGTGAGGGGGCGTGTTGAGATATAAACCACATGATCGAGCAACTAATACCTGAAGATTCAATATATAACTTGTAACTTGAGAGGTTACTCCATTCATTGCCAATTGGTTTTGAGTTGAAGGCGCTCATTACAAGACTTAACCCAACACCTTACGACACGAGTTGATGACAGCCATGCACCACTTGTGTCCGCCTTCTCGAAGGCACCCCTCTCTTTCAAGAGTATTCACGACATGTCAAGTCCTGATAAAGTTCTTCGTTTTGCATCGAATTAAATCACATGCACCACCGCTTGTGTGGTCCCGTCAATTCTTTTGAGTTTCATTCTTACGAACGTACTCCCCTTGGTTTTGAGTTGGATGCTTCAATACATAAAGTGTTTAATGAATATAAGAGATAATTAAATGGAAAACAGTACTATATAATGAAAGGTTGGGATTGACTCATATTTCAGTATGGGTCCAACTACTGGCTACTGCGACAGGTGTATTGGACTTGAAAATTTATTAACAGTCCGGTCTTGGGTTTGACTTGTGTTTTGGGTCTTATGGGTTTGAGCCCATAATATAACTATTATGATTTTCTAGTTACTATAAAATATTATTTGGTATGTAGATAATTGTAGAGTGTGAGAAAATATATAAATACATTAATTAAGGTGGGTGATAAACAGGTGTATCCGTGTCAAGCCTACCATCTCTTCTCACAAAAGTATTTTCATCCCATCTCCGAAAGTTTTACAATATCTGTGGCCCTGCTTCAAAGCCCCAGAAAAGAGTCTTACTCCCTCTCTAGAAAAAAAAAGCCTTTTCCCCTTTATATAATAACGAATATGGTAAGTTTTGAAAAATAACACACTCCCGACAAGTAGTCTATAATGTCATCCATCGTTGATATTATTAGAAATAACTCACCCAATTTTTATTTAAAGTCCATTTACACACCCTAGCTGCCTCCTTTTGAGCTAGTCAAGCGGCGTTGAACACGGACTGAGGCTTAATTTCCCGGCTATTCGACAGTAATTCTTATACTTGACATCAGATCTCCTCATTTGAAAATGGGACAGTACTAGTCACAATATGATGAACCTAAACATATCATGTGTCATTTATTTTCCATTCCTCTATAATTTTCTGTGTGATTTTTTTGTAATATCTGATCTTAAATTTAACATGAAAGGTGAAAAACAAATGCATGATGGTAAAGTGTTGCAATAAGAGAAGACAAAATTGGGAAAATTAAAATTGAGTTGTTTTTGAATTTACATATTGATAACCGCATAACTTGATGAATTTGGATGTGAAAAATTCAATAGTGACAATAGAGTTTGAGAAGATAACATTTTATATATTCTTTAGTTAAATGAAAGAGATAGATTCAACTTGAATAATGTTACAAAAAAATGGTTTTCATCTTTAAATTAGCCATGGCCATTTAATTATTCATCAAAACTGAAAGCTCTTTGACATAAACATCAACTCAAGATTCTTGCCCCACCTCGCATATGTTTAAATTACCACTTTTTAAATGAATTATTATATAGGACAAGTATAAGGACATCATGTGCATTTGGAAGCTTATTCATTCCCACCAACAAGGTAGATATTTATATATACTCTGAAAAAAAGAAACAAAAATAGATAAAGAAAATGAAAGACTTGAGTGGGATGGGAAGGGATTGATTTAGCCATAAGATTAGTTGATGGATAAAAGATGAGCGACGACAGATCAAATGGATGAGAAACATTTGTGAAATTTGAGGATGGTCATGTGTTTCATCTATTATATATATATATATATATATATTAGAGCTGATAAAATTTTACTCAGACTCATTAATCTGTCCACTAACCCATAATTAAACAAATAAAATTATCCATTTATTTTAATGAGCTTTAAATGGGTTAAGTTAAATGAATAATAATAAATAAATGAGTTTGATGGATAAATTCGTGGGTTATTAATGGTAAAATTAAATTGAATTTTCTCAGTGTCTCACAGAGTCCATCGAACCAGAAGGGAGATTTACAACTACATCACTAACGTCAGGATATATGGGCGTTGAAGCTTTCTCTTAGCCTAGCTCACCCCTGGCTTATCGTTAGGCCTGGGCTACCTAATCATATTATGGCAGCCTATTCTATTTATCGTTAAAAATATTTCATAGCATAATTTTTAATTTTTTAATAATGATTATATAATATTTTTAAATTTCACAAATTAACTTAATATTGTTATTGAAAATCTATAAACTTTGCTCGAAAAGACGAAATTGTATGATTAATGAGCTAAATGAATATTATATGGAATAAAAAATTAAGTTTTGCCTTATTATTTATTTATATAGAAGAGTTTCATATAATTTTGTTGTATCTTTAAATTTAAAATTATAATTTTATTATTATATCATATTATTAGAACAATTTATTATTTTTAAAGAAGGCATACTAAGCAAAAATAAATTTTAAATAAAACACTTTTTATGGGACGAAATCAGTATATTTATATACAATTATATTTTTCTATATATATTACAACAATGTTAACAATTAACTAATGCGTTTACTCGTAGTAAAAATTAACACCCTAACATAAATCTTTTCTCATTTGTTGATTCAAAATATTCACCCCAAAAGAACTTAATTTAATACACACACACACACACACACATATATATATATATATATATATATATATGCGAGATTAAAATATGAAATATTATTAAAATAATAATTTTATTAATTATGTGTTATAATTTTAACAGAGACAATTTTTTCAAAATATAGAATATAACTATATAACTGTATAAGCAATATTCTTAGGTTCCCTAGACCCCAACCACCGAGTAACCACTAAGCACTTTCCCAAAATCAAATTCAGGAGATGCGGCACAACACCATATATATATATACAGTCCATTTCTTAGGCTCACCCTTAAAAAGCTCACTCCAAGCTCACCCCCCTTTTGCGACGGACCCGGCGACGGTTTGGGTGTACAACCGTCGTCTATACTTTTAGCGACACTATATATTATCCGTCGCTAAAAGTATAGACGACGGTTGTACACTCAAACCGTCGCCGGGTCCGTCGCAAAAAAAGGGGTGAGCTTGGGGTGAGCATTTTTAAGGGTGAGCCTAAAATCCTTACTGTATATATATATATATATATATATATATATATATATATATATATATTTGCTAAATTCACAACACCATATTTACTTCGTTCCCTGATTTGTGTGAAATCAAGTGAGATTATGAAAATTAATTTTTATAATTAAAATTTAATGAATATATATGGGTTGATGAGTTTTATCCATATCCGTTTAAAATTATCTTTATCCAACTCTTTATTCATTACATATTAATTGAGTCTTGCATTGTTGATATAATTATTGTCTTGATCATAGTTTAACTTGTTATCATCTTTTAATAAATTTTGTAAACAATTAATAGACTAAATGGTTAGTTTAGTGTTTTTTAATCTGTATTAAATTAGGGGTCTTTAGAAGTAAGTTCAAGGGTGCATAGGTGCACGTGGAGCAAAGGTGCTCCAGAAGTATAAGTACTCAAAATTATGGAAACTTATTTTGTAAAGGGGTTTAACTGCAAACCAAATTTATTAATAAAAGAGTCTTCAATACTAGTTGGTATTAAGCCATTAAATTAAAGGTTAAGGGCCGAACCACGTAAAAATTTTGTTGTTATGGTTTAATATTTATTCTTGATCTTATTGTTATTATTATTTCTATTCATCTATTATATCATTGTCATAATCATTGTGGTGAAATTTCTCTTTGGCCTGAGTGCAAGGATGGACTGTTGATTAACATGATCATGACCATTGGTTCTCTTCGACCAGGGGTGCAAAGATGAATTGTTGATTAGTATGATCATGACCATTGGTGTTACAATTGAATATCTTTGGTTTAGGTGCAATGATGAATTGATCGACATAATTATGAACATGAACTGTTGATTAGTGTTAAGGGGATAAAATAATGAATGATGAACTTTTAAAAAAAATAGTAGACATCATGGTCTACTTGACTATTCTAATGAATTACTTGTACCGCTACAGTTATCGTTGAAAACTTACATTATCTTTAAATCTCTGATTTATTATTATTGATTTTGGGTTTGAATACTGTCCTACTATATACGACACAAGAATTGTACTGAGAACTTAAAATGTGAGTTGTCGTATTTTGCACAATATTTTTAATAGTTGTAAATAGAAAAGTTCGTGTTTGTAGTGGTGTTGTATTTTGGCAACCCAAGTTTTTAGGGTGGTGTTTTGGACCCCAGAATTTGGGGGGCGTCATAGTAAAACCCTAACTTTTATAAATAAAACATAATTTTCTTTATAAATATTATTCTAAACAGTAAGGTGTTAAATTGATAAAAATGTTAAAGTTAAGGGTGATATGTGCAAATTATAAGAAATAAAACAATTATACTGGAGAATATTCAATAAAGTACGATGCCGAAACAATCAATCATTAGTGGGTTCCACAACAAACTAATTATCGGATATAAAAAACGACAGAAATAACCTTTTTAATAAAAAATTATCGACGGAACTGTTACTTTTAACTGTTAAAATACTCGGTGATAAAGGAACAATAGTACGCGTTATTCCACAGTAACACACAATGTTTCATAGTAGCACACAATATTCCATAATAACACACGGTTATGCACAATATTTCATATTAGTAAACCAATAATTGTCACAGTAGCAAATGCACAATATTTTATATTATGAATTAATAATTGTCACAGTTGCAAATGCATAGTATTTCATATTATTGAACCAATAATTGTCACAATATCAAATACATAGTATTTCATATTATTGAACAAATAATTTTCTTAGTAGCAATTGTACAGTAATTCACATTATTGAACCAATAATTATCACTGTAGCAAGGGTCGTAATGGAACGTTACATAACTAAAAGTCACGGGTATTAAATAGTTAGACAAACTCATTATTTGAAGAACACTGATATATGTGATATTAATACATTAAGTCAATACTCCAGAAGATGGATAATATAATAATAATTTTGAAATGTGAAACGTATGGATAACTAATATATGATATAGATTAAAAATAATCTTGAAATGTGAAACGTATGGATAACTAATATGTGGTAGATTAAAGATAATCTTGAAATGTGAAACATGTGGATAACTAATGAATGATATAGATTAAAATCTTGAAATGTGAAATGTGTGGATAACTAATATATGGTAAAGATAATTTTGAAATGTGAAACGTGTGGATAACTAATATGTGGTAGATTAAAGATAATCTTGAAATGTGAAACGTGTAGACAACTAATGAATGATATAGATTAAATCTTGAAATGTGAAACGTGTGAATAACTAATGAATGATATAGATTGAAGATAATCTTAAAATGTGAAACGTGTGGTTAAATGATGTGTGGTAGATGTTAGTTAAGTTTTGGCTATAAATAGGGAGACTTAGCATAAGGAGTTTCATAACTTTCTTGTTGATCTTTCCTTCCACTCTCTAAAAATTATTTAGTGTAAGTGTTTCTCTGAGTGTGCTAAGGCAACCTTAAGTATTGGTGAATATTAGTATGTAAGAATTGTTTATGTGAGTTTTTCTATAAAAGTTGCACAAGCATCCATACACATATCTCACAGTGTTTACAACTCTTCCTTTAGAAGATTCATTTTGAAAAGTTTTCTCTAGAAGATTGTTTTGAAATATTACTTTATTCCTTTAAAAACTATTTTGAAATTTATTCTACTCTATTTTGTACACTACACAAATTTATACTGTCAAGTCACCTTTGACGATTTCATAATATACGAGTTAATGAAACTTATATGTGGTAGTTACTAATTAAATTATAAATATACATATAAGTTGATCAACTACATAGAAAATAGTATCTAATCACGTGCTAAGGTAAAAGATCATTTTCTTTCATACTTTTAAATTTATGGTAAGAAATTATTATTCGTTTCTACGGCATTATCATTAAACGGTAAAAATTCCTAAAATGACTAGAATATCCTTAATAGTTGGTGTTTTATCTAATATCTTTTGACCTGAGTCCTTCTATTGAATTTTAACTGTTGTATTTGAATTGTGAATCTTATATTTTATTCTTGAACTCGAATCAATATTCTGGATATCGTGTTAACAATTTGGACATTATTGGACTCTGAAAAAATTAAATTATAAATCTCTAATATTTATTCTTTATCTTATTATTTTTTTTAATTCTTGTAGGTAAGGAAATTACACCTTGCTAGGGTTAGGGTTTCGTGTTGGCTGGAGAGGAGAGAAATCCACGAAGAGTACGGAACTGATTGATTGATTGAAGAGAGGAGAAGAACAGGTAGGCAATTACTCCAATGACACGTGGCAGAACTCTCAGAATCCGAAAACCGGGTTAGGGTAGCAGGGATTCCAAGAGCCTTCTTGAGTCTTCGAGTTGAGAGAAAGAGTTTCAAGTGTTTAGAGCTTCCAAGAGTCTAAGTGTAATGTCTTGAGAGCGATCCCCTTTTCTTAGAATAGAGGGGCTATTTATAGAGTTTTCCTGGAAATAGTCACATGCCAGACACATGTTTTAAGGGAAATTTCCAAAATACCCTTTAATTATATTTTAAAGGAGAAATTCCAGAAATGCCCTTTAATCATCAAAGTAATGTCCAAATCGTCCTGTTCTTCTAGCCACCAATCCAATCCCTCAATCAATTCCCAAAATAGGTCGCATCCACGAGTCTTCTGCCTTGGAACACGTGGAGACTTTCCCGGGTCTAACGCATTTAATTAGGTTTTTGTAAACCCTAATTTGTACATTTAATTAGGTCACATGAACCCTAATTTGCACATGGGCCCACATTTGCCCCCTGCGCGAGAGTCACGATTCCTGAGAGACGCTCGTGCAAAATACTCCAAGTTTTCGAATGATTTTGTGTGACTCCCTTTGTTCAAGTCTTGAAGTTTAGAGTTCTAGAAGAGGGAACCCCTAGGGGCCAAAACCCATTAGGGTTAAACCCTAAGGAGGCAAGACCTAGAAGGGGCTCTTCCTTGAAACTCTTGGTAGATCATCTGAAAGCTTCCTCATTTTGCTCAATATTTATTTCCTTATTTTCTGAGAATTAAAACAAGGAAGATCATCAGATATCATTAAATAAAATCCAATAATCAAATCGTATTTTTATTATTTAGAAACAAAATCTTCCTTTTATTAAAATTTTATAAAGGCAAGATCTTTTCCCTTAAGAAAATCAAACAGTCAATATATATATATATATATATAATTAAATTTTGAAATTGTCCTACTGTTAGGAATAAAATATCAGATATCGAATATATATATATATATATATATATATATATTATATATATATATATTTTGAAATTCTATTAGAACACCAAATCTAAACAAATTTTCGAAAATATATATGTTTATTTAAAAAATAAGCTCAAATAAACTTATCTTTATATTTCGAAATCTTCCTTAAGAGAAAAATAAAGGTTGCTTCTCTCCTCCATCAAGTCCGAAGATCACCAAGAAGTCGTCAAGCAATCGTTCCTCATCTTAGAAAAGAGGTAAAAAAACAATTCCACCCTATAAGGCCAAATCCTAAGGGTTGAACCATATAGGATCATTCTTCCTTCTTCTTTTTCTTTCAAGTTTTTAGTTTATTTGAGTACTTTCTTCCGAACTTCATCTTGACTTGCTTCTCCTACGTTTCTTCTCAGGTCATTGTAGCTTTTCTTTTGTCTTCCGAGCCCCGTTACTTGGATCATATCTCGGTAGGGTTCCCTCGGATAATAAAGAAAAATACAATATTTATTATGACAAAGAAGCATTCGTTCCGAAAACATTGATTTGTGGAGCGTCAGAATTTCCAAGGTACACAATAGAAATCCCCTTAAGGGGACGAACCCTATAGGTGGCCGAACGAACCCTATAGGGGAAATTGAGCCAAGCAATTTTTTTTTTTTTTTTTTTTTTTGCGGCTTGGCCGAACCCTAGGTGGCCGAACCTTAGGGGCCGAACCCTACCAAGCCAACTTTTTTTTTTTTTTTTTGCAGGAGACCAATCTCTAGGGGGGCGAATCCTAAGGGAGCCGAACCCTAGGGGCCGAACACTAGGGGGCCGAACCCTAGGGGGCGAACCTTAGGAGAAAATGTATCAAAATTTGCACATTGGGAAGCCTGATCACTGTTTTGACCATAACTTTTGTTCCGTTTGGAGTCTCAGGGCCCATAATATATCAAAACGACCGTATCGACGAGCACTTCAAAAGTCATCGCCAACGGCCATGATATATATCAAAATAATCCAAAAAATGGCTCCGAAGGATGCATTTTGGCTGTCCGAAGTTTTTTGGAAAAATCTCAAATCTTATTTTTCTTTCATAATTGTAATTTTGATACTTCCCTGACTTCATTTCTTCTTCTTTTCAGGTATTCTCAAGTGAAAATCTCAGATTCTCCTCTTGTTATGGTAAGCCTCCTCAAGCGCATTATGCTTTACTTGACATCCTTAGTATCCTCATGTGGAGTCTTCCTTACTTGCAGGCCTCGTGTACCGGATGCTCTGAAGACTTGAAGACTTCTAGGGTAACTCCCTTCGTCAATGATTGTGGAAAGGCAAAAAAGCTTGTTTCTTTATGTCGCGGCTTGCGAAGATTGGGACGACTTCCCCCATTCCGGTCGCATTCCCCGCATGTGCATAGAGATACCAAGTGCGTTGCATGCTTGATAGAAGCTTTCAGGCGGACTGACCATTATACTTCATGATTTCATGATGACACAATCCTTTCAGACTTCGTCTCGGGTACCTCCTCGAGTTCCTCCCCCAGGATCCTCTGCTGTCGGGGAGATGAGATGTACTTGCTCTAGAGTAAAGCCAAGGATCCTTGTTTTTAAATTGTCAAGGATGCTTGATGATTGATAATGATGATGATGGTGATGATATTCCCATTGGATTTCGCGATGGATACGGCAAGTGAGGTGGCGACCTCCACTACTTGTGAGCCTCGCTGACATAACATGATTGTTGTCAAGTCCTCCTCACCTCATGATGATCGTGTCAGCCTTAATGTTGACGATTTCATGTCTGATGTAGGCTTAGGTCCTGCTATGGTTAGTACAGTTCCTTCGTCACGCCCACATATAACGTCTTCTCATGACAGCTTGGAGGGTACCGGTGACACCCATGTTGATGCTGATGCTATTATGACAGTTAATCCTCCTCCCCCGAGGGGGAATCTGCGAAACCTATTGTTGATTTCATCCTCCCAGAAGGATTCTCCCGAGGCTTCACCTAAAAGGGAGGGTTATAGTTGCGAGTTCTTTGGGTGGGGCATCGATGCTTTACTTTCTTTGCCCGTTGAGGAGCTCGTTTTCTTCATCTTGATTCTGCCACCTTCGCCTTTTAGTGACCTCGACTATCCCACCCAACAACAAAGATGTCGTGGAGCTACAGGCATTCTCTAAGCCCGTGATTTGTGCAGCTCCTCTCCGATGAATATTTTCTCGTGCGGGGCTGGATTTCCTCACTTCTAGGTATGGCTTTTTGTAGCTTTTTGTTATTTCCTGTATCAAAGTACTCATTTATATGTCATTTATCATAGTAGAGTTTCTTTAGCATTAGTGATTGTCTTTAACTTGAATTTTTTCCTTAAGACCCAATGTTTTAGTATTGAATCATAAGTTATTCAAATTATACTCCAAGACAACAATATTCATAATAATGAGAGTAAACATGCAATTTTTCGATTTCTCGCAAACTAACACTTGAATCCATACTTTTAAAATCAAAGAATATTCAAGTATAAGTGAAGTTTGACATTTTTTATTAATAATCATATTGAAAAGCACAATGTTTCAAAAAATTTCATAATAATAGATTTTGCTTTTGTCGGATAAAGCATAACGTTCGCCACTTTTAGAGATAAAGTGTAACTTTCTCGGGTTTTGAGGGCTTATAGTCAGGTGCCTCGATTACTTTTAGAGTTGAAAGTATAACTTTGAGGGACTTATAGTCAGGTGCCTCGATTACTTTTAAAGTTGAAAGTATAACTTTGAGGACTTATAGTCAGGTGCCTCGAATTACTTTTAAAGTTGAAAGTATAACTTTGAGGACTTATAATCAGGTGCCTCGATTACTTTTAAAGTTGAAAGTAAACCTTTGTGCCTTATCCCTTGGTACGTCGTGCCAATTGTTTGGCGTATAGGGTTTCATAAGGGCTTAAGTTGCATGCCTCGTCACTTGGTCATCCAATTTCTTGGCAAGTGCAATCCACGAGGACTTGACCACCATCGTGGGTGGATTTTTTAATTCGTAAATTCTTGTGTCTCCTCCCTTGGTCATCCAATTTCTTGGCAAGGGATACTCTTGAGTTTTTTTTTTTTTTTTTTTTTCGACCTCTTGGGCTACACCCTGGGTAATAATGTTGCATGTTTCTTTTCCTTTGTGGTTTGGAAGTGGCTTTTCATACACGGTGCTTTTCTTTTCACAGTTCGATTTCTCCGGCTGCCAGCTTCTCATGGTATATCCTCCGCATACTGTAACAGTCCATAGTGGATTGTCCTGCGTACTGGTGGTACACACAGAAATATGGTCTTCTTTTCATCTCTTCCGTCCACCACAAATTTAGGCGTTGGGGGTTTCACCACTCGTGCTCAACCCATTGTTCGTACAGGCCCCTGAATGCCTTCTCACTGCATGTGATAGCCTCTGGAACTGACATCTGGTATACTTGCCCCCAAGTTTTTCTTTACTTTGTTCAAAATTTCGCTCATTCTTCTCCCTCTTGCCCCCTTGTGGGTTTGGACTGAGAGTCAGCCAAAGCCACAGTTGCTGTTCTCTTACCCTTCCATGTAACCATCGCATGGTTGATGGGAACTGTCACGATTCCTCCCCAAATCTTGTGCGAAGGATGAGAGGGTTGCAAATGAATCACAGGCCTTTGTAATGAGATGGGGCTTGAAGGAGTCTAGAGCACCATTGTTTGCATATGCTAACCAAGTTCTTCTCTTCAATTGGCTCGGCACACTTTTGTGCTTGGGCCCTGAATCTGTCCACATAATCTGACAGCTCCTCATTCGGCTTCTGCTCGAATCGCATCAGTTCTACAATAGTTACCTGTTTTTGCACATAGAAAAATTTCTTAAAAAATTGCAATTTCAGATCATCCCAATCATGGACTGATCCCTTCTCCAAATTGTAGTACCAACTGAAGGCACTATCCGTCAAAGTCTTGTTAAATTCCCTCATCAACAAATTATGGTTATTCACCTCATCATAACCCAACCATGGAGACATCGACTCCACGAACCTGGCAATATGCTCCCTGGCATTCCCTTTCTCTCCGTTATACTTTGGGAACTGCGGGGGGTGCTCAATGTACCCTGCCGGGTACGGTTGTCTCTGCACATGTGCCGGATAGGGTGGAGTAAAGTCCAACTCTGAAGGTCGGGATGTCTGCTTGCGAAATTGATTGATCACATCGATCATATCATCCTTTGTCACATACTGGCTCGTGGTATGGACTCTTTGAGGGGCTGTGATATATTGATGCATAGGTGGTGCGTATGGTAAGGAAACTGGCTGGTGTACACTTGCATCCTGCACAGTTTGCATCGGCGGTGTTTGTCGACTTGTTCGTTGGATGTGGCTCGGGATGGTCGGTATCTGCACTTGTGAAAATGCTGGGGAGGTGGGCGGGACGATGTTGGGCTGAGGTTGACTCACTTCCAATCTGAGTTGTGGCACATCACCGCTGTTTTGGAGCTCCCAAGTGGATGATTGGAATCGGCTGACTCTCCGTTGTTGGAGGCACAGTCGGATTCTTTTTTTGTTGCTGTTGTCCTCCACTTCTGCTCGTTCCCCCTGCGAACTTCCTGGGAACATAGCCCTGAAAGTGGGGATTTGCATCAATTGCTGGCGGAAATTCTCCATCTCTTCCTGCTTCCTTTGCATTTCCAACATCATGGCCATCATCATCCCTTGGCCTTCTCGTGCCTCCTGTAATGCCTTGAGCATCTCCATCTGCACAGCATTCGCAGTCGTTTGCGCTCCAGTTACTTCCTCACCTTGCCTTCCTGCGCTTGTCTGTCTAGCGCTGGTTTGTTGTTGATCAGCCATTTGAGGTGATGTTGAGCTTTCTTCCGAAATGTCTTCTAAGATAGGTTGATCAAAATCCAGATTCGCGCTTTGGAGCACTGGATTTACTTGCCTTGAAATCAGATCCGGTGAAGTGATGCTTGTTGTCGGTGAAACTCTTCCTGTAATTCTCCCACTTCGAGTTGTGGGCATACCCTTCACGAATTCTACACCTCCCCAGCAGAGTCGCCAAATAAATGTAGGTAAGGAAATTACACCTTGCTAGGGTTAGGGTTTCGTGTTGGCTGGAGAGGAGAGAAATCCACGAAGAGTACGGAACTGATTGATTGATTGAAGAGGGGAGAAGAACAGGTAGGCAATTACTCCAATGACACGTGGCAGAACTCTCAGAATCCGGAAACCGGGTTAGGGTAGCAGGGATTCCAAGAGCCTTCTTGAGTCTTCGAGTTGAGAGAAAGAGTTTCAAGTGTTTAGAGCTTCCAAGAGTCTAAGTGTAATGTCTTGAGAGTGATCCCCTTTGCTTAGAATAGAGGGGCTATTTATAGAGTTTTTCTGGAAATAGTCACATGCCAGACACATGTTTTAAGGGAAATTTCCAAAATACCCTTTAATTATATTTTAAAGGAGAAATTCCAGAAATGCCCTTTAATCATCAAAGTAATGTCCAAATCGTCCTGTTCTTCTAGCCACCAATCCAATCCCTCAATCAATTCCCAAAATAGGTCGCATCCACGAGTCTTCTGCCTTGGAACACGTGGAGACTTTCCCGGGTCTAACGCATTTAATTAGGTTTTTGTAAACCCTAATTTGTACATTTAATTAGGTCACATGAACCCTAATTTGCACATGGGCCCACAATTCTGTTCATCCTTTATATCATTATTATTTGTACTAATCATCAAGACTTAAGTTGTTGTGAATGTCTTTGGCCTGGGAGCAAAGACAATATGATTGTTGAGTGTCTTTAGCTTGTGTGACAAGGACATGTGGTGAAAGTTTTTTTTGGACTGGGTGCAAAGAGGAACTATTTATTGGCATGATCACGATCATTTGTGTTACAGTTGATGAAATCTTGATGGTGAATTTTTTTATTGGAGAATATAGTAGACATTATGATCTATTTGACTTTTCTAATAAATTACTCATTCTACTGCAGTTGTTTGTTGAAAACTTATATTATCTATAATTTTCTAAATCTCTAATTTTAAAGGCTAAGGATAATTTATTTTTCGTTATCTTAGTCGTGATATTCTTTATTGGGCTATTTGATCTCACCATTTTGTTTCATAATTCCTTTCAGTAAATGAGAGTGTAGCTAAGGTTAGCAGAGAGAACATGAAAATGTAATGATGGTCCGAGTTAGTAGCTGTAGTAGTTCTCACCAAGTTGTAAAATAGTGTGACAATAATTGTATTGAGGACTTAGTGTGTGTGTGTGTGTGTTGTCGTAATATACACGACATTGTAATAATTATAAACAGGAGAATTTATATATGTTGTTTGTATTATTGGTAATTCAAATTGAGTGGTGTAGACCCGAATTTAGGGGGTCACAGTACAACAATAAGTACTTGCCTCCTTCTTAATGGAGTAAACAGATCACATGCAATGCTGTAATTAGAAGCCCAATTAACTAAGACCATGTTTGTTTGCAAGGATTATAATCCCGGGATTATAATCCCATGAATTATAATCCCAAGACTATTAATCCTAGGATTAAATAGTCCTAATCACATGTTGTTTTTCATGGGATTATTCATGGGATAACTTAAAATAATCTCATGTTATGTTTTAATCCTTCATGATGGAATTATAATACCTAGCTAGACATGGTATTAAATAATCCCCCATCTTAAGCTATTTTATAATCCTTGGACTAATAGTCCCAAGCTCAAATTTAAAAACAAACAAGACACTTGAGATTAATAGTCCTATCCCAAGTGTAATCCTTGCAAACAAACATAGCCTAAGAGTTATGTGATAATTTCTTTACCATAGACCAAAGGGAATTAATATAGTGAAATTTGACCACTTAGAAATATTTTCCTTAACATATATAATTTTAAATAATGGTTACACTCTACCCCTTCAAGTTGCTAACTAGTTTCAAAGTAGTCCTCGACTGACAAAGTAAACAATTGCATCTCCATAGTTAATTAGTACTTATGTTTAATTATGTTCCTTTTAAAATTTAATGAATTTGGATGTGAAAATTTCAGTAGTGACAATAGAATTTTTAAGAAGATAACATTTTGTATATTCTTTATGTTAGAATTTAAAATCAAAATAAAGTATAATCACATAAAAATTAGATGAAAAATTAAAAAAAATAAGATCACACGATATACTTAGGTTCACTAATTTGGCTAGTTTTATTTGTCCGATGTATTCAATAGATATTTCATACGCTTTACAATGATCCACACACCAAATCATATTTTATAGTATCTAAAAAACTATAGCTGCTATAACATGGGCTTGTATCGGTAAAACTCAAGACTGAGCTACTAATAAATTCCAAAATCCAATTGCATTTAGTGAGACTTTTGACTACTCTGTCGTAGTGGTCATTGGTCGAATCTGTAGAAGTATGAGTCAATTATAATATTTTTGTTAAGTGAAAGAGATAGATTCAACTTGAACAATGTTACAAAGAAACGTTTTGATTTTAGCCTTGGCCATTTATATATATTCATCAAAACTGAAAGCTCTTTGACATAAACATCAACTCAAGATTCTTGCCCACCTCGCATAAGTTTAAATTACCACTTTTTGATTGAATTATTATATAGACATGTATAAGGACATGTGCATTTGGAAGACAATTCATTTCGACCAACAAGCTAGATATTTATATAAACTCTGCAAAAAGAAATAAAAATAGATGAAGAAAATGAAAGAACTGAGTGGGATGGGAAGGGACTGATTAGCCATAAGATTAGATGATGGATAAAAAGACGATGAGTAGTTACAGATCATTGTGTGTGTACCCTGTAACCTTCTTTAATTTGTATTATATTCATGTTAAATTGCCGGAACTATTGAACCCTACATCAAATAACATGGGTATTTAGTATTGCATCGACTCTTCCACATAATAGCGATCCTTTATATCCAACATATCCTCTTTGCATTAAGAAAAAATATAATACTTTTTCTAGTTCCTTTTACAATAATTTGGCTAAATGATACTTCTGTCCATTCAAGTTGTCATTCACTTTTAAAATCGTCCTTAAAATTTATTTTTCTCCAATTGAGTCCTTAAAGTGACATTTTGTGTCAATTTCGTTATTTTTTTCAATTTTACTGAAACCCGTTCAAAATCCAACCCAACCCATTTTATTAAGGACAAAGTTGTCTTTTCGATGACAAAGTTGACATTTTGTATTTTAATTAATGTTTTTTTTGTGATTCAAATTTTAATATGACAATACTTCTCATACTTGTAAAGACAACTTTGCCCTTAATAAAATGAGTCGGGTCGGATTTTGAACTAATTTCAGTGAAATTGAAAAAAAGGAACGAAATTGACACAAAATACCACTTTAAGGACCTAATTGATGAAAAATAAACTTTAGAGATGACTTTGAAAGTGGGTGGTAACTTGAAAGGATAGAAGTGTCATTCAGTTTTAAGAAAAAATGATACTCAAAAGTGGTATTTTTCTTCTTTTTTTTGGTTAGTCAAAAAAATTATATATTTTTTTAAAATAAACCAATACATAACATCGAGAATTACTTGGATGGATCTTGAATATCTATCCTATATGTGCTCTCAAATCCTAAACTCAAAATTAATGACCCTAAACTCATATGTATTAGTCCAATTAATTAACAAATTTTTCATCAACATCATTCACATGGAGAGAAGAATAAAATAAAATATCAACATAGAGAGCTCAAGATTCCTGCCCCCATCTCGAATAAGTTTAAATTACCACTTTTTGAATGAGTTATATATTAAGGACATGTGAATTTGGAAGATCATAACATTTCCACCAACAAGCTAGATATTTTTAAACTCTGCAAAAAAAGAAAAAAAGAAAAAAAAGAAGAAGAAGAAGAAGCAAAATAGGTGATGAAAATGAAAGAATTGAATGGAATAGGAAGGAATTGATTTAGCCATAAGATTAGTAGATGTATAGAAGATGAGTGACGTATCATAATGTGTGTGTCTTTACATACAATTGATACACAAAGATTGGTTGGACGGTTTGGTGACCATTGACCTGACCTGACCTGACCACAGTTCATATTCATATGATATGGTCGGTGATATTAGCTCAAACCAACCCCAACTTGTAACCCTTCTCTAATTTTTCATATGATATGGTCGGTGATATTTGCTCAAACCAACCCCAACTTGTAACCCTTCTCTAATTTTGGATATATCTTTCTTGTATTAAATAATATACTCAAATCAATCGATACAATACATCAATACAAGTATATAACAAATTAAGAAGAGATAAATTAATTTGGTTGATTATTTCAAGAATAATTTGGTCATTAATTTATAATTTTTAAATACAAATTATATAATAATAATATATGTTCAAATATAGTGAACATAATCAATTAACATGAATACATGCACTCATTATCATTCACCAAAAAATATCAGACCACCTGTTTAGCTCTCCCCATTTAATTAAATTATCATATATACATGCACCCATTATCATTCACCAAAAAATATTCTCATTAATTAATTGAATTTTTTTTATGATCACTTTAGATATACTCTAAAAAGAATGTACGCTGTATTGGTCTAGCTATGAATAACACTAGATGCCTAAATTATTACATATTCATCGACTAAAAACCCTTATTTAGATTGGCAATAAACTAGAAACCCTGACATATAATTCAATTACTAACATTTATAAAAATTAAGAATCCAAAAATTATTTTAGAGTCCTAACTAAAGTAAATGTACGCTACATTCAATTATTTATTTTAGTATTCACCAAAATAAACTTACAATATATAATTCAATTATTTTCTCAAAATTCTAATATATCCACATTTATACTGAGAATAAAGAGACTTTTGCGCTTCCGGTCGAAATTCGCACAATTTAAATAAAATAATAATATATAATAATAATAATAATAATAATAATAATAATAATAACAACAACAACAACAATAACATTAACAATAACAATAACAATAATAATTTAAATAAAAAAGGAACCAACAATTGAATTAATTTGATTGATCATTAAATTAGTAAATAATTATAAAAAATAACAAACTTAAATTGAAATGAATTCTAATCACCAAGAAATTAAAGAGAAAAAAAAAGAAAAAAAGAAAGATAACTCGTGCCTTATACGGGTTCAAAGCTTGTATAGATTAATTATCACAATCTAGTTTTCATCAATTTGCATGCATGACATATACATACACATATATACGTATGTGTTGATATTATGATTCTGTCTGAGATATAGATTTTATGATAAAAAAAAGTCGTTGAACTCTTGTCAAGATAAAAAAGTAATATATACAAACTATTTTTGCAGTATTTAAAAATTATTGAATTTTTAAAAAAATGTCAAAAATATCAAAAAAATTGATCATGTGAGCTGACGTGTGTACATATAATTTGGTAAATTTTTGACATCTTTAAAAAGTTCAATGATTTGATACAGAAGAACTACTTTGTATGTTTTTTTTATAACTTGACACGAGTTCAATGATTTTTTCAATTATTAAGTCTTTCATTTGTCACTAAACTTATCTTCTGTCAGTCCTAAGGAAATAACGATTTTATTTGTATAGCAAAAGAGTTGTATTGCTGGCCTTAGTTGTAATTTTTTTTGCTATACAAATTATAACTGATTCCTATAAACTTGACAGATGGTAGTTAAAATATCGGTGTAATTGAAACGCATGATTACGTATTATATGCCCATGGAGAATGGATACAAGAGAACTAGGGTTCACGACCGCCAAATTGGTCCAGGCCACGGGATTCTTGTGGGAAAACTACACCTCAACTAACCCCTTGAGAATGGTAGGCCGACCCCACGAATTTAGGATTTTACGTACTAAACATTTATATATCCATGCGCAGGCCTAGAATTGGCAGCCACCCCTTCAAGATTTTGGACTCAAATTAATGTTAATTAATTAATTCATGTTTTTTATTTCTATTCTGTGGATATTTTAGCAGAGGTCACTCTGATGCATGGATTCCATAAGAAAACCTAATGTTTAATAAGGTTTCATCCACCTCTCTCTTATGTATGGTAACGTTTGAATTAGAAAGATTAAAATGCAAAAATGTACTTCGAATTTATCATTTTATCATTTTATGGAGATATAGTGACTTTACGATATAACAAACTGTTATCTCGTTGTACAGTTAGTACTGCAAAATTTTAATTTTTGGGTCAGTTTGGTATTATTAATTATTCTTTAAAAGGTATTATTTTGCATTAATAATTATATTTTGACCTTTGAGGGAGGAATTCGCTAACTTATAATGGAACTTGCCTCATGGTGGAGTTTTTATTAGGAGGTCCAGGTCTTCCAAAGACCTCCCTATATAGTTTTGACACGTGTAATAAACCATACATAATTAATACAATTTGGCCCCCACATGTTATGGGCTATTGGTTAAAAATACAATTATTATACACGTGTCGAAAATGTATAAGAAGTTCTTTTTCCTAGTTGGAAGACCTGAACCTCCTAATAAAAACTCCTCACGGTGGGACTTGAGTATTTCGGCATTGCAATCTATTTATTTTATTTGGTTACACAATAATTAGTTACCAAAATGAAAGAATTTAATATTATTTGGTTATAACTTGCAGTTTAGCCCCTTAGATTTTACCTCGGATGCCACAATCTCCCTATAGTACAACAATAAGTACTCACCCTCTTTAATTCTAAATGTAATTGACAGACATGCAATGCTGTAATTCCAAACCCTAACTAGGGGAGTTAAGTGCTTATTTTATTACCATAGAGTCAGAGAGACCCCGAGGGAATTAATAGAGTGCAATTTGACTATTTATAAATATATATCACACTTAACATATTTAATTTCAAATAAAGGTAAAATATATTTTATCCGTCCAAGTTGTTAGCTAGTTTCAAAGTAGTCTCTCAATTGTCAAAGCAAACAATTTCATCCCATTAGTTGGTACTTAATTATGTTCAATTGTGTTCATTTCAGCGATTTTTTTCCAATTTCGAGTCATATAGGTGCATGCATTTTAGTCAGGGTATATATATGGTCTTTTTGACCGTATAAAATTAATGTCTTGAAGCACTTGAATTATTTTTTATCGTCAGATATAGTTCTCTGGGAATTTAATACGGGTAACACATGTGTTTTTGACTGTTGTTTTTCGATCTAAAAAGTTTACTATGAAATTTATTTTTAAATAGAGTTGATAACTTCTCAACTCTGTCATATATGTAATTCAAATATTCTGGTTGAATGAATCATTCTTGGTATTTTCCTTGGGTTTATTGATCAAGAAGAGAGAACAATACAATAACTTCTCAATATTTATTTGTTCTTTTCAGAAGTTGGAGAGAATTTTGAGCCTAACTTAGAATCATTCTTGTTAAAGCATATATAATTCTTGTTAGGTTTGATTATTCCTAGATAATTTGAAAGGCCAGACACTCACTGAATCATCAGTTGACTTTCAGAAATTTCAGCTTTTGGTATTATCCCTCACCTTCTGTATATATATAATTTTTTTATATATATACATGCATGCAAATATTTGTCCTAATCATCCAAACTCGTGATCAATAATCTCCCTGTCTGGCTGTCTTCCTATCTAGCCAGCCAGCCACCCAGCATGCAGAAGAGTCAAGAAGTAGTTCTTTGGGAACAACTCCGTCGTCCCTCCCTCCCCCACCCCCTCCCCCACTCCCCCACCCCCCCTCCCCCACTCCCCCACCCCCAGCCCTCTTTTTCCGTCCGTTTGAATCAATCAATAAAGAAAGAACAAACAAAAACTAAGACTTCCATTTCTATAACGTTGACATTTTTAACCGCCTTTTTTAATTTCCGGTCTTTGACGATGCCAACTATCAAAGTGATAAAGTGGGTTAAAGTTTAAAATATAGCTGAAATAAGTATGAATTACAGAATTTGTTTTGACAATATACTCCTGCCCTCGAAAGAATAGCCTAAGATGTAATTTTTGTTTGTCCTCAAACGAATGGCAACAAATACATAAAGTATGATTCACTAAAATATAAAAAATTAAAACTTTTTCTACTCTCTTTATTTTATTTTACTTTTCTTAATTTGTGAGTAAAATATATTTTGAACATCTTTTGGAGGACAGAAGGAGTAAATGTTAATTGTTATAGCATTATCAGCGGTCTTTTTTTTTCTCTGGCGTATATACAAAACTTAAATTTTAGTATTTTAATATTAAGACATTCAACCTTAATGTCCTAAAATTTATGTAAAAAGAATCTTAAAGCCATCGAATTTAACATTATTTTGTCGTAATAAGTCACGTGTTGTATGCAGACTCAAAATAAAAGGATAATTGACCAGTCTTTTAAGACTATAAATTGTTTATATTGGCTTCAATTTTATTTTTATTTTTTACTTTTTTTTTCTTCATCACACACTAATAATTAATTACGTTTTCTACAATTTTTCGTGATTTTAAAGGTATTTAAGAGTGAAATTATTCAAAATATCATCACTCCAATCATTTATAATACATCAGAAGGTTTTGTTTATTGAAATTTAAATACTAAGATTTTATGTTTTACAATTAAAACATTGATGTTTAAGTTCTAAAATGGGCGAAAAGCTCGAAGGTTTATAATGTATTTAAGTATCTCCTTACATGTTCTATTAATAATTTGCAATAGACACTCGTTTAATTAAAAAATTAGATATACACTTGTAAAATGATTGATGATTTTTTAAAGGTTTTTTTTAATATTTCTTTCAAATATATTCTTTAATCTTTATTATGGTTTACAATTATATATATCCCTCAAAATATGCTTATATATATAAGCATATATAACCATCATATTTCATTATATAGTGTTTGTATCACTTCTGTTAATATATATATATATATATATATATATATATATATAATTGTATCAATGTGTGTCAAAGGGATTGTTATAACAACTATCTCTCCCTCTCTCTCTTTGATTGTTATAACAACTCTCTCTCTCTCTCTTTTTAAAAAAAAATTATTTAGGACCCATGCATGTCAATGTTTCTTAGTTCTCTAGTGAGACATGGTTTGGCTTTTTCATAGCAAAGAAAAGAAAGCGTTACAGATGTACATACATGTATGTATATATATATATATATATGTATATATATATATATATGTATATATATATATATATATCATCAAAGTTGACAAATAATACTAATTATAGAGATTGAATGGTGAGTGTCATGTAAAGAGATTAAGAGAGAGATGAGAGAATTGGTGATGATCTTGTATGTATATAAAGTACTTTTGTCTCCTGCAGGAATTGAATTGATTGTGCGGTGGAGTTGGTAATGTCCATATTTGCCAATTAAAGGATATAAAAATAATATCTATATATATACAGCTCAATAATAATATATAGTAATAAATAAAGAGCGAGTAGTAATAATAAAAGGGGCAAAACAAGTGAAATATATATATGATTAAGATGTGAAAGGCGGGTAATAAAAACAAAGAAAAGAAAGGCTCTTGTTGTTGTCATTATGGAGAGAGGGTGGTCACGGGCTTCTCTTGACTCTGCCAGTCTTCTCTTTCTTTTATTTTCTTTTTCTCTTTCACACAAATACACACACCCACGCAGTAGACTCCCATCCCTAACCTAGCTATATATATAAGTTGCATGCCAGTAACTTGTGTCTCTCCCCTCAAGCCCCCACATCCACCAACACCTCCCCCCACCATATACGTACACCTCTATGTAATATATATATATATATATATATATATATATATATATAACACTTAAAGAGAGACTTTATATTTATTTAAATTTACTCACAAAATAACAAATTACATAGAGAATCAAAGCCTTATATAGAGAAAACCTAATTTGAGCTTGAAAACATATACCAATATACCAGAATAATAATATTCCGACTATATATATATATATATATATATATATATATATATATATATTAATATATATAACCTCTCTTACATTTAGATTTCATGCAAAAGTTTCGTTTTCATTTCCTGTGCATCCAACAATTATGAAAAACAACTAGTGGTAACTTTCTTTAACTAGCTAGTAGCATGTAATAAATTTTTGGTAATAAATAATTAGATTATAGGACAAATTCTCATTCTAACTAATTACAGCTATTGTCTGAATACAGTGGCTTGGATAGTCGATCACAATTTTGATAGACTTTGGATATATATATATATATATATATATATATACACGGTCCGGCTCTTCAGCGAACCGTTGGGAATAGACCAAAAACGAATCGGACTTTAGCGACGGTTTTGTCTGTCACTAAAGTCATGCGTCACTTAATAGACCTATAGCGACGGACAGAACTGTTGTCGGACCGTCGTTATAGGTCTGTTAAGTGACGCATGACTTTAGTGACAACTTTAGTGACAGACAAAATCGTCGCTAAAGATCAGTTCATTTTTGGTTTGCTCTCCAACGATTGGAGAGCCTCTTCCTACATGTATGTATGTATGTATGTATGTATGTATGTATGTATGTATGTATGTATGTAGGTCGATAATAAATATCATGTATGCACATGGGATCGAGTACATCATCAGGGCTTTAAGCCAAAATTGTTATTGAAAATGAGAGAAGGGCCCTTAATTGTGCCATCTGGGAATGTCCCCTTTAGAACGTGCATGGCAATATAGGGATAATAAAGTGGAACGGTGAGGACGATGACATACTTAATTATATTGGTGTTATAGTGACTGCCTTGGGTTGGCTACTTGGCTGCATATGATATGATACCACATAGGGACGCTCGTGCCGCATCTCTATACATGTGTATATATATACATATATATAATAATTTTTCATATTTTGTTATGCAATTAATAACATCTATGGAGAATTCAATTTTCCATATTTTTCATCATTGTGGTACTAGTGTAGATACATTATTTAGTTATAAATTAATTAATCGTAGAACTCCTACTGGAAAGAAATTTATCAAAAATGATGACATATATCTAGATACAAAACTTAAGCTTGTAATTCAATTATATTAAGCTCATGTTCATGTACCAATTTTGCTTGAAGTGGACAAACAAGCCAAGGTGCATTATAATTCTCAAATAAAAACCATAGAACGATATCATGATAATGAAGATGATAACATTTTTTTTTCTTTATTATTTTTTTCTTCACAACTTCCAAGCAATAAAAATTTACATGAATTTCTCCTCTTTCTTAAACTCCTAGGCGGATTGAAATTTAAGATAACACGGTTGATAATGTTAGAGTAATATTTATGTTGTTAGAGAAAATATACATTATCAATGACCTAATATAATTACTAAATACGATAAACAAATGAATCTTTAATTCCGGTACTTATGTATATATGCTCATGATCGGAAATTTTTTGTAATGGTGCCTAGCATATTATCAACTCCGGTGTACCGCTAGAAAGTTTAGTCACGTCCATCTATTCTGTTAACTTGCTTCTTGTTTCTTTCCAGCTAATGTTGTATTCATCAGTTTGTTGACATTTTTGTTTTTTTTTTCGGCTAAGTGGTACTTTACGTGTCTCAAATTTAAGACTCGTTTCATTTTTCATTTTGTGGCAGAAAAAAAAATATTAGGCTTTGTCAAAAATATTTGAGTGTCTTTTAATTTCCACAAATTAGTCTTCATAAATCATAAGTCATAACTGGATCCGATTAGGGTGAAGTTGACATGAATTTCACCGTAATAAGTTCATATAATTTTTTATTGTATTGGTTATAGAAAATGTTATATAAAGCAATGCAATAAAAAGTTATAGAACTTATTAATACAACATTTTCTATAACCAATGTAATAAAAAATTATAAAACTTACTATGATGAAGTTGGTATCAACTTCATTTTAACCGGATCCGTCGTGATGTAAGTAATAATATCGATAGGAGACTCTCAATGATGGAAAGAGTAAATTATGTTAGTACAAATAACCTTTTGACAGCAAGGAAAAAAACAAAGAATATTAGGTCAAACACAAGATTAAACGCAAAAGAGTAAATATACGTGCATGGGCGTGCATTTATAATTAAGTTCTTACTGGTTAGAGAAAATATAAAGGTTTGCATTTTATACCCCTGACCATTGACCTTTGTTGCATTTGCATTTTATACCCCTGAACATTGACCTTTGTTGCATTGGTACAACATGATTCATCATTTTCCTTATCAGTTTTTAGATATCCTATTTTTCGAAACGAGATCATTTAAAATCCAAAGTTTTATACATTAAATGTTGTACAAAATGCAAATAGTTCCACATTGAGGAACAACAAACAAATTCTAGCTAAATATCCCTTCAACCCAATGTACACTTTAACTTATTGTCAAAGATTAAATGAAAGTATTTGTATTACTATAATAATAAAAATAAAAAGTATAAGAAATTAAGGTATTCGAGCAACTACTGATCATGAGTTTGAAATTAAAACATCATAAGAATAAGAATGTTAAGTAACTAACTTATGTAAAAACTTAAGTTATTAAAGTTATTAAAAAGAGGCATCAATAATTTATATCATACTAATACTCCTCCTCAAATACAATTTTATAGAGAAGAGACAAATTAAAGTTTATTTACACTATTAAATTAATATAAAGACAATTTTGTGATCATAAAGATTTGAATTCAGAATCTCGCACACCAAAAGTTCTGAATTTAATTTTTTTTTATTGAAGTAGTTGTTAGAGTACTAAAAGAGATTAACATAAGAATTATTAACCTAGCAAAATAACAAAATTTATGGTAGAATTAAGAAAGCCTCCAAACCCACCGCCAAGGGGGCTGTTGGCCACCCTGTCCTCCCTTTGATATGTCCTTTTCTCATCTTATACACCTTATTGCACATAATTCATCTTCCATGTAGGGCCTAAAAGCTCCATGTAGATCTTTCTTATAATAAGAGAGAAATTGACTCAAGACTTCCATATAATAAGACTTAAATTTTGGGACAAAATAAGGTACAATTAACACATATTTTCACCATCAATATCATCATCTCTTATCTTCCCTACATGTGTACAACTTGCACCATGCCACCACTACCATCATCTTAATTCTTATCGTACCATAACCACATGTATATAAAGGGAAGTTGGATTACCATTTTATTATTATCATCATTAGCTAGTTTATGGCAGTTTCTTCCACCATGAACCAACAAGATAATCATCATCATCATGATCATGACGACAACAAGGGTGATGATGAGCACGAGCATGACATGGTCATGCCCGGTTTTCGCTTCCATCCCACCGAGGAAGAACTCGTTGAGTTTTACCTTCGCCGTAAGGTTGAGGGCAAGCGTTTCAATCTCGAACTCATCACTTTTCTTGATCTTTATCGTTATGACCCTTGGGAACTTCCTGGTATACACTTTTTTCCCTTTAATTTATCCACATATATATAAAGACCTAGCTAATTATTAACTACTAGGGTATGTACACTAATTTATTTATAGGTTTTCATTATTTAGCTCAGTTTTAACTAGATTTAACTTTTGTTTCTCGTGTTTTGTTACATATATATGTATAGCCTTGGCAGCAATTGGGGAGAAAGAATGGTTCTTTTATGTGCCTAGAGATCGGAAGTATCGAAACGGGGATCGGCCTAATCGTGTGACAACTTCCGGCTATTGGAAGGCTACTGGAGCTGATAGAATGATCCGAACAGAGACTTTCCGTCCAATCGGGTTGAAGAAGACCCTTGTTTTCTACTCTGGGAAAGCTCCAAAAGGCATCCGTACTAGTTGGATAATGAACGAGTACCGTTTGCCTCATCATGAAACCGAAAGGCTACAAAAGGTGTAGACGACCCTTAAATTTCTTCATATATTGAGTTTCTAGATTTAGAAAACTAGAAATTTACTAACTCTAGAACTACGAAATGATAAACGGATCGAAAAAAGTTTAATTGAAATGAGCTTATCAAGAAGTTTTCTTATTTTTATTTTTTAATTAATTATCAGGGTTTAGCTTACTTGCTCTTGATGATGAAAATTTATACACCCTATGACAGATTCAAGAACAATATGAATTCTTGCAAGTTTCTTTATTTCCAATCCAATGTTTTCTATTAAATTAACCTAGTTAGTTTACAACAAGGCCAAGAATTATCAGATATGGTTGCAAAGTTTGTGAATTATATATATGGCTCTCACCTCCATATTAGAACCTTGATCCATAGAAAAAATGTCCACAAACCCCTAAAGAAGTAGAAAAGTATGGGCACACAGCTAGGTCAAAAAAAAAGAAAAAAGAAAATTCTAGCTAAAGAACACGTCGTCGTCTGATAACTGAAAAGTATGGTTATTTGAATTATGTTTGTTTTCATTTCGCGAGTCCTTTAAATTTAACAAACAAAACTTAGAGCAACATGCATGAACATTAAATTCATCAACCCAAAACACCGCTTGCTATTAATACTACTGATTCTCTCGTATTAAGTGTCAGAAAAATATATATTGATCTTAATTTTAGAAAGTGAACTCCCATGTTTAATGTCTTAAGTCCTCTGTATATATTTCATATCTCTGTATTGAGTACGTTGAGCTGAGTATTGACTCAATCTTCTCAATTCCACTTCTTTTACAGGCTGAAATCTCGCTTTGTCGTGTGTACAAGAGAGCTGGAGTAGAAGACCACCCGTCTCTCCCTCGTTCCCTTCCTACCCGAGCTTCCTCATCATCATCAAAATCGGATAAAAATGATCAAGATCATGCAACACACCACGCCATCGATATCCAAACTCAACAAACGGATGACAACATCGAAGAAACCAATAGAATTAACAGTATTAGCAATGACATTGGGACAGCCCTTGGCCTTTCCAACAACAACTCTAATTACAATATTGCATTAGCCCCAATCAGCGCCACGCTTTCGCCGGCAAATTGCACCACCATCTACGCAGGCAGCTCCTCTTTGGCGCCGATGCCTAATTCAATTGATGATCTTCATAGACTACTAAGCTATCAACAAGCTTCAGTGAACCAGCCGCAACTTTATCATAATAATCAACCTAATTACAACCACCCTTCACAATTCTCTACTACTGTGCAGCCTGTCCCACAATCACAGTCGCTTACTCTCAGCATGCTACCGGGCTCGGTGCAGGCAGGCTTTCCGGACAGAATGTGGGAGTGGAATTCAATTACTGAAGCAGCAAGCAAAGATTATGGCAGCGCTTTCAAGTAATTAATTAATTAACCGATGAACTGCATATAAATTTATGGTTGATTTACCAAGACTTTATTAATTTGTCTAGTATAACGTTGTGTTGTTTTTTAGAATAAGAGACTGATCTTGATTAGTTTTGAGTATAATGGAACCCTAAGATTTAATATATATATTTCTTATAAATCTCTACTTCAATTTTGTTTAAATTTAACTCGTGACTGGCGGACTTGATTAGTTTTTTTAGGGTTTTCGAATGATGGAACTATATTTTTGGTGTCCCAGGTATATTGAAGGTGGTATTAAGTTATGACATTTGTTTTTTAACCTTGGTAGGTGTACTTCAAAAAGAAGATACTTGTGGTTGTGATTAGGGTTCCAAATTATGTAGGAGGACTATATATTTTGTTCATTTTAGTTCATGATTTTAATCTACCTATATTTTAATGACTGTAAAAGAATATAGCTTTTAATTATTGTGAGAGGGAAAAATATTGATGGAGGAGCTAGCTAGGTAGTAGTCAAGCACATATACATGGTTATCTAGCTAGACACTTTCTACAATTTCCTCACCACATGTAAGTTCTTTTTAATTAGCCTTTTAATAAGGATTAACAATTTCTGTCCTAAAATGAAGTTTTCAAGCGATGGAAACATTTTGGGGTGTACATGAATGATGCATGTATGTCTGTGTTCTCTCTTTGGTCGCTCACTTGACTTTTTTAATTTTTTATTTTAAACTTATATGAAGATATCGTTAAGACACATTCATTTTGGTCTATTCAATATTGAATTTTAGGAAGGAAACAAAATCTGTTTAGGGGAACTTTTTTGATTTAAGAAAAAAAAACTCGTGTTAAAGCTTGTAGTCTAATCAAACCATGCATATATGGAGCAATATTTTCAAGCATACAGTAAATATTATTTCCAGGGCCAGTTATATCATGCATGTGTATTTAAATATTGTGCATTAAGCTAAAAATGATATTTCTTATGCTAGCTAGCTGAAAATATAATTTTCCAAAAAATATTGTTTTCAGCTCAATGCATGCAATATATATATATATATATATATATATATATATATATATATATATATCAAAATGAGACTCTCAGTGCAAGAGGGAGTATCTAGCTGTGTGAGCTAGGCCTATTTTCTGCTAGCTAGCCATAAAGAATGATAATGCCATGATTGATACTCACAGTACTGTCAAACATATAATGCAGAGAGGCATAGGTATAATGGAAGTTTTAGGCTTGGGGTAGGGAACGAAGGGATGGACCCATATATATCACAAGCCAACATTCATAATGAAGACAAAAGGTTGTCCCGTTTTGTTGGTGGGTGAGAATCTGAGTGAGAGAAGAGATTTGATCAACTAATCCATTACAAAAAGTCTGCAGTGTTTCATTGCAGTACTATAGTTTTAAAGTGCAAACTCTTTTTTTTGGGAGGCAACTGGTATCCTAAATTTTAGACAGGGCACATCGTGTCTACAGTAATTACATATTTAAAGAAACCCCACACACGTCAAACTTAAATAACTACAATTAACATTTGTTATCAAAAGAATATCTAAAAGTATAACAATTTATGTCCACAAAAGAATACTTTAAAAAACATTAAAAAAAAATTTAAATATGTTATTAAGAATAGTCTATTTTCGGAAAAATAGAGTCTACTACTTTAAGAAAGAAAAGCATTCATTAGTGTACTTACCTAAGGTATATTATGGGTATTCTTCGAACTTAATTTATATTTTTTTATTTTAATTTTAAATATGTGTAAAAAATATACTTTAAATATCTTATTTAGTGAGAAAGGTCTTGGGTATATAAAACTTTAAATTTGTCACAATCTTAAATTGTCATGAAAATATCTAATATTATATTAAATAATTAATTCATCTAAAAATTTAAACTAGAAGATGGAACAATGTATATCATACATACAATATCTCTACCACTAAAAACGTCCAACCGATCATTCTCTCTCTCTTTATAGATACAGCTACATTCTTCCTTGGGATCTGGTCTAGATATAATATATAGCTGTGAATTTTGTATGGTATATTAATATAGCTAGCCAGGTTGTAAGATCTAGAATTATTATTTTAAAATTGTTAAGATTGTTGATGCGCATGTTGATTCATTTCATGCATGCGCCTTCTAGTGATACGATATATAAGGTCCTTTTAACTTCTCAAAAGATATGTAGCTTTACAATCTCTTTTGCCCTACCTAGCTAGAGGCCTAGGTAGGCTAGGCTACCAAAATTATCAATTTGCACAAAAAAGTTGATGAAATATTTCTAAGGAATTATATATAAAAGTTAATATGATTTTAATGAAATATTTCTAGTCAATGTAGTTGATAGTGGTTAAAATATGGATTTTTAATTAGTACGGTTATGCCGTTTAGGTATGCATGTAGTATGTTGCAATGGAGTTTAAATTATGCATGCATGGAATTTTTATTATTGTTAATATTACTATTAGGCTGAAATATCAAAAATATCAAGGATTGTCAATTGAAATTGAATTTAATGAGTTGAGTTTAAAGTTGTCCAAGTTCAACTCAATCAAATATTAATAAACTTAGGCTCGAGTTCAAGCCATTTGGGCTTAGTAGTATACTGTTCAAATTCAAACCATGTGTAATCACAAGTTTAAGACTTATTTTCAGACAAATCCAAACAAAAAAAAAAATTAATAAGTTAAAAATGAACAAAAACTAAATGCAACTCCTAATTAAAATGACCTATTTCAACTCCAACCAAATATTTCACGCGATCTACCATTTTGAATCGCCTAGTAGCTGGTCATCGGAGGAAAAAAGAAAACATTAGTCAAGATTCAATAAAAAAAAATTAATATAATTAACATAACTATTATACAATTTGTATTCAATATATACTTTGCTATTATATTTCAACGTTACAGCTATAATTAATATAATATACAATAATATTATATATATATATATATATATATATATATATAAATTTTGTTTACATACTTTCTGGCTGGGCCTACAACGGGCTGAGGTTTTGCTTCATGATGACTAAACTCGCCCAAATTTAACTTCAAGTTTTAGTTTTTGACCAAGCTCAGCCTAACTCACTCCTAAATTACCCTTTGAGGGACAATTACATTTATTAGTACATTTTTAGAAAATATTACAACAAAAGTGTATACATAAAATATTTACAAAATTAGTGCATCTTCAATATTTAATTTATAAATTAGTGCATTCTTATCCCTTCAATTTAGTTGGGTGGTTTAATTGCACATTTCAAAATTCAAAATTCAAATTACTTTCTTATTCAAACTACTTCTATATCCTTTTTGCATATCTCAATTTTACAAACATATCCCAACCATCACGTGAATGTTTCAGAAAAAAAGTATGACCGCCGCCACATCGCCTGCATCTTCTCCTTCAGACATCCGGTCACTGCTCATTCCTCCGATCAAAAAACCCGTCGGAGATTATGAACAAAAGAAGCTCGACATCAATGATTGATACTGTAATCATACAGATTGAATATTATATAATAATCTCGGAATAGTATTTGTATGGATTGCTCAGATTTCTGGAAACTCTGCTGCCCTGCATTAGAAATATTTTTGAATGTTTCTTTTTTTTATTTTTAAATTTCAAAGCATCAAAGTTGTGTCCTTTTTTTGGAACTCAGATGGTTTTTCCCCCATGGATTGTACTTTATGTTTTTCATAAGAGGGCTTGGTATAGAGGTTATGTAGACTTAATTACATCTAAGCATACCGATGCAAAATATTTGTTAAGCTATCTATATCTTCCAAGCATTATACAGAAAATTCTTCTTTATAGTTGCTGCAAGACTGGGGTAGCATATCTGTCCTCAAATTTGTAATGTTCCTGCTCTTTCTCTTAACAATTTGTTTTATTCTGTTGTATTCTGTTGAGCTACACCAAGGCTTTTTGTTCAATAGCAAGAGACTTCTACTCAGTGTTATTCTGGTGTAGAGAACTTAAGGTAAGTAGATAATTTTGGTAACCAAACTTTCATATCAAGGTAACCAAACCTTCATACCAAGGTAACCAAACCTTCATACAAAGGTAACCAATCTACCTCCACACCTGCAGTTTTTTCAGTGCAGTTGGTAACCAAACATTCATACCAAGGTAACCAAACCTTCATACTAAAGTAACTAATCCACCTCCACACCTGTAGTTTTTTCATAGTGCAGTTGGTAACCAAACCTTCATACCAAGGTAACCAAACATTCATACTAAGGTAACCAAACATTCATACTAAGGTAACCAATCCACATCCACACTTGCAGTTTTTGCATAGTGCAGTTAGTAACCAAACTTTCATACCAATGTAACTAATTCAGTTTTATTAGGTTACATTCATAGTGCAGTTGGTAACCAAACTTTCATATCAAGGTAACCAAACATTCATACTAAGGTAGTCAAACCTTCATACTAAGGTAACCAAACATTCATACCAAGGTAGCCAAACCTTCATACTAAGGTAACTAATCCACCTCAACACCTGTAGTTTTTTCATATTGTAGTTGGTAACCAAACATTCATACCAAAGTAACCAAACCTTCATACCAAGGTAACCAAACATGCATTTCTGTCTTTTGATTAATCTATTGATGGTCCTTGGGAAATAATGATCCCGTATTATTATTTTCCTCTAAATTGACTTATGGACAAGGTTGTTTCTTTTTCTTTTTTTCTTTTTATTACTTTTTATAAAATTTTAGAATTCATGGTATATGTTCGAACTTCGATCTCGTATTATTGCAGATTTCGATCTATTCGAACTTCGGCTACTCCGTATATTATATGTTCTTGCTCTTGAATTCTCTTTGCGTTGGTATCTGCGGCTTCTTCTTCTTCTTCTTCGATTTGTTTTGGTTTCTAGATCGCAAAGATTTGGTAACTGTCGAATATGGCAGTTACTTCTCATTGATTTCAAGTTTCATTATTTTTTCTTATTGCACTCTTTTTGTAATTAATTTGTCTTTATTGCACTCTTTTTGTAATTATTTTATTTATGCACTAATCTTGTCATTTTTAACTAATTGTTGTATATTTCTGTAAAAAACCCCTATTTTAAACGAATTTTTAATGAACCAAACAATCGAGTTTTGGGTTTGATCATCCTAATTTACGGTCCTAATTGGGGTTTCTTATGAGGGAAAAAGATTTGGTAAAGCTAATGAACCAGCCAGCGTAATAGCCTAGCTAGCTTTGACCTTGGTTGAGGTGTGTTGGAAAGTTCAATGACACGGACCTATGGTTTAAGTATTGAATTATACAATTTATTTATTTTATTTTATTTTATTTTTGACATGAGAAAACAAATAATTCTGCAGTCAAATCACATAATCGTGTACTTTTCAATGGTTTTCTTTGGTTTGATAACAAATTTGGCATATATTTTTTTAGATACGGTAAAAAAAAATCATTTCTTAAAAAAGAATGAAAAAAGAAAATATTTATCCAAAAATTTTGAATCAATCAGAACAAGTCTAACCTGAAACAATTATAAAAATATCGTTAAATGTATATTTGTTGTTGTAACATCAGTTTTGCTCTCGCCATACTAATTACACCCATTTCCGGGCCTTGAAAAATTTCTGCCCTAATATATCCATGCGGCATCCGCACATTACGTTGCAGCAGATTGTATCTGGCTGTCAATTACCTGTCTGCTACTAGCAATTTCTTCAGAGGCTGAAGGAAAAGTTGAAGCTGAAATTGCGCAGCCAGCTTACCATGCGTGTAGAACATGGTAGAGATATGAATTAAGCTTTTTTCATGGCTTTATTCTTGGGTTACCAAAAAAAAAAAACTCAAACGACTAACAAAATTAATATCGTCATATCAATAATTATGTTGCTGTCAGAGCAATAAGTGTCGCTAAAAATTTTAAGTATTGTTAAAACAAAAATTAAAGGGAAATATGTTTGGTGTGACAGCATAAATATTGTCATGGTATTATCAACCGTCGTATTTGTTTATTAGATTTACTTCGAGGCTTAATAATAAGAAGGATAATTTATAGCAACAATTAACTTTTGCATGTTTTTTTTCAAATAATGTTCTCACAAATGTTTAATATTATTTGCCTGTAGAACTTGAACTTGATTATAACAGTACAAATCTCCCTAGAATGACACTACTACTAGGATTCAGAAATTAAATTTACAGTGAGAGCCTTTTGTTCACTAATACTCCACGTAAATAGCCTGCCAAGATTTTCATTTTTTTAAAAAAAAATTATTTGAGTATTTTTGGTCACTCATATTAAATCATTTTGAGACAAAAATACAACCCAGTTTAAGACGAACTACAATCATTTTTGCTACAAAAGCTGTAAAAAAAAAAAAAACCCCCATTGAAGGTCGTATTTATTAAACCAAAAACTATATACAGAACCGCGGAGAAAGCAATAATTCATGCCAAGCTTAAACTACCTCTGTTCAAAATACTCCATAAGATTTGTGTATTTTACAGAAAAAATACAAAAGAAAGTGATCATATATTTTAGAACATTGTGCGTATTAGCTTTAACAATGAGAACCAATAATTATCAAAAAAGAATAAAAAAAAAAAAAAAACAATGAGAACCAAAAAAAAGAAGAAAAAAAGTAAGAACTAATTGACCGTATAATCCTATGGTGAGTGACACAAACAACACTTAGAATTCATAAATAAGAGTATAAATTAACTGAGTCGAGCCGAGTATTGAGTTGCTTAGATTTGGTTCATATTTATCGAGTATAAAATAAGATTTGATTGAAGCTCATTTAGCTACCGAGTCGAGCATAATCTCAAATCAAACCTGATCTCGAATCGAATTCGAACAGTTTAAATTTTTCAAACGAATATGATCCGAATATCAATAAAAAATTACAATTTGAAAAGGTTCGAGTAATTTATCTAACTATAAAATTTGCTCATATTTGAATCATTTATATTTCGAGTCGAGTTCGAATCAAACTTTTAGTCGAGCGAGTACGAATCGAGTCCGAACTGTTTGTTCATTTTACAGTTTTATTCATAAATTTGTTTTGCATGCATGGATTCAAAAAGTCAAACTTTCTAACAAGATCACGAAACCAAGATCATCTGGTTGATCCGTTAACACCATTATCATCAGTTGGCTGCCATCAACGTAATGCTTCAGATGTGCCTGAAATACAGCATATATGAGCGCGTTTAGCTCATTAATCAAAAGGTGATTAATTACCATGATCTATTATTCTCTTTGCTTTATCCAGACATGCTGTCTTTCAAATTTAAGTTGCTGTTGTTGATTCAGGTATGATGATAGTTCTCTCATCAGAAACCATCCTTTCAACGATTTTTCCAGCAGATTGGGTACTCTTGCTATTGCCAGTGCTATTATCACCAAAATTTCTTAGAACAGTAAGCTGCATGATACAAACAGGAATGCTGCTCAAATCAAAGTCTTCCTTCAGAGATTTTGTGAGGAACCTCAGCCTGTTTCCGCGAGTTGTCTCTTCCCACTCACAAAGCCAACATGGTAGGCAGTCGCGCTTTCACTTGAGTGAAATACTTGATCTTGGGTTGAGAAGCAGAATCCTTCCACGAATGCCTGCTCATAACCGGTCCCAAATTCCCAAAATAGCACCACACGCACAGAGTTTTTACTACGCGTTAATTGTATTGTTTTGCAGAAATAAGATAATGTCTACATGCTAACCTTGCGTAGCCAACGGTTAAGACCAGCGGTTGGTAACCTTGACCACCATTTTTCATAGGTATTGATGACCTGATGCATCACAGCTATCCAACCCCTTCCCTCCAATGCTGAAACAAATACAACAGGAATTCCTGTCACCTGATAAATATCGTTCTTCAGTTCCAGATCAAGTATTTATCATCATTGTAGAAAGTGTCACGTTCACACTTATGATACTAAAATTAAATAAAAATATATAATAAAACAGAACAAAAAAACTAAAAGGATAAACCTTTCTCCAAACAAAAAGTTATTTGTTTAAATAAGTTCATTGATCCATCTCAAAACTTGCCTTTCCACTAAATTGTCATAAATAAGCCATTAAATTACCACTTGTATTCTATTCACTTGGGACGCTTGTTTTGCGGGTCAAGAATGAAGAAATTATGGAAATATGAAAAAGTGAAAAAGCTACATCAATGAACATACCTGGGGTATAACTGTCTGAATTTATTCGAGAACAGCCTGGATGACACTCTCATATAACCTCGAATTTTGTCTTCCTCTTAGAAGGTCCTTGTTCACAATCACGACCAAACCACGTCCTTCTTCCACCGTTCACCTTGCTATGCTATGACAACTTCATCATGCTTCAATGTCCTCTTAGCATTTGCAATCTGATCAACACACATTATATACGTAGCAAACCGAAGCATTAGGCAACAGTTATACGTTATTCATATTAACTGAAGTAACATAGCCAAGATTTCTAAGAAATATAGTAGTTGCTAGCTGTAATATTGTCGATGTTAGCTATACATATTACAAATCCTCAGTATAATCACCAAAATTACACATTCAAATATGATTCAGTAGATTGCAAATTCTTTTTTATTTTAATCTTTATTATAGGTTTGTTCGAGTTCTTCACATACAGTGCCACCAAAATCTTCATAAAAGATAGTGCGGTCACTCAAAACAGTGAAATTATAGGCTTCTGGATGATTACGCAATTTATACTAGGATTATCACTCAAAATATAGGAAATTGTCTATGATCATACCAGACACCTTAAGGTCACACAGAAATAGGTCCTGCAACATAACTTGACCAAATAACAACACATAGAACTGGTCTACAGCCAATTTCAAGCACATATGATAAATTTAAAAGACACTTGACACGTTTACTAGATAATAATAAATAAATAAAAACTGATGCTGGCAGTCTTATAACCTTAAAATTAACAACAAATACAATTTTAACCACCAAGATGCTTATATGAGATTTAGGTTTGATGCATGTAAAAATTTAACCTTCTCCTTAATTACATGGTTACATGCTCTACATCAAACAATGATTAGATGGCCTGGAAATTGTGATCCGTTAACTATATCAAAGGGAGCATAAAAGAATTTGTAAAGCTACAATAGGTTTAGTCATTAGTTCATGAATTTGCAGACACCCACAACAAGCTTGTCATAAATTCATGTTGGCAACAAAAAAATGAATACATACACTGTAATGTGAGATGCACCTCTTCGCCATCAAGGACTAAAGCAACTATACATGAGCCCTCATTAGGTTTTTCCTTCATTGCATGATGCTTAAGGATGCTGGTCCTTTCTCCTGATTTGACCTTTGCAGCCAACCTGCAGTGTCAACCCGAACAAGAAAGTGTAAGAATGATACAACGTATTTGTAATCTCATAATCTGAGACTAAAAGGGTTCAAGTGTCCAGCCAAAAGAACTCAACCATTTTAAAAACAGTTTTTAGCCTTCAGGTACTATATATTTCAGATTAGGCAAATAGTAGTACAGGACAGAGTTACCCAAAGTTTTAAATTTGTTCTTCAGTGCTTCACATTACAAGCAAATGGTTGAAACAACTAAGCAATTCAAAGTGTACAACAAGAAGAAAAAGCGAAAGAGAAAATTAGTGGGGTAAATGCTGCAACGAAGACAAATGGATGCAGATGTAGAGTCCACTATATAAGCTGCTATCAGTATAAACAAATAAATTAATTAATAGAGGAGAGAAGTTTTAAGTTTTTAAGAGATGAATTTAGTACTAACATAGTAACATTCCATCATAACATCAACAAGGACTCCCAAATTAAGAGTATGTCCTTGAGTGAAGAAGGAATCTGTAAGAGAACTAAAGCAAACAAAATTCCTCTAGTATTTAGTGTTTTGCTTCCATTTAGCATTTTCTTTTGCTTCTTCTTGCATGGTCACAAGTACCCATGGGAAGGAGAACTAAGGATTTATTTTGAGAGTTCAAATGCTGATATGTTCAGATCACGTGATTTGAATTTAGCACCATCCAAAGTTTGCCTGGTAGATTAATAGAATAGAACATGAATAAGTGATATGTACCATATATATGGTTCTTCCCTTGATATTCAAACTGAGCTCTAAAATGATTCTCTCCTCAAGCCAGCTTCTGGCCCCACCAAAACACAATCTTCTTGTAATAATGCATTCAACAAGGTTGACTTCCCAACATTTGGCCGTCCAACAATTGCTAACTGTAAGGGTGCCTTTGACTCATCCTCAGAGGGGCTATTTTCCTGATTACCTTCATCTATATTAAGAAATTAAAAGGCAGATTTTAAAATTGATGGTGAAAAATTGTTTAACAGTGTTAAAAGTTAACGTTATATTTACGTGGATAATTTAACATAATAAATACGACATGGCAATGATGACGCGTATTAAAAATAAAGGAAAAAAAATACTTTTAATTAGTTTACACATTTGGCCTTAGACCTTCATATATATATATATATATATATGTATAACTTCATCTTTTTCAGAACAACTCCAGTGAAAGTCATCACCAGTCGCCACATCCATTTGACATAATCACCACAATCAATAATCTTTAAGCAACATAAACTCTATAATCAAAGATCAACCCATAATCAACCTCCCAAAACCCAGATCTGCATCAATAAGCATAAATATTTTTTAGATCTTCAAAAACCCCGATTTGCTGCAATAAGCATAAATATTTTTTACATCTTCAAAAACCCAAATCTGCTGCAATAATCATAGATATTTTTTAGATCGATCTGATCCCTTCACAAATTTTACATCAATTTCTCTGTCCATTGTTTCCGGCGCCAACGATAAATGAAATATTTTTCTTGTTAATTCAAAACCATTGTAGAGATGCGTCATCTTCTACTCTCTGCCCATATTCAAACTCAATCTTTCTCTACCACATTTACCCAAACAATGAACAAAAGAACCCTTGATACAGATGAAAAAAATTGAAAAAGATGAAAATTTTGAGGGTTTATTTTTGTTGATGGGTGCTGTGAAAATGGTTTAAGAAAATAATCAGAGCACAAAAATGAAGTTCAATTTTTTTTCCTTTATGTTTCATACTTTCTCTCTCTTGTTTTAGCTCCAGATTTGATGTGAATATGTGATAAATACTTTTTTTCTATTGATTAGGAATAGCAAGTGGAATTCTGGATTTGAGAAATATTTTGGAATTGAGTTTGATTTGAAATTGAATAAGAAAATGGGAGAATGGAGTGCTTAACAAATAAAGTTAGGATATGGGTCTCCAAAGATGGAGTACTCTTTAATTTAGGAATTTTCTGGTGGTAGAAACTGCTGCGGTGGTAAGTGGTGATTATGGTAGTAGGCGAAAATGGTGATGGTGGTAGTAGATGGAGATGGTAGGTGGAGATGTTTAATTAGTTTAATTTATTTTTATTTTTAATATGTTTTACTTGTTTATTTTGCTTAAAGTTTAATTGCTCAGTGTATTTTAACTTTGTTAAAATACTATAAAATAAAAAGATTTTAACTCTCTTGTTTAACTTTATTTCAAATAGATTTTTAATATTTTTTAGAAAATTTAAATAATATTTAATAAGTGAGTGTAATTTATTATGTGCAATTTGCTAATTTTTTCTTTTTCTTAACTATTTTTTTTTCTTTTTCAACATGGCATGCAACCCTGACATTTATGTGTCGTGGACAAACTCTCATGTTTACCTACTATTCAATCCGTTAAAAGTCAAACAATAACAGATTTAGTAACAATTTGTAAAAAAATACAATTCAATTAATTGAATGTAGTAAAAAAATATATAAAAAAAATCAATTCAATGATGCAAATGTAAATTGGAGTTTAGTTCAGTGACGAAAAAATGATTTAGCCCCAGAGATACATGGTCGAACATTGTTAGAACAATGTCATTTTATTTTTGGGTTTCAAATGTGTAGGTTCATAAACTCTACTTCACAATTTAACATTCATAATCAATTGTGCAATGTTCCTTGTAAAATTAACCATAACAATTCATCGATTATCTCAACCTCTAGCCAGTGAAAAAAAAAATCTCCAGGAAATCCACAGATTTCCATCTCACAATTTTAAAGATAAGAAAAAAAAACACAGAGGAAGTAGCACACATCTAGCATAGAAGGAGTAGATTCGCCGTTTAACTGTTTAACCTTCATTAACGAACTCTAGGGTCCAAAGAGTACTCAATCCAGATAGCGTTCTCTTCTCAAGTCTGTTGTCGTCATTCTAACTTGAAGGCTAAGGTTTTGGAGAAGCTTCGGAATAACAATCTATAGAAATAAGCATAAGAAAAGTATATGTGTCAGTTTGTATATTGGGAGGATAAATGTAATTAATGAGTGTAGGAAATTTAAATAATTTCATCAAGCTTTTTTCTGGAATGGCATTGTCCTTTTGCAGAAGAGATTGGTAATTTATGAAGGAGGATAGTAGAAGGAGCAATATGTGTTAGAGTTGTCTATCTCTATGCGAAAATGGGTGTCTGCATGGGATTGAGGGAAGGACTGAGCTCACCTGCCCGAGTTATTGATAAATAATCTAAGAAACGTTTTTCTTGTTTTTCAAATGGACACCATCCTTGGAGATAATTTTGACAAAAGGATCTTCAGTGAAAGATACTTCCTAGATGGCCAGGTCAATTCAAGCGCAGTTATAGAGGTGTTAGATACTTGGATTTTTGAACGGCGCCGGTTGGTAATGTTATTCTGTGGAAGTGATACGTCTATTCCCCAGGACAATTATCTGGAGGGACCAATATACGATGAGTGACATGTGAGATGTTAGCTTTCATAATACAAACCCCACCCCCAAAAAAAAAAGAAAAAAAAAAAGATAAAGAATAAAAGAAAGGACTCTCTCCTCGATGTCGAACGAAAGATTTAGTAACTTAACATTTTGAGTAGGCTCCCTCCCTCAGCCCCACTTGTCCCATTCTAGTTGCTCTATTCGCTTCACACTTAATTGGTTATGCCCACTTAGCCCGCTTGTCAACATATTCGTTTCAAAAAGGCATTGGAAAGTAAAACAAACATAGAAGTACTGAGAGCTAATTATCACGCTTTTAAATTCATCAATATGCTTCATAAATTTCCTATACAATATAAACGCTGAATTAAAATGCATGCAAGCATTAAAACCGAATATCTAAAAAATTATACTAAACTACACACAAGAAATTTGCAAAGCTGGGAAGAGGATTAATCTATTAGTATGCAAAACTTTGCAGACTACAGTCTTACCATTTAAAACTTCAAGCATATAGTCCTCAAGCAATGGCCTAAGAGCTTCATAAAGTTCTACCATACCCTGTCCTGTCTCAGCAGAGAGAGCAACAGGTTCTCCAAATCCCAACCTAAGGGAATCACCAGCAGCAGCAGCAAGAGAGCAAAGACCATCATCTAGTGATTCAGTTTTATTCATCACCACAATAATCTTCATTCCAGGTGCATGCTTGCGCAACCATTTTCCAACATCCAAATCCATGGGCTGCAATCCGTCTCTAGTCACAAAATTTTAAAAAAAAAAAAAAGTGTTCTGTTTTCCCTTTTAGTTCCACTTGATAGGTTGGGTAGACTTTTTGTCACCTGCCTACTTATTTCCTCTTTCTTCTGTTAATAAAATAGCTTTTTCTATCCAAAAATATAGTTCACTCCTAAGTCCTAAGTATACCAAATATAGGACCGCAATTTAAATTTTATCCCCAAATTTTTAACCATTACACAATGTATCCATTATGAGTAAATTTAGTTTGCTGTTATGTACAGCATGCACGCTCCTGATCAATCACATCCATTGAATGTATATTCCAGCTTTGTTCTAACATTGATAATTGGTCTTCACTGCCAGTTCTTATCATTCTTTTGGCATATATGTTAATAGCGAAAATACATACATATATACACACACACACACACATACATAAGCACAAAATAAATTCCATACATAAAGTTAAATCCTTACATTAAGTAACAACTTCGTACTCAAACTGACCTTGCATTTATGAGGAAGAGTGCAAGCTGAGACCTTCTTAACACATTCCCAGTCATTCCTGCAGTTCTGCCAAGAACAGAGCCAGAAGAAGCTTCTGCTTCCAAACCAGCTGAATCCAACACCCTAAACATCAAATCACTCAGTTTCGCAATCCCTTCTTGAATGTCAACATGATCGTTTAGGAGTATTGTACACAAGAGCCTCCCTCCGTCGAATCAAACTACAACAAGAGAAACCCAACACATCACTACAAATCACTTGCATCGCATAATACTAACCTAATTACCCGACATCCATATAACAATTCTATAAATTGAAAGTAAACATATCACAATGGACCAAAAACTAACCGATTGAATAATGCAGACTTGCCAACATTTGTTTACCCTATAAGTAGTACAGTGGGAAGCATGTCTGCATCGACTTTGCTGAACTCAACAGGATTATCATTTGTTGCCTTAACTTTGGGTTTATAACTAGAATCAACATTACAAGAATCAACACACAACTCATCCATGCCATTCCTTTCATCAATTTGGGACGAAATCATACAAAAGCAACCTGCACGACAAGAAGTGAATTTGAGATTTATTTACATTGGTTCAAACCCAAATTTGGCACCCCAATGCCATTTATTGCAAAATTATCAGGTAATAATCCTAAGAAGCAGAATAAAATTTTGTATAACTTTCTATACTTTGTATTTTATTCCTCCAACCCCACCGCTTTTCAGAAGAAAAAAAATTAAGTAAAGATTAAAACTTTACTTCTTCCAAGTCAAATACAATGACAATTTTTAATATTATGTAATTACCATAATCAAACTAAAATACTTACTGGGATTTGAAGTGGGTTTGAAGGAGGCTCTATCATGATAGGAAATGGGGATTGAATTATTGATATAACTGGGAAGAAAAGAAGAAAATCTGTTGAGAAGACAAAAGCTATGGTGGTTCTTTCGGGCTGAGAGAACTCGAATTCATGAAGAAAACATGTCCAAGAATGAGAGTGTATTGATATCTATTTACAAATATGGGCTCTTTTTTCTTCCATTTTTTTCAAAGTTTATTCTTTGTGCCCATCTTTGTTCAGCTTGGGGGTTTAAAGGGTTTTGGAGCTATGCAAGTAATGTCCTCGGGTTGGAGTGGTGGAGGGAAGGGGAGAAGGTGATGACTGAAATTACAAACCTACCCTTTCGTATTTTGGATTAAATCAAAATTACCCTTTTCTATTTTTTTTTTCTCTTCCATTTTAATTGAGTTTCCAATACACCCTGAACTTTAACCTTAAAATTAATTTACACCGTACTATTGTTTCAGATTAATTACACCTTCTACTTTTAACAAAAAATAAAATACACATTATATACTATTTTCTAGCCAAATATTTATCTAAAAGTACACACTTTATCTCTTAATTTCTTACGTGATTTATTTCAATAATGTGAAAATTAAAAAAATACCTCTAATATTTTATACACTTGTATTTTTTGATAAATATTTGGTCAAAAAAATAATACAAAATATGTATTTTATTTTTTCACTAAAAATATAGGATATATTTATTTTAAAATAAAATTTAAGATGTAAATCGATATTAAAATTAAAGTTTAATGTCCAAATTGAAATTTAGTCTTTGTTGCCACGTAGAGTCAAAACAATACCGTGGGGAATGGATGACATGACATGACAGTCTGACAAAGAATTCGTTCAATCAAAACCCTATACAAGCGTCC